>OU015744.1:19244996-19261086 GCA_907169655.1 Acomys percivali | reverse complement strand
GAGAGAGAGAGAGAGAGAGAGAGAGAGAGAGAGAGAGAGAGCGAGAGAGAGAGAGAGAGAGAGAGAGAGAGAGAGAGAGAGAGAGAGAGAGAGAACAGCCAGAGTTATCTGGACAAATCCAGAGTAGAGAGAAAAAGAAGCAGACAGGCCACTGCCAGGGCTAGATATGCAGGGCATGGAAAACACATGTGGTAGTTGGGATGGGGGGAGGGGTGTGGTGTTAAGGAGAACAAATCACCTGTGGACTGGAACAGTCTGGGAGCTAGCATGGTGAAAGAGAGGAGAAGAGGCAGGACAAATGAGAGGTGCTTTGATATTCAAAATAGGTACATGTGAACAGAGACCAAAGGAGTCTGGGGGTTAGCATGGGCTTTGCTATGTAAGGACTGGTACATGTCAAGGGAAGCGGCCCTTTTTGGCAGGCAGAAACCCATCTCCCAGGTTCCCTAGGAATACTTTCATCTCTTCCGACAGCAGTCCTTCTGCATGACAGCCTGAGCTATGAGCCAGGACAGGTGTGACCTTGTAAGTGGATTCTCCCCTCCTCTCTCATTCTCCTTCTCCATATTTGCTCTCTGGGTGACACAAGATGATCAGCTTTCTTTTCTGCCATGCATCTGCACCATGATGTACCGCCATTACCCTGAGGGGTCATGGGCTGAAACTTTAAACAAAGTAAAGCTGTACTTCTTTGAAGCTGTTCATCTCTGATAATTCGACATAGCAATGTCATGCATCCATCAAATGACAGCCACCTTCAGCTCTAGGGTTCTACTTCAACAGTGCCACTTACTAAGTGGCAGGCAGTGTTCTTAGCTTCTTTGGAGGTATTAATTTATTAAACCCTCATGGTCTCATTATGAGGTGCACTTCTCAGCGGACTTTTCTCTTGTAGTGATAAAACACCATGACAAAAACAAATTAAAGAAGGAAGGTTTTATTTTGGTATTGAGGTTCTAGAGGAAAAAGAATGCCCCATGGTGGGCAGCAGTGCAGCAAGCAGCAGGCATGTTGGCAGAAGCTGCTGCTGAGAGCTTGGCGTCTTATGTTTAAGATTTATCTTCCCACGGCTTCTCTTCTTGAGAGGCCACATTGCATTCTCCGTAGCTCCAGCCAGCTGTGAGCACATGTCTCTCTCAGTTCACTCAGAATCGGTTCTCAGCAGAGCAGAGGCGGACAGTGAGCTGTGAGTTCGGATACATCGGACAAGACTTCTGCGAAGTGACAATCCGAAAGATGTGACAACACGCTGATTCTGTAACAGGCCTGCCTTGTGTCCATCATTTATGCTTCCTTATAAAAAGAACAATGGTATCTTAATATTCCACGTAGCATTTAATTGTGACTCAGTTATCGGATATAAATAACTCCAGGCGCTTTAATGTTACAAGTCCCTGGTGTGGAATCTCTAACTAATGAGAGATGACAGGTGGTCTGTACTCAAGCTTCGCCATCTTGTACTAGCACTTGCCGTGATAAGTAACCCGGCCTTCCATGTGGGCAACTCCCCAGGTGGCTCTCCAGGGAAATACAGGAAAAATGGTAACATCTTCAAAATGATGACAAGATTTGTGAATAGCTGAATGCCTGTGCCACATTTGAAGCTTTTGATTGCTGCTGTCTGATCAGGGCTGGCAAGCTTAGGTTGGCACAAACTAATAATGAACTCTATAGATTTGGACTCACTGTGTTCTTGATCCCGAATGGTTATTTTTTCCCCCCATAGTGGGCAGGAAGCATTCAAGAAGGTGAATGAGAATTGATCCATTATTTGACTTGGCAACAAGTTGGGAATGACACAGAAGTAGCACCCGACAGTTCACTAATAAAAGGCCTTGATGCTTGCAAAGAAAAGATGCAGGATGTCAGTGAAAACGTGTTACAGTATTTTCATTAAAAAGACACAGAGCATTTCTAGTGGATGCAAGGCCCACAGCTTTCTTTGACACTTTGGGGGTTGAATAGCTTCAAACTCATTTTTTCCTTGATCCCATTTAGATACAGAAATTACAGAGCTGACTGCACTGACAACTTCCTTCAAAGCAAAACAAAACAAAACAAAACAACAAAAAACAGACGTAGGTATCTTGGGAAGATCAGAAGCAATCTGTGCTATTCCAGGCAGTCAGCCTTGGAGCTCAAGGGATGGCTAGACACTTAGCACTGAAGCTGAGCTTTCATCCTCCAATTAGACCGTTGACTGGAAACCTTCTGGTCATCAGGAACTTGGGAGCCAGTGCATATTTGCCTGTCTTTGCCAAGGAGGGAGTCCACTAGAGTCTAAATCCTGGCTCAGATGGCCAAACCGTAGCAATGTTATATGTAAATGCCACTGGGATCAGGGTGTTTACTCCCTAAATTCCCGTCCAGCAGCATGTTTAGAAGAACCAGAGTATACGGGACGCTGCAGAAACCTCACTTTTTTTTTCACTAACCATTTCCAGACAATTTTTATACACTGTTTACATGTTTATAAGCTGTCTACTATGGGTTACATTCCCCACCCTTGTTGCCTCGTTGCTGGGGCTTGGTCTCATGCTCCCTCCCTGAACCTGCTGGGCTGCTTCAGAATGCACTACTTCTCCAGGCACAATGCTTGCTTCTGCATCTCATCTCAGGGGGACTCAAGTTAGGGCACAGCCATGTTCTTCCTGTTTTTATACCAGCTCTTTCTTCAGATGTCTTTATAACCTGCACAGGTCTGTGCTTATGTTAAACATTCAGTGAAGTAAATTTTGCGCAGGAAAGTGATCACTGGCTGCATCCTAACTGTGATCCTTGAAAAGCCAGAACTTCAGAAATTTATTTCCAATTATAGGGATCTTCTGAGCCCACTTCAGTGACATTTACCTAAGCCTTTAAAAATATTTGTTCTAGGAAGCAGATTAAACATTCCTTTCCGAATCTCTTGCCTCCAACTGTATTTTATGGACTCAGTGAATGCTTTCTTTACAAATAGTATAAATGTTTTAAATCAATTTTTGTCTTAAGAATAAAACATCAACGAGGGTTAAGCAATACAGGTCTTAGTTTTGTCCAATATATCCTGAAGTCATTTAGATTTTACATTCAAAGCAAATATTTAATATGCTAATTTCCCTCACATGCCTGGCCTGTTTTAGTTTAGTCCATTACTTAAAATCTCTTCCCTGGCTAAATCCTGCTGTAATATCTTAATTTGTCAACAACAATTCACTCTTCTCTCCCATTTGTTCTCTACATTTGAGTGGTTTTATCTTGTTCCTCAAGCTCATAAATAAAACACAATAACAGTAAAATAAAAATAAAAGAGATTCAGATTCAGAATCCAGACAGCACCTTCCACTTCTCCTCACTAGCAGTTCTCACACATGCAAATGATGACTTCTCAATTCGGGTTGGGTTTCCCACCAGAGCATGCCATGAAGGCAGTGCCCACTAGCTCAGCACGGTGTAGTCACTACCAGGATGTTCAGTGATTGGAGGTAAATTACTCCATCAATTTCTCATTGCTGGAGAGAGCAGAGACACTATTGTTTAACATCTTACCTTTTCCTCTCTGGCAGAGAGTTACTGAGTACAGTTTGTGCATGCATGACAACTTTTCAAAGCTTTGAAGACCGGCTTCATTTCCCGTTAGCCACTGTTAAGTCTGAAGAGCCTCAGCTGTGTTGTCTCCAAGCCAGTCTGAAATACCTACCACTTCCTTTGCTCTCCACATAAACTCCAGCTTGTGCTGTTTAAGTGCTTGAGTAGTTTGGTGCATGTCTCACCAGGACTAACCTCTTCCTTGAATGTATCCCTGGCAGCCCACTGAAGCCATGGTGTCCCTGTAAGAACCATCACCTTGCTGCTGGCTTGTGAGCACACGACCATGGCAAGCAGTTCACTCAGCTCACTCCCAAGAGGCATTGTGGGTGTTTGGACTCATTTCTAGAACGTTGCTGTTTGTTCTGATACAATATAAACATTTGCTATACTAATTCCTATTTTCGTCATTACCAAAATCATTCATTAACTTTTTTTTTTTTTTGGATTAACACTACCTGTGTAATTTTTAGTAATTTTCAATAACCTCACAGATCTTGTCAACTCTTCTTAACAATAGTCAATTGCTTGACTTTCTGCTCCCTTTAACTTAGATCAACCCTGGCATAATTACAAAATATGTGTCCTATTTCCTACCATCTGTCTTTACTTTCTTTTCCTCTTCCTCAACTTCCTTTCCCATTTATTTCCTTCTCCTTCCCTCCCTTTTTTTCCTGTCTTCTTTTCTTTCTTTTATTTTTGGCCTCTTTTCCTCCTTTCTTCCTTTTATGTCTCCATCTCTTCCTGTCTGCTGTGCTTCTTTCTTTGTTTAAATCCTAGAAGGAGAAACTTTGACTGGTCATGGACCTGATAGTATGTCTATTTCCCTTGGTTAACCTTATCCTGCCAACAGCTAAATGTTGGTTAAGGAAAGAGAGAGAGAGAGAGAGAGAGAGAGAGAGAGAGAGAGAGAGAGAGGGAGAGAGAGAGAGATGGAGGGGAGCAGTTTCACATAGCAAGTGTATAGTCCATCAGGTCACTCCAATAAGTGTATCATGGTTATATCTCTGACATCTAGATTGACTCAATCTATCAAATCCCCCGAGAAACTGTTTAAACAATATTACCAAAGGAAGTGAACTTACTCTGTCAGGAATTTCTCTTGGTAGCCTGCAACTCTCAGCTCCTGCAAAGGCTATTGTAGCTTCAGCCAGTTGATTAAGCAAAGCCATGCTCTGTTTGGAGGACTGACTGCATCAAGCCTGTATTACAATCTGACTTCTCCCTGTGTTCGCTATTAGTTCTTTATAGAGATGGTGATACAAGGCCAATCCCTAACAATCAAACGATTAGAGCAGATTGCTGAGTTAGTTTGAGGCCAAGCAGAGCAATTCTGGGTCAGATTAAATAAGTCAGCTGGGAGAAGAGTTTGAGCCAGGACAGCTGAGTTGGACCAGCCAGCCCAGAGCTCAGAAAGAACAAGTAAGGGTGAGCTCATTAAGCAGTAAGTCTCAGGTTGAAAACATCCTAGGCCTAGGTTAGACTGTACGTTGATAGACCTTTATTGCATCTTTACTCAAGTCCTCTTTGCAACCATCTCTGACCACTAGCCATAAAATTGTACTCCCTAACTGTTAACTATGCTGGAAAGTTCAACAAAAATCTAGCTGACACATCAGAGTTTTATTTCTTTTAAGATAAAATACATGTCTGTATGTAGCAAAGTTGGAATTTTATTAAGAAGACTTTAATGTAAAGACACACGCCCAAAATGTGAACATGAGCTTCACAAAGAAGAACCACAGTGTACAGAGAGATTTAAAAAAACAAACAAACAAATAAATAAAACCCAAACAAACAGATTTTAAGGATGAGGCTTTTTAAAAAAATGCACTGGGGGAAAGGAAGGCTGGTCGTTGCTAATGGAAGGGATTTCTGAGCGAGAGCCACAGCTGGAGAGAAACATGGAAACTAATGGTTTCCAGTGTCCAAGAATTCGACTGGGAAAATTCCATACACATGTGCGACAAGAGGAAGCCTCCTCCCTGGTGGGGGTGAGGGGGATGGCTGTAGGAAGCTTCGCAAGCCTCAGGACATAGTACCCCAAGTCTCAGCAGCGGGGGAAAGCAGGAGCTGGGAGATAATCAGAAGAGCATCGTGCCTGGCATATGTCTCACATTCTCGCCCTCCCATCTTTGAGGAGATTAAGACGGCTTTGCGCATGAATCTGTATGTTAATAACCCTCGAGAGGATGAGAAACTATTTCAGCTCTCTCATTCCTGAACCGAGCACGGCTTCTGAGAAATTTCCTTTCCGTTAGTATTCAAGCCACTCTGAGAAGATTCCAAGACTGTGAGGAATGACAGGAGGGCTCAGCATTCAGGATGCTGGCTGTTGTTGACACTTTGAAGTTACATCTGTGGGTGCCAATCTGGTGCCCTGATTCCCCTGCCTGCTGGGAGGGCCCCCCGCAGTATCATCACCCTCCTGACACCCCAGCCACCTGCCAGTTGGCGTTCACTGGCAAATTGGAGTCAGAGTGGTCCACCTTCCTTGTGGGTGCAAAAAAAGAAGAGGGCTGCAAAAAGCCCCAGGAGCCACCCCTAGCGCCAGACATGCAAACAAAACTGGCAGAGTGGAAACAAGCCGAGAAGGAATGTAAATGCGGGTTGTGTGAGACAGAGCACCAAGGCCCCAGGAAGTGCCACTCTTTCTTTCTGCTTGGTGGAGGAGTCACTGCTCTTTCTGAACCTGGGGCAGAGTGGTGAGAACAGTGGCTGAAAGTCAACATTAATGTCAGTTTAGGGCTCGGAGCTAGAGCAGTGTAGGGCAGTGGAGAACGGCCTCGCTTCCATCAACCAGCTACAAGGGGATGAGAAATTTAAACTTCATATGGAAGAAAGGAGAAAAAGGAGGAACAAAGCTTGTAAGAACCAAGTTCCCACTTGAGTATCTTCAGCTTTCAGAGTTTCAGTATGGTGACTCGCAACCAGGTGTGGCCGAGGAGTAAGCAAGCTGGGTAGGCAGGGGCTACAAAGATATTGCACAAAGCAGAGAGATCCTCTTGGTGGGAGAAATCCAGAAAATTGGTTAGAAGAATACTCTTACCTACAAGACAAAATCCACAGTGTGGTGTTTGGATGGTGAACAGCATTTCCCGGATCTCAGCCCTGAGATTCAGACTCAAATAATTTTTTACTCAACTGGATGTTAGAGTGAATATGCTCAGGAGATTCTTTACACCCACCCATCTCTTTCTAACATTATGATAAAACACCATGACCAAAAGCAACTTGGGCAAGAAAGAGTTTTCCATGTACCTTCACCCAAGGGACTCAAGGCAGGCACCCAGAAGCAGTGATTAATCCAGGGGCCATGGAGGGGTGCTGCTTACTGCTTACTCGCTTGCTCCTCATAGCTTGCTCAGAATGCTTTCTTATAGAACCCAGGACCACCAGGCCAAGAGTGGTACTGCCCACAGGGAGTGGACCTTCCCACTCCACTCATTAATGAAGAAAATGCCCTACAGGCTTGCCCACAAGCCAATCTAGTGAGAGAGTGAGAGCATCTTCTCAATTAAAGCTACCTTTTCTCAAAGTTGTCAAGTTGGCATAACAGTATAAAGCACACCATCCAAAGTGGAAAACAAAGCCTTCATCCCCACAAGCAATACCTTCCTTCGTTTCTGTCCACTGCATTAAGTTCCCTTCAGGAGATTCAAGTCAGATCCCTGTCCGCTAGCGTGTCTTCCTTCCTTACCCTATCCTTATCAGCACATCATCAAGCTTGGTTGACCTGACACTCTCACCTCTTCCTCTTTGTCAGTTCTGTTTTTCATGAATGCAGTCTCTGTGATGTAGTCAAAACGATCTTTTATTCTGTCTCTCCTAGCATCCTGGTGTTTCCCAGCAGGCATCATATTAGAGTTCGCAATGCTATAGTTGTGAAGAAAGGAATAGTGTCATTAAATACTATTCTATTCTACTGACTTAAATTTGGCCATTCATGCAGTTGCTGTTCATCAGATGTCTTTTAGAGTAACTATGAGAATAAATTAAGATAGTATGTGTATGTGATCTTCTTAGAAAACTCCATAGCAAACTGTAAATGTTCAAATCTACTTACACAGACGCACGCACTCGCGCGCACACACACACACACACACACACACACACACACACACACACACACACTACATGTTGGTTTACATTGTTATAAGGATCTTGAAATTCCAAGACCCTCCATCCAGCTCCTCTCCCTGACTGATTCAGCTTATTTAGAGATATGTATAAGCCAGTTTCTAAGCAAGTTAGTGTCTAAAGATACGAGCATTTGGCTGTTCCCCTTAAAGACGAATGTAAACAAAGGAGATACTGTCTACTGAAATGCCTTGGGCACTGTAAGAGGTGCACAACACTACTGAGTGGAAGTGGGTGCTATCTTGCTGAGTGGCCTGAGTCAGGGACACTATCGCCGTAGTAGTTTCAATCGCCCAGAGGCTAATGTGCGGTGTTTGCACATGTCAAAGACTGCCTTCCATTTTAAATTGTTCCAGTAATTGCTCTTGCTTGTGTGGAGTGTAGTTTCTGATCCCTGTTGTAGGGTAAAATTGATTGGTATCTTCCAAGCCCAACAAATTGTCAAGTCTTCCAGGCTCAAGTCCTTTGCCTCCACACCAAATCAGGTAGTCGCAGAGGTACCATAAGTACCTTAATATCTTTTGTATTGTGTCTTAAAACATATTCATGGCACACTGTAAGAAAACCGTGTATTACTCAAGTCTAGTCTACCCATTCTCCTTCTAGAAGCAAAGGAAAGGAAGAAGGAAAGGAGGGAGTCACGAAGGAAAGAGAGAGGAAGGAAGGGAAGGCTGGCCTTCTATGTAAATGTCAAAAGCTTTTAAAGTTTGATTATGAGTCAGACCTGTTGTTGAAGAGCCTTCAGGGCAGCAGCATCTTCAGACAGACCTACTTGTCCATATAGATTGTTCCTAGATTTACACCTACAGAATCCATATAGATTTAGCCGTTCTCTGGTATCACTTCGTTCTCTCTGCATCTGATCCTGTTTTCCCTAGCTCTAGAACTTGAACGAATCCATCCATTTTGGATGCTTCTTTTCCTTCTCTCTTTGAATTAGATATTTGCTCCCAGCCTGGGAGATTGCATGCCAGCTTCCTGCCAGGAGCACCTTCCGCACAGCTGTGTTATAAATATCTGGGATGAAATCGGGGAGGATTAAATTGGAGATTGCAATAATCTTCCTGCCAGTGCCAAGGAGTCCTGAGAGGTTCGATAATAATATCTCATGTTGCCCAATTAGATCTTGAGCCTACCGAGCTAGGAGTGGATCCAACGTTGTTGGCCTTTCTCGGGGCTAATGGTATTTAAGGAGGCGCATTGCTAACTAGTGTTAATGTCTCCTGTTAATTATCCTCTATTATTAGATTATTTTTTATTTAAAGCATTGTGGGTTCTCTTCCCCTTTACAAAAAATAAATAGATTCATCATCCCATCAGTATTTTTGTTATTTGAATTTCATGAATCACAGGATGATAATAGTTCCATCCCAGCGCCCCTATTTTGGAAGACAACAAAATTGTTTTGATCTTGTGGAAGGTAGGCAAAGTAAGGAAATCTATATGAGACTTATGGATACTTCCCTGAACATGAGATTTCATGAGATACGAGCAAGGCATGCCCCTGAACATGGGCAGAATACAAGCTATGGCTGCTTTAGTCTGGGTTTTCCAGGGAAACAGAGTCCATAGGAAACTTGTTTATTTCTGGAAATGCCTCATGAGATTATGAAGGATGAGAACAGCCACAATTTGCATCTGCAAGCTGGAAAATGAGGAGAACATTAGCGGTTAAGCGAACTTGTTCTAGCATAGGACCCAGGTTCAGTTCTCAGCACCCACATGGTGGTTCATAACCATCTTTACTTCAGGTCCCAGGGAATCTCATGCCCTCCTCTGACTTCCTCCAGTACCAGACACTCACACCACACACATATATGCAGGCAAAACACTCATCTACATACAGTAACTAACTAAATAAATCTAAACGTTTAAAAAAAAAAGGAAGAAGTAGTAATTCACTTTTTTCTCTAACCTGTCTCTTGATAACTGGATGAGGTTCACTTACATTGGTGAGGGAGACCGATCTACTAAATTCACTTTGTGTTATCTGACCCTCACAGAAACATCTTCACTCTCATACAGTTCTTATTTTTTATCCCTCTTGGTGTGTGTGTGTGTGTGTGTGTGTGTGTGTGTGTGTGTGTGTGTGTGTTTGCATAGGTTTATGTACACCTCATGCAGATGTCAGATAAGAGCATCAGACCCTTAGAATTAGAGTTACCAGATAGTGAGCCACCAGCTGTGTACCAGGACCTGAACTCTGAACCATCTCTACAGACCCTTATGTCTTATTTCTGATTATCTTTTGCTCATTTTAAATTGTTTCCTTTCTTTCTTCTTTAAAGTACTTCCTTGTGTATCTATTAATTTTAATGTCTATTATATGGCAGGATCCAAGCACACCATGATGAACCAGAAAATATTGGTCCTTCTCTTTAATTTGTTTCCCCTAAGCAACCCTTTTTAAAGTTTCCCTGAATTAGAGAGATAGTTTTAAGTAGTATGTTTTTGTAGCTCAAATGTATTTTCATTTTCCTTCATAGTTTTGCTTCATGGTATCATGTTTAGAAAGCCTTTTCCAACCACAGGATTACAAAAAAGACTCGTATTTTCTTCTCATATTAATTGAATAATTTATCTTTCCTCCACAGATTTAGAATGTCATCTTTATCATTTACTAAGTTCTTACATATATACCGGCTACTTTAGGATTTTTTTTACTTGATTTCACAGATGTGTTTATGTTGGCACCAGTTTCAAAATCCCTCAACAATTGTGGTTCATGACATATTGGGTTATCTGCTAAGGAAAGCCTCGAATTATCACTCTTTGATTTCAAACATTTTTTTCCTACCAGTATTTTATTAATCCCCAAAGAGAAATTCCATTTTGGTATTCAAAAGAATTATGTTACATTTTAGATTAAGTTACAAAAAAAAAGTATGAGCAATGTTAGATATTCTTTCCATAAGAACACAGCGTCTCTTTTTTTCAGCTTTTCTTATAGACCCCTCAGTAAAAATATGCTGTGTATTGTTCTTCATTTTATTCCTAGCTATTTTATGGTTCTTGTTACTACAGTGAGTAGAATCATATTGTTATTACATATTTTAAGCTTTTCATAATAAGTAAATAGAAAAATATTGTTTTGCTAATCACTTTATTGATTGTCTTCTTAATTATATGTATTACTATAAATCAATTATGGTATAGCCTGAGAAACAACCAATTGGCTTAACTATAGCTAGAATGCCCATAGACACCAGTATGATCCTTTGGTGGGGATCGTGTTTTAACATTCCTTAATAGTTTGGGTTTATTTTAGTTTAAAACTTAATTTAGTTTAAACTAAATCTTTAGTTTTAAATCCTTCAGTCTATCGTGGCAGGGGAGGTGTTACAGAGCAAAACACTTCCATCATGGTAGCCAGGAAGCAAAGAGAAGGAAATAGAAGAAGATGCCTGGGAAAAACACTACATTCTTCTAGTGGCCCAATTCTACCAACATCTCCCTCCTACCCTTCACCACATCCCAATAATATCATCACATTATTCCACCTAGGAATTAATCCATTGATCAGATTAGAGCCAGTATGATGCAGTCCTTTGGAGAACACTCTTACAGACAGAGGCACAGATGTAGCCTTCATATATATATATATATATATATATATATATATATATATATCACAATATTGTATATTATATATACACTATATATCATAGATATAGCTGGTTATAGTATTGGCTACAACATTTTTGTGGTTTAACAAGTTTTCTCTAGTCAAATAAAGTTTTCTCTAGTTTTGTCAAATAAATAGTGTGTTTGCATCCTTTTAGAATCTTAAAATCTGTATGATACTGAAATTTTCTGCTTCTTGAGGGTGATTAAAATGCCTTGACATGATTCTGGGATCATGTTTTTACATTTGTTTTCTCTTTAATAGTTTTGGCTTGTTTTTGGTTTTTAAATCTTTCTTGAGTGTGTGATTTATAATTTTCTAGAAAAAAATCTATTCCACTGGAATTTAAACTTGATAATATGGAAGAACTAATATTCACATTTCAAAAGATCATCACTCCTACTGCAACATATAATTTTTGTCATTAATGTCATCCTTTTATTTTTCTTTCACTTTTGTACTGGTCAGAAGGTTTTTGATTGAAAAGCTGATGTTTGGTTAATAATGACAGTTGTCTGAGTACTTACCGAGCAACAGATCTAATGATAAAGCTTTTCATACATCATCTCATTTAATCTCACAAGAAGCTACTGGTTTTCTTTAGAGTATGCACAGGAGCACTCTTTCTGAGACTAGTTAAGTATTCTCTATGACAGTATTTTTCAGGATAGATACTGAAAAATTAAATGTGGGGTCATTTGTTATATGGTAATAGATAACCATAACGGGCAATTGTATTAGGTATTTGCCAACCACTTCTGTGTGGTTTGTATGGATAGGAATCTGCATCCTGGGAGCCCATTCTTATGAAGAAATCAGTAAACCAGCACTGAATAACAAATCAAATGTGGAAAGCAGAAATGAGAGCTTCTTGGTATGTGTGCATCTGTGTGTGTGTGTGTGTGTGTGTGTGTGTGTGTGTGTGTGTGTGTGTGTGTGAAAGAGAGAGACCTAGTATAGACAAGCAGAATACAGTTCCAGAGATATGAAACTCTTAGTATGATCACAAATTTAAAGTATGTCACAGTAGACATGACCTCTTGTTCGGTCTCGGGTGTTTTCTGCTACCACGTAGCATCTTACTCTATCTTCTTGCATTATTGCTGTTGATTTGTTTCATTTTATCCTTTGCTTCATTCCATTCAGTACTAAAAACAGACAAAGCAAGAGTAAGAAGAATAGTTTTCCGAGTGAGGACTCATAATGGGAAATGAAAATATGGGAGAAAAAAATTTTAAAAAAAAGCATTCAACGTCCTTGCTTCTCATGAACTTTTATTTTGTTTATTGACTAGGGAAATGTGTTTTGAACGATGATAATTCTGGCACAGAAAGTATGAAAAGTAACTTGGACCTTTGAAAAGCACAAGACTTACAGCTCAGAGCTCAGGAGTGCCTTGTGGCAATGGAAGGTTTCACTCATACGAAAGAATGTGAATCAGAGGTTGGAGTTCATGCCACTTAGCCTGATGACCACTGTGGAAGAGCCCGAAGCTGGACAAAAAGAAAAGAAGTGGGTAGCACGATTTCTTTCGTAGAATGATTCTGATCCTGACTGTGTGATAGAAGAGCTTACATGATGAACAACATGGGTGTCGAGACCACTAAAAAGACCACAAAAGCAATCAAGATATTGGTGGGGATATTAGAATGAGAGATCGGAGGCTACGCATCACAAAATGTCATGGGTGACACAAGATTTCGGTGGTAACACGTCACCAAGGGTACAAACTCTTAAGAGTTTCAAGGAACTCTAAAGCTGAAGAGATATAAAACGTACACTGGGTTTTGGGATAATGTAACAGGGAATTGTAAAGAGAAACTGTTGCCTGTTTATTATTCAGAAAACTTCACAGAGAATTTAAGGCCTCGGTGGAGTTTTATATTTTCAGTTTATACCAAATTATCACATTGCAGCCATTTCGGAAAGAACTGTGATCTGATTTCGGAAATGACAGTGTAAAATATAAGTCTTTCCTTCGAAGCATTTGTACTTAGCCTTTAAGGGCAAATACTTAAGTGAGGGCTTTAGATAATGAAAGGCAAATTTGTGTGGTGGGGCGCGGGCTTGATGAGATTTGGGGAAGTTTACTGGTTGGGATAAAGGGGGGACAATTGGGGTGGACAAGTGCACTGCACTGTGTTTATTTTGAGGTACTGTTTTCTTATTAACTACATCACAGGCCTCTGGAAATCATTGTCGTTCCTGTTGAATGAATAGTCAACACATCCTTTCGCCCCACATTGAATATGTGGATCTATCCTTTTAATTATTTTAGTTGTTTGACCACATACAGATTCTAGCGTCTGTTTATGACTGCTTACGGAGGAAGCCATGCATTTATTATTTCAAGGCGATCAGTTAGCAGACAGGACACCAGAACCCATGAGCCACCTACAGGAATGCCGACAGTTACACAACTCTGGGAACTCATCTCCCATTTGAGCATCTCATGAGGATGTCCCAAGGCTTATTAGATGTTAAGTGTGTGTGTACCTTGCACAGTGTGTGAGTGCTGATTCTTAGATTTGTGCGACATTGGAATCCCCTGGGAAGTTGTCATATTATTGAGGCCTGGAATTGACCTCCAGGGAGTCTTATTTAATCAATCTGCTGTATAACCAATGGACAAATGGTTTATTAAGGCTCTCTAGGTGATTCTAATGTGTAGCAAACTTTGAGAATCCATATGTTACTTTTTATGTTCAGGGATCAGCAACTTTTTTTTTCCTAAAAGGCCAGATTGCAAATATTCGAACCTTTGCTGGCCATATGGTCTCTGGCTTGAATATTCAACTCTGCTCTTGGGGCACTAAAGCAGCCACAGACAATATATTACTGAGAAAACATAGATATGTTCTAATAAAACTTTATTAATTGACATTAAAAATTTGAATTTCACAAACTTTTCAAATGTCACAAAAGAATACTATCATTTTTATTTTAAAATAGTTTAAAATTGTATAAGGAGTAAAAATCCAACGAACGAACAAACAAACAAACAGACAGACAAGTGAACAAAGCCTAGTCCAGATTTTGCTGCAAGGTGTGAGCAACACCTGTAACTCCAGGGCAGCAGGGACAGTAATCCCTCTCAGCTTTGTTGCTAAAGGAAATGAGACAAAATCAGCTGTCCTGAGGGTGAGGGATGGGGGTGGGGGAGGAGAGGAGATGCTAGAGTCATGATTTGACCATGAAGCTTAGTATCTCTTTGACAAAGTGTTGACATTTAACTCCAAATTATTCTTTTAATTATTTTTAGGTTAATTGTATTTGAAGATAATTGATGATAATTGAAAGCCGTCCTCCCAACCTCTATTTGAAGATAGTCAGTGATTACAATTAATAGCAATAAACATATTGTTTAATTTAAAAATACTTTGGGGGTAATGAAGAGAAGATGAGTCCGCGGTCAAGAGCACTTACCTCTATTGAAAAGAACCTGGGTTGAGTACCCAGCACCCTCATGGAGGCTCATAACCACTTGTAACCCCAGTTTCTAGGGATCCCTCCTCTGGATTCTGCAGGCACGAGGCACACATGTAGCACACCTGTATGTAGGCAGGCAAACATTCACACATAAAATGAAAATAAATCCTTAAAAAACAAAAACCAGCTTGAGCCATTGTCCAACTGTCTGCACACACATTTCTGAGTAAGACAAGACCTGTCATAAGTTCATTGAGTGATTTGCTTAGTAGAACTGAAGTTATAGTTTTCCCTTGTTCTTCGTGTACTGCCAGATCAAGCAAATAGTGTTAAAATATTATGGTCAATTATACATATAAATCTTGCAGAGTTAATGAACATATTCTCTAGATTGTGGCACTGGCTGGACACTTATCTTACTCTTTAAGATAAAATACCACTCCATATAATGCATTGCTAAGTTTTCTTCTTGCTGCACATTGTGCCTAGAATCCCATTCTCCATTAAATAATAATCATTGTAATTAATAGGCTGGTTATGTTATCTCTCTAATCTGGTTACAGTAATTTATCACGGGCATGTAAATGAACACCAGGAAAGTGGTACATCCTTCTTTTTAAAAAGAAGGTAAAGAATATAAAATGTAATAACCCTCAAGGGAGCATGGCAGATGCACACTGCTTGAAACTCTCTGAAACAAGTGCGGTGCATGGACCAGTCACTGTTGTCTTTGGGGCTTTGTCTATGTTTCCCTCATATTTTTCTCCAATACCTATTCCAGGGAGGTTGGTGTGTAAGCAATGTCTTCTTCAAATTGTCCACAGTGCCCTGCTTTGGATTTGTGGGTTCATTTCTAGTTCCATACCCTGCATATCTTAGCACCTACCTGCTACTTTAAAAAAAGATATTAGGCATACTTAATTAAGAGTTTAGGTGTCCCTGAGGTGGTTTTAGAACTCTTTTGTCTCATGCTAATTCTTTAGAGAGAAGTTGTTACCACCTCCTTTGTTGCTGTTCTTAGGCACTAACCATTTATTTAGGCAAAATGGGGAGGAGATAGCAAAGATGCCACTTGGGGTGGTCACCAGGCTCCAATGGAAGTTCAGCTACCTGTCTTCAGCTGGGTCAGTCTGCCTGACCCTGATTTTAAAGGCGTTCCTCAAGCCTGTACTTTTTATAATTCATAGACCTCATTTAAGGCAAGGGCAAGATAAACCATGTGATGTTGAGGTAGTGCTGGCTGAGGCAGATAAAACAATGTCATTATTGCAATACACAAGAGGAAGAAGAAGAAGAAGAAGAAGAAGAAGAAGAAGAAGAAGAAGAAGA
>OU015744.1:19240031-19243715 GCA_907169655.1 Acomys percivali | reverse complement strand
AGAGAGAGAGAGAGAGAGAGAGAGAGAGAGAGAGAGAGAGTGTAGCTCTTCTGGTTTGGGGATGGCCAGGGAGGCATCCAGAGGCCCCGAGTGTCAAGCAGAAAGAAGGTTCTGCCTTCCATAGTTGGCTGCTGTTCTCTAGCTTCAAACACCAGATGTTGTGTCATTGGTGCTCTGAGATCCTTGAACCAATTAGAGCACAATGTGATGGCAGCCTGGGCCGATGTTCCTTCCTCTCCAGTGTGGCTCTTTGGCAGAAGCGTGAGAATTGGGGCCATGAAGGCAAGGAAGGGTGTTTCTCTTCCTTGAAGCTTCGGAACAGCTCCTTAATAGCCACTTATGTCTGGGTCTCAAGGTTTTCATTCAAAATGATAATAAAAAAAACACCTCAAGCCTTCAGGGAAAACTTGTGCGCTTAGAGCAGCTTCGAGCCAAGCCTCTGGAGTCACCAAGCTCGAAAGAACCTGATTAATGACAGCACCTGAGGTAAGTGGCACTTTAACCAACCTTAACTGTTGATGTATGATGACATAATGTCCCCTCCAATTAATGACAAGGATATAAAACACCTGTATTTAGCAGAGCAGATGCTGCTTTTATGGTTAGATGCACAGATAAAATCGACTTCTCAAGGACCATCTATAACTTACTTCCCTATTATTTGTGTCTATATTTGTTTTATTCTGTGTGTTAGAGATGGAGGAGGAAACTTAACCTCAGATTCCACACCCATGAAACCAAAACCTATATGCTGTGCTGTAATTTTACCCAAAGAAAACTTGCACCCATGATTAAGTTGATTAGCAGTGGCTTGCCTCAGTTCCCAAGAGCCTTTTATATTGAGTGAGCCACAGTTTGTTCATTTCTTCATAAAGGTGAACAATAACTTTAGTAAGTCAGCCAATCAATCAATCCAATTGATTACTATATAGAACCTACCTATTTAAATATGCTATAAACATTGTATGCATAGCTTTAAAAACAGTAATATAATATATTATTATTTGCTGTGTGTGTGTGTGTGTGTGCGTGCGTGCAAAGGTCTGTACTGGATGGTTTGGGCTAGCGAGACTCATTTGGGAAGAGGCACTCTCAACTGAGGAAAAGGCCCCATAAGACACAAGAGTAAGTGACATCACATATAGTATTTGTCTTTTGGTGTTTGGTTTGTTTCACTTAACATGATGCCAGCAAGGATTTCATATGCAGTTGGGGTTTGTCAGGGGAAGCAAGGCATGCACAAGACAGTGAATACTGCATTTTCAGAAGAGCAGTGAGCAACAGGCATTGGAAAGCTTATGTAAAGGGGGCTGATACTGGCTCGGAAAGGCGTCAGCGAAGAGGATGGGTGGGAGACGAGCGATGATGAGTGGGTAGGGCACAGAGAGAACTAATCAGATAGACAGTTCTGCTGCTGAGGCAAACACAAGCAATATCTGGAGTCAATGAGAAAACTATTGTTTATAAAAAAGCATCAATATAGAAACTTAGTCAAAACCTTTAATGACATTGAAGACTAATTTCATTTATTTAATTTTTAGAACTAAATTGATAGCCTTAGATTTTTTTTCTGTATATGAATGTTTCACCTACATATATGTATGTACATGGTGTGTGCACCTACAGAAGCCAGATGAAGGTACCATAATTCCCTGAAACTGGAGTTCAGGATGGTTTTTAAGCTGCAGGTGGGCACTGGGAACTGAATACTGGCCCTTTGCAAAAAGGAAAAAACAAAACCAAAGACAAACAAAGAAAAAAACCCACTACCACCACCACCAACAACAACAACAACAACAAAGAACAGTCTCTGCTCACAACCCTTGAGCCCTCTCTCCAACACTAGTTTCATTTCTCTTAACTGATTCTTTATGGAAAATCGTTTTTGTTTTTTTCTATTTAACTTTAAGCATTTGTATACTGCTGTTACTTTGTTCTGTTCTATTTTTAAAGGTTGAAAGCTGGAACTGAGAGAGTCTAACGGCTGGAGTCTAATCTGATATTCAGAAGGCATGTTGTCCGGATGACTCATGTTGCTGGCTGCAGAACAAAACATAAGAACCGGAAGAATGGAAAAGTGACCTAGTCCTGCTTACCATTGGTCTCTGAGTGGAAAAATTCCTGAGCCACAGGTGTTTCTGGTAAATTTATAGGTAAGAGTAAGAGTGAAGTTTGTTTCTTGTAGCTGGAAATTATGGCTTTTCTATTCTTTCTTCCTAACTATTCTCTACCACTCAGAGGTGTGTGAGTACAGCTAAGCCTGTTTTATGACATTTGATTGGCTGTGGCTGAAGGCCAGAGCTCTCCCCTTGATGAGGAAAGATCATCACTGTGCTCACTTCTTGATCTTTACTGGGTTCCTGAGACCAGCGAGGACACAAAACATAAGGCTGCTCTGTTGGGGAGAAATCCTCAGAAACATCCTGTCTTAAGTGTCCTGCCCACAGAAGCTTTCATTCCCTGTGGTAAAGTACCATCCCAACCTCTTGGTGGATGAGAGCCAGGAGGACTTTGCTAGTTCTGTTTTCAGTGTTGGGGCAAAGAGTCTGCCCTTTTCATCATCTTTTTCTAACTGCTGGTAGCAGGTTTAGTCATTCCTACATTGCAGAGAGACATTTGGGGTAAAGGAAGGCAAAATAGGCAACACAGACTTAGTGTCAGGCACTGGCGACCTCCCAGTGAGTTATTGGTCAGAGAATCCTCAAAGCATCCCCAACTCTGCAGGCTGCTCCCATTGCTCTTGGTCATACATCATAACTAGATGGTAAGCCCTGCTACTGAAGATACCACATACTTGGGGTGCAGAAAAATAGAGAATCAGCCTTGAACTGACCAGGAATCTTCCTTCCTGATAGCTAGTTTTCTTACTGTCCGAAGTTGTTATGTAGTCTTCTAGGGAAGCAAAGATATTAACGGTCATATCCAGCCAACTCCAGCTCTGGCATGCTGCAGTACTGACCTGACAGGTGAGTTGTGCCCAGCGATGCAATAGTAGCAAGGCTATTAATGGAGAGTTATCAACCACCCTCTTGATCATATTTGAGGCCTGTATGTTTGACAGGAGGTACTTCATGCTTGTTTCCACAAAAAAAAATAAAAATAAAAACTCATGGCTAGAGACATTATAGGGATGAAGAGAGAGTCTACTGATGTTGTTTTGTTGAATGGTAATGTCAAACTGTCTACTAAATATTTACATTTATATTCATAGATTTATGCTAATCAAAGAAACTTCTTGTTTCAGTTAATGCAGAGATTCAGAAATGGTCAAAGTATTGGGAATAAGTGATAATGTGTGTGGATGGGACAGCCATATCAACTGTCTCCTAAGGCTCATAAAAAAATCAAGGAAGAGTGTGGAAGCCAGTGGATATGGAGGAAGTACTGTGAAAGGCTGTCCTTCGCATATGACATGGCTGTCGCACACATGAACTCAGAGTACTTTTGCTTAACTCAAACACGACCTATAAAAGGTTAAACCAGTACAAAATTTTATTATTTGAGGGAGGGGCTCCTAATCCTAGTTGAGGAGCTATTGGCAGTTTGTGGCTGTTGGGGAAGGAAGAACCACATTTTTATGTAGGTGTACCTACTGGTAGGTTGGATGCCTACACTCCCCTATGTGCACATAGACGGCACAAACTGGACGCAGTGGATTATTTAAAGAAATTAAAGAGGATATAC
>OU015744.1:19232531-19235031 GCA_907169655.1 Acomys percivali | reverse complement strand
TATGGCCATACAACTCTCATGAAGGAAAACATTCAATTGGGGTCTTAGTCCATTGTCATTTTGGTGGGAAACATGGTGGCAGGCAGGCAGACAACATGGTGGTGGAGAAGAAATTGATGGTTTTAAACCAGATTTGCAGGCATCAGGAATAAAAAGTGGCACTATGCCTGGCTTAGATTTTTGAAAACCAATGCCCAACTCCAGTGACACACTTCTGCCAACCAATGAAACCACACAAAGTAATGCCTCTCAATTAGCACTACTCCCTAATGACAAGTCTTTAAATATATGAGCCTATGGGGGCCATTCCTATTCAAACAACCACACATTTAGTATCACGTATTATATACACTTACTCAAGAGGCATGGTTTACTAACTGGCCTTTTGACTGCATGTATGTGTAGGCACCATGTGCATACTTGGGGCATGCAGAGGGAAGAGGGCATTGGGTCACCGTGGTGAGCTATCATGTGGGTGTTAGAAATTGAACCTGGCTCCTCTGAAAAAGTAGCCAGTGCATTTAAATACTGAGCCATCTCTCCAGTTCTGGCTTATTTTTTTCCTAACTGCAAATAATCAGCACTGACTCAAATTAACATGGAAAAAGATTTTTTTTTATTATATGTATTAGTTGATGTAGCAAAAAGGAGAGTTAGGGATTATTATATCTACTGACATCTCATCCTGAATTTATGACATCAGGAAAAATATTTATGTTGGTCTCTTAGTATTCCCTAAAGATAGCCAGTTCCACCATTTTCTATATTTGGGTTACTGCTCCCTAGCTGCTAACAGCTGCACTAAAATACACCTAGGAATAGAGTGGGTCTCTAGCGTGCACACAGAAGACTCTGGCTGGATTCTAAGAACCACACAAAATTTCTGGAAAGTATGATTCACTACTTTGAATCTAGTGTCCTCCTGTTGGCCAAGAGAGGGTGAACTAATTTGATTTTTAAAAATCAAGACAGGGTTTTTCTGTGTAGCCTTGACTGTCCTGGAACTAACACTATAGACCAGGCTGGCCTTGAACTCACAGAGATTTGCCTTCCTCTGGCTCTTGAAGCTGGGATTAAAGGTGTGTGCCACCACTACCTTGAAAGGGTCTCAAGGCCAAGTGTATTTACATCAGTGATTCTCTGGCTATGGTGCTTTCTATTTTTTGCTTTACATCCATGATTCTCCACCTTCCTAATATTGTGACCCTTTAACACAGTTCCTCATGTTGTGTTGATCCCTAACTATAAAATTATTTTTTCTTTGCTACGTCAGTACTTTCTTTGCAGTAGCTGCAATTTTGCTACTGTTATGAATCATAATGTATATGTCTATGTTTTCTTATAATCTTAGATAAAACCTATAAAAGGGTCATTCAAACCCCAAAGGGTTAAGACCCACAAATTGAGAACCTCTGACTTATAGGATTGTTTACCACAGAAAAATTAGGACACTTGTACGAGGAGAGATAAGGAACACTAGAAATCAGAAAGAATGGGTTGTGTGGCACTTACATCAAGGGATCTTAAATAGCAGTACAGACCATGGCGATTCAAGTTTCTCATGGTTAAAAAACAGGGAGAGGGTTGGAGAGGTGGTTCGGGCAGTAGACAGCTTGCTTTCAAAGTGTAAGGACCTGATCTCATGTCCCCCAGGATAAGCCAGACTTTGCTACTTCATGGGTTCTTCTTTCTAACATCCTTCTCTATCCGTTTTCCTATTCCCTTTCTACACCCTAACACTAGATAGGAAAGAAAAAACAATAAAGAGGAAAGGAAAATCAGGGATTGGAAAGGGGGTGACATTATCTTTAGACTGCTTCCTCTGATTAGGGACATCAAGCTCCCTGGGGCCAGTTTGATCTTTGCTGGCAGGATATCTAATTTCTTCTTGTTGTTTCTCCTTTGCGCACAACTACTTAACAAACCACGACCAACAGCAACCACCAACCAACCACCAGCTCACCAACAACCCACCTCTCTGGACCCTAGCAATTCTGAACATCACCAATTGCAGAAACTATCTGCAGCTGGCAAAATCACACCTCTGCTAGAGCATGAGGTAAATCATAGTCAGCTGCTGTGAAGCAGTCCCATATCCCACACCTGGGATTAAAATGAAAACATATTCTTATAATATTTCTGTGTTTTTAAAAGAAACCAAAATTCTAAAATTCTCACTATAGCACAGCCCATGTTTAAAAAAAAAAAAAAAAAGCTGGGTGTGGTGGCTTTCCTGGAATTCCCAGACTGCAGGATGGGAAATGGATACAGAGGGACCCCTGGAGGCTGGGAAAGGTGATGCAGCTATCCTGGCCCACGTGGCAATGTTCTAGGCCACCAAGAAAGCCTATCTCAAAGCAAAAGCAAAAAGACCCTATCTCAGGAAGGTGCCTGAGGTCAGACACTTAACGTTGTCATTTGACCTTCACATGTGTGCGCACGCGCATGCACAGACACACACACACACACACACACACACACACACACACACACACACACA
>OU015744.1:19214755-19229180 GCA_907169655.1 Acomys percivali | reverse complement strand
TAGGGCTAGGGCTAGGGCTAGGGCTAGGGCTAGGGCTAGGGCTAGGGTTAGGGTTAGGGTTAGAGTTAGGGTTCGGGTTCGGGTTCGGGTTAGGGTTGGGATAGGGTTAGGGTTGAGTTAGGGTTAGGGTTGGGTTAGTGTTAATGTTAGGTTAGGGTTAGGGTTAGTGTTAGTGTTAGGGTTAGGGGCAGCATGTCCCGTTGCTGCCTGTTTTTCTTTCCGTGTGTGCTGGGCATCTGAACTTGTGTCCTCATGCTTGTCTAGCCAGCACTTTACTACTGAGCTGTCTCCATAATGGTGGTTCTCTACCTTTAAAATGAAATTCCTCTCTGACTCTGAATGGAGATGGATTGAAATACGGCAGTGGGGAGCGGGGGTGGGGTGGGGTGGGGGGAGCTCTCAAGGGTCTAATTTACAAATGGTCCTTTCACAACAAGGAGAACTTGAATCTTAAACCATTTTTCTTGGGATCCAGTTGATGAACCAGTCTCTGCCGTATAAAGTTCATTTCCATGTGTGGATCTTCCAAACCCCCTGGAGTATGAGCTCCTAGGAACACAGCCCTGGTCAGAATGGACAGACGGAGGACACACTGCCCACCTATCCTAGGAAGTCACCCAATGGATACCATTTTCTCTCAATTTACATTTTGCCCTACACTAAGGAACACCTTTCTTGAGAGTAAGAGAATACCGCAGGATCTATGTCCCCATCAAGGTCTCAGGATTATCCAATCCTCCACACATGCTATGCACCATTAGATTCCAACCACAGGTGATACGGTGGATGGCATAAAGCTTCCATAATCTTCCCAAACAGTGCCACCAACTGGGTAACAAATGTACAGCAGATGCCTATGAGGGACATTTCTCATCCAAACCACCACAGAAAATGTATGTTTTAATGCTTATAAAATTTAGATTCCAGGAGGCTGGAGAGATGGAGAGGTTAAAAGCACCGGCTGCTGTTCCAAAGGTCCTGAGTTCAATTCCCAGCAACCATATGGTGGTTCATAAACATCTATAATGAGATCTGGTGCCCTCTTCTGGCTTGCTAGAATACTGTACAAATAATAAATAAATATTTTTGTAAAAATTAGATTCTAGCTATGCTCTCATGGGAATATGTGGTTCTTTAATTGTTAAAGATTTCCACATTAGGAGACTATGTATGCCATTAGATCTCTTAATAAGCATCTTAGACACAGGAGTTGGAATTGACATTTTAAGAGGTTTTAATGACAAATCACTGAAGGACCCTGTGAGTCTGGCTTCTCTGCCTCTGATGCCCAGTGGAGTCATGAAGAAAACTGTGAGAAAAAAAAATGCTAGTGCTCGGAAACAATCCCATCTCACGTAAATCAGTGCATCTGATGTAGATATTTTCATCTTCCTCAAACTATTTCTTCCATAGAGCCAGGAGGAGAGCCACCCACAGCATCCAGGGGGAAAGTTAAACACAGTTCCAAAATTTCTTTCATTTCCAGTCACTGTCCTGGATTCTATAGACTAGATGTTGTGTTTGAATGGGAGGCACAACTTGTTGCTTTGATATTTTAATTACAATTAACCACTGGCTGATCTCACCAAGTCATGAGTAAACACATGAATTTAATTTCTCCTGAGTCAGAGAGTTGATTCATTCTGCCTGTGGGTCTGTCTGTGGTATCAAAGGATGTCTTTGGAAGAACAAGTTGCTCCTTTAGTGATCCCTACAAGGTCCCATGTAGACCACAAGCCAACATTAACTCTCCTTAAAGCAATTCCTTTCTCTCTTTTCCTTTCCTTTTTTTTTTTTTTTTTTTTTTAGTTCAGATTTACTTGGCATTTTACGAAGTATTTGGTTTTGTTTTGTGTTTAATACAATTTGGTATTATTTTGTCTAATTCCATTAATCCCTGATTTTTAGGGTGTTTAAAGTGATTTTTAGTATTGTTTAAAGATTAACTTGAGAGAATTAAATTATTTATAGCATGTTATTGAAAGATACTGTTACATTAAACAATTTTTTAAAAGATGTATTTATTTATGTTCATGCATGTATGCATGCATGCCAGAAGAGGGCATCAGATCCCATTATAGATGGTTATGAGCCACCATGTGGTTGCTGGGAATTGAAACTGGGTCCTCTGGAAGAATAGTCAGTGCTCTTAACTACTGAACCATCTCTCCAGGCCCTCAATAAATATTTTATTTACCTACCTTACTCTTATTTTTATTATGTCTTAGTTTGTTTTTTATGTATCTTCAAAAGTAATATTGGATTTTGGTGTTGTTGTTGTTGCTTGTTTGTTTATTTTTGAGACTTCTAAGTAGAAAGACTTCTAAGTTGTGGTGTCACATCCCTTTAATCTCAGAGGCAGGTAGAGCTCTGAATTTGAAGCTAACCTGATCTACATAGCAAGTTTCAGGCAGGCCGGTGAGACTCTGTCTCAAAAATGTAAAACATTTTACATAGATAATTTTTCTTTATATGTTGAACTTATGATTCCATTGTCTTCTGGCATCTGTTGTTGAATAATCTTTCTGGCTTGTTTGTAGTTTCTTTGTAATGAAACTATTTCTTGCTTGGTAGTTCTAAGAATTTGTATTGGTGTTCAGGATTCAGAAACTATGTCTCTGACCTTTTTTTTGTCATATATCTGAAGACTAGAATTGTGTGTAGGGTGGAAGGGGCACTAGGAATTTTTTTAAAAGCTTTATTTATTTATTATGTATATAATGTTGTATCTGCACATACTACCATGTGGTTGTTGGGAATTGAACTCAGGACCTCTGGAAGAGCAGCCAGTGCTCTTAACCTCTGAGCCATCTCCCCATCCCAGCACTGGTAATTTAACCAGAGTCTCACACATGCCAGACAAGTACTCTACTGTGGAACTAAATGCCAGATCTTAAATTAAAGAATCTGGTCAAGTTAAACAGGCTTGCATCTAACTATTTCTATAACTTAAAGTAGGTCTTAAGTGTGCCATCCTCCTGCCTCAGACTCCCAGTAGTCTAGGATTACAGAAACTTGCTACCATGCTTGTCTCTATAATATTCTAAAATTCAGAAGTGTCTCATCAAATAACCCCTATTCCTGATCCATTCATAGACATAGGATTCAAATTCTCGGTGAGTCATTTATATATATTGAATTATCATTCATAGTTTAAAAGCTTAAAGACAGGCATGGTGGCCCATGCCCTTAATCCTAGCACTCAGGAGGCAGAGGCAGGCGAATCACTGTGAGCTCGAGACCAGCTTGGTCTACAAAGCAAGTCAAGGCTACGCGGTGAAACTTTGTCTCAAAAAACCAAAAATAAATAAATAAATAAAAGCTTAGGTAATACTTCTGGAATAAATTTTGTGTCAACCCCTCATTTTCACTTTCCAGTTCTCTATGTGGCTCAGTCTGGAATCCATTTAATCTATTGGGTTTTAAAATTCAACAACTGTATTTTCATCTCAAGGTGGTTTGTTTATTTAAAAAAAAAAGCTCTACCTGTTCTTTTCTCACTCATATCGACGGCTCTTTTTCATAGTTTGTTCTCTGTGGATATTCCTCTTTCTATTACCTCACTGGAGGTTGTAAATATATTATTCTACAGTTCTTTTTAAGATGATTGCCCTGTTGTTTCTGTTTCTTTGTGAATGAATTCTGTGTCCGAGTTCCTTGGCTATCCTTTATGATTTGGGTTTTCATCATGTGCTTTTAGTTATAGTGTATAAAGCTTGTCTTAAAAAGAATAACCTTTTTTTTTTTTTCACTCCTGTTTCTTCGGCTCATGGTCCTTCAGTGTTCTTCATTATTACTATCCCTTCCCTGCCACATCTAATCATTTATGTAAGCATTTCTGCAAAACCACAAAAATCTTATTTCAGAAGCATGGATGTCACAAGTCTGGTTTCCCAGCCAGTGTGCAGTATGGTCACACCCTACCTTTCGCTTCCTGGCACTTGCTATTCCCCACAGCTCATGTAGCAGCACCAAAAAGTCCCACACTCCTGACATGTATTTTTTTAAAGTCTGTATGTATGTGTGTATGTGTATGTGTGTGTGTGTGTCATGCATGTGCATCATGTGCATGTCTGGTGTCCCAGAAGAGGGTTTCATTAGATCCCCTGGACCATAGTATTCTTGTGGGACACGATGAGTGCTGGTAAGTGAATTCAGGCCCTCTGCAAGAGCAGGTAGTGGCTATTAACTGAGCATCTCTCCAGGCCAGTATTGCCACTGTACATATGTTTATTGTGATATAAGTTCATCCCCAGCCTGAGCCTCCATGCCATTCCTCTGGTTTGGGTCACATATCTTTTTGCCACTGGATCCATTTCCCTTCTTATTGGAGAAGTTAATTACCTGTATGTCTCCATTTCCAATGCTAGTCTCAAGTATGGCAATTTTGATATACCTTCTTGCTTGCAACTGCACTTGGGTGGTAGTCCCATTTGGATGTGTGCAGCATCCACCTTGCTTTGAGGATGGGGGAGGTTACTTTTCTTGTTGCTACGACAACATAGCTAACAAAGCAACTCAAGGAAGGATGGATTTGCTTTATCTTTCCTAGTAAGTAATCTTTGTGGTCATTGTATAAGCTAACTCTTCTTCCCTTTCACCCTTATTAGTTCCCAGCTTTCCACAATTTGCTTTTGTCGCTATCCTCAATAACCTCACTATTTTGGAATCCATTACCACTTTTTTTGTCTTCATCTTAGTCACTTTCTGCATGACTACAACTTGAGTGTTGCTGTTGCTGTTGTTGTGGTGTCTCTTGGGTGTGTTGGACATGCTGATTCTCCTATTAACTCTGGCTGCTGAATCTCATGCTATTTCATTTCTCTTTCTGACTCAAAATATTACACTGTCCTAGTTTCCAACCCTAGTATTGTCTCTCTTTACAGCACCCTCCTTCTGCGTGTGTTTCCCTAGTTTCCAATGCGTTAAATGCCATATTTATACACATCATGCCCAGACACTCATATCTTTAATTCTGATCTCTTTTGATCTCCAGAGTAAAATACTCAATTCACTACCAAATATCTCCCTAACATTCAAAACAGCAAGAAATAAGGCATTGGACTCTCTGTTTCTCCCACTCACACAAGCTTGCACATACATCTCAACTCTCTCACCCTAACTTTGGTGAAAATAAGGTACAATTTCAAATTACTGATTTATACGGCAGTGACCAAGAAATTAAAAAATGGACTAAGAGTTGTGAAAGACAATGCAGGTATTATCAAGGTATTCTACTGCTGACTATAGTGTTTATTAATCTTCTCCATTCTAATGATCTCTCCTACCATGCCAGATCTATTTTTATACTGCATGAAAAGGAAAATGCAATCAAGGCATGTGCTCACCATCTGTACAGCAGTGCTTTTATGCTAGTCAAGTAGGTTTTGAAAATATATAAACAAGACTTTCTTCCCTGTATGCCTCCCCTACTTTGCTGCCCTCTTGTCCCAGCCCACGGGAAAGAATCCCCAACGTTTATCCTTGTATAATCCTGAAAAAGAAGAAGCCTGTGTTGTCTCACAATAAATCCAGCTGAATTTAGGACCTACAGAAGAGTCATTCTAGAAGTACTTCAGCGGGGCTGTCAGATTTTCCACTTTAGTCTACCCTGTTTACAGGTCAGATCCGTGGAGCCTCAGCTGCTAAGGACATAGCCTGAAAGTACATTCCAATCCTGCTTGTTGGGGGACTCTCTTGACTAACTGACAGACAAGAAGGGTGATAAGAAGGCATCCCCATAACCTCCAGATGCTGCCTGTTAGTTCCTCAAAGAATCCTCAGAGCTGGAGAACAAGAAAACTCCACCCATGGCCAGGGACTCTCCTTTCACTGCTGTGAGCTTTGGTCCCTGGCCTCCAGGGCCACCTGAAAAGGACATGGTGCAGTAGGGTCATGTCTGAGCTCTGTGGTCATTGCTTTTGAGTCCTTCCATTTTGAACCACGATGTTATTCTAATGAACAAATATCAAAAATATTCTGGCATACAGTCGTGGCAGATTTTCATGTGACGATAAAGTTCTAAGTGTGACATTTCAGCAGCAGCAGAGTCAGCAAGGCAAGTGGTGGTAAATCTGTGGGTGCTCAACTTTGCATCTAAAAATAAGAATCAATATACTAGGACTTACTATAGAAAGGACAAATATTATGAGTCATATCCCCTTCAGGTTTGACCTAGTGTAGGATTTGTGCCTGTAAATTTGATATAATGATGACCCGTCCTTTTTTTTTTTTTTTTTTTTAATGAACGTGGTTAAAAGGAGAACCTGTATTAAGGCCTGACACAACTTGAAATGACACATGGCTACGAGATTACTACTCTATAAGCTCGTAGAAGTCCTTGTTAAATTGTCATTTAATAAAAGGTAAACTTGCATTCTTTAATTATACCAGGTACACTGTGACTTTGCGAGAGTTGTCTCTTTTAGCTGCTAGAATAAGAGCAAACACACAAGTTGGGAAGACTCGATAGTACTGTAACAGATGTTAGATGCTATTACTACAACAATTAAAAAAATAACAGCAATTAATTGATTAAACATTTAGCACACCCGTATCTGCACTTTATATATTAAATCACATTAATTATACAATTTTTTTTAAAGAATGTCATGCTATGGGATGCTACTATTTTAGGTTCTCTCTGATCAGAAAATTACATAAAGTGAAGCAGGAAAACCTTGTTTGTGTATCATAAAAA
Source organism: Acomys percivali (assembly GCA_907169655.1). Taxonomy (NCBI): domain Eukaryota; kingdom Metazoa; phylum Chordata; class Mammalia; order Rodentia; family Muridae; genus Acomys; species Acomys percivali. Next base: position 19,222,480 of record OU015744.1, on the reverse strand, counting down.
GCCATAGGCTTCTACATGAGTCTTGGGAAGTCTGTGTATATTTATAAAGCTATGTGACTCCCATTTCAGTTCTGTCTTTGTTCATTTAGGAGCTGAGCTGTCTTTTTGATTTTGAAATCTCTGATGTGTTGTTCCGTTTGTCTGTATTCCCATGACATTTCAGAAAAGATATTTTTAAAGCCCAACTCTCGTCAAACAGTTTATTTTCAATCACTTGGAACTTGGTTACCGTGTAGTTGCTTGATTGAATCTGACTGGTGATTTTCAACATAACCACTTGCTAAATTAAAACAGCAAAATTTACACACAAATGTGTATGTCTAGGCCAGCGTTTATATGTCTTGTCCTCAGTCTTGTTTTACTTGCTCAGCACATTGTTGCTTTACCTTTTAAAGTTAATTAGTTGTCACATTTTAAAATGAAAGGACTGTCGTTTGCTCACTCTAATTCTTTGACTTCTTTGATAAAGAACAACTAACTGAACATCTGGCAGGTCTGAACTTACATCTCTGTACATTTCCATAACAGATAGGGGTTTAGCGAGTGTTCTCTGCTTTGGGTGGTGTTTGAGCCTTCAGTTTTTTTCACCTCTGACAATCCAGCCTATAAAGTGATAGACAGATCTTGCCTGGCCTCTGTGGTAGCTCAGTTTGAAGCACCCAAAGTGGAAACAGCTGTATGGCTTTGAGTATATTCCCAGAGTAGGTGGTTTGGAACAAGAGTCTCTGTCATATACGAGAGACATGCAAATATGTCCATGTTCCTGGGCATGGTCCACCCAAGTTCATGGTCTTTCTTTTTCACTTATCATTGAACCTAGACCCACACCTGGACAGCTGTTACAGTGTGTGTCACGTGAGCTGATTTATTATGGCAAACTCTTTGAGATGAGAACATATGTTCACTCTACAAATCCTCACTAACCATTGCTTTGTACCCAGGCACAAATGAAGATAACCCTGACCCTAACCCTAACCCTGACTTTAACCCTAACCCTAACCCTAACCCTAACCCTAACCCTAACCCTGACCCTGACCCTGACCCTGATCCTGACTCTAACCCTAACCCTAACTCTGACCCTAACCCTAAACCTAACCCTAACCCTAACCCTAACCCTAACCCTAACCTGTATCCATGGGGTGAAAAAGCCACATTTTGTCTTTAGGGACTCTCATTCTAAAACAGTCTAGATGTTTTATAGTAATGAGTGTGCCTTCCCCAGTGCCCTAAAGAAAACTTCAAGACCCTTTCATGTTGAGAATCAGGAAAATTAGGGTTATTTATCTGCACGATGCTAAAGAAATGTCAACGGTCCCAGCACTAAATAACTTAAGGAGATTCTTGGCAGCAGGATGCAATATCCCACTTCGTTTCTGGCCTCAGCGGCAGAGAACACTGTGTTGTAGTGCCGCTGGCTCAGCAGGGCTCCAGAGGCTGCCTGAGAATTTGCTTCTTAGTCTTGCCTTCCTCATTTATAACAAGAAACTAAGGTCAAATTGAGGAGACTCACCAGAAGCCTAAAGGCTAGAGTGTGGAGCAGTGAGCTAGCTTGGAGTGAACAGCAGTGAGCAAGAAATTGTCTCAGATAACGTGTATGGTGAAAAGCAATTCCTGAATTAGTTCTCTGACCTCCACACACCTGCATAGCAAGCACACATCTGTATTCACTCAGATACACATTTGTGCATACATATACACGCAGAAATGTGAGAGAACAAATAATGAATGCATAGACGAGGTCACAATTTCCATACAACTGGGTGTCCCTAGTGCCCCTTCCCCAGCTAGTCTCAGTTTTCTCTGACATCTCCTGACTTTCTCTGGTCACTGAATCCAGTCTAAACTATGATTTTACCAAGCCAGGCATTTCTCTTTGTGATCTACAGAAGTATGTAGCCCCATGAAAAATGGGGTTCTGGGCCACTTTATGCCTTAGTTATTTTAAATTCCTTTCTTCAATTCTTGTCTTGGAAAGAAAATATCAATCCAAATCCTTAAAATATTAGTCAGTTACTCAAAGTATGCCAAGTGTACAGTTAATAATAATAAAAGTTTGACTAAAATAATCACTAGCAGAATGCTATAATAGATAATAAAGCAAGCTGTTCATTTATTTATTTTCGAAGAGTGATAGTGGATGCCTTATTAGGGTTTCTATTGCTGTGATGAAACACCATAACTAACTTGGGGAAGAAAGAGTTTATTTCACTCACGGTTCCATATAACAATTCATCATCAAAAGCAGTGAGGGCAGGAACTCCCACATGGCAGTGATCCAGGAGGCACAAGCTGATGCAGAGGCCATGGAGGGGTGCTCCTCATAGTTTGCTCAGCTTGCTCTTTTCTAGAACTGAGAACTCCTAGCTTAGGGATGACACTGCCCACAGTGAGCTGAGCCCACCCCCATTGGTCACTAATTAAGAAAATGCCTTACAGATGGATCTTATGGAAGAATTTTCTCAATTGAGGTTCTCTCCTTTTCGGACAACTCTAGTTTGTGTCAAGATGACATAAAACTAGCCAGCACAGAAGACTTGGGATGTACTGTACACTTAAACTAAGTCAAAACCGTAGGTAAGGTCACTGTCTTTCAATAGCCTAAGACAAAGAGTGAAAAATGGTAGGTAGTAATAGAGCTTATATACTATAAGACTGGGTGGTCATATCTAAGGAGGTTTGCCTTTAGCTGAGACCAAGTAACAACATTTGACAGAAGAACATTCCAAACAGAAAGGATAGCTGGTGTCAAGCACAAAGTGCTCAGAGTGGCTAGGGAATAGAAGTCAATAGGCTATAAGCAGGATGAGGGAGGTAGGAAGTTGTTTAGACAATGTCTTCAAGCATGGCAATCATATGAGTTTCTTGGAATTTAACTCAGAGATGGTGCCTTCCCACGTGATGCCAGACAGAAAGGTAAAGGTGATAGACTTACTCCTTCTAGCCCCTTCTCTGGGCATTCACCTCATTGATCTTACTCATAAGAGCACCGCCCTCATGGCCTAATTACCTCCTCAGCTACTTCCTCTCAATGCTGTTGGGCTGGCTTCAGCATGAGGTTCAGAGAGACATTCAAGCCATAGTAATTCTGTACCACTATATCAGTACTTTATTTACTTAGTTGTTTATAACACCCATGACGTGTGTGTGTGTGTGTGTGTGTGTGTGTGTGTGTGTGTATGTGTACCCTCATATATTCACATCAAGAACTTTACTCTTTTTCTAGGTCCCTCATTTAATTTTTGCCAAAATTTTATGCTATGGAAGGAAGTAGAGTAGACTAGGCCCACAGACCATTGATTTGAAATACTGATAAGTACTACTTAAATATTTGGCTAAATTTAGCATATAATTCTACTTCCATTTATATAAGATAGATAGATGATAGATAACTAGATAGATAGATAGATAGATAGATACATACATACATACATACATACATACATACACAATTACACTTTTAAAAAACATCAGCCCTGCATGGATTGATAGCTAATGCATTAACTATTAATAGTTAAAGTATTTGGTAATTTAGTCTAGTAAGACACTGTCCAATATTATTTTTGAAATGTGCTCTGTTTGTCATGCGCTGTGATGGGTTTCAGATGTAGGAGGGGAAATTAATATGTGGCAGATTTGCATGATGTATGTAATTGAGTGTTCTTGGAGGCAATCTATGTGAATATTTAAATATGGAAAATACTAAATACAGTAAACTAATGAGTAAGTGTTCAGGAGGACATCTCACTTGCTAACCAGCACATTTCTAAGTCCCTTCTAGAAGGCCAACCTGACAGAGGCTCTGAACGAGCAAGAAAATTTAAATGTCAACAATCAACCTTCTGCACCGAAAAAGAGAGAGAAGTCTGACCTAGGCACAGAGTCTGGCAGAGGGGACCCACCCTTTTGTGATCTCCTTGTCTTCCGTAGAAAAAGTTTGCAAAAGTACAAGAGAATTAAAGGAGATAGAAACTTAAAATGCAAGTGTATTCATAGTTATTCAGTAAGGAACAGGATGTCTGAAACATTTCAAAATGAGTGATCTGACAGCCCACATTGGAACATCTCCGCCCTGCACTGCACCCAAAATCCTCAGCCAAGATGAGTAACAGTTCCTGGCTTGAGGGAGGGACAAATGACTCTATGGCATCTGACTACTCAAATGGGCATCCAAATTTCCTAGCAGATTGGATGTGTCTTTCTTTGAAGAGGTCACCAAGTCTACCAAGCCACAAACTCTCACAATGAAGGGCATTCGCCACATGAAGAGCCTTGGGGAAATGATACTTTGTCCATTCCAAGGTGTTAGAAGCAATCTATCCAAATTAAATGCTGTTTTTTCCCCTTGCCAAATTCAAGCATTCTTGAGTATGCACCCTCTTGCCTCACTCAGCAACTTGAATATGATATTGCACAGAATAGGGACTTGTCCACAGGCACATTGATGCTCTCTTTAAAGCAGAGCTCTGATCATGCTGCATGGGTGATATGAACTATGTGTGTTTGCCTTTGCTATGTCTTTGCCTGGCACTACCTGACTGGCGTGAGTATCACGTGACCATCTCTGAACCGATACCAGGTGAACCCTAAGATGGAGTCTAAGTCTAGGCTACTGTTCATGGCAGAAACCAAAAATCTATGTCCAAGATTTATGATAATGCTACCAGAAAAGGTTACTCAACTTACCTCATGTCACTGTTGGGCAAGTGACCAGATGAACCAACTCGAGATGAGAACGGCAAGTAGAAAAATTCTGAGTTCCCTAAAGCCACTTCACGGGGTTGGTTAGAATTGTTGCAGTAACTAAACTCAAGGTGGGTGTATTATGTTGACATTATGTAGGGTGACTTTGGGGAACAGAGTTGATTCTTCCCATCCAGGTGAAATAGTTGTCTTCTGTGGGATAAGAGCTATCCTGCTGTGGATTTTAAGAACCTATAATAGGGTTGCACTTGATTGGGACCTAAAAGCATCGTAGACCCAAAGTAACTGGGACATCTATCCAATATTCTCCAGGGAAACCTTGGCTGACTCCCCATGCTTCCTGGAGTCCATCTGCTGCCTTCCTCAGAGCCAGCTGCCAGCAGCCTGTCCCGGGAGCCTTGGCAGCCACCGACTCCCTTGCAGTCTCCATTTTCTTGCATGAAGGAGAAACCCAGCCATGGATAATATAGACTCCCTCCTTCTTTTAAATTATGAAGACATTTTATTAATGTATTTTAGATGGAAAATTGCTTCTGTATTCCACACCCTCAAAGGAAAAATTTCACTCTCTGAATTTCTCCTTGGAGGAGGAGGCATTGGTTGGGTCCCATCACTCAGGAGAGCTGGCAGGCAGAGAGGGTCTTAGGATCGTCTGTGTATCAAAGCCTGCCAGTTCTGTGACTCATGACATGGCAGAGGCTGAGCTGGCAGCAAAGCCTTGTCCCCTCCAAATGTCTTCTGCCTGATCAGTCTAATTCTCTACCTTCTTCCTCAGCAGCAGAGTGGGGCCTGGAAACTCACCACTTCGTTAGACGTAATTTATTCTCACATACTGCAAACTTTGAAATCCTAAAGGAGCTGTCTTAGTCTCTCTTCTATTGCTGTGGAGAGACACCATGATCATGGCACCTCTTATAAAAGAAAGCATTTAATTGGGGGAGGGGGGGACTGGCTTACAGTTTCAGAAGCCTGGCCCATTATTATCATGGCATGAGTACGCTGGCACACAGGCAGCTATGGTACTGGAGAGGTAGCTGAGAGTTCTACATCTGCAGAAAGAGGGTGTCTGGGCCTGGCATAGGTTTATACAACCCCAAGGCCCACTCCTAGTGACACACTTCCGCCAACGAGGTTGCATCTCTTAATCCTTCTAATCCTTCCAAAGAGTTCCACTCCCTGGTGACTAAGTTTTAAATATATGAGCCTATGGGGACCATTAGTATTCAAACCACCACCAGAGGGTTGTGTTTGATGGTTAGGTCTTAAATGGAATATGTGCTCAAAGCCATGGGACATTCATTCAGTGGTGAATGTTTGCCAATATGTAAGGTGCATTTTTTTTTTTTACCTACTTTATGTATCTGTTTGTTTTGTTTGTTTGTTGTTGTTTGGTTTTGGTTTTTCAAGACAGGATTTCTCTTTGTAGCCTTGGCTGTCCTGGACTCGCTTTGTAGACCAGACTAGCTTGAACACACAGCGATTCACCTGCCTCTGCCTCCCTAGTGCTGGGATTAAAGGCGTGTCCCTCCCTACCTGGCTGGTTTGCTTGTTATTTCTTTATTTCTTTATTTTTATGAGACAAGGGCTTACCATATAGCCTTCGGTAGCCTGAAACTCACTCCATAGACCAGACTGGCTTTGAAATTACAAAAATCTGCTTGGCACTGCCTCGTGAATGATGAGGTTAAAGGTAGGTGTATTTCAAATGAAACACGTAGAATCAAATCATTGTGATCACATACTCATGATAAACTCTCAGCCCACTATTATTGCACACTGTTTCACACTTAAACATTTTTAAAATTTTAATTGATTCAGATTGCATCCTGATTGTTATCTCCTCACCTTATATCTTCCTGTTCCCACCCTCCCTCCTTCTTCAGCACTATGCCCCTCCCCTAGACCTCTGACAGGGAGGGGGGAGTTCCTCCCACAAGGACTTAAACATTTTATTAAATTGAAACCTCTTTTCCTCTTTGATTCTGTTTTGGGAACTATACAAAACTTCAGTTTGACCTGAATTCTAGACTTAAGCTCTTAGGTCTTAAATCCAACTGCTTTTTGACACCAACAGTCTTATCGTGGTAGCAACTGTGTTTCTTTCTTACATGCCTTCAAACCAACCCTTGGTGGCCAGTCTGAAATATATGCTAACAGCTGTCCCTGACCCTGCACTTGTGGAATCATGTTTTGAGGTGTTGGTTAATAGCCAACCATTCACGCAGCAGATAGCTAGCTTAACCCTGAGGATAAATGTGAGATCTAAACTCAGGCCAGGCAGCCAATCAGAAAACATTTGTGCACTCCAATCCTGCTTACATTTAACTGCTTGACCTCTCAGAGTGTGCAAGCAGCTGAGCTGGAGATGTGCAGAATCCTAGAGCAAGAAAGCAGCTTAGAAATCAGCAGATTGATTCCATCTTTGACAGTGTTGAGACACCAGAGGATTCGGCTGGCCTTCCTGAGGTCTTTAGAAAGCAGGAGGCAAAGACAAAACCAAAGCTCAGATGGTGGGGCCTTTATGGATTCCCAGATGTGTTTTTACTCAGCTGTAAAAACATCAGTGAATCCACAGCGTTTCTGGTTCAACGGGCTTCAGAATCAGCAATTTAAATAAATATTCCATGTATGCACGGCCCACAGTAAACGCAGACGTTGCCCGTCAGCTCTGAGCTTCTGCGGAACTCACATGGTCACGTGAAGTAGGCTAGACTACTTAGTCTGGCCATTATCATTGTTACTATTTTGTTTGTTTGTATGCCACTCGTTTTCTTCAGGCTTTGGGCATTGCAGTGGACTTTCTCCGTCCATGTCCATTTTGAGAAGCTCTGTGATTCTAGCTACCTTAATAGTACATGTCTAAAAGGAATAACTCATCATGTGAGAATGGCTTAATGCCTCTATTTCCTTCCTCCTGTAGGTCTTTCTCTGCTCCCCCTCTGTTCCTTTTTTCAAGATTTTGTGGGCGTGTGAATGAGTGTGTGTGTGTGTGTGTGTGTGTGTGTGTGTGTGTGTGTGTGTGTG
>OU015744.1:19183950-19207540 GCA_907169655.1 Acomys percivali | reverse complement strand
TAGATTGATGATCAGATAAACAGATATAGATATATAGCTGTATTTAAAAACATATAAAGCATCATTTAGTGAACTCATATATTGACTACTTAGATATCATATTCATATTTTAGTATATTTTATAGGGATAATATTTCTCCACACTGTGTGAAGATTGTTCTTATATTATTTGAATGCTGACTTCTGTTCCAGCAGAGATCTGATTACATACTGGAATTTGAAATGGTCATTATTATGAAGCATCTTCTTTCTTAGTATTTTGTAAACAGTGTTTTCCATCACCTTCTGATTGGTCTAATAAAGAACTGAATAACCTATAGCTAGGCTGGAGAGTTTAGGAGGGACTCCCAGGTCCAGAAAGGGGGTCTTATCTGGGGACCAGAGAGAGAGAGGAGTCATCATCAGGACATGGATAAAAAAGCAGATGCAAGGACAAGACTGAGCTGGCAGGTAACAGGCTACATGGCAGGACCATGTAGGCTAGGCCAATATTGTCACATTAGAATAGCTGATTATCTGCCCAGATATAGTTCCTAAAGCCTATAATGAGTGTAAAGGTCTCCGTGTCATTTGTTAGAGCAAGGATAGATAAAGAAAAACCTTACAGTTACAACATTTCCTTTATGTCTTTGTGTATTCAAGTGTTCTATAAATGACCCCTGGTACCTTGACACCTGCCCTTTCTTTTTGCAGCATTTGATGCTCTGGCTTTGGTTACCACTGATGCTTCTTGTCTGAATCAGTATCATCATGAGTCGTGGAGGGGGAGATAGATTGCAAAATGGAGACTTGACAAATTTCTCCTACACTAACTAGATTACATTGGTTTGGATAACAGGGAATAGTCCCACATCAACTGTAGATAAGTTGAGTGCCTCATCTCAAGACTCAAAATGGTTATGGGATGACATTCTTGGTTGTCACCTTGACTACATCTGGAAGTAAAACCTAAGTGGCTGTGTAGCTGTGAGCGATTTTTTTTTCTTAATCAAGCCATTGAATATACCTCTAATCCAGGTCTTTTGAAGTGGTAAGTTCCACTTCCATCTGGGCCACAGCTTTTGTTGGCAGCCTATATAAAGCACATGGAAGAAGGAAACTTACGCTCTTTGCCTGCTTGCTCTCATACTCTCTGACAAGTCCATTCCTTCACTAGCTTCCAAGCCTAAATAGTGGAGTTTCTGGCATACAATGAAGATCACCTGGGATACCCAGCCTCATGGGCTGACCAAATGCTGGATTCTTGAACCTTCTGTCAGTAGAGAGCCATTGTAGGACTAGCTGGACCACAGCTTGTAAACCATTCTACTAAATCTCCCTTTTCTAGGTCTCTATAGATTCATTCTATAAGTTCTGTTCCTCTAGAGAACCCTGACTAATGCAGGTTAACTCTCGGTGAGAACTATTCTAAGTGGATGAGTCAGCACACTGTTAATGTAGCGTTTGGAGCACTTGTTTTAAGCGGCGTGTTTTAAGCACTGGTGATCGGCAGTGCTGTATATCCTCAAGCCAATTATGATGCTTTGGTCAACGATCCATAAATTTCAAATTCTAATTAAGTCTTGACACCTTGGGTTAGAATGATGCAAAAGGTCATTAAAGATTATGGAGTCTATAATACCTGCTTTTAAAAATACCTTAATTATGTATTTAGGCAATTACATCGTAGATAGCCAAGTATATTCTGTGCATTTTAAGAAGTCTCTCAATTCAATATTTACATAAACAGCCTGGAATGGGCAGAATATCAAGTACTTAATATTCATTTTTAAGTGCCAAAAATATCCATGTTCAGAAAGTTAATTATGTATTTATGGATATGGATGGGTAGGCAAGTGATCCGTATTTTTCAAACTTCATTGTTTCGTATCTTCACAAAGGCGTCCTATGGTTTGTAGCAAACCACAACGGTAGAACATGTAGCATCTTCTTTTGCAGACAGCACGATGGTCTCTTTTCATTCTGACTGGCATTTGATGAATCTGTCATTTGGGTTTCCCTTCTTTCCAAGAGCAGAGGGAGATAAATCTATAGCAGCCAAGTGCACACAAAAGGAAGTGTAACACTCTCAACTCCCTGAATTAGCCCAAGAAACAATAGAAAGTCAGAGATGGGCTGGCAGTGTCCCTGCTCATTCCTCATGTTAGGATTTATGTGAGGCATATTTGTGGAAATGAAAATGAGCCTGTCAGTTCAGATGGGAATTCCCAAGACAGATTTTTCTCACTTTGGGGATTCTCAACATTTATTAAAAATGGACTTCTTAGACATTTATTATTTATTTACAGATCTCTCTATTAAATTTATTTCAGAAGCACAGGACTTTTTTTTAAAAGAAGGTTAAAGAAAGTTTTGCATAGTTAATTTTTTAAATGAGTCAGTTGGTAGCTACTGCTTTCTCTAAGTGATATGTATGAGGGGAAAGTAATTTTTTTAGCTGGTGGTAGACTCTTGGGTGTGTTGATATACTGATGATAAAATAATATATATACTGACAGGTGATGTTATTCAACACTAGAAACAAAGTCTTCGGAATATAACTAAAATTTTCTCTTTGTAGGAGAATTGTTTGGTAAAACTGAGTGACATACCAGTTAAAAGCTATGATTTAGCTGGGCCATGGTGATGTAAGCCCATGGTTCCTATAATTTCAGCTCTTAAGAGTCTGATATAGGGGTCCAAGATGGCTCAGCAGGTAAAGACACTCACTGCCCAGACTGACGACCTGAGTGCAATCTTCAAAACTCACGGTGACAAAAGAGAACAGACTCCCACAAGTTGTCATCTGGCCGCTATACATGCATGCACTGTGGTATACCCACTCCAACACATACATAAATGAATAAATAAATAAATAAATAAATAAATAAATAAATAAAATGTTTAAGAAGAGACAGAGTTAGGAGGATCATGTATTTGACACTAGCCTGGGCTACAAAGTGAATTAAAGACTATCCTGGCAAGCAACGTAAGACCTGTATAAAAAACCAAAACCAAAACAAAACAAAACAAAAACTGAAAATATGGCTTAGTGAGAAAAGTACTTGCTCCACACGTACTTTTGTGGAGCTTGACTGGAGTTTAAATCCTTAGAATCCATGTAAAGTTAGGGTAGGTATGACAGCCTGCCTGGACCAAGCTGGCTAGCCAGACTAACAGAAATGATGACCTCCAGGTTCAGTGAGAGACCCATCTTGTCTCAAGATATAAGATGGAGACTGATCAAGGAAGACATGTCTCACGTTAGCTTTAGGCCTCTACATATAAACACATGTACCCTCCCACACATATGTACCTAACTGTATGTGAATATGCATAGACACAAACATGTACCATACACATACAAAGAAAAAGTAGATCAAACTATACAAAAATTTTTTTTTTTACAAATAGTTCTTATTACATAGTTATTATGCACCATGACTTAATAAGGATCAACTTGCCTGAGGGCATTCTAGGTGAGGCATTGACTCAGAAGCACACAGATCTTAATCCACAGTAGCTTAATCTGGAACAAGTTTGTTCTGACTACAATGGTATTGCTGTATCCCACTGTGGGTCTGGTTGACGATCCAGGGCAAGTTTCCTGAATACAGTGAGATAACAGTCTTGGCTGCTTAATTTCTGTGTTTCTACCATGTGTGTGATAGGCCTCTATATTCTCTTCATCAAGGGAGCAGAAAGACTGGAGAATCCTATTAGGCTTTCACATTGCCTTAGGCTCCAGGTAGCATGTCTGTATACATTTCACTGATGGCAACGGTATGGCTTCTCCTTAACCGCAGCAAGGAAGATTTGGACATCTAAGACATACTTGCTTTGTGCTGGACACTCTGTATGCCTTTATTAATAAATGTAAAAGATGCTATTTTATCATCAACTGGATCAAAGAGGAACAAAGATCAGTGTCTTACAATGGCATAGGCATGCCACAATGCAAGCATGATCATTATAAAATTTCAGTGTCAGAATAATAAACCCTTTTGGGTAAACGTAAGAAGACGCTTCCAGGAAGAAAAATTTCTCTCAGGATTAGGAGTTTTCCAGAAGTATAAGGGAGGTTGTTGACATCCTTGTAGACAGGAAAAGGAACCGAGATATTGGACTTTGGGGAGCAATGACCAAGGATAGCTTAAAGCAAGGTGTGAAAAGTCTGGTTGTACTAAGATGTAACGTTCATGAGACTGTATCATGTGGAGGCTGCTATTCTTAATGGTTTCACCTTCTTTACCTCTCTAATGATTTATGAAGGAGAAAGCATCATTGTTCCCATTTTAAGGACAAAGAAACTCAAGTGCGCACAGTTGAAGCAACGTGCACAAGATCCCACAGCTGGGAGGTCGAAAGCTTCACCTCAGCACAATCACTTCAAATTTCATGCATGTCATGCAGAACATTATATGTATGAAAGTGTTTAATATGTATTTTATATTATCTTAGTTTATATTATGTATAATTAATTAAGATATAAGAAGCTTGTGGCTTCAGAGGATTTGGACTCATGATGGTGGAGCAAGCACAGGGCCACAGGAACAGCTGAGAGCTCACATTCTGATCTGCTAGTAGGAATGTAGGGCTCAAACTAATGCCATGTTCTGTATGTCCTGTAACTAAGGCCATGGTCGGTATTTCCTGTGTGAACTTGTCCTCTAGGTGACCCTTCTCCCTGATGACGCACTGCTATAAACTGTACCTGCCAGCAGTCCCCAGAAACTCCACCTGAGTGGTTATGTATAATCAGCTCCCAATGTTCTTCTGAGATGAAAAAAAGTTCCCCTCGATATTCAGCCTCCACTCAACCTGCCTAAAGGTCGACATCCCTGTGACCCACAACCCTGTTTATGGTTTTTCCCCTTTATAAGCCCATTGCCTTTGAAGCTCTATGCCACGCTCCTATCCCGTTGCATCAGGAAGGATTGTGGTCCAAGCTCGAGCTGTAATACAGGACCCTGTGTATGTTGCATCAGTGTTGAGTCCTGGTGATCTTTTTCGGGGGTCTCACGATCTGGGCAATCTAGGTACAACAGGAAGAAGAGAGAGTGAAAGACACTGGGAATGGCAAAAGCCTTTTAAAACCTCAAAGATCACCTCTAGTGACACACCTGCTCTAACAAGGCCATACTTAATAATCCTTCCCAAGCAGTTCCACCAAGTGGGGACTAAGCATTCATATGTATGAGCCTATGAGGGACATTGTTATTCAAACAAATATATTCTAACATTCTACTCCCTCAGGGGATGTGTCCACAACAGAAAAAAAAAAATGAAACTAATCTTACTTCAAAAGTTCCCATAGTCCTTCGGTCTCAGTGCTTTTTAAAAGTACAATGTACAGCTGGGCGTGGTGGTGAACACCTTTAATCCCAGTACTTGGGGAGGTAAAGGCAAGCAGATATCTGTGAGTTCGAGGCCAGCCTGGTGTACAAAGTGAGTCCAGGACAGCCAAGACCACACTAAGAAACACTGTCTCAAAAACCAACCGAACAAACAAATAAGTACAAAGTACAAAGTCTCTTCTGAGACTCAAGGCTATCTCAGTTTTTTTCCCTTTTATTGAAAATACTCTTTTTTCATACAATATGCCTTGATTATAGTTTCCCTTCCTTCTAGTCCTCCCGGTTTCTCTCCTCCTCCTCTCCCCTCTTTATCCACTTTCTGTCTGTCATTAGAAAAGAAGAGGCTTCTAAGAGATAACAGCCAAACATGACAAAATAAAATATAGTAATATAAAGCAAAAACCATCATACCGAAGTTAGGCAAGGCAGCCCAACATGAAGAAAAGAGTCCCAAGAGCAGGCAAAAGAACCAGAGACCCACTTGTTCTCACAATCAGGAGTCCCATAAAAATACTAAGCTAATGGCTATAAAAATAACGTTTACACACAGAGTACCTGCTGTAGACCCGTGTAGGCCCTTTGCTTGCTGTTTCAGTCTCTGTGAGCTCATATGTGCCAGGTTTAGTTTATTCAGAGGGCCTTATTCTCCTGGTGTTTTTTGTGCCCCTTGGCTCTTACAATCTTTGCCCCATCATCTTCAGCAGGATTCCCTAAGCTCTGAGGGGACGAATTTGATGGAGACCTACAATTTATACTTTCTTCATAATGTCTGACTGTGGGTCTCCACATCTGCTCCCATCTGCTACTACAGGAAGCCTCTCTGATGATAATAGGGTAGGGCACCAATCTATGGGTATAGCAGAATATCATTAGGAATTTTTCTTGTTGATTTTGACCAACAGTGTTTGGTTGTATTCTGATGGGGGCGCTATTAGCAAATATGGCCATTTGGACCTCCTGTGTTCTGCTTGACAAAAACCTCTCCTGCTCCCTCCCTTTTGGTGACTTCTTGGAGAACTCTCCAGGAGACCTCCTGTCTTTAGGTTTCTCAATAACCAGATATAGATCTGTTTCACCTAAGTTAGCGCCCAGTCTCGCTGTCCCACGCTTCTAGGAAACTGCCAGCGCAGCGCCACCTGACCATGAAGGGAACATTGTGCCGTATGCTGCAGCAGGGGGCTGACCTCACTTTCACCCTAGTTCCCCCTCTGCCCCCACCCAACATCCTGCCTTGTGCTTATAAGCAGCTTGAGAAAAATAAAATTTTGTCAGCTTGATCAGATCTTTTTGACTTGCTGTCCGTTCTTTGCGTCTCTTGTCCCCCATTCTCTCCCTAGGGTTCCGTGGGTCTCAGTTGATTGTCCGACGGGCCTGGACAGTATTCTAGTTCTTTGGGCTATCTCTGGCTCTTGGTTACTCAAGCAATGTCTGGTGTGGGTTTCTTCTTATGGAGTAGGCCATAGGTCAAGTAGACATTAGTTGGCTACTCCCAACTATTCCCACAAATTCTGTGCTACCATTGTCCTAGCATATTTTGCAGGCAGGACAGATTGTTGGTCAAAGTTTTATGGCTGTGTTGGTGTCCATGGTTCTCTTTCAATAGCCTGCAGAGTACTTTCCTACACAAAACAGACTACAATGTGGGGGTGAGGCTCCATGTAGGCACCATGTTGACTTCTCAATGCTCAGTGAGTTGTCTGGCATTGTCCTCTGCAGTGCAAACCCACTGCTAGTTTGTAGAGAACAGCCTTTTGTCTTAGCAATAGTCTGGGTTATTTGGAAATTTCTATGGAACCTTCTTAGCCAACAACTCAATTGAATACATCCTAGTACCATCACTGGAAGCCTGTCCTAGCTACAAGATATGGCCAGTGGAGACTCCCTACCCCCCATTACTAGAAGTCTTCATTAGGATTACTCTCATAGATTCTAGGAAGTTTCCACATATCCTCAACCCTCTCCCAGTCTCTGCTGTCTCTCCCTCCAACCCATCTTTCCCTACCTAATCCCCACCCCCAGATCATGACCCTACCTGGCCCCAATCTGCTCCTAAAATCTATTCTATTTCCCCTTCCTAGGGAGAATTCCATTGTCCTCCTTCCAGACCCCCTCCTCTTTACCTAACCTCTCTGGATCCATGGATTATAGCTTGGTTATCATTTGATCAACAGCTAATATCCCATTATAAGTGAATGTATACCACATTGGTCTTTCTGGTCTGAGTTACTTTGCTCAGGATGATTTCTTCCTGTTCTATCCATTTACCTTCATAAAGAACATTTTAATTGATGGGCATTTAGGCTTTCAGATTGTCATCTGTGACACATTTACGTCTCTCATCTTTCTCTTCTCACCTTACCCAAAGCAAGTTCAATCACCAGGAGAACTAAACAAGTCAGCGTTCTGAGAGCATATGCTGCTATGAGTATAGCCCAAGGCCTTAGAAACAATGATGCTATAGGGCAACTAAGTCTTACTGAAGGGGATATCACAAATGTGATTTTTTTTTTCCCTTCCCAAAATGAAGACATTCTCAGTGTAACCTGGTTCGGAGTCATTCACTTCAATGGCAGAAAAGTTTCTTCAGAAAGGGATCTTCATTGTATATTTTCTTCTATCTCTTGTCTCCGGTGCCCACTGTACAGGTAAGTATGATATTTATAAGCCTGATATGTACATATGACACAGAGAGCAGGGACTCCTCATATCTTTTCTCAGTGAACTTCTGACAAGAATTATGACCCCAAACTGTCACTTCCTCTGCTCATGCCAGAGAACTGTTCAGATCCTAAGTGTTAGCAAGGAAAGACAGGCTTGAGTTGCCTCTAGACCTGAGCTTGATTTTTCCAGAGCCTCAAAATACAGGTTACAAAATGGACTTATATATTTGCACACTAGTTTAAGGGAGATATTAGAAGATGATAGCCAGATGTATTTTTTCCAGAATAGTCCCCACCCAGAGAGCAGATTGTATCCAAACACTGGGAAGAAGATTCTCAGTCATGGCTATTATGCATACAGTTTTGCCCTTTTTCTTTAACGTGAACAAAATTGTCAAAAGTAAAGAAAAAAACTTGTCTGATCTGGGTATTTACTGAGAAGAAAAACTGATTCTTTAATCTTGGGGCTGTCCTTAATTTTGCCAAAACCCCAGTGATACTGTGTCTGCTCCACAGACTGGAGAGAAATAGTCTGTGTTATGCATGAGTTCATGATACCCCAGGGGAATGTCCACTTTAAAGGGCCTTAGGTATGCCTGAAGTGGGGGTGAGTTTGAGTTCAACACAGATGATTCAGCCTAGCATTCTGAGATGGAAGCTTACATTTTGTAATTTACCATGCACTAGCTATCTCTAAATTGCATTCAGTATGCAGAGGGGATCCGAACATAGGCACCAATGAATTGATATGGAGCTGTCCTCATCATGGGTATCTCTCTGAACAGTGCACTAACCATAGAATTCTCTGCATGGGTTATTGTAAACAAATGCTAAGATATCCCTAACATTGGATATACACATTTAGGAATAGGTTTGTTTCCTGCTTGGCTTCAGGTGGATTTTGAAGGAAAGGACCATGTATAAGAGGGATGGAGAAAGGAAGATACATCCTTGGTGACAGGAATTTCAGGTCATTGTCCTTGTGACTTATAACTTTGTAAAGAGTAGTTGGAGATAGATTTGGAAAAATTGTGACTATTTCATTGATAGATAGGTATCTTAGTTTCTTTTCCTATTGCTATGAGAAAAAAACAAAAAACAAAAAACAAAACAGTGGGTCAACAACAAACAAAGGTCCTCCTAGTAAGTCACAGTTCACCATGTCTGGACACTCTCCCAGCTATGTACAAAATAGAAAACTCCCTTTCTCAGCGGTGCTTCCTCTTCTCTTCCTGATCTTATCTGTCCAGCATCTCTATGCACAGATGCCTGACCATATTCAGAGTATGATGCTGTACAAGAGCAATGTGATTCAAGGCATGAGTCTCACTCCTTTGCCTGCCTATATGACAATTAGGTACTGTGTGCTGACCAATCACCCTTTCCTGCCCATAACCCTAAGAACTTTTATTTACCTCATATCTAAAATAATAAAATGGTACCTCTCTGAAGCTGATCCTGGAAGTCTTGTCCATCGTACTCACGGGCTGTCTGAACCCCATTAGTCACCTCTGGTCCCTTTGTCCTTATGGGCTGGTGGCCAATGATCCTTGGCCACAAACAAACAACAGCAATTAAAAAAAAACTGACAAAAGTCACTTAAGAGAGTATGGCAACAGCAGGGAAGACATGGTGGCAGGAATTGGCTGGTCATATTGCACCTGCACTTAGGAAACAAAGAATGACTAGGAAGAAGGAACAGACTATAAACCCTCAAGGTTCTACCTCAGTGACCTATTCCCACCAGCAAGTCTCCACCACTGACAGTTCAACAACTTTCTTAAACAACTGAGAAGATCTGAGGACCAAGTGTTCAAACACATGCACTATGGAGGACACTTCCCATTCAAACCATAAGAGCAGACTTGCAGATACATTCTCCTTGGGTTGTACCTTATAACCCCCTAAGAAATTAACAAAGATATTAGTTGAGTCTACTATATAGAGTCTGTGTCTGGCAACCTAAGTATATATACTTTTTGAATACCCATAATATTAATAGGAAGCCCTGGCTGAGAACCTCTGTCACAAGCAAAGGGACTGCCAAGCATATGTGTGATAAGAGATAATGGACACAGCAGTTCAGAGTCCAGTGGCAGTTCCAGTATGAGTGCCTCTGAGTGTCTGGGAAACCCTCATAGATATTAGCAAGATAAGACTCATAAATAGTATGTTCATATTCTTTAATTGTTTGAAGGGAGGTGATTAGAAGAAGCCTTCAAATAACAATTATTTATCAATGCAAATGCTTCCTACTACCAGAGGGTTTGTTTGTGGGTAAAGTGGACTCCTGTAAGCATGTGAAAGAAAAGTGTTAAACTTGGCTTTGACCCGATCAACTCTACTTGCTTTTTATTCTCTCATTTTATGCACCAGCCTACACATCCATTCTCATTTTCTTTTAGGAATCTGGCACCGTGCCATGTGTCCAAGAAAGGTTCTGTAAATGTTAATTAACTTTGAATTCAGCAGAAGAATATTCTAGAGAGAATGGTGATCAGCTGTTCTTTCCAGCTGAAAATGAAACAAGAAAAATGCAACAGTATAAAATTTCTACTGAGTCCAAAGTATAGGTATGTTGAAGGTAGGTATTAAGTGGCAATGACCTCCTTTTGATTAGAGTACAGGACAAAGTTGGGACTCCGTTTAGTTCATGAATAAAGGGTCTCTTGGGTCTTGGATCTTAGAATGTGTCTCCAAATGCCAGATGCTGGCACCAGAAAAGAGACTGAATGGTACTGAGTTGACTTCTCTGAAGAGTGTGCCACACCTCTCCCCTCCCCTTTATGGCCTTGCTTTTGAACTTGTGGTTCAAATCTCCATTCATTCTCTTGTGTAATACAACCTTCCTTTTGTCTTTAGAATCTCAAATTATTTCTTCCTTACAGGGTCGTTTAATAATTTAGAACATGGCATTGGTATGATTGCCAGCCAAACTGGCACATTAAGTGCACTAGCTCTTTTCTTTCTCTGTCTTTTAATGTGCCTCACCTTAATTGTGCCCTCCATTTCCAGTTGTTGTTGCCTGTCCAACAATCATCCTCACTCTCACATTCCCCTGAGTCCAGCCTCTCTTGCCTCCAATGGCCCCACAAATGTTTTTAGTTATGTACAGATCCAGCTTTCAGAAGTCTGCAAAGGAAGAACTCATCTTTAAAGGCCAATGTCCTTTCTTAACCATCAATGCCCAGTCCGTCTGTAGGTCTATGGTCACAGCTATAAATTGGAGACTCAGCCCAAGTAACTTCCCACAGAGAAAAAGCCCTTGTGAGTGGTCAGCAACCTGAAAACCCAACAAAGTAAAGCTTCAGACCTAGGCAGCTGGATGACATGCAGATGATGTGAGTAGAAAGTCCTCAGTTCCTCTTCTAGTGGCAAGGGATTGAATAGAGACAGATTCGGGTTTTCCTACAACTGGGTCTGTGTTGAAACCTTTTACAGTGTGAGACTGTTCAATAGTTAAATAATTTGAATTACTCCTCCCAAAACACCTTTGATCTCTACCTCCCAATATTTTATTTTCTAGTTGAATACTAAAAGCTCCCCACTCTTCATTCTCTAGACTCCAGTGTGAAAGAGCCTAAGGTTGCATTCTGCCTGTTTCTATAGAATGAGCAAATAAGCATTCCTACACAGCTTTAGGGGCAGCTTGCTTCCCAGGGTTAAACACAGTCAGCTAGGTAAAGCTCAGCATCAGATGGATCAGAGATCAGATTGCTCTCCCATGACCTAGGATTTCTAAAGATTCTTCTAAGATGCTGAGGTTGTTTCTGTTGTCATGGTAGTTTTCGTGTCTCAAGAAAAGCTAAGGAGCCCCAGGGCCCTCTGTTTGAATAGGAGTGATAATTCTGCACTGGTATGTTACTGAGGCCATTCTACACTACACATTCCTTCTCACATGTTAGGCATTTCTCTCCAAGAGAGCTGAATCTTCATGCTTCTAGAGAGTAAAGGCGTTGGAGTGAAAGAGAAAGATATCCAGTTCCTTTCCTTGGTCGGAAGAGAGGACAGAACTCCTCTGAGATGCCTTTAGGTGGACAGTCATGGAATCCCTCTGTAGTTTATGACCACCACACATGCATGTAGTGCTCAAGATTTGGCTACACATGAGTATAACAACACTTACACATTTAACACAATGCTGTCTTCCTTGGTTTTATTTTTGTTGCTGTTTTGTTTGTTTCTTAGCATCATGTCAGATTTTAGGTTGGTAGATGAAAGGTATAGAAGACTAGAAAGTTACTGGTTGTAGGAGACTTTGGGTGGTGAAGATGGGGAGTTAGAGAGCAGGCAGAATTAGCCCCTAGTATATGTAGTCTTCAGAGTTAGATACATACCTGTTCAGAGCCCTTCTTCCAAATGGTCAGCAATTCCTTGTCTTTCTGAGAAATGAATGTGTTTTTTCCTCATTTTTTAAATGTCATAATCATAGAGGAAAAATGTCTTTTTTAAAGTTCTAAGTTCTTTAAGATTTTCTTATATCTTAGATATCAGTCCATAAAATCAACACTCTTAGAGTTTATATGGTAATTCTATGAGATTTTTTTCAATCTCAGGGAGAGAACAGAGGGCATGATTTTCACCTTGAGGTTTTCCTCAGTCATTTCATAGGCAATTGTGTATAGAAAACAGGAAGAAGATATAAGTGTCTCTGTTCAGGATCCTTTGCTGCTGAGAGAACTTGGGAGTTACTTATAAAACTAGGTCTTGAGGTGACCAGGTCTTGTTACAGCTGTCTATTTTGGTTGAACTAAAGAAGTGTGGTAAAGGGTGGATGTGTATTCTTGTACCTGGATCACCTGTTAAAACAGATAAGTATGTAGTATCATTGTTGAGGGATCAGCCTTCTAGTCTTGGCACACAGGATGGAATGTTTTGAAACATCCATACATGAAGAGCACAAAGAATCACTGTCCTTATAAAACCTGTGTGCTGTTCTTGCTTTGAGGTAAGGATGATATAGCACCTTCCACAAGCCCCAGTTCTTTCCCCACTAACAATCACAAATACGCAGGAGGGCACTTTTGGGGAACTGGTGGAGGAAAGAAGTTGGATGTCAGTTGTAGATAGAAGGATTATTTTTTTTTATTCAGGTTGCTCTGGTTCTTTGGGGTAGGATTAGAAAACTACACCCATGAGACTCATTATTACGATGACACACAGTAGATTCTCCACTCAGGCAACTGAGATGAACTCTCAAGCCACCTTGCTCAGTCTCCATCTACCACACTCTCTCTCCAAGGTGAGATCTAGAGACATGCTATCTTTTACACTTTTACACTTGCACTCCCTGTGGTTGACAAGGGCTCTCATTTCCCATTTTTGTGGCTTATTCATGTCCTGAACCTCTGTACAGGGGCTCTTCTCCATGGGCTGGAGGCCTGGTTACATCTTCCTGTTGTCAAATCCAGATAGTTTTGATAAGATGTCCTTAAAGGATGGGGTGAATTGCTCTTCTGAGCAAGAGATATCAACAATGGTGACACTGGGTCTGGGTACTGGAGATGCTCAATAAGAGGCTGGGTAATTGTTGCTGTTGTATACTCTCCTTGAGGTCAGAATTCCTCTTGGTCCCTGACCCCAGCACATTCTATAGGATACCTGGTTGAGCAATACACCTTTCTTCTGCTTTTATATCTAGTCTTTATCCATCTGTTGTTTGTAGATGAACTCTTCCATTGCCCTATAGATGCAGTAACACGCCTTGATTCATCCTGGCTATCTGTACCTCGTTTTTCAGTATCACCCCAGAGAAACTGTAGATTGTTTAAATGATGGTTAACAGGGCTAATGAGCTACTGCTCCTACACTATGTGGGTGCTGGGGATATAGACTTGAGGACTTTTAAGTTGCCATATAGAAAATATCCCCACATATAAGTGTGTCTTAAAGCAATTATCTTTTCTCCTGTAATTCTGAGTTGACTAGGATCAGCTGTGTGGTTCTTCTGTTTCATTGAGTGCATCAGACTGGATGTTCACTTAGCTGGATTCTGATACATGGCTGGAATTTGGCACTGGATTTTCTGTGAACAGTGTTTAAACTGTTGTTGTTTAGAGTTCTCTGAAAAACATGGTTTTTGTTTGTTTGGTTGGTTGTTTTTTTACAACTTGGTATTTGATTTCTAAGTGATAAAACTGAAAGTTGCAGAAGCTCTATTTGTTGAAATAGAGCAAAGGGCTATCCCCAAATCAGTGTGATGAGGCTTAGTTCACTGGGAGCCATCTTTGAGGACTTTATTTGACGTTATTTCCACCAATAGCACTCCTATTCTCAAGCAGTTCAGCATTTAGTCTGTGTGCTGTTGTGTCTCTCACCCTCTTCTTCTTGCTCTTGGTGATACAGACCTACCAAGTCATCAGAAGCCACCGTGGACCTCCACCCCTTTACTTACTGCTTCTCACTGCAACTGTCTTCCACAACACCACCTAAATATTCCTGAGTCATTTCCTCCCTTTTTCCCTCTTCCATTTGGTACACCTCCTGGTTTTACTGGAGAGTCTGATTTGTCCCTCTGGGATCTATTGTACTTGTCTGGCTTTCTCATTGCTGCCTGAGGACTACCAGTGGAGGGTAGGGTTCTCACTACATCCAATTTAATTCTAATGCAGTTTAATTCTGAGGTGCTGTTTGAATTGTTGATCCAGCCATATTTGCTATTCCTTTGGCTATGGGGATCACATCTTGGTCCCCAAGGCCTAGTTGGCCATGCTGACATACCTACAATGGTTTATGCCTTTATCACCATGGCAATATTATTATTGCATGTTATTTATATTGCTTCTGGTAGGGGTCTTGTAAAATTTGTACCTTTGCAATAAAATAATCTTGCAAAAGTCAGACATACCTGGAGCATGAGGCCTTCAGTATGTTTATTTGGGATGTCCACAGCCTTGAAGAACATGAGCATTCAAATTCATCTTGGTTCACTTTCTTTCCGAAGAAATAGAATATGGATTGGCAGACGGTAGATTGTAGAATGTTTATGTAATGACATAGTTATTTTAAGATTCTTGACTAGGAAGCAGCTTGTTGCTGCTAAAAAGCTTAAAAGAACACTCCAACCTGCCAGGGCAGTCTATTAACAAAATATCATTTCAGCATGCGTGTATACCTTCACTTACTGAAGTCACAACTTATTAATAGATTTGTTTAACCACATGCTTTGGACAAATCCCAGTTGGAACGAATGTATTCTTTCTGCTTAAATTATCCTGGCCTCAACCTAGTGAAAACAGAATAATCCACTAACCTGAAATTCTTGCAATCTACTCAAGCAACCAATACACATTTGATGGAGTACAAATTGGGTATCTGTAAGTGAAGATGTATTTCTACACCAGTGACCCCACATAGTAGGAAATGTATGGTTATTGATTTGATTTTAATCCAATCAATCCCTTGCATAATTATAATATTTAAGTTTTAGTATGTGTTGAGCACTACGCCAAGCCTTCTGCATGTATGATCTTATGTGATCCCTATGACATGCCTTCTAGGTAAGTTAGAGGCCATTATTATTCACCCCTATTGCCAGGAAGACTGAAGCTCAAGGAGACAAGTAACAGTACCAAATGGTAGTCACAGTGTCTATGTCATATTGGATGTAAGCCAATGGTCACAAAGACTTCAGTACAATTTTGTTAGGATTCCTATCATGGAGAGCATCATGCTTTCTTTCTAGTAGCTGTGAAGAGGTATGTCCAAGGAAGCGAGAGTGAGAAAGAGCAGGAAGGAGGTAATACAAAGTTTATGAAGCCTCCAGATGAGCTGTCTGGGTACTTTAGAGGCCAGTGAACTCATTAGGCAGGCCAACATCCATACGTGGGACTTCTGTGATACCAAATTACTTGCAAGAGTGTAAGTGCTATGAACAGTCCAAAAGGATAGGGAAGGGAATAAGGGGAAACTGGGAGGGAGGGAAGAATGGGAGGATACAAGGGATGGGATAACCATTGAGATGTAACAAGAATAAATTCATTTAAAAAAAAGGAAAAAAAGGATAAAAACATTGTTACAGATTATAAAACATCTCTAGTCTTGTTCTTAATGAACAAACACAGAATTATAAGGGATTACAGTCAAACTGTTCATTTTAAGGTCTGTGAGGAACAACAGACAATGGGATCTTAGTCCCATGCCTCCATTTGGCTAGTCTTGCAGTATGTGTGGTCTCTTTAAACTTAGAGTTTTGTAAACTTGTAATAATGGTGAAGATTGAGCAGGCCATCATGTATCTTTACCTGGGAAGAATGTGTTCCCACTGCTCATGCAAAACAGTTTATGACCTATAAAACTTGACTTCTGTAATCTTTAAAGTTTCCCCTTTGGGAAAAGCTGAAAAAGGTCCATCCACTGGCAAACCCCTGTTTCCATATATGGGGCACTTACAGTTACAGATTTTATTGATATGTGAAGACATGTCTTTTCTTTCCTTCCTTTTTTTAAAAACCAGATCCTTTGTTCATTCCTACAATATATATACTGAGGTTCCAGAACTATCTAAAGCTTAAGAAAAGCTTTAGAAACATCTTTACTAGGTACCGTTGTACCAGGACAGGTTAGGGTTAGGACTACAGTTAGGTTTAGGGTTAGGGTTAGGGTTAGGGTTAGGGTTAGGGTTAGGGTTGTTAGGGTTAGGGTTAGGGTTAGGGTTAGGATTAGGGTTAGACCTGGGTCAACGGGTTAGTGTATAATTCCTACTATAAAATTCACATGACTTTAACACTAGTAGTTGGGATGATGAACTCCGTGAATTCAAGGCCAGAATGGTCTACATAGCAAGTTATAGACTAGCCAGGGACACACACACACACACACACTCATATGAAAGTGACTCGCCTACAAGCTGGTGATCTGTACATAAATTATTGAGTCAACTGTGTTTTCTGAGTTTCTCTGTCTGAGATGCATGATAGTTCAGTTGACCTGTATCAACTGCCTTAGAGTAGAAGGACTAGAGTCTAGTGTATCTAAGCTAATTTCTCTGATATTATCCTGCATCAGTACTGTTATTTAGTTTCAAAGTCTCTCAAGTAACTAATATCAAAGCATTAGTTTATAAGAACCTTGTAAAATGAATGTTCAAACAATAATCTTCATAAATAACCAACAAAATGACAGTATAAAGTATGTATAATCTCCAACTGTTGCATGGGTTCTAAAATAACACTTCCCAAGTCCTTTTCAAACTCTATTTCCAGTGCTTTGACCCATCATATCTGGTCTCCTAGATTAAGTAAAGAAGTGAATAACCCAGAAAAAACTCCCACTTGCTGGACCCCAAGTGCATTCCGTGATTCTGGTTCATTGTTTTTCTTCTAGAATAAACAATACATTCTGTGGAAGTGAACATTCACCAAGACCTTAGGAGGGAGAGTTGCGTTTACAAAACCATGTTTCTTGTAATTGAGTCATGGTCTGTAATTCACATTGCATTGTCTAGGCATGCACAGAGCCAAGCCAGTCGATGTGTGACTCTCTGTTACTGGTCCATTGCCATTTTCTTCCTGGTATGATAAAGGGACAGATATCTGGTGACTTCATGGGTCCCAGCTTCAATCACCATGTTGTACATTAAAGGCAAAGGGGCAGTACCATTACAAGGCACTAGTGGCTCTTTGACAGTTGTCACCCTGAAGAGAGCTTTTCCTTTCCATGCTATGGCAATGACACAGATGAGAATGAGTGCTCCGGTCATAGGGGCTGGACAGAGGATGGTTGCCTATGGCTGTGCAAAAAAGTTCATGAGGTATATCCTTTGGGTTTTTTGGTTTTGTTTTTGTTTCCTTCTTCTTTGTTTTAGAACCCCTAGCTTCCATGTCCCCAACATTTTACAGATCACAGATGAAATCTTGAAGAGAGTTAGACCTTTCTGTGTGTAGACACAGAATTGATTTAAAAGTTGTCCATGCCAAGGGGTTAATAATTTTTGTCATTTTCCAGAAATATTTTGATCTTCCAAAGAGAATATTTCAGTTGTGTGTTCCAGTAGAGCTGAACTCTAGGTATTGTAAAAGAAGAGAATTTAGAATGGGACTTTTGCTAATTGCAGGTCTCACTGCTGTGGCAAAATTCCTGAAAAGAGCAATCCATTTTGTTTCATGAGTCGAGGGTATAGTCAGGCCACATCAGGGACAGCATGGCAGGGGAAGCATCACATCACATCACATCACATCACATCACATCACATCACATCATCACATCACATCCTCAGTCAGGAGACACAGAGAGGAATTCAGGTGCTCCACTTTCTCCTTTGCATTCATTCCAAGGCCCCAGCCCAAGGGCCAGGGCTGCTGTATTCAGACTGGCTCTCCCTCTCTCAGTTAAACCTTACCATAGACGCTCTCACAGGCATAGCCAGAGGCCCAGCTTGAAGGTGAGTCTCAATTTTAGCAGGTCGATATGTTAGAAAAGTGGCGTGTTTGAGATAAAATATGGAACATCACATGAAATGGTGCCTTTTCCTTACATCTGTTTCAACCTTGCTCTTTTAACCACTCTAACGTCTACATTCCTACCGAATAACAGCAGCAGAAACAACATTGGCAAGCACAGCCAGAAGGCAACAGTAGCACTGGAAGGAGAAACAGCACAAGGTGAGGCGTGAATGGCAGATGCTTTTGTGCCTGAAGGTGTCAAGATGATCTGTGTTTATTTGGGAATGGTCTAGGAATTTCACATCTGAAGTGGCATGGGTTCAAGGAATGATGGGGAACTTATCCAAACTGAGGAAAAGGCATACTGTGGGACTAACCATGTCCCTGAGAAGAGAAATGAACGGACTTGTCCCCAAAGGGGCAGGGGCACATTTCACTTATTTAGGTTTAGTTATTCTATCTAGGCCTTTCTAAGACTTGGGGAGGAAAAAAATGATCTATTTCAAAAGGTGCCATTTATATCTATTCTATTTTATCTAGCACTTTGGTGGAGAAAAAAGTGAACCAATAAGGAGATGTGACAGTAAGGACAGAGTGTGGGCATAGATGTTATTATTAAGTGGGCAAAGTGTTGCCAGGTCACTGTTTTCCTGCTGTACTTTAAGCAGAAATGCATGACAGTTAGGCACACAGAGACATTTTCAGTACCTTTCATTCAAAGTCTCCATGGCATTTTATCAGATTAAAACTGATAAATAATGTATGGAGTAAGTTCTTAAGGAAGATGAGCCAGACATCAAATAAATGGTTATGTTTCATCATAAAATTATACATGATTCTTACAGGAAAACAATTAAGAAGTACATAAAAAACAATATAAATAGCAACACTCTCATTGGTAAAAGGTAAGCATTGTTAATATATTCATGCATTTTCTTCTCGACACTTCATACGCATGTGCGTGTAAGACTGCTAAGAGAGCTCATGTTCCTCAAGAGGACCCAAGTTAAGTTGCTAGTCCTCATGCCCGGCTGCACATAGCCAGGTAAAATTATAGCTCCAGGGGATCTGACTCCCTTTTCTGGACTCCTCGACAGCCAAACATATGTACACACACACACACACACACACACACACACACACACACTTTAAAAATTACTTAAAAACATGTATCTGTCTTACAAATTGCTGTCTCCTCCTCCTCCTCCTCCACCTCCTTCCTCTTGTATTTTCAAGACGAGGTTTCTTTATGTAACCTTGGCTGTCCTGGACTCCCTTTGTAGACCAGAATGTCCTTGAACTCACAGCGATCTGCCTGACTCTGACCCCCTGAGTGCTGGGATTAAAGGTGAGCGCCACCAGGCCAGGCTTGCTGTATACTTCTAAATGCCTTTTTGTACTTACAGCATTACATCCTCTCCAAACAGTAGTGTACTCTGTGTTATTTTTTTATGCATTGAGATTGAGGCTAACTTTAAATTTGTGGATAAATGGATTGAGCTAGAAATGATCACAATGAGTGAGTTAACCCAGAAGCAGAAAGACTCAAATGGTATAGACTCACTTATATCTGCATACTAGCCCAAGGGGCGTGTCCCACGAAAGCCTTCCCTTACCAGGAAACTGGGACAGAGGGGAGGACATCCTATTGGGACTCTAGATGAGAGAAGCATGGGAGAATAGCAAAGTAGAAGGATCCAGAGGGTCCTAAAAACCTACAAGTAGAACATTATGATAGGCATATTTGGGCCCAGGGGTCCCGCTCAAACTAAGGCACCAGCCAAGGACAGTACAGGCGGTAAACTTTAAACCCCTACCCAGATCTAGCCAATGGGCAGAACATTCTCCACAGTTGAGTGGAGAGTGGGATAGGACTTTCTCACGTACTCTGGTGCTTCATATTTGACCATGTCCCTTGGAGGGGGAGACCTGGTGGCACTTAGAGGAAGGACAGCAGGTTACCAAGAAGAGACTTGATACCCTATGAGCATATACAGGGGGAGGTAATCCCCCTCAGGAACAGTCATAGGGGAGGGGAAAATGGGAGGGAGGGAAGAATGGGAGGATACAAGGGATGGGATAACCATTGAGATGTAACAAGAAATAATTAATAAAAAATTAAATAAATACATAAATAAAACCAAAAATATTATAAATAAGAGTATGATAAATTTTTTTGCAACTGTGAAATGCTTATGTTTAGGTTATGTTTTTATTATATTCGTCTCAAACTCTCTTTTTCTTTTTCCTAATTAACCCTCCTTGCTTTCCTTACTGAGCTGAAACTGTCTTTATGCACTGGAGATATTAATGTTTGCAGACTTTTTTCCCGTACTTCTCCAATTTCATCTTTCCACTAGTGATTTCTTTGTCTGATGCTCTTACTGACCTTAAGAGATCATGCTAGAGTTACTGATTTCCTTTCATTACTTTGGAAGTTTTGCATCATCTACAATTAACATAATATTCACATCACATTTTCTGCCCATTTTAAAATCATGCACAAACATTGATTCCCTTGTTTGTAAAAAGACAGTGGCGCTGTATGAAGCATAAACTGAGGAACCCTCATTCACGACACTGCTCCTCTGCCAATCCTCACCACAGCTGTTCCTTCAGGTTTGGAGGATTTTACTTTTTACATTTCACTCTTTAATATCAGCTCAAATGTATTGTGTTGTGTGGTCTAAGGGCTGAGGTGAAAATCTGAGGACTATTTTTTTCCAGATAGTGAGCCAATTTTCCAACATCTTTGTTGAATAATTCATTTCTTCCTTTTGGTCAGTAAAGGCCCATATTTCTTGAATTACAAAGACAGGAAATTCACAATGACATTATGCAACAAAAATAATGTGCTTTCAGGGCTGGTGTGCACGACTGGCTAAGCACGTGATTGTTCATACACCTACACTTTGTGTGTGGGCAGAGCATGTTGCTGCAGGGCAAGCGATTGGATTGTCCCCCCTTTTAACAGAATGTTCTAATTTGCTGAACCACACAAGTCTTTAATTTTTCAGTTCAGTTCAGTTCAATTCAACTGACTTAATTTTAACCAGTGTTTATTAAATGCTTATTATATGCATTCACTGTAGTATGTGGATTCTGGCTGAAGTAGTTTTGGATTTCAACCCAGCCCACAAGCAAGTGGGAAGTTGAGTAACTTGTCTAACAGCTCAGGCAAAAACCAAGTAAAAATTTTCCAAACAATCCTGGAGGGGGCAAGAAAAGAGGAAGCTTTACTGAAATAAGTTTAAATAACTGCTTTCAGAATTTGACTTGATATGTTTTCAGGGCTGCGGGGTGCCTTCGTGTTCTCATTTCCAAAGCTGACAATAACAAATTGTCCAAGTCATTTGGATTATGCGATGGGAGCAGACTGCAAGCTCATAAGTACACGGCTGAGCAAAATAAATAAATAAAAAAACATATGTAAGTCAAAGAGACACATTCTTTTCCCAGCATAAAAACATAGGAAGACAGAGACGCCTGCCGTTCTCGGATAACTACCCATAGTTCATCAAGAACACAGGGGCGAGCACAGACAACATTCTTATCACAGATGCCATATGAATATCTAAAATAATCATGTCCACAAATATTCCATTTTGCTATATTTACATGGCTTATCTTTTCTTTTCATCTTGCTCACATTCATTTCGTTCATACCATGATATCAAAACGACCTGATGAGATTATGTATTTTGGGGTTCCTATTAGAGAAAACAAAATTATTCATGCGATCCCATTAGAGTATGACAGAAAGGTGCTGGCAGGGTGGAAATATAGCAGAAATGTGTTTCTTCTGTTTGTAGTTACACTGCTGCTTTTCCTTATTACTCCTGACATGTTGCCTATCACACCAGGCACAATATGGGAGACTGGGGGATGCTGTTGAAAAACTTGACTCCTCCAGGGACCTCAGGAGCACCTGCTAATTGTCTGGCACTGTTGTAGTCACCTATTCTCTTCCTTCTCTTTGTATTAAATCTCAATAGGGCACAGTTTTCTACCGTCCACAGAGGGAATTGTTTTAGTTTATTCAATAGCATCACCATTTTCAAATTTAGTTATGGGAGTGCACAATTTTTCCCTTAGGATGGTGTGCTTGTACTTTGTAATGCTCAGCACCGCTATGAATTTGTATTCATTTGTGTGGATACTTAATGGACCCTGTAAATCAGATACATAGAACTCAGTGGATTCTCATACCAAGGCACTTCCCATCCCGAATATAGAGCATGTTACAGGGAGCCAAGTATTTAGACCGAACGGTGAATGCATCAATTGTAGGAGAGACATCTTGCTGGATATGACGGGAGACACGAACATGCACAACATATTGTTTCTCATCTCAAAATACAGTAGAATTGGGACCCATGACAGACACAAAATTAAACATGAAGGCAGCCAGTAGTGTAAGGGGTATCTTAAAAATAATAAAATAAAATAAAATAAAATAAAATAAAATAAAATAAAATAAAATAAAGATGCTTGGGGGCAGCCATTGTGTTTGCCAAATGAAATGCTCCTCTGTGGTCCTCAGCTTCCCTTGTAGTTAAGGGCCAAGTGCCTAGACTAGTGAATGAAATGGAAGTGAATTTGCATGTGTTTTACCTCTCAGATGAACAAACCTCCCTGCAGGTTGTTAATTATCAGTGGGCCTATTTTATGTTGTTTTTCTACTGCTGGGAAAACCTGAAAATCATTGGTTTACAAAGGTACAACTGCAAGCTGAACACACCCTAGGTCCCTGTCACTATCTGCCAAGCCTGGTGCCTTGTAGTATCTTCCAGGCAACTCAGACTTAGCTGTGAGCCAGGGGCAGACTCTTGAGCATATTCACCAATGTGTATCTGTTTAATAAGTGTAGAGAAGTGTCCAAATGCAGTAATGGCATGATCTCAGGAGTTTAGAAGTTTTCTGTGGTTCATTTAAGGCAGGTTTTTAGTTCGCTTTAATAATGTTTAAAATTAAGGCAGTTTTCTGCTAGCATTGTTTGCTAAGTTAGAAAAAAAATCTACCCTAAAACTTAAGTGAAATTCCAGGGTTTCACAAACAGCTAGAAGAATCATTAAAAAAAAAAAAGAATAAAGTTGGAGGCTTCACATTTCATACTTTCAAAACTGATCACAAAATCATAATCATCAAAACACTATGGTACTGGCATAAAGACAAACATATAAACCACACAATGAAAATATGTCAGTTAAAA
>OU015744.1:19164340-19177063 GCA_907169655.1 Acomys percivali | reverse complement strand
TTTAAAAGTTTATAAATATAAAACGAACTTCAAAAAATGCAAATCATTTATTTAAGAAGATACAAAAGAACTCTCTTTAAACTCGTAAGTGTAATTACAATTAAATATAAATGAACAAATAAAAATTGTATATACTTATAATGTACAATGAGAGGCTTTCAAATATTCCCACTTTGTTGGGCTCAGTAGAGCTGATTAAGATATGCATTTCATACTTAACATCCATTGGTGGTAAGAATACTGAAAGCGATCCTGTTACTACTGTTAATGTAGGCAACCCGTAGCCCTTCCCTCTATCACTGGGTTGTGCAATAAGTCTCTTGAAATTATTTTTCCTGTCTGACTGAAATTTCAAGCCTGCTGACCACCCACTGACACTGTTCCACGTCAGAATCTTGCCTGCGCAGTTGATGGGCAGAGCAAGAAAGACCACAGGCACCTTTGTTCTTCCCATGTGGCCCTGCTGTCTCCTTTCATCTGCAAGCCATACATGCGCATTTATACTCCACTTCATTTGCTAAAGTTTATTTCTCTCTCTCTCCCTCTCTCTCTCTCTCCCTCTCTCTCTCTCTCTCTCTCTCTCTCTCTCTCTCTCTCTCTCTCTCTCTGTGTGTGTGTGTGTGTGTGTGTGTGTGTGTTCCTTGCTTATCCAGAGGCTTTGGATGTCCTTGGAGCTAGAGTTACAGGCAGTTGTGGAGCACCTGCATAGACAGTTGGAACCAAACTCTGGTCCTCTGTAAGAGCCATCTTCTCTCCTAACCAGGGAGGCATCTCTCCACTCCCTTACGCTTCCATTTCTAACCAAAGACTGTTTAGTTAGAAGGGCAACATATTGGGTGATTTTGTTGGCTTACACTTGTAATACGTGAACTTTCAAGAATGAGGCAGGAGGATTATGGTGAGTTCAAAACCAGTTTGGCCTACATAATGAATGATTATCAGGCCCTATAAAGTTACATGGCAGGACTCTGTCTCAAAAAAGGAACAACAGGGCTTGGAAGATAGTTCAGCTGTTAAAGTGATACTGAGCAAGAAAGATGACCCGAGTTCTGGTGTGTGTGTGTGTGTGTGTGTGTGTGTGTGTGTGTGTGTGTGTGTGCCTATTGAGACCAGAGCAGAGTGTCAAATGGCCTAGAGCTAGAGTTAGATTTTGTGGTTATTTATTTTGATACAGGTTTTCATTACAAGGCACAGACTTGCCACAAACTTGAGGTCTTCCTATCTCAGCCTCCTGAATGCTGGTTACAGGCATGACCCACAATGCCTAGCACTCCCTCTCCTGGCAGTGTGTTGGTTTTTGTTTGTTTGTTTGTTTTTGTTTTTGTTTTTGTGAGGGTTGAAACTCCCAAGGGAGTTTGTTAAGCTTAGGGCCGGCTGACCCCTTCTCAAACTCACTAACTCAGAACTGGAGAGGTGGTGTGGGCAATCTATATTTCTGCAATGATTCCTGTTACCGCTGAAGTTTGGAAAGCTAAAGTGATCAGGGACATTTCCCTGACTGCTAGGACAGGAGACAGCTGTGAAAACGCTGCAGGAAGTAGGTGGGAGGGACTAAAGTACTGCAACAAGTTCAGGAAGTAGGTGGGAGGGACTAAAGTACTGCAACAAGTTCAGGAAGTAGGTGGGAGGGACTAAAGTACTGCAACAAGTTCAGGAAGTAGGTGGGAGGGACTGAAGTACTGTTGCAGACTTCTTGGAAGAAATAGGACCAGGGTTTTCCAGGTACGTTATCAGTTGGAGAAAAGTTTTTTCGTGTTTTTTTTTGTTTTTGTTTTTTTGTTTTTTTTTTTGTTGTTGTTGTTGGTTTTCGAGACAGAGATTCTCTGTAGAACAGTTCTAGCTGTCCTGGAGCTCACTCGGTAGACCAGGCTGGCCTCAGACTCACAAGAGATCTGCCTGCCTCTGCCTCCCAAGTGCTGGATTAAGTACAGCTGTTAAAAGGAGAATTATTTTATGCAAGTATTTAAAGCAGAGTTTCTGAATAAGTAAAGTAACATGGGCACAAGTGAAATGGTCACCTATCTGTGTTTTTCTACAGCTTTCTTCTAATCTCACAATTCTTTGAAAATTTCTATTTGGATGTACCACCTAGATTTTTTAATTTTTAGAATTTTATTTATATTTAATGTATATGAGTATTTTCCTTGCATGTATGTCTGTGCAACATTGATGTGCCTGGTGCTCATGGAGGCCAGAAGGGGGCGTCAGTCCCCTGAGACTGGAGTTATAGCTGGTTGTGAGCCACCATGTGAATGTTGGGAGTTGTCTTAGTTACTACTTTATTGCTCTGAGGAGACACCAGGAACAAACTAACTCATAGAGAAAAGCATTTAATTGGGGGATGCCTTAGAGTTCAGGGGCTTCCAGTGCCTGCCCCTCATGCTGGGAAGCATCACAGCTGGTGGGCAAGCGAAGCAGTGGAGCAGTCACTAAGAGCTTACATTCTCATCAATGAGACGAGACAGAAGGAGATGCCACCCGGTGTGGGCTTTGGAAACCTCAAGGCCCACCCTCGGAGACACACTTCCTCCCACAGGGCCACACCTCCTAATCCTTCCCAAATAGTCCCACTAACTTGGGTCTAAACATTCAAGTTTATGAGCCTATGTGGACCATTCTGCGTCTGGGCGCTCTGCAAGAGCAGCCCAATACTTTTAGTCACCGAGTTGTTCCAGACTCCTGCGTTCAGATTCTTTTAAGCTTTGTGTGTGTGTGTGTGTGTGTGTGCGCGCGTGTGTGTGTGTGTGTATGCAGATGTCTGCAGAGGTCAGTAGAAGATGTTGGAGCCCCAGGACCTCAAGTTATAGGTGTTGCCAGATACTTATGATGATGGGTATGCAAATGTGACCTCCAGTCCTCTGCAAGAGTGCTACATGCCTTTAACCACTGAGGTATCTCTCCAGCCCCACCATTCAGATTTTTAAATGGTTGCTAGAACCAGAATGCTGCTGTCTTCATTAAATGCACTGGGAAAGCCCTGAGAAGCTATCATACACTTTCATCTATGTACATTAAAATTAAAATCGCCCATCCCCATCCGGGCTTTCTCCGCCTTCCCTATAGGCTTAGTATAAATCATGGGGGATAATTCGCAAAGAAGTCTATTTTAAATTGCAGCAGAGCGGTTCATTTGGTGCGGTAATTCACTTTGGTGTAAAATTCAATTATTACTGACAAATAAAGGTTAGTAACTTAATCATTATAAAGAACAGACGTCTGGGTGAAAAACAAGTAAATTAGGGAATTCCCAAGTGTTTTCATCTCTACCCCCTGGTGATTCCTAAGGCATTCCAAACCTTGTTAGAGCTTTAAAAAAATTCTCACCCTTTTTATTCTTGGACAGAATCTTTCCCATCAGTTTATTTTCAAAGTAATAAATGTGTAAATGCATGCTGTAGGTTTTTATGCTTGTACAAGTTGGTCACAGTTTTGTTTTTTTTTTTTTTTTAAATATAACTTAACTACTCAGAAAATTTGGTCTTGATTTTCCCCTTCTGGCACAGACCAGGGAGAACCCCAGCCCATTCGGTGGAAGCCCTGACATCTGCCGATTTGTCAGTTTTGTTTAGCTAACGTGGATTCGTGTTTGTGAGGAAGGGGGCCGTGAAAGGTGCCAGCACCCGAGAAAATTAGTTCTGCTTTTACCAACATTAACTCCCCCTGATTTCAAATTAATTGCAATACGCTCTGTGACTCGGGGAGGGGGGGGACTAGCTTGCACAAGGTTCTGGAACGCTGGAAGTCTTCATAAATCAAAATGAAGACTGAAGGGGAGGTTGGGCGTGACAGAGGTCACAGGGCAGGAAGTCATCTCTGGGGTTCATCAGGGCCCCCCTCCTGCCTCTGTGTGTCCTGCTCAGCTGGACCAGAAGTCTGAGTCTGATCAGGAAGCAGAAACTCCAGAGTGTCGGGACTTATTCCTCACTTCATTACAGTTTCCCATTCCGGGTCGTTAGTATGCATTTAACCTATTCCTAGTTCTAGCGGAATCCACAGCTCTCTCCAGACCCAAAAAGACTGATGCTAACGAGTTTTCACCACTCAGCATTTTAATTTTCTTATATTTTGGTAGGCAGGCGAAAAGCTGGACAACCCATTTCTAAAACACTGAGAGAAACATGCAGTAATTTACAGAGCACCCTGCTTTCAGCATGAGCTCCCCTGCATGTTCCCCTGAATGTCCTGGGTTGTTGTTTCTGTTTTCCCTACAGTAATGGCTCAAGGAAGCCGAGAAAACCAGAAAGGTAAAAAAAAAAAAAAAAAAAAAAAAAAAAAAAAAAAAAAAAAAAAAAAAGATAGCAAGCAGTGAATTATTTGCAAGCAGTATAAGTACAGGGATAAACCTTTTAAAACCTGTATCTATAGAGCGGGCACTTCAGACGGTAAATAGGTATAATAACATATCTAGGGGGTTCCCCCTCTCTCCCCACCCTCCCTAGTATTTCTATTCAAACTGAATAAAGCCTGACTAGGTAGCTGGCCTTTAAGCCTTCAATTAATTGAACAAAGATTTTTAAATTGTTCAATTGGTTTCATTAGGAAGTGTACAATGAAATAATAAAGTAAAACAAATGATATAAAGCAGGGACACTAATTAGCTCTACATGATTGATATAGCTTTGGACCAGGCATTTGATCTCCAGCAAAATGCAGTTCCTTGTTAAGAGGATTTTTAATTGATGTGCAGAGAGGTATTAGATGATGTTGGAAAATAATTACTCCGAAGCTATTCATGCATTTGGCTGAACATAACAAATGAAGTTTGGGCATTGGATCTGGCGAAGTGGACACGTGCTAATTAATAAGGAGAAGAACAAGCATCTTCCAGGCGTTTTTTAACCCAGTATTTGCTAGGAGATTGCCGAGCCATTATGTGCCATAATGAGGTTGTCATATAAACAGGATCAACATTACTCAGGTGTCAGTTAACGGAGATATCAAATTCTTGCACCCCATGTGTGGTTCTCCGTTGTTAAAGGTTGTAATGTTGAGATCACCAATCAAAACTGCTGCTCAGGTTCAGGCATGATTAAGGAAACATGGTGAGGAGAGAGCAAGCCCTTGCTGTTTTTTTGGTGTGGTGAAGAATGTCTCCTTAAAATAAAAAAGCAGAGGTCACTGCATTAGAAGAAGATGAAGAAGAACAGGGGGAGGAAAAAAAGGAAGGGAGGAAGGAGAGAGGAAGGAGAGAGAGAGGGAAGGAGAGAGAGAGAAGGGGGAGAGAGAGAGAGACAGACAGACAGAGACAGAGAGAGAGAGAGACTTTTCTGAAAGACATGAATATTGACTAGGGCAAATAAGCCCTTCATCTGTAAAAACTTGAGCATATGCACCAAGTTACACATAATTTGTTAAATCTGACAAGAGTGGTAAATTAGCATTTGGTTGATCTCGGCCAAATTCCGTGTTCAGGAAAAAAAAAATGTGTGCATGTTGACATGAAATTAGAAGGACTTATGGGTGAATATCTAAAGGCAGAAATTATCTTCCTTTGTGTTATCTAAGGCTGTTTCCTACCTCCGCCCCCATCACTCTGAATGGTAGAAAAGCAAAGTAATCTGGGATATGTTCTCCAAGTCAGAAATGTGGCAGATTTAAGATGTTGATCATTTAGACAACCGGCATTGTCAAAAGGAAGACCCAAGTTTGAGATTCATTAAGATTATTGGCTAAGTGCTTACTCAACTTTTGCAGTCAGCCCCATTTCTGTGAGAAATTTGAGGTATGCCTTTTGAAAATTCATTTGCTCAACAAATTCCTATAAATTCCTAAGGTCTCTTATTTTTTTGTAATGGAATCTTGACATTTTTCCATTAGGTAATATTATGCATGGGTTTTTGAGGCAGTCTTAAGTTCTCACCTGGTCAAGAAAGATTGTGTGTTGTGTTCATCCTATAGTTAGGCCGTGGCTTGTGAGTCTATGTGGGAAATACGGGAAGAGAGTGAGAGTGAGAGGACCCCGGACTATGGGGTCGAAGCTGCGCTGTTGGCTGTAGTGAATGAAAATGATGACCAACTGTCCCTTCTCATAGGCTCCATCACTAGCCAGTAGTTCAGCAGGGAGGGGCAAGGCCCCATTGTTCCTCTCCAACACTGATTGGCTGTTGACAGGTCCAGCATGATGTAGGTACATTGCAGACAACCATAGCCACTGTGAGGCTATCATCGCATTTGCTGTCCCATGACAGAAGACGGCATTTGCATTCTCTTCTCCCTAGTGTTAGGTGCTTATGGCATTTCAACTGCTTCCTCTGCGAAGATCCCTGACTTTTAAGGGGGGAGGGGGTACTATAAATGTCCTGTTGAAATCTGAACACTCTGCTGTCACTTTCTCAGCATTGCATCCAAGGTCCTTCATTGGGAAAAAAGAAGCTTCTCTGATTAATTCTGGGAGCAGCATTTGCCGATGGATACAAACATAAATATTTAAGACAGTTCAACACAATAATAATTTAGCTAAACAGCAGCAACAGTTTGCCCTGAAGGCTCGTGACTTCCTCAGTCATATCAGGTGTAAATTCTCTCTTGTGGGTCAAGCCTCACATCCAGTCAGATACCTGTTGTTAACCTTCACAACAGTTGTGCCACTGTTGTACCCTTGAACACATCTTTTCTAAAAATATGTTTTACTAATTTATTCATATTATATCTCAATTGTTATCTCATCCCTTGTATTCTCCCATTCCTCCCTCCCTCCCATTTTCCCCCTACTCCCTTCCCCTATGACTGTGACTGAGGGGGACCTTCTCCCCCTGTAAATGCTCATAGGGTATCAAGCCTCTTCTTTGTAGCCTGCTATCCTTCCTCTGAGTGCCACCAGGCCTCCTCATCCAGGGGATGTGGTCAGACCAGAGTTTGTGTGAAAGTCAGACCCCACTCTTCACTCAACTGTGAAGAATGACCTGTCCATTGGCTAGATCTGAGTAGGGGTTCAAAGTTTACTGCACATATTGTCCTTGGCTGGTGCTATAGTTTGAGCAGGACCCCTGGGCCCAGATCTGCCCATCATCATGTCCCTTGAACACATCTTACCTGGCAGGGTGGTGTTTTACAATGTAGATATCACAGTCAGGTAACTATTGATGCTTTTTTTTTTTTTTTTCAGCACCCTGTATAGCACCTTCAGGCATCACTGTGGAAGTTACACTGCTGTAAGGAAGCTTCTGGCTCAGCTCAGTTCCAGCTCAGATTTCTCTACAATATACAATCAAGGTGTGCAATGGCTTCAGTAGTAGGGTCTTATCAGCTAGTGACTGTGGATAATGAAGAAGGATGGTAAAAGCCTGTACTGTTTTAGGTTCCTCTGGGGCCTCCCTGACCAAAATGGAGTTATATTTTATTTGGAAAAGTAATGTCATAGTTTTATAGAAGTAGTTGTTTTATAGACATGTGGGAACACTGGAAAGAGAAACATTCAAGTATAAAACAGTTCATAAAAAGTGAAAAAATCAGCAGTACAGACAGGCCTAAGGATCTGTAAACGAAGTAGGAATTAGCTTGGAAAGAGACAGAGAAGTCCCCAGGGAAAACTCTGGATTCCCTCACACATTTGGCACACTGAGAGGTGAGTCCTTTAAATCAGATCTTCCCTCACTCTCCAACCACAGTTTTCACCAGGACTGTGATAGCAGGGCCAGCTACATCACTCGGAGCACCTAGTGCAAAGTTAAAACGTAGGAGCTATTGTTCCAAACAAACAAGTAAGGGGGGAGGGGAGAGATACATTAAAAGTATAAAATATAAAGATTTTTTTCTTTCAGAATCAGTCTCTTGACTTGTCAGACTCTTTAAATCTATTAATATTATTCCAAATAAAGAGAACAGTAATATTATATTCATACATTGATTGTATTTTTCACTGCCACATTGTGTAGTGCTCATTTTAAATAGGAATAGCAGAACATTTCTGTCCTGTATGAAATCTCTGAAGTGTGTGTGTGTGTGTGTGTTATGTATTTGTGTATTTTTTATTTGAAGATGCCTAAATCTATTCAAAAAGACAAAAACGTACAGATGTAGGAGTGCTTGAAGGAGAAAGAAATGCTCTGGAAAGTACTAAACAACCAACCGGAGGAAGACACCTCCTTCGTGGAATACTTTTAGGTGGCTGTGGATCTTGCCTGGCAAGTCAGGGAAACTAAAGACTCCCAGGCTCAAGGGCAACTGGATTCCCCCTTCAGACAGTAACTACACCAAGGACAGAATGTGAATCTCCTTTTCCAACTCCCTTGGTGGACTCTCCTATGGTGGTAACCTCCAAGCCAGAGGTGTACTTAGGTACCCTGATAAAGAGGAGCAAAATCCTCACACTTGCTCAGGTGGATTAGAATGAACAATGGCTTTTTTGAGGCTATACCTGATACTACTAGACAGTCTTGGAATTGGTTGGAAGAAGTAGATGGGTCCTTGTTTGCTTCCTGTTGCTATAATAAAGGCCATGACACAAAAGCAATTTGGAGAGGGGTCCCTCTACCGAGATGGGACTAGCTTATGTCAAGTTGACAATAAAAATGTAGCCAGAGCATCATCTTTAGGATTGATGAAATCACATAGCTGTCATTACAGAACCTAATTACAGGGAAGTCAGCCTTGGCACTCAGAGAATCCATGGCATCTAGGAAGTGCCCAGCTAGTACTGTTGAATAAGAGAGTGGGAGGTCACTCTACCAGCATGGAACAGACAGACCTCTAGATATTTTAGACCCTGGATAAATTCTGGCCAACATTTGGACCATGGTCTTTTTTAATGGTGCATGCTAAAATCAAAACCAGGTACTTCCTTGGTTGTGTGTGTGTGTGTGTGTGTGTGTGTGTGTGCGTGTGTGTGTACGTGCGTGCATGTCTAGTTTTTTGTTTTGTTTTGTTTCTGGAGCAGGCTACACAGAGATCAAAGCCTTTTCCTGTCATGGTGGATGAGACATTGGGAGCAAAACCCAGGGCCTTTCACTTTTGATTTAAATTGCTGGAAATTTTCCTTCCTTTGTTCTGTAGGCTCCCCATGTGCAAATGAACTCAGTGTTTGTCACTCTACACTCCTCACAACCTCCTGACCTAACTGTCTGCTTCAGTGACTAAAACGTCAAAGTACTTTCCCAGGACTTTTCAAGATGGAGAATAATTGCTTTGCCAAATCCTGTGGTTCAACTGATTCGTCCCCTGAAACTGACTTCTACTTAGCATTGCATTTGTAAGCATGCTGCTGTATAAATCTAGTTGAAGTAATTCTGGAATACTGTTGAGGTTTTTTTTTTTTTTATAAAAAAAAAAAAGGTTATAGTTTACCAATAGTTGCCAAGAAATTTAATGAAGAAAATTGTCTGTACTTGCTCTCCTTTCTTGGGAAAAGGAGATGCCACTTAAGTGTCTGGAATGGAAGATGCCTTCTCCTTGCCCATTCTCCACAGCATTAGGAGACGTTTGATAGTGAAAAGAACAGGA
Organism: Acomys percivali; assembly: GCA_907169655.1. Lineage (NCBI taxonomy): Eukaryota > Metazoa > Chordata > Mammalia > Rodentia > Muridae > Acomys > Acomys percivali. Next base: position 19,167,625 of record OU015744.1, on the reverse strand, counting down.
GGTCTGAGATAAAAGCTAGATGTCCTTGGAATTGTCCAGCCTTGCCCTTGTAGAGGCTGTGGATGCCTGATTGTCTGGTTTTGCTATAGTCATAGGCTAGAGACACCAGGAAGAGTGTCTGGTTTTCCCTTATCTTTCTTCCTTCAAAGAACATCCCTTTCCTGAAAACCATACAGAAGGCATGGCCGACCGAGAAACACCAGCTTGTCCTTCTGTTTCTCCATCTACTAAAGCCTTATGAACTCTAAGGCAGTGATGCTCAGTGGGTTCCCTCTACCCAGAATGCTCTTGCTAGACAGGCACACTGCCTTCTTTCTCTACTAAGCACCCATCACAAAATACTTCTCTCTAAAGTTTACCTTACATGGTTGGTGAATTTCATTCTCTGAATTCAAGAGACAAGAACCTAAAACTTTATAGCTTGGAGTGGCCTTAATGGCTGCTAAGTTTCTGGGACCCTAGCCTCTCAATCACAGAGAACAGAGAAAGGCACAAAGACACTCTCATATTCCTGTATCAATGTTAGATATTACTGTCTGCAAAGTGTCTAGTGGCACAGTGGTGCTGAGCTAGCAACCCAGAGCCTCACAGATGGCACCTGTACACAATACTCATTGGCCTCCAAAGCTACTGCTATGGTCCCAGCACTCTCTTGCTCCAGCTTTTGATTTTGTCTAAAGCATCATAGCGTTATGCCTCCTTTCCCCCAAAGGAAACAAGTCTCCTCCCCTCAGGCACCCCACTTCCCCCAGCTTGTCCTTAGCATACCCCTTCCCTCTTCTGCATTCCTGGTTGCTTCCTCTTAGGCGCTGAAAGGAGGAAGATAGAGAGCGTGTGTGTGTGTGTGTGTGTGTGTGTGTGTGTGTGTGTGTGTGTGTGTGTGTGTGTTCACTACCAAGCCATCTTTATTTTTCCCCAGGTTCCTTTCTCTTCAGTGAATTATTGGCATTTTCACTGAGCAAGGATCCAACAGTTTCTGGCATAGTATTCATTCATTTTTACACACACGCACACGCACACACACATACACACACACACACACACACACACACACACACACACACACACACACACTACACCTAGGCTATTTTCCTGTCAGTCGGGTTAGAATCACTATGTTCATCATATAAAATAGCATTAAAATCTGGCTACTCTTTGGAAAGAATAACACAGAGACCAAAGGGCCCACTAACGCCTGTCCCATATGCACAGGTATCTGTTTGTTGTTTGTTTATCTGTAGACCTGGATGGCCTTGAACTTAGAGCAACTGTGTGCTGCCTAAGTCTTTTGACATAGTTGTTTGGCATCCCCACCATCATTCTGCATCACCGAGGCATAACCAGAGCCGATGGGGTTTCTTCCCATATCCCATGGAAAGACACTGGCAGCCAAATTGTACCAAGTGTCGGGTAGAGGCAGCAGTAGAACTGAAGTTAGCTGGGCACAGGAGACCCCAATCCTGTTGTTCCCATGGGCCTGCCCAGCCCTGTCCCATCCCTCCCAGGACCGCTGCCTCCTGCCCGCCTTTGATCTGCCACCCTCTGAGCTCTCTGCCACATGCCTCTTTTCATGCAAAAGCCAAGTGAGAAAAATAAGTTTGAGGCAAAAACAAATTGTCCAAGGCTGCAGGGCTGTTTCTGTCAATATTTTGGCCTCTTGTTTGATTATTTTGTTAATGTTTGTGCAGTTGTCTCTGTGTCTTTTTGTTTTGAGCTTGTATCAATATTTTCTATTGTCGAGGGCAGGTTCCCGGAGAGACAGAATTGTGTCTATGTTTCTCTTCCAGATCTCTGCAAAACACCCAAACTATGTGGTCACTTTGTAGAATTTGTTTCTGATGAGGAATTTTCTCCTCCTAGCCATCCACCCTTCCAGTCTTTGTCCAATTCTTTTAGTAAAAACAAAAAGCACTCTTTCACTCTAGGAAGTATCTGTTTGTCTTTGAAAACTGGCAGAGATTCTCACAAGAAAGGGAAGCCACCAAGACTGTGGAAGAGGAGGGAAGGTGCCTGGACATCTTGAGCCTGAGAAATCTCCACAGGGACAGAATTTCCTTCCCTGGAGAGAAAGGAACAAGAAAGTTAGGAGTCTTTGGGCAAAGTTAAAAGGTAGAGCAAGATGGCCCAGTAGGTTCAGAGCCTTGCTGACCACAGTTGATCACATGGTGCTGCATCTCAGTTGTGTGACTCTGCGTGACTAATTCAAATTCTACTATGACACTGATAAGTGTCTCCTAGAACTGCAGTGAAGGGCCAGTGAAATAGCATCTATGAGGTTTTTGTCCCACAGAGCAGACCTTAGTTGGTACTTCTCTCTGCTGAAGAACTGAACTATGGAAGCAACAGTGTCTACCTTGAGACATCCTCAGTGGGCATGCTCCACTATGACTTCTACTCATTCGACTCTGCGTATTCAAAAATATGCACAGTCATCACTTCTAGGCTGGACCTTACCAATGGCTGTTGGCTTAGGATTGCACTTCTTATTATGTGCTTCCTGTGAGTGTTAGTTCTGTGGATTCATGCAGCCCTTTTCATTACAAAGAACAAGGCAACAGAGGCCAAGTATGTTTTGAGTAGAGCCTTGAGTGAGCAAATCAATTATATACTTGTAGCAAAAGTTGTACAATAGTAAGCTTGGGGGAAATTAGAATCCCCTTTGGGGTTCTTCATCTCATTAATAAAAGAATTTAAGAAATGACTTAAAAGAAATCCCAAAGACAATTTTATCAGAGTTGAAAAGAAAAACCTCAGGGCAAGTAAGTTGTATACCTCCTTGGTAGATGCCCAGAAGAGGAGCATGGAGAATAGAAGGGAAAGAAAGAGATGGCATTTGGATTCAGCCACATGGAGGTCAACCATGCGGTAGACAGCAGCCAATGTGGTGGACAGCGTGCTTTAGATGAAGAGTAACAAAGCCCAGGTGTTAGGAGATTCCTGCTTAAAAGAGAGGTAGACGGGGGAAAGAAAAGCTTAAGCTTTTGTTAGTAACTTTAGAAAATGAGCTGAAGGCAAACTTATAAACTAGGACAAAAGTGCTCCGCAAGAGTCTATGCTAGGGGGCAGGAATTCTGGAAAGCAGGGGGGAAAAAACCTAGCATGTCATTAAAGGGTTACTTACTGTTTCTAGCTTTTCAGCAGAGCTGAAGTCTCATCTGGCCTTCCTAGACAGCACAGCCTTCCTGGGAGGTGTTCTCTTAGCTAGTCATTGATCCATCCCCCTACCAGCCCCACCCCCAACACACACACACACACACACACACACACACACACACACACACACAC
>OU015744.1:19133922-19150670 GCA_907169655.1 Acomys percivali | reverse complement strand
CACACACACACACACACACACACACACACACACACACACACACACACAATCACGAGAGGTCTTCAGATTAAAACCTGCTGTACCAAAACTGTTTGGCAATGTATGTAGGGATTACATAGAGAAATAACGCTTATTATAGATTGTATTTAGATGAATGAGATAAAGGGGGTGAGTACTCTATTGAGGAACATGATAACTTCCCTCTTCTGTCTCTCGTACAGCTTGCAGGCTTCAGCCACTGGGACATGGTGAAGACTCAGGAGGAAAAGCTATGAGCCCCAATAAACACCACCATCCCGTGAAGCTTCGTGTCAAGAGAGCATGTCTGATGACGACTCAAGACAAGTTTGCCTTCTGCAGCCCTCCGCCCCTACCCCCAAAATTCAATAGCAGCACTGCGTGGTAATAGCAATGACTAGGGGAAAGACACCTTTGAGTGTGAGACTCTACTCTCCCAAGTCTGAAGGCAACAGACCCTGGCCAAACTACAGATCTCTCTCTTACTGTGGGTAGAGCAGAGCTCTAGTGTTGACGGCTCCATTGGGAAGTTTCTATAAAGTTGTGAAGAAAGGAAAAGAAATTCTTGCTCATGTGAGATCATAGCTCACACTACAAAAATGACCTGACAGCATGAGATAAAGCTAAGTCATTTGCTCCATTAAATTTTAGGTGTGGGACAATTTAGATATCTTTGAGAGGGACCAAATTCACATAACATTTACATTGCCAGTAATTTTTCTGATTTGTTACATTATTGTTAATCTCATACTGGGCCTAATTTGCCATTATAGACTTACAGGTCTGTGTGCATAGGAAACAAATACAGTGATACACAAGGTTTGGAACTGCCTGGGGTCCTGAATGCTCACTGGGGTTCTGGGAAGCAATCCCCCTATATGAGGTTGAGACATTACACTATGACTGGTATAAAGGACATAATACTGCAATGCAGAGGAGCTTGCTTCCAATCTTGACTCTTCTACTTTCTTACACAGGGGCCCTCAATGATTCTCCTTACCATCCATGACAGAGTCTTCTTGTCATCAAGGCAAGACACTTGAACCACATGGCTTCTGCCTAAAACCTTGTGATTGTCTTTGCTATAACCTACCTCGCTAAGTCCTTCGGTGACATTGGAAAGATGTTTGTAAGTATAGGTCTCTGCCTACCCAGCAGTGATGCCTGTGAACCACAGGGCAGCCTGGCCTTCTGTGCATGTAGCACTAAGAGTGCAATAGTGGCACATACACCTTGACAGTAATCATCAACCAACAATCAACTATCTCTAACGGGACTTAAGACTTGCTCAACAAGAGGGAGACCGTGCCTGGTACTGGAAATCTAGCTAATTATGCAGTTCTAGTGAAGTCATGGTTATTGGAGGAGAATAGACAATGACCAATTTACTAAGCCAGCATTACCCCTAGCAGCAATCTATAATCATTTGTCTTTATGCCCACAGATAAGTGTAGTCTTCATCCTTCATCAGGAAAACTTTTTTTTGGCAACAGAAGGAGACTATTATAGAAAACCACAATGGATCAAAATGCAGAGTTCTTGATCCCCGCCCCAATAAATATATCTTCAAAACATCCCTGCACCTAAGGCTCAGGGCACATTGTGGAAGACAGGGAGGAAAGATTTTATGAGGCAGACTGCCTGGGATTTTGCTGTGAGATCGTGTCTCCTAGAAATATTAGAAGCTATACTTATAAAGTCTTGCCAGCATGACTGTTCAAATGTGAGGTGAACAAGCCATGAACATACCGAGCTGAACAGAGACAAGCCCACGAGGCCTCAACCATACACAAAGAACTATGGACATCCGAGGAGTGCTGGGAACAGGAACGGTGTTTCTGTTCAGGGAAGAGCATACTAATTGGTTGTCTGCTGCCAAATAATCAGCCCTGAAAACATACTTACAGGTAGCGTTTTATGGGTTGAGCAGGTTATATCTAGAAATATATGTATGCATATATATGCATGCAATAACAAGTAGTAAATTAGAAAAGTTGTGAACTTGAAGGCAAGCAGTAGGAGTATATGATGCATATTTTTAAAGACATAGAAAAAGAGGAAAAATAAAATGCAAAAAAAAAAAAAATGACTTAAACAGGGAGGGGCCATTGCAGAAGAATGGGTCTCTGTACTGCGTTCTGCTCCCTGGGTGCTGAGTCTCCCTTCTCACAGGGTGACAGCTTCTCTGTTGGGACTGCTGTCTTCAGAAGCTACCCCTGATTTGGAGCCATGGACTGGAGGGTCCTTCCTCCTGGGTAAATCCCAGCCATGTGAGTTTTGCATTTGAATGTTACATAATGAAAAAAAAAATCACAAATCTCAACAATAATCTTGGGCACTGAGAATTCATTGCATGACCAAAACACTTCATGGTTTGAGTTTATTAATTAATATAGAAACTGTAAAATTTAAATGATTTGATTAAAAATTATAAACAGTACTGGCTAAGAGTTGATTTGTGTGATAAACTTGATAACATAAATAATAGCACCCTCTCCTAGTTATCCATATCCTTATCCCTCGAACCTTTGGTTATTCTTTTAAGTGACAAGTGAGACTTTGTAGAAAGAGTTGATTTGTGTAATAAAGTTGATAATGTAAATAATAGCTCCCCCAAGTTATCTATAACCTTATCCCTCAAACTTTCGGTTATTCTTTTACTTAGCAAGCAGGGCTTTGCAATATGATTAGAGACCTTCGGAAAAATCATCCTCTGGGTGAGCGGAGTTGTAGCTCAAGAATCCTTAGGAAAGAGATATCAGACATGTCAGTACCAGAAGACAAGGCCATGATGAAAAGAGACAGGTAGCAATGACACAGCCGTGAGCCAAGAATGCTGACTGCTTTGGGAGCTGGTGGTGATAAGGTATGGATTCCCTCTGAAGTACCCCAGGGGAAACCACCAGTTCTGCCTACATTTTTTAGCCCTGTTAAAATTCTATGTGGACATCTACTCTCTAGAACATAAGAGAGTAAAGTCATATTGCTTTATGCTGCTGTTCACAAAACTTTTGTTGCAGAAGCAATAGTAAACTAAAACGACCTACATATTTTAAAGCAAAGGCTTTTTTAAAAAAATAATTATTTTTCATTATTGTCAGATATCAGTGGCACAGTCTTGTAGTCCCTGCTATATACAAGTCTGAGCTAAGGGTTCACATGAGCCTATGAGTTTATGATAAGCCTGGGAATCAGCAACATCACTTCTTGGAAATCTGAATGGGTTCTCTCTCTCTCTCTCTCTCTCTCTCTCTCTCTCTCTCTCTCTCTCTCTCTCTCTCTCTCTGTGTGTGTGTGTGTGTATGTGTGTGTGTGTATGTGTGTGTGTGTTTAAAATTCAGCTCACTTTTAAAAATAGGCATTTGTGGAAGTACTTGGTTCGTTTAGATTCCATTGAAAACAGGTCTTCTAATGAATCAGTGGTTTTCTACATAGTTTTAGCTTTGTCCAACTAGCTGTTAAGAGTTCATAATTTACAACTATTTTTTTTTTTACCTTTCAAATTTCTGCCAGTCACTGGAGGTTTTAGTAGCATACTTTTTCTCCGCAGGTAAGCAGTTGCCATTTACACAGCAGGATTGCCCGAAGTGGGCATGCGTGTTCTCTTAGAGCAGCAGTTCCTGCCCTCATTCTGATGGAAACCGGTGCAAAAACAGCCTCTGAAGAAGCCTCTAAATCCTTAATCTTCAAGCTGCAGGTAAGAAAACTTGGCCTTTTCCGACTCCCAGAATCCCCAGAGAAACAGAGGCATGAGGCATCATTAAGTTCTGTGTTAAGGAGAGAACGAAGAGGATGTTGCCACAGAGAGGACAGCCAACTTTCAGACGTCTGCTCTTTCCTTTTCCTGTACCATCCCCCTGATCTTTACAGGCTATTTTCAACGTCCCTTCCTAGGCTCCTGATTAATCTCGATGTGGGTAAATTGCAAGAGTGCGCTGTGATTTAGGGTTGGATATCCAAGGGCGATATAAAGACCGATGTTAAAATAACTGAAGAGAAGCAAATTTTAAAAGCATCCTCCGTTAAAAATTTCAAAAGGTCGGTGCCCTTACCCGGAGAGGCAGGTGCTAAATGACAGGAGATGCTGAAACCCTGTGCAGATGGCAGCTTATAATTCTGGCAGTGCAATTTTCAGTTAATATGGGCTTTGAGATGCAATAGTCATGTCCATCCGACAGCCTTGTGGTTGATTCTAAATGTGATGCCTTTTCACTAAGCTGCACACAAAGTTCACAGTTGATCTTCTGAGTGGCTGAAATTTCCTCAAGGAGGCTGACTCTGGGACTTGCTATCTTTGAAGACATGTACTAGACAGTGACAGTATAATTAATTTTAGTAGTTATATATAAACCAGGGAAATTATTGGTATCTGAAAGCTCTAAGTATTAGTTGTTTGGTTGTTGTAACTAAAATTTGAGGTTAAATCAGTTCCCTTCTCTTTCTCTTCTTATCTTTTTTCCCCCTTCCTTTTAAGGCCTGGTGTTGCAAGTTTCTGTTACAGTGTAGCAATCAACCCCCAAATTATGCAAATTAAAACAATCTTCCCTCTGGACTAGGTGGACTGGGCTCAGCAAGGTTCTCACATGTTATCTCTCTTATAATTCAGCTCAAACCATTTGTAGGCTTGACATTGTCATTTTGGCTTTTTGTTTTGTTTTGAGACAGTGTTTCTCTGTGTAGCCTTGGTTGTCCTGGACTTGCTTTGTAGACCAGGTTAGCCTTGAACTCACAGAGATCCACCTGCCTCTGCCTTCCTGAGTGCTGGGATTACAGGCGTGCACAACTGCACCTAGCTGTATTGAAATAGTCTTAATAAGTCTTTCAATCATATGACTAGAATATTGAAGTGGGTAGATGAAAAGATGTAGTGCCCTCACCCTCACTCCCGTCCTTCTCTTTCTTCTCTTCCCTCTCCTGCCCCCCCCCCCAGGACACTTTGGCTCTCTTTTCAAGGCAGCTAGATTCTAAGGGCAAGCACTCCGATAAAGAACAAGCAGTAATAAAAGAAGAGTCACTAATCTTCCACAAGCACTTGCTTGTTCATATACCTACGACCCAGCTCAGAGCCGTTGTGAAAGCAGGACACCAGGGAAGGATGACCGGGAATTATGAATCATTGGGAAACCACAGTCTTAGGCAGGGGTTCTCATTCTGTGGGTCGCGGCCCTGCAGGAATTGTATATTGTATATCCTATATATCAGATATTTGTATTACAATTCATAACAATAGTAAATTACACTCATGAAGTAGCACTGAACTAATTTAATGGTGGGGGGGGTCACCACAACATGAGGAACTGTATTGAAGGATCAAAGCATTAGTCTAATGCCTTCTGTATAAATGGAACCATAGAAGAAATAAATTTCATTTTGTGCCTCACAGTGAAGATGTGTTTACAACATCTGTTGGTAAAGAGAATAACTTAAGGTTTTGTGTCATTATTTAGCTACATGAGTAAATAAATGAATGAATGATTTTGTATTTTAGTGGTTATATCTTATATTTGGTTTGAAAATTTGTCAATTATATAGATAGTGGCACTTTGATATTAGAGAAAGCAAAAAACAAGACTTAGATATTCCAGGTTCATCTTAGGGACCATAAAACTCTCATTCAGACACTAGAATTGACATTAGGTCCAATTGGGTGGCAATAATAATAAGTTCCTAAAACAATAATGTTCATCAAGTCCATGGACGTTCCCCTGGCTCTCCCATTTCCTATCGGAAAGAATTTTCTTCCTAGCTTCTCAGTTTTTAGCATCACATCTACAAATAACATTCTTGGACACTAACTACAAACTACTTCAGTGGATGCCTTGTGGTCTGGACTTTCCCTCAGTTATTTCCAAGGAAGAGTCCAACTTCATAGTCATTTATTTTGCCCATAGCACCTTATTCAGAATTGTATCATTAAATGGCTATCCCGGTACAGAACTTGGGATAAATAGAGATTCTTACGGAAAAAAAGAACAACAACAACAAAACAAACAACCCAGTAGACTCAATGTCTTAACACAAATTTACTCTTCTCCTTAATCTGAATTAATGAGGTTCTTTTATCAAATTAAATCTACTTTAACAATATTATTCTTTGGGTTCACATTAGGATATATATGTTAAGTTAGAATGTGGCAGAAGAGTGGAACACTTCTAGCCATATAATATTTTTTCCTTGAGAAAAAAATTTCCCTTTGTCATCATTTAAGGTTATTAAAATAATCAAGCAAAAAAACTTGTTAAATTGAAAAATAAAAATGTCACCAGAGGCAAATAGAGTGACTTAGACTTTGCATTAACTGCCTTCTGTTTAAGGGCCCCGTGCGTGGTTGCTGCACAAAGGAATTGCCAGCTACCATGGTTTTCATCTGTGACTGGAACGTGCTGATAAAATGCACTCACATTTCCCTTCCTTCCTTGGGTTCTTGGTGTAATTCTGCTACATTTGTAGCTGAGTTTGAACCAAATCTATAAAGTCATTTATTATAAAGAAAACAGGTTTAAGAAACAAGAAACTTGACTGATAAAACACAACAAACTCAAAGTACAAATGTGGGATTGAGTGAAGATTGGATTTGTGTGCTGTGCAGAAAATTTAGTAAGCAGAAGCATGAGTTTTTATTGTCTTGTCTATGAATGACTATTCATGAGTACAAAATTAATATTTAGTAAAATAAATTTAACACTTCATTGTAAATATGGCTGCTGTAAATAATGACCCTTTGTTATCTCCTCCTAGCTCTGCTACCTTTCAAATTCTAATCACCTCTGTAAAGTAACAGCCACAATTTGCCAAGATTTATACAAAAATAAATATCCATTTATGAAAGCAAGTTATGCTTTACAAATTGCTCCCCGTGTAAAAGGCCTTTGTCTGTAGGATGGACGGGCACTAATTGAGGAAGGAGACAACCCCAAGACTCGGCCCCTCAACTGTCAGGAATGATGAATCCATAGCTGACGGACAATACAAGGGCACTTTATACCTTGATGTGTCCTGTCTGGGCCAAGGGTGGTGACTTTTTTGGGAGTTAGAGGGACCATCTTCTAGGATGGTTTCTATACAAGGTGATTCAAAGGGTGATGGGAATTTCTTGTTGCAAAAATGTCTCTCTTGTCAAGACAGCGAGGCATTTGGGATTTTTCTTTTGGGTTCCATTTATTTGGGGTTTTGCTTTGCTGGAAATGGAAAAAAAATCCCAATCGTCCTGGGAAAGGCAGCATCAAAACAAGTAACAGGGAAGCATGTGTGAGAACTTGCCCCTTGTGTGGAAGATGGAGGCCGAGGGAACAGACTGCAGGACCGAAAAGAAGGAAAAATAGAAAATCTACACAAAACTCTGGTGAAGTCAAAACAAAGACCAACAACAATGTCGCAAGCATGGGTTTTCCCACAGGTACAACAAAATTGATGCTGTACACCTGGTGTTTTTCTTTTATTCTATTTTTGTGTATGTATATGCTCCTGTGTGTACGTGTTCATGAGTACATGGAGAATGAGGCTGGGTATCAGTCTACAGGCACCATCCACTGTTGTTTTTTTCTTCTTCTTTGTATTTGTAACTGCATCTCTCTCGCTGACCTGGAAGTCATCAAATTAGAGCTAGGGAGCTTGCCAAAATGTCCCCAAGGTTGTGGAGCCTTAGTTTCTCCTATGATGTTATTCCTATTTGAAAGAGAACTCTAGGAATCTGACTCCTAGCCTTAGAACAAGGAGAAAGTATGAGCCAATGGCTTTAAGTTCTCAGGATCTCCTTAAAATGTGTGGCTAGATTGGCAGGAGTCTTAGTTACAGCATTTAAAAAGCCTGTTTGGGGTTTCCCTGTCACCAAAATGCCAGACTAGACCTCTTCCCATTAGCTCCCTGCACAGGTGCTCTGTGCCTAAGGCTGACTGTACTTCTGAAATGGTTGGATGGAGTTTCAAAGGGCAGAAGAGTGGAGTGACGCCAGGCTTCCCTGTTCTAGGGTGCTAAGCATATCAGTTGTGCTGTGTGAGAGACAGTGCTCATTTCTTCCTGTCTCAAGCTCGAAGGATGGTGCCCGCTCTCTCTGGACTGCTAAGGAAAGGCCTTTACACAGGATTGGACCGTGCTTTTTCATTTCCTTCTGTCTTCCCACAGATCTCATTTAGCTAGGCCCAAGAGCAGATCTCAAGGATTGTCTCTGTCAAAATTCACTTGCCTGTAAAACTTTTGCCCCCTTTCTCCTTAGAACTGTCTTGCTCAGGGCCTGTGGGCACTGTTAGCGACAGGCACTGGTGGCTGTCACATTTCATGGCCTTCTTTTGGCTCCTCTGTCCCACTGGTCATCTGCACTCCACACACTCTCCTCCTTGGAAACAGTTTCTGTTGAGTACTCACCCCACAGCCTCCTTGTTCCTGGCTCCTTTGCCAGATTCTTCTTGGATCATGACCTTTAATAATAAGGCACTGCAGGATCCATATCTGCCCCTATTTTCTTCCATCTAAAATTCTCCATAGGTGATCTTGCCCAGTACAATGGGTTTAAATCTATTTGCATATCTTGTATTTGAACATCTGACCTGGGCTTGTTCTGAATTCTTCTTCCCAGCTGCCAGCTTTCCATTTCTGGCTTTGAGACTCTGAACACGTCTTCAACAATCCTGGTTCCCACCCTTAAACTGAACCTCCTGCCATTGACTCCATTTGTATATGATTCAAGTTGTGCAAGTTCCAAACATTGAACTGCTTTTGACTTTTTCTTATACCACATGCATAAGTCCCATTGATCCAATATTCAAAATATCTTTGGAATGAAGCAGTTTCTCTAATACTGACAGCTAATGTCTCAGTTTGTGCCTAGTCTGCCCAGCTTGCTACAGGAGCGCCCTAGCTCGTCTCTTGTCTTCCAAAAATCACATTCAAACTCTAAAGAGAAGCCATCACTTCCTACAGATCTGTGATTCAAGCTTAGAAAAGTCTTATAGTAACCTGATATATATTTAACCTGTTCCTTCACTACAATTATTTCTTGAACAGTAGAATATAAACACTTAAAATAGCTGCTTTTTCTGTTTTCTGAATTACTATGCTTATATGGAAATCATTAAAGATACATGTTGAATTAAGAAATTAATTTATTCTGATTAGACATTAAGTAAGTGCTGTCTTAGTTTGCTTTTAATCACTGTTATAAACATCATGACCAAAAGCAACTTGGGGAGGAAAAGGTTTATTTTCATCTTACGAATTAGAGTCCATCACTGAGGGAACTAACTCAAAGCAGAAATCTAAAGACAAGAACAGAAGCAGAGACCAGTAGAGGCTGCTGCTATTTAACCCCTTGATTTTTGTGCTTTCTTCCACAAACAGGACCACCTGCCCAAGCATGGCACTGCCCACAGTGGACTGGATCTTCCAGTGTCAATCATTAGTCAAGAAAATGACTTCACAAATTTGCCTATGGGCTAATATTACAGAACAATATTCTCAGTTGTGCTACATTGATGAAAACCTAACTTCTGTGAAAGAGGTGAGTAAATGTGTGTTTGTGTGTGTATAGGTAATATAACTTGTCTTTGATTTATCAAAGGCTGCTTGCATAGAACGTTAGAGTATTCCTTTATTGTGCTTTTCTCTATGATGCCTTTTGCTATCATGATCCCAAACAAAGCAAAGATACACAGTAAAACAAACAAACAGATAAATAACATATATGTTGTAAGACATATTGCTGCACATAGGGCATAGTAATTTCTGTTACTATGATAAAAATGTTCCACCCAAAAGCTACATAGAGAGGGAAAAGTTTGTTTCATATTATACTTATAGGTCATAGTCCCTCACTGAGGGACATCATGGAAAGAACTAGGGCATGACAACATAAGAGGAAACCATGAAGAAATGATCCTCCCTGGCTTACTCACTGACTTCTTAGAGGCTCATGGTCAGAGTGTTTTCTTGTTCAGCCCAGGCCCTCCTGTCTAGGGATGGTCCTATTCACAGCAGGCCAGGCCCTCTAACATGAGTTGTTACCAAGACAATTGCACACAGACATAGCTACAGTCCAATCTGGGCAAGCCTTCTCTTGAGACTTCTGAGATTGCTATAAGCTGTGTCAAGTTGACAGCAGAAGCTAAGAAGGACAGAAAGAAAACTTCTGTTATTTTTGGTCCAACATGACTTTGGTGAAGGCCTGAGAGAGAAACAGAGAAGAGATTTAAAAACAAATATGCCAGAGCCTCTTTCACATCTCCTCACACACCCCAGTGGCAATCCCAGCAGTTCTGAGAGGACAGGGCCTTTCCTTGTTTGTTTTTTTTTTTTGAGACTGTGAGAAGATACTCTTTCACAGAGTCATCTATCCTGCTCCCATTGACCTATAAAGCAAAATGCAAGAGCTGCTATAGTGAGGTTGTTGAAATGTATGTGCTAAGACATCTCATGGCTCCCCATACTTTCAAAAATACTTAGAACACCCATCATATCCTTGTGGAAGGACATGCAAGGTGATGGCACTTCTGTCTGGTAAGATTTCTGAATATCATCCCCATTGCTGTGGCCTTCTGAACAAGTAACCTGAGCATAATCCCAAATAATAACAACTTCCTAGTCTCACCTATGAAAAGAACACTGAGGTATAGCTAAGTCATATGAGAGGACTGGCAGCTCCTTACTGAGTTAATGAAGGGACGGGGCAAAAGGATACCTGCTATATGTTTCATCTGACGATGTCAGCAGGAAAAAATATTGACCAGTTTAACAATTAGACCATCCCAACAGTTCATGTGCTAACTGGGCATCTTCTTTAACTCATAAAATTCCAAGCTTACATGAGTTTCACCATGTAAGGTGAAATGTCTTGTAATAGCATAAGTTGAATGCTAGTGGCAATTTGTATATAGTATTGGTAAGTCACAAACGAGTCTGTGAGTTGAATATTTTGTGTCTTTCACTCACACTATAAATCCTTACTTTAGATTGGCAAGCTTAGTCAAGTATATTGCTTGTGTAGTGACACCAGGACATATCATCTCTCCCAGTTTCTGTAGAGGAATTTTAAGCCAGAAAAATGGCTACTCTGGCAAGAGATCACATCCAAAGACCTAAGTCTATGGAATCTACTTGGAATCTCTCTGGCTGGTGTATAGATGTGACACACCTTTAATACCTCTGTCCGGAATTAGTAAACACCTCTAATCTGCCCCCTACAAGATGACATCTAACTGATGGGGAGACAAAGTGTCAAATCAGAGGGAGATTTGACAGAATAAGTCAGAGATAGGATACACCTAGCTCTCATGGGGGGGGTACTTAAGAGCAATGCAGAGACAGAGAAAAAGAGACGGGGGGAGGGGAGGGAAAGGGAGACAGACAGAGAGAGAGAGAGAGAGAGAGAGAGAGAGAGAGAGAGAGAGAGAGAAAGAACAGTACGGAGCAGTAGAGTTTGTGGAGACAGCAAACTAGAGTTCAGGAGCACAATAAAGTTCCTTGCAGTTTGGTGCGGTTCATTTGAGTACAGTTGAGTTCATGCAGTTCAGAGACAGTTTTTTCCCCCTAAGCAGACCAATTCAATGAGAAGTGGAGAGAAACTGGTTTGAAATGTCATCTTGGAAAGAAGTTTTGAGCCAGAACAGCTGAGTTGAAACAGCCAGCCAGAGTTCAGAAAGAGCTAGAAGGGGTGAGCTTATTTAGCAGTAGGTCTCAGGGGCTGAAAACATTCTGTCTAGGCCTAGGTGAGAAGAAGAAGACTGGAAGCTGAAGCCTTCAATGTCCAGACTTGCAGAAGATTAGATTGTATAGAGGCTAGAAGCTTCCAGGCCTAGAGATAGTTAGATAGAAACGCTCAGGACTCAGCCCAAGCTATGTATTCACAAAGCTTAGAAATTGCCCTCATCCCTCCTATTTAAGAACTGCAATAGTTTTGGTTGAGCATGAGAATAAACTATTGCTTTCCCACATTACTCTAATAGTGATGAAGGCAGGAAAAACAAGTATATTAGCAAGGATGGGATAAAATCTCAAAAAGCTTGATGCTCTGGAAAAGTTCTTTGCATTGAGGCCATATGTTTTGTGACTAAACACTAAGCATTTATTCAGCATCTATGAAATGCATTTAAGTTTAGAAATCTTTTTTAAAAATTTAGCAAAACCCCTAGCTTTATACAATAGGCAAACCAGAGTTTCACTTAATTTGTTGCTCATCGTTTGGGCCTATAAACTCAAATACTTATTAACGCTGTAAATATGCCTTTTTACTGGCTGTCTGACAACTTCCATGCTTTCTGCACTGTCTCCTTAAACATTTATGAGTACTCATGAATATGCAAATATGCGATATAATGTCTGCAAATGGTTGCAAGTACAAATGCTATGTTAATATTTCATACAGTGATGGGGGCAAATCAACATTCATAAATTTTGAACAAATATGCTGCCTCTTTAATAACTAATGAGGTAGAACACAGAGCACAAGATTTGGCATTTAATACTAAAAATGGTAGTTGAAGACAGCTTGCCATTCAATGCCATGACTTTTGAAATTTCTGTAGGTTTAAGTCCTTCAGGGTGACTTTTCTAGGAAGTGAATACAATATGTTTGAGACATCTCCTAACACTTATTTGAGAGACAAAACTGTACTAGGTGTCAGGAATTAAAATAACTCATAAGAGCAACAGACATGTTCAAAAGTGGGCATAGGCAATATGCTGATTTGGTGTTCCCAAGAGGAAAGCTGATGCAGGTATGATGAACAAAAGAGAGGGTAAATGTCTAATGGAAACAGAGATGAAGACATTAAAACAATTGGCAAGTTAGTTTGCCTTTTGTCCTTCATGGAATACTAGGGTTACCAAAGATTTGACTGTAGTAGTGAGGCCTGCCCTGGGGCCTCTAGCTTGTGGTAGAAACTCCAGATGGAAGTACCATGGAGGTTACTCAACAGTAAACATTCTTTTATCAAACTTGATGATCTCAGTTTGACTCCTGAGACTCACATGGAGTGAGGAAGAACCAACACCACCAAGTTGTCTATGACCTATATACATAATAGCTAAGGCATTCTCTTTCTCTTACTCCCCCCATAACACACACACACACACACACACATACACACACACACACACACACACAATATATATATATATAATTTTAAAAGCCTGTCAACTTGTACCTTCTTTAGGCCAACAGTTTTTTTTTTTAAGAAAGTAGTTTGGTCAATAAACATTAGAGCTAAAACTTATATGGCTATGCATCTGTGATGCTCTCTTACTTTTCTTGTTGCTGTGAGAGAATACCATGACAAAAGCAACTTAAGGAGGAAGGGTTTATTCCTTATTTATTTTGGCTTACAGTTTGAGGGTATAGTCCTTTCTGGTGGGAAAGTCAAAGTGACAGGGGCTTGAAGCACCTGGTCACTCCCTTTGATGGAATGCAGGACTCAACCTCAGAGTGCTGCTACCTGCTTTAGGGAGGGTTTTCCTACCTCAGTTAACTGAATCAAGACCTCTGCTAGAGACTTTACTCCTAGGCGATTCCAAATCAAATTACCAATAACTCTTAACTATGGCAAATCCATATCGTCAACTTGACACCCAAGCACATCACTTTTAAGCCACCATCTTCTACCTCTTCTCCTTATAAGGTCTTGGCCATCTCAGATAGTGAAAATACGTTCATCTAACTTCAGAACTCTGACTAGTCTAGAAACGCCAGAGAGTCAAAGGAGATGAAAGTATCAGGAAAAGGCTTGAGTCACTTATGTTGTCTGAGTCTATTTACTTCTAGATTGAAGTAAGGTTGTTTTTGTCTCCAGATTTTAAAAATGACTGTGGTCTTTTCCTTAGGTGGAATTCAAGACACGGAACAACTTTTACACTTTGTTAAATTATTGATAGAGCATCAGTGGTTATCTTGCAGTCCTGAAAGCATATTGTTTACATTAGGTTTGATAAGCTAGTATCCATTAGCATATTAGCTATCACATATAGTATATTCTGGAAGTGCCTTTAAAAACAATTTTGATGTAAGCCTAATTACTTATCACTCATCTGTTGCTCTTGTAGCCTGTCACACCACTCTTAGGTGTAGCTCTGCAACTTTACCATTTCCAAAGTGTTTCTTTCTGAACATTACTTCATTTTCACATTCAAAAGGTGCCCTGGAAGTAGATATGTTCATTCAGTTTTATAGATTTAAAAAAGAAGCCTCCATTTTACAGTTGAGCTACTTGTTTATGGGGAAAATATAATAAGATTGATTAGTTGACGGCATAAAAGCTGGAATTTGCTGTTATGTACACTTTTACAAAATAGTCGTATGCTTCACTTCTAAAATGGGCTCTTTGGGGAAAAAATGGGCTCTTTGTTATTGACATATACAAACTAATTTATTTTTATCTTCTTTACTCAGGCTCTGGTTTTAGCTATTCCAATTCTCTTCATTAGTCATATCCCCATCCCAGTAAGAAACAGAATACATAGGGGCCAATAGCAGTTTCTCAGATGAAGTGTTTATGCTCTGTGCTAGCGACATATTAATGAAGATCCTCACTGCAAATATATGTTCTGTATCGTAGCTCTGGAAACAATTATGGAAATCTACAGATGTGATACAATGGCATAGAACCCCCCCCAAACAAACACACACTTGGGGAGGGGGGTAGGCGTAGTAAGGACAAGGATGACTTCAGAGTCCCCACACTAATAAACAATTGTATTCTGTAACAATGTGGTTTTGAGCAAGCCACCTTTTCTTATGAGTCTTTTTCCACCCAGTGACTAAAGAGAGTAACACAGCACTAGCCCTTAGCCTATAATAAGTCGCCACATCCCCACTCTACCACTTCCAAACTTCACTTACACTATTATATTATTGGGTCTCTACTTTATTTTAAGAATATCTGATTCATAAAGGATTTTTAATGAAAAAAAATAAAATTTTTACTTTTGAAATTTTGAGTTTATACTAGTTAAATGATTTCTGTTTTGATAATTACCCATTCGCCGGCCTAAAAATAATAAAGTTGTA
Organism: Acomys percivali; assembly: GCA_907169655.1. Lineage (NCBI taxonomy): Eukaryota > Metazoa > Chordata > Mammalia > Rodentia > Muridae > Acomys > Acomys percivali. The sequence continues at coordinate 19,135,662 of OU015744.1, read as the reverse complement.
ACCAATTTTGCTTTCTGTTCATCCTCGTTTACTCTTTTCCCAGCACTGTATCCCACCTATGCTTAAACACCCTAGTCCATTCCATTTTGAAACAAATTGCCAATATCAGAGCATTCACCTGTACATGTTCAGAATGTATTTCTGAAAGAAATAAAGTTACAAAGACATAGCCCCAGTCCCGTTGTCATATCTGAAAATCAGCAATTTCGTAACATCATCAAATATTTGGTGTTCAATTTTTAATGTCTCATGACTTTTTAAAAGATAGATTGCTTGTTCAAGTCATTCAGATGAGGTCAGAGCAGATATGCCTAATGCAGGGATTTTTTCCTGCTGATCCAGCAATGACTTCAGTCTTTCTCAACCCAGCTCAGCAGGGCTGCATAGATCAGAACTTCCTCATGGAGGAACTGAAAACAATTTGCTTTTGCCTGACTGGAGTTCCTCAGAAGCCCACTCTGGCCCAAACCTCCTACTTGATCTGTGAGTCATTCGCAGGAGTCTGATGAAAAGCTTCTGTTCCTTTCTGCCATGATTTATTTATTTGTTTGTTTGTTTTAAAAATAATTTCTTTATTTTTATGTTATGTACATTGGTGTTTTGACTGTACATATGTCTGGATAAGGGTGCTGAATCCACTGGAACAAAAGTTTGTGAGAGTTTGTGAGCTTCCATGTGGGTGCTGTGAATTGAATGTAGGTCATCTGGATAAGCAGCCAGTGCTCTTAACTGTTGAACCGTCTCTCCAGACATATTTATTTGTTTTTAAAATTATTTTATTTATTTTGGTTTTTCAAGACAGGGTTTCTCTGAATATCCTTGGTTTTCCTAAACTTCTTTTGTAGAACAGGCTGGCCTTGAACTCACAGCAGTCCACCAGCCTCTGCCTTCCAGATTGCTGGGATTACAGGTGTGTGCTACCACACCTGGTCATAATTTGTTTTTTAAAAATTATTCTCTGAGCCAGTCATATTTTAAAAATCAAGGCTTGTGTACGTATAATCAGGGCTCTATAGGATCAGAATCAAAGCTTTGTCACTTACTAGCTACATGGCTAGGAACAATCCTTTGGGTTGTAGCTGATTCACCTGTTAAAAGCAAACCTAGTTAAAAGATTGGTGAATATCAGCGGAGATAATTCAAGTTATTTATTAGCATTATAAACAGCTGATAGTCATAAAAATTAGCAGCTATGGGCCAGGCATGCTGGTGCAAGCCTGTAATCTCAATGCTTAGGAGGCAGAGGTGCGTGGATCTCTTTGAGTTGGAGGCCAGTCTTGTCTATGTAATGAGTTCCAGGACAGCCAGAGCTATATAGTGAGACCCTGTCTTAAACCTCTAGAAACTTCAGACATTGTGAACATAGCATTTTTTTTAAACTATGGAAAAAACCATCTTGACTTGCAATGAAAATGAATTTACTAAGCTAAAAGATGGAGCATCCTCGCTTGAAAATTGGAGAGAGGAAGCAAGACAGGGCTTAGGGACAACAGATCATTGCTTGAGCCTCACCTAGTATGCTTGACGCCATGGGTTCTATCCCTAGGGCTACAGATACCGTTTCTAGTGGTGCCTGAGTGTAACTGTAGTACATCAGAGTTAGATCCAAGATGACAGAAAGTTTACGGTCATCCTTGACTTCATACATATGTCATGTCAGTCCACAATAGTGGAGAAAGACAGAGATATATAGGATAGATAGATAGATAGATAGATAGATAGATAGATAGATAGATAGAT
>OU015744.1:19119550-19129922 GCA_907169655.1 Acomys percivali | reverse complement strand
GGTTACCAAACTGTCTCCTCTGCATCTGAGAGTTTTCCTTGGATGATGCTGTTTAAATTCATTGAGCTTGTTGCCTCATTTGTAAAGGACTAATAATGACTCCCTTAGTGGGTAATTATAAATGTTAAATTGTAACATGAGAAGTTATTAATTAATTACAGCCATTATTATTTATAACAATGATAACAGTGAGACAGATCATTTAGCACCTAACATATACTCAAGAGTGACACCCAAAATACTGAATGAAAGTCAAGGCATAGGCACCATCCTGTTAGGGCAAACTAGTGACAGTTTCTTTTCATTCTCTTCTACTGTTCTTAGGCCTTTACTATACCTTTCTGTAAGTTCGGATGGAGCAGAACAAATTAGTGGTCCTGGTCCTGAGAGCAAAGGTCCCTGCTGTGTCCCACATTAAAGCTTTGGTTGCTAGATTGAGGGGTTTTGGGGTGAGAGCTACAGGGAAAGGTTTGGAAATCTTCGTCAGTCTCACTAAAAGGAGAAGGAGTAAAGTATTTCAATTCCAAATTTGTTTGAGCAAGAAAACCAGATTAGCTCTTAACCCTGCACTATTACCATGTTTATTGTGTTATCAGCACATGATGAGGTCTCACTAGATTACAAGTGAGTAACTGAAAGCTGACACCAAGGCTTGTGCTGCGACTTCTCCAATAATAAGGCCAGTTATCTCAAGTGCCAAAGAAACATTTGCTGCTTGAGTGCCAAAGGACACTATGCATTGTTTCTATGTAACTGTTCATACTGATACCTTTTAAAAAGGTATCGGTGATGGTTTAACATATAGAGCTACTTAGGGAGATGGGGATCCTGTTAGGTCAAAGGTAATAATAAAAGATTTTGGGAATAGAGTGGGTTGTGCCAAGTGGTGAGGACTCTCCCTAACAAAGAATGGAGTCTTGTGACAATCAGAACAGAAATGGAAAGTGGCTTGCTGTATACATTCGACTCTTTAGTATAAGGAAGCAGATGAGGCACAAGTATTTTGCTCTGAGAGGAACTAATTTTCCTGACTACTGTTTGAGAAATACTGAACACCATGCATTCACTTTCTTCCCCCTTCCCAATCATCTTTGCTCTTTAGCACTGGCCGATCTCATCAATGTACCCGAGGCCCCCGCTATAGCAGTTTTGTTTTGCTCTCATCATGCCTTCTAACTCAAATTTTTAAGGTTTTTAAGGTATGCATAGCTCTTTAGAGGGGTCTCTATTATTATTATTATTTTATAATACATCTCAAATTTACCCTTCCTAGACACCTATTCACAGTAGGCTGGGTCTGATATACCCTACCCTACCCATAAGCTACACCACCTGTACTGGAGAGTTATGATGACTTAGCAATTAATTCAGGGAATTCATCCCTTCTGGCTTGGTTTCCTCCTTTTTGAAGATAAGGCAGCCTTTGAAAAGTGCCACAGCTCTAGGGCAGGCTTGGGTTATTTCTTGTGAGTGAGAAAACGTTGTTTAACAGGAAGAGCTAACGTACACTAGGGCTCCATAACTGCATCCTTTTCTACAGGAAGACAGCCCTTTTTGCAAGGAGGTGCAACTAAGGGGCTAGGGTGTGCAATGGATTTGACTCTATCTGTCCCTTCCTACCGACCCTGCAGGCCAATGTGCTTGTATGCACTGTGGTACCTGTGCATACTAAATGACCACTATAGGTCTAGATAAGGTACCCAGGGCACTTTCTCAGCCTGGGCTCATATAGAGAGGTTATAAACACAAACCTTCCTTAGTTCTTCCCGGTGAAATTATAATTTCTTTTCTTCAGACTCAACTAATGTCCTGTCTGGAACACAACTTCTTAACAGTGACTCTGCTCGCCTAATCTGCTCTTATAATTATGAGACCTCAGACATTTGTATATTTCTAAAGACTTTTAATTACATTTTTTCTGCTCCCAAATTAATTCCATGTTAGGTCAGTGAGTGAACCTGCACCAGAAAGTTTAATGAGATCCTGCCATTTTTTCCCCAGTACTCTAATGTCTCACAATGGTCAAAAGAATTGCAATTGTGTAGAAAGTCTTTCTGCTTGTCAGCATGGTAGATCAGGACTCCCATGACAGCATTGGTTTTTGTGGTGTACAAATGAAGTCAAGTCTAGACAGGATGTGCGGCTGATTGTTTGGTCAAATTGTCTTTGTTTGTGCTTTTTTATTGTTTTTTTTTTCCAAAAGAGAATGTCCCTTAACTGGCCAGCTAATTAGAAAAAAAAGTCACTGTGAAAGCATAGAGTGTTCTACTTGGAGAAGGCTTAAAAGAGCTCAGGGTTGGGCTTCATTCTACTCACTGTGACTCAGAATGCGGAGCTAGATTTCTCTGAAATAGTGGGGACAATAAAATCAGGATTTTCTCACTCAGGGTCAAGCTTTGAGGAGTGTGGTGTCAGGTCTACAGAGATGTATGTCCCATGGGTAAGCTCACAAGTCATTGAAGACTATAATTGTTAAAGAACATCACCTCTTATGGCTTGGTTGTGGAATCATTTGTTTGATAAGTATAGAGCCATCAGGTACTGTGAAAAGGTGATGAAGGCAGGCCACTAGGTATAGGGTTTTGAGGGTCATAATCTAACCCGTTTTTTACTGTAGGCTTTGGAGGGTTATAACCCAGACCTGCTTCTAGTGCAGACTTCAGCTTTCCAACCCATCTTGATGTAAGCAACTTCAACTCTGGTGTTGAGTAGATAGACAGTAATGACATTAAGCCACCACCCAAGCAGAGCTCTCACCACTAGTCACCTACCAGAGATCCCATTTGTGAAGGCTGCTGGACTGTGGATTCAGTTAAGCACAGAAGAACTTAGATGGCCTTCCTTCTAGGATTTTGCCAAGCTGCATGTACTCAGCACTTTTGGAGAGTAAAAAATGTGGTCCCTATCATTGTCCCGTGCCAGGCGAGCACACTACTGGTGTTGTAATTTGGGAGTCAGGGTACTGCCTCACACTTAGGGTGTTACCAGACATTGCTATGGTGTTCCTCTTTGTGACAATACTGTCCATGTGACAAGCTCCTTCCCGAGTCCCTAGAATGTTAGATGCATCCTTTGAGATGTAGAAGGAAGTAATCATGCTCAGCGTGGCTCTGCATGTTGGCAGAACCAGTTTCTTTGAAACTTAATCAAGACTTTCCAACATCAAGGCTCACCAGCATAAACTGCTCCGGAACCTGCTTTGAGGTATGATTGGTACATTCAAGGAGATCTCTGGCACATGCTAGAAGCAGGGTCCTCAGAACAATAGTGGGTTCCAGATGAACTTCTTGGGAAATCTTGTTCTCAGACATCATGAAAGGGCTATGAAATGGGTCATTCTCCCATTGCTGGGATGAGCATAGCCATCTTAATCTCTTGGTAATGAAATCACTCTTTTGATAGTCCACCATAAACACATTTTATTTTTTTATTTACTCTTTTAATTTATGTGCATTGGTGTGAAGGTGTCAGATCTTGGAGTTACAGACAGTTGTGAGCTGCCATATGGGTGCTGGGAATTGAATCCAGGTCCTTTCAAAGAGCAGGCAATGCTCTTAACCACTGAGCCATCTCTCCAGCCCCCATAAACACATTTTAATATGATGTTATTGTTAATTCTTGGGGAGAATGTTATACAATGTGTTTTGATAATATTTAACCTTCTCTCCTCTCCTAACTCCCAGATCCACTCTCCAGTTCCCTATAACCTCCCAGCTTTGTGTCTCCTCTCTTTCTTTTTCCCTACCAAATCCAATCTCTGCTGCCCGTATACTCCTGGGTGTAGAGATATTCACTGGAGCATAGTCAACCTACTAGTAGTAATACCCTGACACAAAACTGGCTCTTGCTTCCCCAGGAACCATGAGCTGCTAATATCTCCTCTGCTAGATGTGGAGAGCAGTGAGCCTCTCCTCACTCTATACCAGAATGCAACTGGCTTGATATTATGCAGGTCTTATTTAACTAACTATAGCTGCCCTGAATTGTGAGTGTAGCAGTCCTGTTGTATCCAAAAAATGCTATAGAACAATGTTTTGTTGAGATGGGCTTTTAATCTGAACTCCAGGCTAACCTGGAGCTCACAAGGAAGACCACACATGTGTAGCAATTCTCCTGTGGCAACCTCCCAATTTCTGGGCTTACAGGCATGTGTCACCATGGCCTGCAACAAATGCAGTTATAGTTTTTGTATAGCTAGGCTCATCATTTTCCAGTCTTTTCATTTTGCTTTCCTTTTAAGCATCAATTTCATCTTCAAATTATTTTTTTCTTCCCATTTTAGTGTTCATGGTTGAAAGCACTATTCAATATTTTATTTAGAGTTTTCCCCCCCTCAAAATATCCTAGCATACCACTTTTCAGTTCTGCCCACCTCCAAGGACACAGGCAGGGTTTTTACTAAAGTCTTTACAGCTGTAATACAAGGATGATATTTATCTTATTCTCAATTCTGGTTCATTTCTATCAGAGACCTCATAGCCTTTAACTGTCCATATGCTACCAACATTCTGGTCATGTCCTTTTCAAATAACCTCTAAAATATATCAAACTTTTTCTGAGCTCTCTTCAGAATTGGGTCAATGCTCCATATATGCACTCTAATTTTTCCCTCTAAATTTCTCCAGTGTTTACCCATTATCCACTTCAAATGCCCCCTTTATATATGCAAATGTGTGCTATTTCAACAACCCCACTCTTTGTATCAGTTTTGTTTTAGTATATTTCTGTTACTATAGTGGAATGCTAGAAGTAGAGGAATTTACACATAAAAGCTAACTTCCCACATATCTGGGGGTTAGGAAGTTTAATGTCAAGAGGGCAGCTTCTAGCAAGGGCCTTATTTCTTGGTCAGTTCATGGCAAGAGGGTGAGAGAATGCAAATGCCATTGCTGAGGGACAATGACCTTAGTATTTATTGGGGGACCACTCCTATGACAGGAATATTAATCTATTCACAATGGCAGAACCCTTTTGAACTAATGGCCCCAAGAAGATCTCCACCATCAACATAATTGTATTAAAGATTAAGGTTCCAACATAGAAACTCTGTTGGACACATCTAAACCTCAGCAGGCACACACCAGCAAAAATGCAGAGGCATCCCAGACAGGCAGTCATACAATGCAGAAATCATAGAATTAATTATGCCCCGAGGCAAGGACTAGTTTGAGTTGTTTCTCTAGAATCACACAGGCGGAAGGCTTACAACCTTTGCCATATACTGTGCTGAGTCACGTGAGATTTACAAGACCTCTGGTACAATGGACCAACCAGCAAGCCTCAACAGTCCCACAACATACTCCCAAACACTTAGCTGCAACTCTTAGAAGTCCTTCGCACAACCACTTTAGGTTATAGTCTACAGTTCAAGCCACTGGGGTCCATGTGCATATTCTGACATTACATTGATATTTTGGGTGTTTGATAGACAATGTTTTCAGAATTGTTTAAAGAAAACATCTATGACCCTAAGTGATTGAGACCATCAGTATTCTAAGAATTGAGGTTGGAGAACCTCAGATGTTTGTTGCATTCTGTGTGAGTATGTTGAAAGATGCTAATCTTTCTAACTGTCAGCAACTTGACTTCTCCGTGTCACGTATTTTTACCATATATTATGTATTATCTTCAGTTTCCCTGTTGGCTCTCTCCACAGTGAAACCCAGAGCTCTATGACCACATCTACATCATCTCTGGTATTTCCGTGGGCAAAGAGTGACACTGACAAGAAAGGTCTGGAACCTCTACTACCTACAACCTGATGCCAAGGAAGGAGTGCTGTTAAGAGAGTCATGAAAAGATTTTCAGTAGTGTGCTTCAAGTGAAGTCATCAAAGGAGGAAAACAGAAAAGAGGGAAGAGAATAAAGGTGCATGAGAATGTGTCAAGTTCTCATAATGAAGTTCATATAGCATGGCATTATAAGGTGTGGCTTTGAAGGGAGCATGGGAAAGCAAACTCTTAAAAGCTGCTTCAAAATGCTTAGAGAAGGGCTCATGGAAGAAAGTCTTACATTATTCCTTGTAAACTAAGAGAAAGAAGCGTGTGTGTTTGTGTCTTAGTCACTGTTATATTACTATGAAGTTATAGTATGGGCAAGGCAACTCTTATAAAGGAGAACATTTCATTGGGGTTTCACTTACAGTTTCAGAGGCTTAGCTCATTATCATCATGGCAGGAAGCATGGTGCTTGAGAAGTAGCTGAGAGCAACATCTTGATCCAAAAGCAGAGAGAGAGAGAGAGAGAGAGAGAGAGAGAGAGAGAGAGAGAGAGAGAGGGAGAGAGAGAGACTGGGTCTACCTTGGGTTTTTTAAACCTCAGAGTCCACCCCCAGTGACATACTTCCTCCAACAAGGTCACACATACTTCTACAGTGCCACACCTAATCTTTCTCAAATAGTGCCATTCCCTTGTGACTAAACATTCAAATATACGAGCCTGTGGGGCTATTCTTATTCAAACTACCATAGTTTATATTTAAAAATATTTATGGTTAAAAAAGTATCCCAGAGAATTCTATAAATCAGGGATGGATAAAATATGACTTGTAAGCTTTTATGCTTTAAAATTTTTTTTAAACAATGTTAATTTTTAGAGAATTGCTCTGAGCAATTCTTGAGACTGCTTCTGTGGCAAGTATCAAGTAGTGGATGCAACAAACATCTGGGAAATCACATAACTGCTAACAGAGCAAAAACCTTTAGGGAAGAGAGAGCCTCCATAGAAGCATAGCAGATAGCCACTCCCTTGTCTCAGTTTGGCTTAGGAGGAACTGAAGTATATTGTTTATGGAATTAGAATCAAGATGCTGTACACCACTCTTTTTAGTCAAAAAATATTTAGGAAACTCCTGCTAGAGTGTACATCAACTCCTTAAAGTAGAAATACAATAATATACAATCCTGTTATTGCACCAATGTCATCTAATGCAAATACTCATTTGGGAATCTGTTCACAGAGTCTTAGAAGACTAATGACAAGATGAGCCCTTCAACAAAGGCAGAATATCTTAAACGTTGCAGGCTTGATGGTCTTGGTCAGAAGATAGGACCTGGATCTGGGGGCTAGAAAAATGGCTTGCACTTCAGATGGCTCACTGCTCTTCCAGGGGACCTGAGTTGGTTTCCAGCACCCATGTCAGGTAATTCTCAACCACTTGTGACTCCAGTTGCAGAGATCTGATGCCCTCTTCTGGTCTCTGTGGTCATCTGCATGCATGTGGCACAGTCTCTCTAGGAGATTAACCCTTCATAGGATCAAAGACCAGTGGCCACTGAGCTGAACGGCTTTACTGGATCCACAGAAAAATGGCTTCCTAATAGAAATCCAAGATGTGCTCACAACTGGAACCCAAATTCCAAATTAGAAGTGGCATGGACTGAAAATATGAGCTTTATCTTCCTCCCTTGGTGTGACTTCAGTGAGTGTACTGGGACCCAGAAACACTTTATGTAAATAGTTCATACAATGATTTTTCTCCTTCTGCTTTGAATGGCTTTATCATATTTTTGTCATCAGATTAAAACACAATTAGTAACTTCTTCTCATTGATGCCTTTAACATTATATTTTGGGAAGGGTGATGCAGCCTTCTAGAAACTTGAGAGAGAATTGGGAGTGTGTGTTCAGTGATGATTGATGACAAAGACCACAAACATCTCAGTGTCAAAATGCTCTGGATGGAAATTTTATAGATCCCTCAGTTTTGCCCAGTTCCTATTTCCAACATCTGAGCACAGAAGAGCTGGAAATGGTTCAACACTTGATCAGCCCTTAATTTAAATATTTAAGCAAGAACACACCTTGATGTTTCATTGATATTTAGTATTCTTCCAATATAATGGAGATTCTCCTAGAACAATAACTACAGTAGAGTCATCCTTGATCTGATTTAATGCTTTGTCCCTAGGGACTGTGAAACTCCGGCACTATTCCTTAGTCACTTGCAAAGGTCCTTGGTAGTATCAGGGTCACCCAGACTAGAATCCCTAGGGGAAGTGGGCAAGATAATGACGAGCTTGTCTGAGGTCACCAGTTCCTCAACTCTCTTAATTGGGAAGCAATTTACTTTATATTCTTCCACCAATATTGTCATCAGCATAGGTATAAATCCACTGCTAGCTTTCTAGCAACACGTAACAGTTTTTATTTTTCCCAAGAGATTGTTCAGAAAAATACAGGCATACAATTTCAATTCAGAAGGCTCTCTCCAAACAAAGGGACTATATTACGTGTCTTTTGAGGGCTGGCCACAGAATGAAGCTTGTTAAAAGGAAATCTATTTTATTTAACTTTGTTGGAAGCACCACAATCTCATCATGGGAGCCCCTCATTCTTAGGAGGGGGTGCTAAAAGACTGGGATTTTAATTGTATTTCCCCCTCCCTCCTCTTCTATTGTTGTATTCTATTTGTGTTGCAGATACTGAGTTCTTGGCTCAAGTACATTCTGGTTAATAAAATAGATGTGCCTGAGTTTTCTAAATCTCCACACAAATTCTTCTCAGATAAAAATCTGTTTGCTTACTAAATATCCATTTTCTTTGTTGCTGGCACTTTTCTACAAAGGACAGCTCACCACAGGGTGAGCCTGCAGTAAATGTCAGAGAAAACAGACAGAAAATCAGGGGAGACACTCGATTGAACAGACTGGTTCTTTTGAAATTGACCAAAACAACAGCAACAAACTTTTATCTTTAATCTTGGGGCAGGGAAATGGGGACAAATAAAGGTTAGTTTAAAAGAATGGCAACACTTGTCAAAATCTTTCCCTTTTGTAGGCATTGGGGTGAGTGCATGAACCACTGTAATTTTAGAATAACTAATAATTCTTGTTATTTCTGTTGTTGGTTAGTTGGTTTTGAGATGTGATCTCACTACATATCCCAGGCTAGACTGGAGCTCTCACTTTTCCTGCGTCAGGCTCCTCAGGGTGGGAGGATGGCAGGCAAGCATGTGCCACCACTCCTGACTTTATTTTTCATTCTTTTCCAAGGTTGTTTTCATTTTTGCCCTAATGCAATCAAGCTATATGACTTCTCCTTGCACAATGCTTTTTACCCCTTACCACCATTTGTCACTCAGCAAACAGCAATATGGAAATGCAAACAGGGATTTCCTACCACTCTGTTTTAAACGCCTTCCTTTGAGTGTCACTGGCTTTCGACACTTTCATTTAAGCATCGTTAAAGAGAAGAAGAAGAAGAAGAAGAAGAAGAAGAAGAAGAAGAAGAAGAAGAAGAAGAAGAAGAAGAAGAAGAAGAAGAAGAGGAAGAGGAGGAGGAGGAGGAGGAGGAGAAGGAGAAAGGAAGGAAGGGAAAGGAAAGGAAAGGAAAGGAAAGGAAAGGAAAGGAAAGGAAAGGAAAGGAAACACCATCCATTTCCTACCTCAGTATAAAGATAAACCTGCCAGTCACTCCTGGAGTACCCTGCTCACATCTGATAGTACAATTTTGATGTTGATAATTTACTTTTGATGCTAATTAATTACAAGTAATCATAAAAACAAATTAAAAGCACTACACTTATCTCAGGTTTTCCTATGCTTGTGAAATAATGCATTTTTATGCATCTGTTTACTCGCTTTGTGAAAAAATGTAATAATCTATATTCATAGGAAAACAGCTTTACGGCTCTGCACTGAAGCTGTAAACCGTTATTGGTTATTTGGGTTTCCTCCCCACCTAAGATATTAAAATGAAAGAATGAAAGTAAGCCATGGTAAGTAAGGAGGTGAACGTATTGAGGGGCTCACTCAGAAAGAAGACCTTAGGATATTGCTTTTTGTTTTCTGTTTGTTTGTTGGCTGATTTGTCATTTTAAGAGAGAAAAGCATTACTCTGCTCCTAAACATTAGTAAGAGAAAAGAGGTCGGGCTTTGGCTTGAGGTTTTTTAAGGGACAGCAATGCACAGGGTTGCAATGTGGTCAGGAAAAGGGGAGGGAAGGGACTTTTCATTTTCTTTGCATCCTATTTGATGAAGCCATGAATGAAACCACAGCACATCCCTGCTAGAATCACTGCTTGTCCTGGATTTTCATCCTGTTCCCCATCTCACTACATCTTAAAAGCTACCCTCGAGGTAGCAGAACTTAGTAGAGTGTCAGGTGGGCATCGAGTGACCTGTGGTTTAAGGGAAGGTTCTACTACGTCTTACCTAAGGAGAAGCACTGGTCTATTTCTTCCCCCATGATACACATCTGTCTTCTGAATCACCTCTGCTTCTCTCGGGGCACGCGGACTGAGGGATCTCACAAAATGGACGAGGACCAACCGAGTGCAGAGCAAAGGCAAGTGCTTTCCAGAAAGCTACAGCAAGGGAGTCAGTCTTGTTGTTGTTGTTGTTGTTGTTGTTGTTGTTGTTGTTGTTGTTGTT
>OU015744.1:19104863-19119540 GCA_907169655.1 Acomys percivali | reverse complement strand
TTGTTGTTGTTGTTGTTGTTGTTGTTGTTGTTGTTGTTGTTGTTGTTGTTCCACATCTCACGGGCAAAAGGGAGGAAGAGAAGGCTTCAAAGTGGGGAAATGGTGAGTTTCAGGTGTGGCCTGATGGGATACTGTTGGCCTACGGATGCTGTTGGTGGCCTGACTAAGTAGAGATTAGAGGCCCTGTGGCTAGTGGTTGCGTGTCTTCCTGACTTACAGCAAGCACACTGGCTTCGTAGGTTATTTATGGTAGAGAAGCTCTTATTTCCTAGCCAGGTAGCTGGAGCTTATGGGGCAAAGCTCTAATTAGACACCTAATCCTACACTTGTCTGTCTGTAGAGTGTATTTGTTCAATTGCGCAAGACTGAAAGTGTTTGGAGAAACCACCCTGCGGAGTGGTCACCGTGTATTGTGGATTCTTCTGTTGTAGCTGCTGTTGTGTATGCGTCTCCATGTGTGTCAGTGACATGATGGAAAAGACCAGACTAAGAGTTTGAAGACCCATCTTCTCATCAATCTGGCCTCTAGCTCTACAGCCTCAGGCAAATTGCCTAATCATTTTCTGTATGTGTTTTCTCCTCTGTCAAAAGAGAATTAATGTGCTTGCCTTTCTCACCCCATCATCTGTTCGCAGGGAGTGATCCGATGCAATGAATGAACATTTATAGTCAAGCCCTGCAAGGTACTTGCTCATCCTGGCGTTAAGACCCCCTCCTCCTCATCAGCATTGTCTTTATAGTGGCTAATATAGTTTGAATGATAAATATGGGCACCTTCACACATAGCATCTTACTTCTTCCTCCCCTTCTGCTTTGGGAGCAGATTTTTATCTTCTTATACTGGGAAAATCTGTCTCATGTGTTAGCAATGAAGAGCTATTATAATTTAATATCACGGCAGAATATACTACACAGATGCTGCCATAGGCTTGACCTTGATGAGGTCCGGTCTACTTCTGAAGAATATTTTGGGGGAGACCTCATGGCTTTGAGCTGCAGAGAAGAGTTTTCAGTGGGAAGAGTCTTTTCCATGGTCTTCTCCATATCCCCAACTCCATACAAAAGGCATGAGCTACCAGGGCACTGGCTATAGGTTCTAACACCTATGACATCCTCACGGGTATCATTGTATCCTGTGTTCACAGTATATAAAGTATTGAACAGGTACCAGGGACGAAGTATTTCTAGCATACTCGCATCACATACACTGACTTTCAAAGAGTTTTTACACACACATACCCAACTCAGTAGCCACACATTGCTTCTCTTTCCAAACAGCTTTTTATCCTCATCTTCTCCTTTCAGTATCTGCCACCTTTGGGAGCCTCAGGATGTGCTCAAAGATGATACTAAAAGAAGCTGGAGGTTTTTTTTTAAAGGATGTAGCTCATTTTCTCGGGAATATGTTTAACTCTAATAACTGTTGGAGTGAAAAACATCATTTCTATACACACGTGGTTTACAGCCCCCACCCTAAACCAGATCCTATTTTAAGACATATGTTACATGTTAGATAGAAGATGTAAGTATGGTTTGTGCCTGAAGAGGTCTCTGAAACCTAGTTATTTGATTTCTGCATTTGGGGGTATCTGGAAGCTATGAGAACAGTGCCAGACTTAAGAACTTCAATTTCTATCATCAACTTGCCTGAATAACTAACAGTGAAATTGTTACTTTTAAGTAATTGTTCAGAAAGTGGTTGCTATTTAGAATTTTAATTGGCTTTCACAAAAAGTACGTTCAGTTTATCTACTTAAATCATTTGCATTTATGAATGTCTGCTTTGCCCTTTTTAGTCCCTGAAAATCTCAGGGACAACATGTCAAAGCATCTGTTGTGAACCCCCATAGAAATATCAGGGACATCACATCCAGCGCGTGACCGTGTGGGTACACACTTCACAGTCAACATACCTGGCCCAGCCTGCCTGCCTCACCTGTGACGTTAGGTGGTTTCACCTCTACAGAATGTGGCTTCTGGGTTTATAAATCCGATGGCGCCTATGGAGTTTAGATGAGGTGAAGTTAAAAGTGCAAGCAGGATGTCTGGCGCAGAGTTGGCACATAATAAATGTTCCTTCCCTTTGCTTCCACCCCCTGACTTTTAGAACATGTAGCTAAAAGAAGGAAGTAATCTCTGTTCTTACAAATCATCCTGCAGTTTCTCCCCCAGTGTTCTTTCAGTTTATCTAGAAATGGGTGCACTTCTTCCTCTCCCTGTTCATCTTGGTTCTGTGCTTGTTAAGGGAAAACGCAGGTCTCCAGCCATAAGTAGCCTCCTTCAGGTGTCATCCTTTCTCACTTTCTGGGCCAGTTCTGTATTTAAGACACTCAGTGTCTGAGATGTCATACACCCACTCGACTCCCACCATATTTACCTCGGTGCCTTTCAGCTCCTACTCTTTTCCCTTCAGATATCTGTGTCCTCTCACATTCACATGTCTGGCTTACGTGCTAACCACCTAAAGGTTTTCTGTCCCCCCTGAGACAACTAATGAAGAACAAGGAAGTGGAAGTTGGTGGAATATGGCTGCTTCCTCACTTAAGATCAGCGTCACTAGCCTAGGCTACTGAGGGATGGTCAGTACAAAGAACGTGATACTTTGACAACAATGTAGCTTCAAGTCACCTTTTTTCATTTATTTATTTATTTATTTATTTAATCACTTTACAGCTGATCCCAGCCCCTTCTCTCTTCTCCTCCCAGTCCCACCCTCACTCGCCCTCCCCTCCCATCCCCTCTCTCCTTCTTCTCAGAGAAAGGGAGGCCTCTAAGTGACCATCTTATTCTAAGTTCAACATTTTCAAAGCTCCTCTTGTCTTCACAATTGGTGTAGCTATTCTTAAAGGCAGTTTTTAGCCATTAGAACAAGCAAGCCATGTTTCGTGTCAAGATAAGCATGTAAGAGCACAGAGAAAGGGGGCTGCATACACTCCTCTCGGCGTTTGAGACAGAGTTGTTGGCAAGCGGCCTGCCTCTAGGTTGCATAGCAACCTCTAACATCATCACCTGCCCCCAGGTGTGTGCCAGACCATAAAAGAGCCAACCTGCCACTTTGTCTGTCTCTTACTTTCTCTCTTACTCTTGTACCTCACTCTAGCATTTTCTCTCTAAGGGTGACCTCCCCATCTCTCTGTTTTTCTGTCTCTCTGTCTCTCTCTCTCTCTCCCCCACCCCTCATGGTTCACTCAAGTCTTAACTCCTTTCCCTTTCCCTTCCCTCAAATAAATCGCTCCACATCATATCTATTATGTGTCATGCCATCTCATTTTTAAATCCTAACAAGAGTAACACTTCAAATGTTACTCTTTACTTCACAAAACACTTCAAAAGCAACTCCTTGATGCCTATTTCTCTTGTTGTAATGCAAGATAAATCCAATCAATTCTCCTACTGTCATAAGTTGTTAAGATGTCAAATTCTAATTTAAGAATTATTTACCATTCATGTACAAGAATCATCTAGAGTAACTAAATGCCTCTGTGTCCAAGAAATGGATCTATAGCCAATGATCAGCAAGAACACTCTTTGGCACCCTCTCAAAGTAGATGGCATAATCAGCCTTTAATTTCATTACTTAGACCTCTGGTGCTCACTTCTTCCAGTATGCACACTATAGCACATAGGCCAGTGAAGCCACTTCGAAGTCAAGATGCATCCTCATAGGAGCCTCAAGAGTCTCCATGAATGGTGAGCAGCCAGCAAGAAGCAGGAGAGTCACTTAGATGTTGGACCATGTAATGAGTTTTTCTGCTTATTGGAGTTTTTTTATTTATGCAAGTTCTTGACCAATATTTAAAGCAGTTAGTGGTGACTGAGGCTGTTATTCCAATTACACTAGTGGAGGAAGCTGAGGCTTAGAGAGGAGAGACATGTCTTTCAGGAAGACATGAGCATAGGAAGTCCTCAGTGATACAAGACCCTGAACTTCTTGGGGATACAAAGTGTCTTTGGCTTTCTATGAGTGCCCCTCTCAGGGACATAGAGCAAATATTAAGAGTTTCTTTACAGAGGACAATGAGACTAGAGAGATAGCTCAGGGCTTAAGAGTATGTTCTACTCTTACAGAGAATGGAGGCCCACTCATAGCATCTATGAGGAGTGACTTCCCACCACCTGCAGGGGATCGAATGCCCTCTGCTGGACTCTGTGGTCATCTGTGTTCCCACGTGCACATATCACATGCTGGCACACACTTACGCATAGTAACTAAAAGTCCAAATGTGAGGAGAAAGCAACTATGGCTCAGCATTATGTGTAACCAGGGCATTCACACTTGGAGAATGTTCTCCTTTTCCTGTACCAAGCCACCATCACCTGCCGTTTCCTTGACTTCTCCATCTTCATTAAAGCTACTCCACTAGGCCATCAAAACTCACAAACTATGGAGATAAAAAAAAAAAACCAGATATATTTTCTTCCTCATTCTTGAAACCCCATCATCTGTAGGGTTTTTCTGGTAGCATTTATGCACTCCATACCTGACTGCCTGGCATTTCTTCCCAGAGAAGAAAAATCACAAAATCTGTAAAATGTGAATATATATGACATCCAAGCAAACCATGTGAATAAATACTTAGTTGCATTTATTCGGCCAGTGACCTAAAGAGTTGTACGTAGCTTTCTTGTGTGTTCCCCAGTAGCAACAGGCCCCATGTGCCATATCATCAATGACACCTACACGGGACAGTTTTCCTTTAAGAGATCAATAAGTTCCAGGCATGAAAGTAATCAAAAGGTTGACTAACCAGACTTGAACAGTGTTTTAAATGCTCCCTTTGGACTGGAGAGATGGTTCAGTGGTTAAGAGCACCACCTGCTTTTCCAAAGGTCCAGAGTTCAATTCCCAGCAACCACATGGTGGTTCACAACCATCTGTAATGTCATGTGATGCCCTCTTCTGGCCTGCGAGTGTGTATGCAGGCAGAACACTGTATACATAATAAATAAGTAAATAAATAAATAATTTTTTTTAAACGCTCCCTTTTTCTCTCACTAGCGCTTCGCCTAGCCCAGAGGTGTTCCTTAAGTTGCTTGGGTTCATTTATTTATTTGGTTCAGTCTGGAATAGAAACCATAGAATACTTAGAGAAAGAAAAGCATGCCCTCAGAGGAAATGATGCGTTCTTCCCTGGTATGCCAAGGGCCAGCCTTTCTAGATAGATGACCTAACAGACAAGCAGAAACTGAAGGAGAGCCTCCAAATATTCAGGAGGCAAAGTCTTCAGATCGTAGCATAGCCATTGATAATTCCAGTGTAGCCCTCAGAGAAACAAGAAGGGCTGGCAGGCCAAAACTCATGAACTTAACAGTGTAAGCTACCAGGGTCTGGTTTGGGCTTGGATAGGATGTCTTTCTGTGATGGCAGAATTTAAGGCAGGATTAGTGAAAGGCCTAGGACCTAGGAAGAAATGCAGAAAGGCTTGGAGTTGAGGTTCCCTCTTGGATATGAGCAGGGATGTCTGTGTGGTAGAAAGGCCAACAGATACAACAGCAGAAGTAGTCACATGCTCTCTCTGGGGCACACTTTTCTCTCTCTCAGTTGTCGGTGGCATGCTAGAGAGTGTGGTGACAGGAGCTCTTGAGAGCTGTTGCATGAAAAGCCCCATCTATAAAACCATTTCCTATCATAAAACAGGGAGCTACAGCCTGCATCTTAAGCCTGAGCTATAAAACAGCAAGCTGAAGGCCAATGGGCTCATTCATTCATTCATTCATTCATTCATTCACTTTGTTTTCTGCTTTCCAGCGATTTGGCTGACAATAATTGAGTAAATACCTTGTGCTTGGTGTCACAGTAAATACCTGCTGAAAACATCCACAAAAGGAATAAAGGCCTTCTGCACTTAGAAAGAGCCAGTCAGGAATGCAGACAGCAATAAAATGCTGCCATAAATGATAGAAGAACTAGCTGGGCACTGTTAAAATAGATAATGGGAAGAAAAACACTATAGGGATCTAGAAATTGGTATAATTCTTTCCCCTTAAGACATTAGAGCAGTGGTTCTCAAGCGGTGGGTTGTGACCCCCTGGGGGATTGCATATCAGAAAGCTTGCATATCAGATGTTTACATTATGATTCCTAAGAGTAGCAAAATTACAGTTATGAAGCAGCAACGGAATAATTGTATGGTTAGCTGCGACCCACACGTTGTGGGTCGCAGCGTCAGGAAGGTTGAGAACCACTGCATTAGGGACATTTCTACATGCCAGGCAAGTCCTCTTCCATCAAACCATACCTACAAGCAGCCAAGTTAATTACGTACTGGCATATGGTACAGGTACAGTTAGCTCCCCAAATTTCATGTGCCATCTCAGCTTTCAAGTGAATAAGCCTGTGCCTTTGCTACTCAGTTTAAGATTCGGAACATTTCCACACCTCAGAAAGTTCCCCCATATTCTCAGCCAATGCCCTGTGCTAGCCACAGTGCTGACGTCTGTCACCTTAGATTAGTTCTGACTGGCGTTAACGGACATCACAGAAACAGAATTATACACTACACCTTCTTTGTGGCTCTCGTTCCCTACTCTTCATTAACTCGATGAGAATCATCCAAATTATGTCTTTATACCAAAATGAGGTAGCACTGGAAGACACTGCTGGCTTGTAGGATTTTCTTGAGGGGATTTAATTGGCTGAGAAAGGAAAAACAGATGGTGGAGTGGAAAAAAGCATGAAAGTTTAGTCTCCATGGGGGCAGGTTGCTGTTCTGGAGAGGCCACTCACTAACTGCGTATCCTGGAATAATCACTTTGAACTCTAGTTTTTGTTCCTGCACAATACCACCTACTTTACAGAGCTGTCGGTGTACGTGAAAACTCACTTTTAAACTGTCAAGAGTGATACAAATAGATCTTAAAGCACTTACCAGTTTGCTGTTTGTGCAAGTTTATGTGTGTGTATTTATGAATGACTAAAGATACATAAAAGACATTTTTTCTATTATGCATTTTATAAGCTTGCTCTTAACAATCAGTTGGGTTTTTATTACTCAAAAGCAATTTAACTAACGTTCAACAATTGCCTTGTTAAATTTAAATTTTTATTCTACTTGCATGTAATCTGAAGCTAAAGCATGACTTGATATTCTAAGTCTGGGGATCTGGTTGCCAAATCAAACAATACTTTGAATTTACCAGACTCGCTAACACCTGTAGTAGTGCACATTAAAAAGTGCCCTACTTCGAGCATCTATTTCCTTCTGTTACAAGTCGTGCATAGTAAAACAGCAGGAGAAAACATTCCACAGAAGGAAGGGGAGGTTTTAGATTTCTTCTTTTTTTTTTTTCCCTGTCTCCTTCCAATTTGCAGTTTGTGACCACAAAATGTCTAGCACTGACAAATGACAATCAAAGTGGAGTTTAAGAGAGGAGAATTGTGAGGCTGAGTTTTTTCAAATTTTTCTTGAATGTATTAGTAAATACCTTACCTGCTCCTCAGAAAGAATGTAAGTTCAAAATTAGAAAACAGATTTATTCAAATTCTCCACTAACTGTTACAAATTTTCTTGCTGATGGGAAAGAGGAGGGATTCACTTTCTCAATGGAAAACATTGCCAGCCATCATCTGGAGTATTCTGTGTATAAATATGAAACAAGAAACGTTGGCGGGAGGAGACATTAACCAATCTCCTACCAGGCTGTAAGTAATACCACATCCTCCACCTGGCACCATTAATAATCGTACTCAGTGAGCCCTTTATTATTAATATTACTGGTATAAAAAATGAGCCTGCACTTACAGGTGTAACTTAATGAGGCCCATGTTGTGGCCAGATGTCTTGCAAGGCCAACCTCACCACCACAGTACACATCTTTGTGCACATTTCATAAAAAGAACCTTCTGAATGCATTCATCTCAAAAGCATATTCATCACGTAGCCTGGGCAGTTTGAGACTGACACTCTCCTACTTAAGTTTAAACAGATGGACGAAATCTGGAAGTTTATATTCAACATACCTTTTAAAAATTATCTGATTTAAACTGTCAAATACATTTTCTTTCTTTCACCCTTTTCCTGAAAATGTTGAGGGTTGGCCAGTCAATCAAGCGCAGAGTTCAGAGGGATATCTTCCACTCAACTGGCCTCTGCCCACTGCCTGAGCAGGGATCTTTAATGGAGTTTTTCTTCTCATTTTCTGCATTTGCTAAAATCTGGAATGAATTCTTGTCAAACTCAAGTGGCTGTTGAAAGATAATTTAAGCCTGAAATAATAGCACCTAATCATAACCACATAGAGACCTTGTTTGAACTTCCTGACCTAGGTCTTCCAAAGGAAGATGGTCAGTGTTCATTCGGCAACTTCCTCTGTACAGATAGGCCTGCTTATGGATCCCAGCAAGGAGTGTGGGACTCTGCATCAACCGCCATTGCAGGGACTCCACTAGGGTGCACATAGACTGAGTGTCTATTTCCCATTAATCCTCCTGTAAAGAGTTCAAAGAAGGAGAGATAATGGCATAGGTAGAAAATAGACAATATATTAGTCCTTGAAGAAAAAATATCAGGAAAGATAGGAAGAGAACCAAAAAAAAAACTGAACTGAGAACAATGTCAAATACACAGATGCTAATATGGGGGTTCTTAGCAGGTGGGATGATTCGTTGTCATTATCAATGTGACTGAATTCAGAATCGCTTAGGAGACACACCCCTGAATATGTCTGTGATAAAGTTTAACTGAGATGAAAAGAGGCAAGAGGACAATCTCAGATGAGCACCAGCCTGTATCACTCCCTGGTTCATGTCTGTGGACATGATGAGACCAACTGCCTTCCACTCCTGATGTCATATCTTCCTGCCACAAAGAACCATATCCATGAGCCAAATAGCTCCTCATTCATTTACATTTATTTTTTTCAGTTGTTTTGTCACATCAACAAGAAAAGTTAACAAACAGAGAAAATTAGAACCAAGAACTTGGGATGTTTCCTTGACAACCTGCCTATGTGGCTCATAGGCTTTATAAGTAGAAGAGATTGCACACTGAAGGTACGGGAGTGCTCAAGGGTTGTTAACATGCATCAATGGGACATTCTGCTGGGAATGTGGGGAATAGGAATGTGGAGGGAGGTACATAAGGACCTCGTGGTGACAAGAGCTTCCCAAGAAGACCAACAGAGCCAACTAACTAGGGCCCAGGAGGGGCTTGTGGAGTCTGAAGTGCCAATGAAGGACCTTGCATGGGCTGGACCTAGGCCCCCTACACATTTGTAGCTGATGGGCAGCTCAGGCTTTATGTGGGAGAGGCCATTCATGTAACTCTCTGGCAAGGAACCTAACTGCATTCTCTCAATGGCCTCAGAATATGAGCGAGGTTAAAGTCAGAAGTAACGACTTTGTTTGGCAGAGGAAATTTCAAGACAGAATGACATTCAGCCTATGGAGTTGTTACTGCTCATTGTTCCTACTGAGGCTTACAGTGAGAAAATAGTATGTATAGCAGAAAGATATGACAATTTCAAGATTAACATGAAAAAAGAAAAGGTGATGGAGGCTTGAAGCAAGGTTCCAGAAGGCTACTGAAGCCAGGCTATAAGGGGCAGGGTTGGATTCTCCACAGTTCAGGCTTGAAAGTCCATTGTATGCGAAATTATGTATCACAAATCCATGAAGTTGAAAGGAAAGCTTCAGTGGTAGTTTCAGATGTTGGAGATTTCAACACTGGGTATATGTAGCCCAAAAGAGAGATTAACTTTGATTCTGGTAGGAGAAGTGAAGAGATGGTGTGACCCAAGGCTGGTGAAGCCTAGATGATTCCAAGTGCCACAGATGCCAGACATGGAGCTTTGTAATTTGTTTTTGTCCTACTGGGTTTCTGTATTGTGTTGGCCTAGTTTTTCCTTGGTTTGCCATTATTTTGCCCATTTAGAATGGAAGTTTTATTTCATGACCTTCGAAGTTTATGGTTTGCTAGTTTTTATTTCATTTTATAGGAGATCACAGTTAAGATAATTCCTTTAGTGTTAAAAGAGGCTTTGAGCACTTGAACAACATTAAAAGAAAATAATCTTATGACCTTAAAGGCTTTAGATATCCTTACAGTGGGGTTAAATGCATTTTTGTATTATGAGATTGACATGAGCCTCTGAAGATCATGGATAAAAAGAATGACGAATTGAAACTATTATATTTGGTAGTCAAGTTGATAAAGGATGCACATGTGATTGTTAGTTTTTATTGACAGCTTGACTGAACTTAGCATTATCTATAGGTATGTCTATGAAGGCATTTTCAGAGGTTTACCTAGCAATAGAAGACATACCCTGACCTTGTAGGGTACCATATCACAACCTGGGTTCCCAGTCTGAATAAAAGGGGTGCGAAAGAAAGGCAGATATGTGTCAGGATTCATCTGTTTCTGATTCCGACTGCAGATGCAAGGCTAAGTCACCTAACCTTCTGCTACTCTGCCTTCCCATCACGATGGAATATATTCTCTGGTAAGCCCAGATAAGTCCTTCCATGAAGTTGGTTCTGTCGACAAGAAGAACAACTAATAGAGCAAGCTTTTTACTTGGCTCCTTTTCGAGCTTACGAGGTGTTAGTAAGTTTAGAAAAGGAGGCTGTGGCGCTATAGAAAAGGGTGGTATGCACAAAGCAAACACCTGGGTAAGTGTGTAAAAACAATGCAATAGTTTAATGCATCTGTTTTCTTTTCTTTGATGTGGGTCAGTGTTTTGCCTATGTGTATGTCTATGCACTATGTGAGTGACTGGTAGCCCCAGAGGCCAGAAGAGGGTGTCAACCCTCTGAGAACTGGAGTTACAGGCAGCTGTGGGATGGCATGTATGTGATGGGAATTAAACCCAGATCTTCTATTAAAGCAACAAGTTCTCTTTTAAAAAAAAAAAAGGGTGGGGGCAGACAATACGGAAACAGCACCGAAACATCCTCATTCTGAATACATCCATCTGTGACCTCAAAGTGACGTATCTCACTTGCCCAGTAAGAACATAGTGTTCTGGATGTCCTAGTTTCTTCTGGTAGTTGTTTAAAGACTATTGATAGAGCCTCAATAGTATGATCTTGGGAAGATGTTCTGTCTTCTAAACACTGTGTCCCTCTTCTGGCTGAACTTACAGGGTCAAGGCAGTGTTCAAAATACTGATTGAAATAATTGTCATTAACTTCTGGCACAAAATACATTTTAGTATCCTACATACAAAAATGAAAAAAGAATCTGTGCATATGGATCACTTTTAATTTTAAGTAAAAATCTTTCTTTCCTTAAGGACTAAGTTTGAGTAAACACATTGGGAATAGACTAGC
Organism: Acomys percivali; assembly: GCA_907169655.1. Taxonomy (NCBI): domain Eukaryota; kingdom Metazoa; phylum Chordata; class Mammalia; order Rodentia; family Muridae; genus Acomys; species Acomys percivali. The sequence goes on along the minus strand of OU015744.1, from coordinate 19,108,268 downwards.
AAAACTCATACATCTCTGCCTGGGGTGTTCATCAGCAGTGGAAAAATACAACCTTTGAGATGCCTTTGTTATTGGAGTAAACATTCTTTTGTAAGCACCAATGGATTTCACTGACTATTCACTGTTTAATGAAATCCTGCTTTGAATCATTTTTTTAAGCCCCTCTTAAGAGAAGGAGAAAACACAGTAAGTGAATAAAGTTCAAAGAAGGCTGCAGTGACCAATGAAACAGTTAGCTGACAGAGCTCTAAGAGTGCTTGGGCTTGGAACCTCTGCATTTTGTTATATCCTCAGTGCATAAAACACTATCTTCTGTTAGATATCTTCAATCACAGCTCACCAAACTGGCTTGCAAAGAGGCATCACTTTAATTGTGCTGCAAGAAAGAAAACAGCTCTGTGCTCTCCAAAGGACAGAATACTTGTAAAATTTATGTAGCTCTTTAATACAATGCGCTTTGGTTTAAAGAGGCGGGGGATTTACATGTGTTAAGCGCTCCTACAAATCTACTTTACCCTTTTTTTGGAAAAGGGCAACACAATAATAGTTAAATTTATGTGTGAGATGTCTGGTGTAGAGCTGCTCAGATCGGTAAATATTACACAGCAGACTTGCTACTTCTGCTTTTAATCTCTAAATATCTCCAACAAAATGCTGTGTTCTGAGTGAGGGCCACTTAGCCCACACTCTTTTAAACTTTTGTGGTCTGGCTTGGATCATGAACAGAAGATTATAAAATCCAAAGTCTAAATGGGCTCCTTACCCTTCTTCGTTTCCAGATTCTGCCCACCCTGTGTATAGATGTCAGTAGATTCTCTCCTAAGTAACACTTTCAACGTGTGTGCTTTTTTATTGAATTCTGCATCCCGTCTATTTTCATCTCCCTGTCCTTACAAGTCTCCAACAAGTCTATCTTGCTCTTATTTTACCACTGGAAGACAAACTCATCTTTCTTCAGCATGAACTGTAGGAACCAATGCTTGAAGTATTGTCTTATCCTTTTTTATGCCGACGCTAACAGATGTACACTCACAAACACACTCACGTACACACACTCACACCCATACACACTCCACACACATACTCTTACACACACATACACACTCACAGTCACACACGCACACAACCACAGTCACACACACGCTCACACAGACACAGGCACACACACAAGGTAATTAATATGGTTTACTACAATATATATGTGTATATTGCTGTCTTTAGAACTGTTCCCAGGCGAGCTCCCTGCATCGCTGAACTATTGGCTTCCTGTCCTATTTCACCATGAGATTTTAAGCACTCCTTGGAAATAGTTTATGGGACCACGACCAGACACCTGATCCATGACTTGTACCATTTAGGATTTCTCTTTTGTTTAAAAAAAAAAAGAAAAGAAAGGTCCAACTATGAGACAAGAGACTAAAGGCGATGGTGATTCCTGGCCCATGAGAGGTGGTTGCAGAGAGAGCCTGGCAAGGGTAACAAGAGAGGGGAGCAGATGGTGGATCATGTGGCCCTGGAGAAAAAAGCAAGACTAGGAGGGTAGCTGCTTTAGCTCCTGATGGCTCTCCAGGTCCCAGTTCAGTCTTCGGAGGACTGGCTGTGCTTCCTGCACTGAGGCTCTTTGTGACATCTCCTCCATGTGTGTCACTGTAACAGATCCCATCAGTTTACAGTTAGGTGAAGATTCGGTTCTCCAAACCCATATGAATACTAAGACAATGCCACATATCCCTGTGGGCCCTAAGCCTACACTTGTCACCTATCCATACACCAGTAAGTGTCATTCTTATTTAAATATTATTCACACTCAATGCAAGAGAGGCATTGTCTTGAGAGAGACAAAATTAAAAGCCTGGCCTCTGCTTTCTTTCTCTTTTTAGATTTATTTATTATTGCTTTGCATGTATGAGTGTTTCATCTACATGTATGTATGTGTACCACATGTGTGCCTGATACCCTTGGAAGTCAGAAGAGAGCCCAGATCCCCTGGAATTGGACTTGCAGACACTTGTGAGCTGCCACATGGGTGCTAGGAATTGAACCTAGATCCTCTGTAATAGCAGCCAGTGTTCTTAACCACTGAGCCATCTCTCCAGCCTCTGTTTTCTCTTTTTATAAATAACTTAAATTATATTACACATTTTTATTATTAACAAAAAGATATGTGGTTGGATTTAGTGTTTTTGACAAGTTCATACACACACAGTGTATTGTAAGCCCATTTCCCCCATAGTCCACTCACGTCCCACACCTGCTGACCCATCCTACTGCCCAGTCAGGCATCCTCTTTTATTTTATTTTTTTAATCTCTGTGTCTAATAGGATTGTCTGTATAAACACTGATAGGGCTTGTTTACTGAGCCTCAGGCTACACTACAAAAGAAAATGACACCCCTCCTCTGACAACTGTGGACTGCTAATAACTCCTCAAGGACGGTGGGGCCTCGTGACTCCTCTCAACTCCTTCTGATGGAATGCTGAAAAGCTTGGTCTTGTGTCTTATGCAGCTATCCACAGTTGATTCTTAGCATCACACGATTTTTTTTTTTTTTTTTTTGTAACCAAGCAAGAAGGTAGGGAAGATAAGTGCTTCGTGGAAGGAAACCACATAAGTTCTAAAGAATTCAGAAAAGGAAGCCTGTGTTCCCTACAGGTTGGGTTGACTCAATTCAAAAAGAAGACTCATGTTAAGGAGGCTAAAAACAGGTGTCAATTGTAGCCCAATAATCCAGCTTGTAGGGTATATGCATTGATGCTGGATAAGAATATGCAAGCAAGTAGGGAGAAAGAGGGAGGGGAGAGAGGGAGGGAAGAGAAAGAGGGAGAGGGATGGAAGAAGAGAGGTGGGAGGAAGGAGAAAGTGAGGTTATCAAAGTACTTCCCCCAGGAGAGGTCCAGCTTCACGAGCTGGAAGCTCTTCAAACACTGAAACTTTCTTTTCTTTTCTTTCTTCACTCATTCATTTATTTATTTATTTATTTATTTATTTATTTATTTATTTATTTATTTATTTTGAGATAGGGTTTCTCTGTGTAGCTAGACTCGAACTCATAGAGATCCATCTGCCTCTGCCTCCTGGAGTACAAATTCTGGAATTATAGACATGTGCAACTGAGAGGGGTTCAAAAGATTGAACTGAGAAAGATTCTTAGCTAAGCAGATTGAGTTTTTCTCACAGAGACTGACATTTTTTTTTTTTTAGTGGAAACAAGATTATAAAACAGACTTTTTAGTGTTTAATTTTGAAAATCACATTTGGATATAATTGATTGGCCATTATATCTGGGTTTGATAGGACAGGGCCTTTGGGTTCTGTCTCTAGATGAAGATGTAATTCCTCATTGTCTTCCATGCAATATCTCTCTCTCTCTCTCTCTCTCTCTCTCTCTCTCTCTCTCTCTCTCT
>OU015744.1:19077468-19104853 GCA_907169655.1 Acomys percivali | reverse complement strand
CTCTCTCTCTCTCTCTCTCTCTCTCTCTCTCTCTCTCTCTCTCTCTCACACACACACACACACACACACACACACACACACACACATTCCTAAAAATATCAAATCAGTAAAGACTCATTTGTAACTGGAAGAAACAGAGGACCCTGAGAGTTGAGGTTCTGGACTTAGCAGTTCTTAAGATCATGTCACTGTAGGCAGTTGACCTTAGTGACCTATACTGTAAATGCTGTCCCTCATGGAACCTATCTCACTGTGCTTTGGTGAGGACTGAGAACATGAAGGCAAGGCAGCCTGTATGCCACCGTGTGGTACTTGAGTCACAACCGTCTTGCTTTGGGGTCTTTCTTGGCCATACCTCATTTTCCTAGACTGCATTGTCATGTGCCTTCCCTATTCCCACCCCTGCTCCTCCCCCGATCCTCAGCCTTGTTAGATTCTCCCTCATCTGCTTAGCCTCACTGTTTCAAATATATACTCCTCCTTGGGAAGCCAAGGCTGTTTGCAAAACAGGTATATATGTGTCCTCACCTGAACTCTGGGGCTTCTCCCCTTGGATGCATCACACACAAGGGCATATTTATACTCTGACTACTTTTTGTAAACTGCCTGAAGGCAGAAACTAGAATACCGTACCTCGAATTCCCTTTGGCATTCTGATAGTATTTGGTGCTTAAGGAAAATAAATGTATGATTTTTAAAAATGCCTTTGAATAACAGGGATGATGCTGCAAAGTTGCCTGTAGGAGGGCACATGCACATTCAAGCATCTCTTATCTATTTGTTGCCTTTGAAATGCCTGGAAGGGGGATTGCATCTCTGTAAACACACTACAAGGAAAAAGAGAATGACACGTGCTCCTTTGAGAAGAGACAGGTAGAAGAGGATGGTGATGGCGAATCCTCATTTGTTTTCTGCAGTTTGAGGAGAGGGACTAGATGGTGAATGGAAGGTCTGTCTTCAGTGACAAACTAGGTTAAGCCCTTTGGAGACACATTTTCCAGTATTCCAGCACTGCTGGTCTCCGGCATGGCCTCCAAAGAATCAGTGACTTTAGCCCCAAGATGACAGTGTCCAGGAGAAAGGATTTTTCACCTTTTTTTTTTCATTAATTTTTTTTTTACCTTGAAAGGTTGAAACTCCACCATTGCTGTTGATAAGACCAGGATGGATTCTTCTGACATTTTTGTGTATGAATAAAAACATTATTTTATTCTAACAGATATACTGTATGTATCGGTTAACAATGAATTTCTATTTTGAATGGAAAGTGCAGTGTGGTGACTCCCATATAAACACTCTTTAATGTAACTTCTTAGGAATAATTCCACCATAAACCAGGCATGGTGGCACACATCTTTAGCCCAAGTAATAGGGAGACAGAGGTAGGCAGATCTCTGAGCTTAAGCTTTGTATGATCTACACAGGGAACTCCAGGAAAGTCAGGGCTACACAGAGAAACCTTGCCTCAAAAACAAACTAAACAGAATAATTCCATTGCAGGGTAGCACATAATTTTTTAAAACCAGTCTTTAACTCTGCCAACTGTACTTCAAGCTGATTCTAAACTCAGTAGTCTTGCTCTTATCAAAGACTGTATCCCACAGAAGAGCGAAACCCTCTCCCATCATCCCTTGAGACTGAAGAGGAATCACCCTGGAGTCAGAAGAGGGGAGGTGGACAAGCTCACTTCCCTGGGATTTCCTGGACGTGCCCGCTGACCCTTGGATCAGCCCACAGAATCAGCCATTCCCCAAGGACAACTTCATTACTTCATTGTAGGAAGTACCTGAACAAGATCTAATCTCTCTGCATGGTAAAATACCCTCCACCAAAAAAGAAATGAATAATGCCGTGGTTGAAATCTCAGTCCTTGGATTAAAAATAGAGTTTCACCATCTCCCAGTTGTGTGAGATGGGAAAAGAGTATCTTCCTGTGACTCAGTATTATTACTTTTTAAAATAGAACCAACTCGGAAACATTTGAGCAAGAACTAATGACTGAAGATTTGTGATGTACCCACAAGATTCTGACAAATCATAAATATTCATTTAAATATTAATCTGGCCTTGACACATGCCTGGTAACTGCACAAGAGGGAAGCCGAAGCAGACAGCAGCCAAGAATACTAGTGATGAGAAGAGGGACAAGGCTCTTGCCACAACTTGTTTCTCTAGTCTTTGAATACCCTTCAAAGATGTCCTCTCTGGTGACATCACCACTCACCTTGCCCTTTAGTTCTTGAGTTGACTTTCTCCACTACAAACGAGTCCTATAGCAGAACATGTACTCCTTCTTACTTCCGGGGCTAGGCAATTCCTTGTGGTGAAAACTATCCATGCATTGTAGGATGCTTGGTACTACCCCACCAGTTCCAGTCGCAAACTCTTTTTCATAAACACCCCTATTTTCTAGGCACTGCCATTCCAGTTCAGAGGTGAAATTTCCTTTGCATGAGAAGCACTGGTAACCTCATCTTGGATCCAGCAGTTTCACTTTCTGGCTGTTCCTTGGGTGCAATATTGTCTGTGTTACTAGACATAAAGGAATTTCAGTCAAGCACCACACTTATGTCTTACCCAGTCACCAGTTCAGGCCTACATCCTCAGACTCAACAGAAGCCCCCTTGCTAGTTGGTTAATATTATAATTTCTCATTTGTACTAAGATTGATCTATACACAAACACACCAAGAGGTAGTTTCTACCTTGTCCTTCACTGAGTGCCACAGCTTTGGCAATCAAAAGCATGGAGCAGAGACTAAAAACAGAACCCCTTGCCTCTCTCCATTGGATCTACAGTCACCTTCCTATCACAGAGGCAAGCTCACAGGATACTCAGTGCAGCGTTCAAGGAGCAGATGCATGCCCTGAAGAGAAACTTCGTAGAGGTACATAGAGGGGAAAATATACATGCTGGCCTTGCTGTGGGACCAACTGTTGACTCTCAGGCTTAGGTCTCAGAGGATGAGCAATTATACTGATGAGAGCTAGTGTTAAGGACAGAGGCACAGTTCTTGTTGGGTGCCCTTGTCCTTGAAATACTCCAGAAACTGGTATGCAATGGGAAGTGAAACCATAATCTAGAAAACATATTTTCCCTGTAGGTGTGACCATGATGGGCCAGACTGGTCATTACCAAGAGGCAATCAAGTGGACTTAAAGTAAACAAAGTATCATGGATAGATGTCCAAAAGATGGACCAGCTTAAAGTTGAGGTAGCTGAGCTATCCATACTCCAACAAGAATGCATGTATTCCTTGTACTTGGCCAGGCAGAATTCAGTTCCATGGACTTCTCCCTTACAGCTACATCTTTGGTGACATTCCACTCAAGAATACACTTTTATTGCTTCCAGGGCGCATCGGATTCTTTCTGATACCCTCTTCCTTAAGAGAAGTTCTTCTCCAGCATGTCTTGGGTGTCTTCTGGCATTCAGCTCAGGAAGCACTAAGTATGTGGAAAGCCTGAAGGCAAAGGAGATGCAACTACTGAGAAATGATTAAAATACCAGATCAATGTGGACGGAGAAAACGAAATAAAGATATCCTTTTTCAAATGATTTAGAATATTTCTGCTTTGATTTCCCAAGTGTTGGCCAACAGCTTAACACACAAAAGACAATCCTATTTCTCTGTCTTTTAAAATGTTCATTTCAGGACAGGGTGAGAGGGGACTACACTCTTGACTACTATGGGAATGAGTGACCAAAGTGGGATACCTGTAATGAATGTGTACATGTCCCACGGGAGGCAGCATTGCTCAGAGGCGAAGACTGCAGGCTCCTGAATTCCCAATGAAATCCCAGCTCTCTCCTTTTCCTACTATGGGCAACTAGCCCTTTTTATGTCTTCTTTCTTCATCTCTACAATAATGTGGTGATTTGAATAAGAACATTCCTCATAGGCTCATATATTCACATGCTGAGTCCCCAGTTGATGAACTCTTTGCAAGGGCTAGAAGGAGTGGTCTTCTTAGAGTAGGCACCCCCTTGTTGAACAGCAAGTGGATTTGAGGTCCCACGTCTCTCTCTTTCTGCCTACTGTCAGAGGATCAGGACATAAAGTTCTCTGTCACCTCTCCAGCACCTTCTCTGCCAGCATACCGCCATGCTCCCCACTATGATGATAATGGACTAGCCCTCTAAAACTGTAAGCCAGCTCCCAGTTAAATGCTTTCTTTTATAAGAGTTGCTGAGTGCTAGGCATGATGGCGCACACCTGTAATCCCAGCACTCAGGAGGCAGAGGCAGGTGGATCTCTATGAGGTTGAGGCCAGCCTGATCTGCAAAGCAAGTCCAGGACAGCCAGAACTACACAGAGAAACCCTGTCTCAGAAAAAAAAAAAAAAACAGTTGCCGTGATCCTGGAGTATCTTTGCAGCAACAGAACAGTAACTAAAACAGAAATGAGCTAACAACAATTTCAGGCAAGGTGCCATGCAGTGAGCATTGGGTGAGTTAGTATAGATATAGTCCAGATCTTGCCTGGCCTATAACACAGCCCTTTTAAAATATGAATAAGAGGCCTTTTAAAATACCATAGGTAATTTTTAAAAAGAACATGTAAAAACATTTATTTAAGTATATGTGCACATGCATAAGCATATATGCATTCGTGTGTGAGTGTAATTCGTACACAGAAGCCATGGCGTGTTACATGGGTGTTAGAGTCTAAACTTCAGTCCTCTTGAAGCACTCTTAATCACTGTGTCATCTCCCCAGAAAAAACAAAAACAAAACTTTGAACATTTTGTTAATTTTTTTTAAGGAAAAGGAGAATTCTGTATATAAATTCATTTCAAATGTCTTATGTGCAAGTCCACAGTTTTTTTTTTCTTTCTCAAACATGGCGGAAGGTATAAGAACTGCAAGTTTTAAGAATTTCTGAGCTCTCCATCACTTTCTCTACTGTGTGTCTAGTTATGCTGTGAGAGTATGTGTTGAAGGTCACAGAGCTGGCAGCCACAATGGAAGAGTAAGGGAAGGAATAAAAATGACTTGCCTCATTTCCTGACTTCCCACCAAAGAACTCTGTGTTGGTCTGGATGGCCACATCTGGTGACATTCACAGACTAATTCTACCAAACAACAAAAATTGGGACCTTAATAAATCCCACCTTCTCTTTATTTGGCTTACAAATATGGGTAGATAGTTAGCTAGACAGATGAATTTACCTGTGGACCGGTGGGTAGAGGAGGGGGGAGTGTCTTTTCTCCTCATAACTGTGCCTTAAAATGTGTGAGTTGGTGCAATCCAACAGTAGTAACAATGGGAATGTTTGCACCCAGCGAAGAGACAAGAATGTCCAGGGCCACTGGCAAGACACTGTTAAGGGAGACATCATCACCTAGGGTTAAGCAGTCCTGCTCATGTCAGTTCTTGGTGAGAGGAAAGAGCATTTATAAATAGATTGCTACCTGCAAGCCTAGCGGTACCAGGATCTTAGGATTATTTACAAGAATTATTTAAGGTCTAACTAAATTTTCGGTGAGGAAAAAGCAAATCTTTTTGCAAAGCCTTTTGCAAGCCTCCATTACCAGGAAGAATGGCAGTATCTGCTCAGGAACACGCAGCATCCCTACACTCAGATTAAGACAGGAAGTTAAAATAAAATAAAATAACACATCCAATTGAAACTGCAGGAGGACACAGTAGACAGAATGTAATTAGTTGGGTTGACTGTCAGCCAAAACCTCAGGCAGCCACCCCCTTGCTCTTATGAAAACTGCCTGGAGATTTTTAATGATGTCGAGCAGTTAGGATCTTGATTTTAAATCTTCCCGGAAATGCAGGGCGCCATTGTTCCCTCCAGCGACACTGGGATATTGGTTGTCATTTGGCAGGGAGGCGCTCTCAGAAAGGTGAACCCTAATTCCATAAGCACCAATGATTCTGTCTCAGTGTTTGGTACTGTCAGCTCTTTAACTCCAACCCATCCAACTGAATTTGTTACATGGGTTACATGATTTCAGAATAAAGACACTTTATGGAATTGATTTTAGTGTGGCTCTCACCACCACCACCACCACCCAGAAGAGTTTGACAGGAGGAATCCTGGAATGGAGTCATCAGCGCGTTAGTTTTATGCCTGGTCATGAAGCTCAGTGGTGGGATATACAAGAACAGGTGCCACCAAAATTTCCTGCTGTCCCTCCTCCAGATCCCCCGAAGATCCCATAAAGGAGGGAGGGAGGGAGGGAGTGAGAGAGAGAGAGAGATGGAGAGAGGGAGAGAGAGAGAATGTGGGCAGATAAATCAAAATGTCAACACTGGCTTTGAGGCCTGTGTCTGTCTTTTATGTGACACATGGCCTGTGACAGCCCTTTAACCAAACTGAACCTCTCACTGAAAGAGCAAAGAATCAAACCTCTTCCCCCGGCACAAATGTACCATTGACAGTGTTCTCTTGAACTGGAGACAGAGAAGCCCGAAGCAAAAGCTGCTCCAGGCCTCCTTTAATGCAGGTTGTGTGTTGAACCTGTCCTGTGGGTAATGGCTGCAGCTGCTTCCGGCAGAGGCCGTTATAACATCTATAAAAGGCCGAAACACTGTGGTTTCAGAAGCAGGTAATGAGCCTACACTGAAACCACACGGGTTTTTCTTTTTCTCCTTTTTTTTTTTTTTTGTTTGTGAGCTCTCTGCACAGGAGTTCATGGGTATGATGCCAACTCTCGCAGACAACAAGGATTTATTGTATTAATAATCTGCAAATTATGGATTGCAAAAAACAAAGACATTTGGGGGATTTCATTGAACTTCTACCAAAAAAGATGCCTTCACGCTGAGGTTTTCAAGTTCTTCACTGTGCCCAGTTGAAATTAATTACAAACTATACATCTATTTGCATATTAATTATGAAAACATATCATGGAATATATTTATGATAAAGTCCAATAGAAAAACAACAACAAACAAAGCATGTATCCTGGATACAAGTCATGTGAAATGCACAATGAACATAATCTTCCGATAGTAGGCTTAATAATGTCTTTTTTCAATAATGTAGTATAAACCATTCAAATAGATAAACAGAACAATTCAATTTGCATTTAAAAATCAGACTGTTTATATAGTATCTACTCAAGCTCTGATGGAAAACCAAATGTAAAATGACTTTGAGGGTGGGGGGGGGCACAGTTCAGTCAATAAAATGTTAGCTTTGCAAATTTGAAGACTGAATTCAGTTCTCCTAACCCATGTGAAAAAGCCAAGCATGGTGGCACATGTCTGCAGCCTCAGCACTGAGGTATGCAGAGCCAAGAAGATCCATGGGGCTGGCTAGCCAGTCAGGCTCTCTGAATCGGTGAAAGATCCTGTTTCAAAGAGTTAAGCGGTTGATACCTAAGGAAAAACTTGAAGTTGACTTTCGGCCTCCACAGGCACATGCATATGAACCCTCATACACAGGGACCATCCTCACACACTTGGATATATACACAAATGATGCTGAAATCTCTTGAGTGATGAGCATCAACATGGTAGATTCTGGTTCTAAGGCAATCCCTCTAGATGGGATTCAAAAGACGGATTATAAGTTGTAAAAATTATGGGTTTTAAAGGTAAATTTTCTTGGTCTGGAAAGAGAACCCAGCCTTGAGAGCACTCGTTTTCACAGAGGACCTCTGTTCAGTTCCCAGCACCCATGTCTGGGGCCTCACAGTTACCTGTGACCCCAGCTCCAGAGGATGCAATTGCCCTCCTGTGGACTCCAAGGCACCTGCATTCATGTGTTATACATACATCACTCCGTAGCACAAACACACACACAAATAAATAGATTATTATTCTTTAAAGGTGATTTTTTTAAATTACAGATTACCTCTAAGTATTGGGCACAGTCTCCACTTTTCTCTCTGGGACCACTTTTCATAGCATCTCTTTACCAGGAAAATTGTGGTTTTGGTGACTTGGCTGTCATCTCCACAGGTTTCCATTCTCTGGTTCCTTTTCAACTTCTGTCCCCAGGGCCATCACCTGGGATGGGTGCAAGGCAAATGGAACAGACACCAGCAGAATCACACCCTTTGTTTATATCCTCAGAGGCAGGCTGCTAGTCACATCAGCTCTTTCTGGCTAGACTTCGCTGTCCCACCCACACTGTTCACTTCTGACCTGAAAATGTAAGACCATACAAGAGAGAATGGAGATATTTTGTGGTCAGGCCAACTCTGTGTAATTCATGGGAAGATTTTAATTTTTCTTCGTGTGGGGTGTGTGTGTGTGTGTGTGTGTGTGTGTGTGTGTGTGTGTGTGTGTGTCTTCTATCACCCTCCACATTATTTTTGGAGCTTGCTGCTTCACTTATTTTGGCTGTCCAGTGGGCTCCTGGAATCCCGTCTTTACCACACCAAAGCTAGAGTTATAAGGACATACTACCCATGCCTAAGTTGTTTTTAAGTGCCGGGAACCCAAACCCAGGTCCTTCTGCTTCTACAGCAAGCATGTGGCCTGCTGAGGTATCTGCCCTGCAGCCTTGAGGAGAGTTTTGGGTAGACAGGAGATGGAGGAGAGGAACTGAAGCTTGCAGTTTCTCCTTTTTAAATATGTATTTTATTAATTTATTCATATTACATCTCAGTGGTTATCCCATCCCTTGTATCCTTCCATTCTTCCTTCCCTCCCTCTCTCCCTCCCTCCCTCCCTGCCTCCCTCCTTCCCATTTCCCCCCTACTCCCCTCCTCTATGACTGTGACTGAAGGGGACCTCCTACCTCTGTATATGCTCATAAGGTATCAACTCTCTTCTTGGTAGCCTGCTGTCCTTCCTCTGAGTGCCACCAGGCCTCCCCATGCAGGGGGTGTAGTCAAATATGGGACACCAGAGTTTGTGTGAAAGTCAGTCCCCACTATCCACTCAACTGTGGAGAATGTCCTATCCATTGGCTAGATCTGAGTAGGAGTTCGAAGTTTACTGCACACATTGTCCTTGGCTAGTGCCATAGTTTGAGCAGGACCTCCGGGCCCAGATCTGCCCATCATAATGTTCTTCTGGTCCAAAAAAGTGGGGAAGAGCCTAGAACACATTGGAACAGGAAACAACTTCCTGAACAGAACCCAACAGCCCAGGCCTTAAGGTCAACAATTAATAAATGGGACCTCATGAGGCTGAGAAGCTTCTGAAAGGCTGGAGACACTGTCAAGAGAACAAAGTGACAGCCTACAGACTGGGAAAAGATCTTTATCAACCCTGCATCTGACAAAGGTCTAATATCCAAAATATATAAAGAACTCAAGAAATTAAACACCACCAAACCAAGTAACCCAATTGAGAAATGGGGCTCAGAACTAAATACAGAATTCTCAACAGAGGAATATCGAATGGTGAGAAACAAAGAAATACTCAACATCCTTAGTCATCAGGGAAATGCAAACCAAAACAACTCTGAGATTCCATCTTACACCCATCAGAATGGCTAAGATCAAAAATTCAAGTGACACGACATACTGGCGAGGATGTGGAGAGTGAGGAACACTCCTTCATTGCTGGTGGGAATGCAGTTTCTCTTAAAGTCGGTGTGCTATTGCTATTCGATCCATCCACCTCAGAAGTTCAGTTCTCCTTACGAGAAGAGAGACAATGGGAGAGGAGAGTCATCCAGCCCAAGAAGGGAAAACAGAGAGAGATGGAGTACTTTTTGAGGCTCTAGTATGTAACCAGCAGGCTGACAGGTGCTGTGAATGCGAGCGACTGAGTTGTAAATGCTTATAGATGGTTTTTAAAAAGGCAAGAGAAGGGGGAAGAGAAGGGAGAAGAATGTTTTCTGCTCAGGGAAAACAACCACACCACTTCTTTGTAGTGACGTTCCATGTGAGCCTTTATCTGTCCCTTCCCCAGAGCAACAGCCGTCCCTGCAACCTCACTTCATCCCACCTCTGTCACTTCCTTCTTTCTGTCTCATACACCACGGCACTCCACCACTACCTCTCTTTGGTCTTACTTGTCATCCAGAGGTGTGCAAGGGCTATGTCATACCAATCTAGCATTTATACTGTCCTTCCCTGCTTCCAAACAAATTCAGTCTTGTCATTAGTAGACATATGGACCACACTGGCCTGAACTCAGAGATGTGCCTGCTTCTGCCTCCCTAGTGCTGGGACTGAAGGCATGCATCACTACTACCTCTGAATTCTACATGGTCTAGATCTCCTTTCGTGGAGAAGCTCCCAGAAGCTGCCATCGCTTTCCTCCTCTGGGTTATGGGTCTCTCTGAGATCTTTCTGCACTCATAGGGAGTTCCAGTAGAGATATTCTCATATATCATTGGGATTGTCCGTCCAAGTGTAACGTTTCCTACTCAATGCTTTCTTCTGCTCTCTGTGGCCTCCAGCACAAGCTACAGTGTCTGTGTCAATATTACTGCTTCTTCAATGGGGCCTGCTCTTTGCCTGTTTCACTGATATGCAGGTCTCTAGTGCCTCACCTTTTTACTGTCTTCCATATTCTAAGTAGAAGGTCTGAGTCCCTGGTGGAACTTCCCTACACATCTCCTTATCGTTACCTATGAAAAAGAATGGGATTCAACTCTAGGGGACTGCCAAAAAGGTGTGGTGAGAAAGAACATAAAATGTTTTAAATGACGTCTGGGCTGTAATAGACACTGAGTAAGTATGAGTGGCTGGTAGATTTTCTTACTACCAAGCTTCCTGATGGTAAGTATGATTTAGAATATTGCTTGTTTTGTTTTCAGAAAACTGGGAGTGCCAGATGTTTGTTTAGAAAATAGAGGAAAAGACTTTCAAACTAATCATAGCTTATAAAAAGTTATCCTTACAGCTGTTTTATACTTGTACCTATTGCTCCTATTTGTTAATTCCAACGAACGGGGAAGGGAAGTTTTATTTTACGTTTAGTTCAGGCATATTGTTAATTCATGTACCTAGCATCTCTACATGGTTTTCGTTTTTTGTTTTGTTTTTTCACAAACATCTTGTTTTGTGGGGCAGAGAAACTGCTACCATTGCAGGTAATACTGCTTGGGTGTCAATCCAAGTGTTCTTGCCAGCACCACCCTCCACTCATAAAGTCAGAACATGATGTGGCCCAAACCTGAGACTTTCTAACTACCAAGCATCCTGACAGCCAATTCTCCTACATTCAATGTTTTCCCCATTTCTGAGGTTTGTCCAGCTTTAAACTGAGAGTTGATCATTCCCTTCACCTTGTAACTTTTGATTTCTTTCTATGTCTAATCAACCTTTCCCACCAATAAATCATGTTGGGATTCCATTGCTTACAATAAAATATGCCAAGAAGATAAACATTACTTAAGAATAACCCAGGCTGAAGAACATTTTGTTTTATGAGCACATGAAGGTTGAAAGGGAAAATAATGGTAGGAAGTTTGACACATAGCCCTCATTTCTTAGAGATTGTAATCTGTGCACATGAAACCAAATATAAACACAATAAGGGATGAACAGGAAGCAGTTCTGTACATAAACCAACTATCGCCAATGCAATAGAATTTTAATGGAAGACTAGGAAGGGGAGAAGAAAAAAGGAACAGAATGAGCATTGTGTAATGAAAAGAAAAACCCTCCGTGCATGAAGCAGAACATAATTGACCCTTGAAGGTCAGTGGGCTCTTAGGGAAACAAAGGCATGTGGTAAAAGGAAGATGCAATTTAGAAAGTGCGTGGGTGGGGATGACACAAAACTTTTACTCTTTGGGTCGATGAGTTTATGCCAGTGGCAGCAAAAGGAAATCAGCGGGAAGTACTTGGGGTGACTTGTGAATAACTGTGATAATAGGATCCTGAATCCACAAATGTGTCTATGCCTTATTTCTAGAATCTACAAATGTGTGAGGAGACATGGTAAAGAAGAGTTCAAGTAAAAGATTGGATGAAGATTGATAAGGGCATGTCCTTAAAACGAGGAGATCACTGAGTCTCTGGCAGTAGGGCTTCGAAATTGAACAGCCACACTAGAGAAATTTGGGATGAAAGCATTTGACACACTGTTGCTTGGTTTGAAGACAGAGGAAAGGGGCCTGAGCACAACAACATGGGGAAGTTCTAGAGTATGAAAACATACAAAAATGGACCCTTCTCTCTCACCCCAACATAGTGTAGCTCTGCAAAAACCTTGATTTTAGCTCATAGAGACCCAAGTTGAGCATCTTATCCAAAGAACATAACGACTGTAGATTTATTTTGTTTCAAACCAGTGAGCTTGGACATTATAATGTAACTTCCTGTACAACTAGCAGTAGAAGTGCAGTGGTATCTGAAGGAACAAGCAAAGTAAAGCTAGAGCATGCAGACGGAACAGCCCTCCACGGGAGGCCTTCGACTTGGTTCTGTTGTAGAGAGTGGCCTGTTGAGATTCCACTGGGTTGTGTTCTCACTTTGTAGCAAGGCAGAAGAGTGGGGCAGCAGGTAAAGGATTAAGTTCGTGGCCCCTCTACCATATCTCTGACCACGTTTGGAGTAAAATTTTATACCGAAGTTGCCTCATTTAAACATAGCAGCATTTTTGTAACCCTGTGTGACTCACCTGCGGGACCTGCCAGATCATTCTGTGTGATTATTTGTGTATAAATTATTAATAAACCAGATACTGGTGTTTACTGCTGAAAGCTAGGCACAGCTCTTTGGCAGTCACTTTTCTCAGCAAGAGAATAAACTAAATGAAAAAAATTAAAAATTCATAACATTTAAAGGCTCCTTTTTGTATAACAAGTTATAAATTAGAAGGAATGATTAAAAAAACAACTCTTTCCCCAAACAAGAAGTGAAATAGCAGAGACCAGAACATCAGTCAAGCAAGCATGAATCCAGTAAGCAAAGACTCCTTAAAGAAATTGCTATGGCCTATTTGTGAGCCTCACTCTGGATAAATGACAATTTTTCGCACATTCGCTTTTTATCCAAAATAGTTTAACCCATTAACTTACTCCATTAAAATTTTTAAAAATCCCTTACAATTTTAACATGTTGCTTACGTGAAAGAGACTTAAACATTAAAAGATCATTAGGCTTGGGGTTCTATGATGCGGTACATGTACCCTTGTAATTTTTATTATTGAAGAGAAGCCACGCAGTGTAACAGATGGGCACGGACTTTTAAATGGAATGGATGCAGTCTCACATCTCAGGCCTTTGGTTTATCAGCCATGAATCTCAAGTGTTAACTGGTAATTTTCAGTCTTAGGTTTCTATCTATAAACTTAGGATGAAGGGAATGCTGTCAGGAGGTTGATGACAAGACAAATCACACATGAGTAGTTTTATTTGGGCCAAGCTCATCTCCCCGTACATTGATTTGCTCCTTCTTATAGATGAAGAAATTCAGCAGTATGGTTTGTGTATGATTTCCTTCCTCAACTCAAGCCTACATGATTATCAAGAGGAAGAAGCAGGATGAGGAGAAGGAAGAGGGGGAGGAGGAAGAGGAGGAGGAAGAGGAGGAGGGGAAAGAGAAGGGAGGGAGGGAGGAAACAACTCAGCTAAAGTGTTTGTATTCCAAACTTTTCATTGAGGTTGGCTATTTTGAATGCATCTTTTAAAAAATTGTAATATAAAAATATTGTTAAATTTCAGGTCATTCAAGGCAATGAAATATCTACACAAAATAAATTCAAAGTGAAAACAAACAGCATACATTTGTAGTAATACATTATACAAGAATGTTATTAGAAAACACAGGATAAATGGCAGAGGGAGATAATTGTAAAAGATCATCATGGAATCGAGGGTAGAACAGTTGGAAGAGTCAAAGGTAGTGTACATCTGCAGAAAAGCAGTATCTGCAGGACATGGCAAGATCCTTGCACAGGTGAACTCACACTTACTGTGATTGCAATAGATCAGGCTATCCAAAGCACTAGCAAGGACTGAGGAGCAGTTCGTGAAATACCACCTCTATCTTAAGGGCTGCTGGCACTTGATAGTCGCTGGGAGTTGCAGAATCAGTTTAATTTTCTTCATGGATGTGACCACTGACAGGCTACTCATGTTTCAATAGAGGGACCTATGCTAATTCACATACAGGGGACATTAGATGGACTTGGGAGATTTAAAATGCCAGAATGAAAAAGCACATGAATTTTGGGAGAAAATTGTTAGGAAGAATAGAACAGGTATTAGAAGGGAGGGATAGGAGGTGGATTTGGCCAAATTACATTATATGCACCTATGAAGACAGTAAACAAACAAACAAACAAAAAACACTGTATGCCTAAGATTCTAACTAGATAGTGAGTGAAACTGTGTATGTGGTGGGGATGTAAGAGAATTTAGCAAGAGAGGGTATACTTGATATCACATATGCCTGTTTTTGTTTCATCTCTTTTTAACGTTTGTGAACATTGAGTCTCTGGTTGGCAGTGTTCTTCTGTGAGGTTATAGAGCATATAAGAGATGCTGCTTCGTTGGACAGGGTGGTCCAAATGTGATTTGGGGAATGTCAGTACTCCAACTCGGCCCAACTTCCTGCTCATTCTCTTTCTGCCATGTAACCAGCAGCATCCATCAGAGAATCCCAGCTGCCATGCTTTTTCCTCTTACACTGTCATTCAAAATACACTCTTCTTCTCCAACTCTTCTTTCTAGTGTTTTACCATAGAAATAAGAAAAGTTAACTAACACAGGAGCCAATTCAGAATCTCCAAGCTTTTAGGTTGGGTTCAATATACCACCACACTCTGCCACTTTGGTCTAATGATGTTGGAAATAATTTTTACATATATGCTATGGTTCTAATGTTATAAATGAGCAAAATTGTATTTTTTTCTTTTTAGTGTAAGCTAACTCCTGCATGTTGTTTCCTGGTGCTTGTTGAAAGGGAATCCCAGTTATAGATATGGATAGATGGGTATATGTTTTGAGAATAGGCATTCTTTTGAGTGAAGCTGCCCCCAGATAAATCATCAAAGCTCTTCAAGTCAAGGGAAGCTAGTCTTCCCAAACCCATAGCACTAAGCTACCATCACTGGGAAGGGTCTCATAGCTATGCTGGACTCAGTCACCTCTCTGGTTCAGTTGACCTTGATGCCTCATCTCAAGGTCAGAGGTCTATGTTCTTGTCAACGTTCTAACTTTCACACGTGGGTCTTGAGGACTCTGTCTAATTCTGAAATCCATGCAAGTTTATTTCTGAGTCTTAAAAAAATTCCAGGACCAGGTGTGATGGTACACACCTTTAACCCCAGCACTGAGGAGAAAAAGGCCGGTGGATCTTTGTGAGTTCTGGACCATGCAGAGCTAGAAAGTGAGTTCCAGGCCAGTCTTGGCTACAAAGTAAGACCCTGTCTAAGAGAAAAAGAAAGCTCTCCTGTTTTCTGTCTGATTTGGAGCTTAGAGTTCAAAGCTCTAAATTTCATGTTCCATAGAGGCCACCTAGTTCATTCCAGGCAGCTCTCGCCCTCCACAGAAACTGATATTACCACTAGGACCATCCGTCTACTACCAGGAAGAGCCATTTTGTCCCCTAGGACACAGGTATGTCAGAATTTTGATATAATTAGCCACACTGCTCCAGCAGCTACTGCATTCCAAGAAAAAGCAACATTCCCTTCCAGTCAACAGGGCTCAGCTTTGTACCAAAACCTCACAAATACTTGGGGGATGAAAGACAAATCAGCAACCCCCTCTCCATCTTCCTATGGCTAACCTAGCTCATGTAGGTCACAGGACAGAGGGAGGTGGTCTTGGAGGTGCTGGGTCAATCATCACGTCTTTCAAATATTCCCAAGGCAAATGCTGCTTAGCAGGCCTTGGTGGGACTGAGGCGTGGCTGAGTGAAAGACAGGCTTCTGCTGCCTCTCGTGGCTTCCTACAATGCCTGCTGTGCCCTTCTGCCTCACAAATTGGGCAAATCTTCCAGTGCCATGGGGGCCTGCAACAGCAGCTCCCATCAGCGGGCCCTGATGGTACCACGTGCGTCACTGAGTCCACAGTCTGGTCCTTAAGTCCTGTGGTCAGAGGCCCTGTGTATGATGTGGTTTGGGGCTGTGGGTGCCTGCTGCTTCTGCCTTGATCTCAACCACAGACAGCATCGGACACGATTTGATGCGCTGGGCCTGAACATGTTTTCAGTTACTCTGTATTGCACGCACATGTAAAACAAATCTGGGAGCCTGCTAGTGTGTGACCAATTATTTTGCTCCTCTGCAAAGTGTTTATTAAATTTTGAAAAATGAGATGATACAAAGAGGCAAACAACAGAAGCAATAGCAAACCCCAAACAGTTTTCAAATCTATAAACAATTTTTGACAAACATTCAAGTAACTTTCCAATTGAGCTGCCAATACAGTGTGGAAAACAGATCTCTCTGAAGATTCAGGAATTTTTTTTAATGTGTCAGGGTGACCTGTGCAGGCCTGTTTTGGTGCCCCATCTGGTAAACAAACCATAGAGAAGCCCTGGCATCTGTTTCTCATGATGCAGTGGTCATAGAAAGAAGGATGTACAACCTGGCTGCCGTTGGACCCTGTCAGTCTCCCAGAACCCAGAGTCACGAGAGTCCAAGGTCACGTTTTGCCTCTGCCCCTATAAAGAATACTTAGGAACAATATTGAGTCTTAATTGTTTATCTATAAACTTAAGCTCTATTATTGAGGCTGGAGTGGATAAAATCACTGGCTGCTTCCAGAGGACCTCAGTTTGATGCCCAGCATCCACATGGCCCCTCCCAGCCATCATTGACTCCAGTCTGAGAGGATCTGACACCCTTTCTGGGCTTCAACAGGCACCAAGAACACATGTAATGCACAGGCACAGATATAAACAAACCATGCGGGCATGTAAAACTAAAAGTAATTAATTAATGAAAGGTATTTTATTTTAAAAATTTAATATATTTGAATCACACTCTTTGCCACCCAACTGCTCCCACATCCTTTTATCACATCCCACCCATGAAACCGCACAGTCTCTCTCTCTTAAAACCAAACTGAACCAACCAAACACAAAAGCACAAAGCAAAAAACCAACTGTGGTGTCCATTTTGTGTTGGTCAACTACTTCTGAGCATGAGGCTTGCTTGGAGGATGGTTGATATAGCCAGTATTCCACTTCTAAATAGCATTTTGGTTAGGGGTGGGCTTTGTCCTCACTTCCCCTTCTCTGTGCTGAGATTTTGTCTGGTTTGAGCTTGTGCAAATCCTGTAGGTGCTCTCGGAGTCTCTGTGAACGCATATGCACATCAGCTCTGCTGTGTTTGGAAAAACCCTGTTTCCTTGAAGTTGTCCACGGTTTCTTTTGTTATGTTGTTTGTTTTGTTTGTTCTTAACAATCTTTCTGCCTCCTCCTCCCCGAGCCTTGAGGGGGAAGGATATTATCCAGATGTCCCATTCAGGACTGAGTGCTCCAAAAGTCTCTCCTTAAGTGGTAGGTCTGTATTAATTACCATCTAGTGTAAGAAGACAGTTTTCTGATGAGTGTTCAGTGATGTAGTGCTTTATGGGTCCACCAATAAGTCATTAGAAGTCACTTTAGTGCTACGTTCATTAAGCAGAATAACTGTAGTAGGCCTGTCCCTAGGACCCATGACCTATCTATTCACAGGTGCTTGACCTCCTTGACAGGGTCCAATCTCATAGACTGGGCTGTAATTCTCACCAAAGATGGTTGGTAACTCCCACAACATTTGGGCCACTATTGTACCAATGGGTATGTCTTGAAGGCAGGTTGCTGTTGTGTCTTATATGGTGTTTAGCTGGTTGATATGGATGCTTGCTTTTCTCCTTCAATAGCATATTATAGCTCTATGTCTCCATGTTCAATGCCATGCATATATGGTGTCAACAGGGTCTTATCATTCCATTGTAGAGAGGAACAAATAGAATCATCAATAGCATGTAATGTTGGAGAGGGTTGCTATGGGAGACCTTTTGGGCAACAATTAAAAGTGACATAACCCATTCCTGGACCTGAATGTTTTGTATGGTAGCATATGATATCTAGTTGGAGCATTTTCCGCCTCTCTATAAGAGAACTCTATTTAAGTTCCTTTTGCGCATGTAGGCACTTTAAGGAACTTCTACAGTAGTAGGTTTCTATATGGCTTTTCACAAGACCTTTAGCATTACCCTTCCCCTTATCTTCTTCCCTCCCCTTCCCCCAATTTAATCCTCTTATTCTCATTTCTCCTTTATCCCTTTATAACACCATATTCCATTTCCCCCTTTGTTGTAAAATTCTCTCCTCTTCATTGGTCTTTTACTAGCTATCTAACTTCTGCAGATATTCTGAATAAAACACACTTATCTAAAACTTAAAAGCTAACATCCACATGTAAGAAAAAACATGCAATGTTTGTCCCTCTGAGTCTGGGTTACCTTACTCAGAAGGATTATTTCTAGCTTCATCCATTTGTCTGAAAATTTCAAAATTTTATTTTTTTAACAACTGAATAATATTCAATTGGGTAAATTTACCACATTTTCATTATCCATTTATCAATTGACAAAAGCACGTACAATAAAAATTAATTAATTAAAAAGTTTTTTATGTTTTAAAAGTTCATTGCCTGTACCATTTTACCTGGACCATGGGAGAGTGAGTCAGGAGGTGAGGTTTCAGAAGCCAGAAGCAAGTCAAGCAGTCACAAGCCACATTTAAAATAAACACAGCAGAATCACACTGCAAGGAAAGCATCAAAACTGTCATGAAACTCATTCTCCCATTAATGTACATCCACAAAGGTATTATTTTACTCCTCCATAAGACACTTGCTGTAATTTTTGAGTGAAGGAACATTAAGAGTAGCCCCCTTAGAGGCCATCACAAGCAAGACCTAGTCTTTCACAATTTCTGAAAATGTTAACTTCACATTCTAATAACAGGTAGTTAAAACTCTGTTTTGCTGACCATTGTGATAAGTCCATGGGTAACTGTGCTTGACACATAAACTGTAAACTTGGCAATCTGGCTTTGATTGTCAGAATCTACAGTTGAGGAAAAGACTTATGCCCAAAAGGAGTCCTCTGATTTCTACATTTGAGCCTTGGTGAGTGTATACCTGCCCTCCCCCCTCCTCTAAGAAAAATATCCAGTCTGCCCGAAGAGTTTTGATCAGGAGCTTTGAAAACCTCTCCTGGAAGTTTCTACGCAGTTCTAATACTCTGAGATTCCGGGAGATAAACAGGGCATGCTCACCGAGTCCAAAACGATGATTGGAATGTAAGCGGGTTCGTAATGCTTACTATGCTTTCAGGCATGTGTTAATTGCTTTCCATGCATCATCTCACCGAAAACTCCCATCATCCCTATGTGTTAGGTAATCGTGATGCTGTTTTACAAGGACTGGGGAAATTAAACAATCTTGGAGAGCTTCAGAGCATATAGCTGGCAGGAGAGCCAAGATTTCGAACTTATAGGCTGACTCCCAAGTCTTTCATTTTCCCTATGATTTGGTGCCAAGCATGTGAGACTTTGAGCATCAGTTACCAACTAGTACAGATGAGCATAGGTCTTTTGCCTAAATTCCATGCAAAGTCTGATGGGGAGGCATCCCCTTGCCTCTGGGCTTGAATTAGGGAGTCCTGTGCTCATCAGAATTCTCCCCAGGGCTGGGAGATGGATCAGAGGGTAAAAGTACTTCCATAAGCATGAGCACCTCCCTCTGAATTCCCAGGACCCATGTGAACACACGTAGTGGTAGGCACCTAGAATCCAGTGCTCCGGAGATAGAATGTGGAGAAAGAAGAGCCTTCACAAGCTCTTAGGCCAGCTAACCTGGTACACACAAAGGTGGAGATACACAGAACCCATCCCAAAGAAGAGAGAGCAATGTTGTTTTCTGACTCCTATACATGTGTGCCATTTGCATGCCCTTACATGTGCACGTGTGTGTGAATACACATACACATACACACACACACACACACACAATATATAAAAATAGTCTATCATTTTTGTTTATCTTTGTATGAGTTTCTCTTTTGGTCTCCCAGAGTCCTTATGAGTATCCAAAAAAATACAAGCTGTAGACATGACTTCATATAAAATAAAACTTAGGCCTTGGAAACTTCCCAATGGTCTCAACCCTTTCAACAAAAAGAGGAATTATAACTATGTGCCCTCAAAGGAAGTAGGAAGGAGTCAACAAAGGTACTCATAACTCTTGCCTAGAATCTTCTTTTTCACTAGCCAATTCCGCCCATGTACATGGATGGAAAGCCCACATGCCTTGGATGCATGAAGAAGCGTCCCCTGTGTAATCCAAGTATTTCCTTCCTTAAGTTATTTAGTCCAAATGACCTGCATGAAACTTTGTCTTTCAACACGCATTCCCTTTGCCTGATGGCTTTGTGTGTGCGTAAATCCCTAATCAGAAAGAAAGAAAGGAAGAAAGAGAGAAAACATTTCCATACTTCACATAGCACATAGGAAGCAATGACTAGACCTGACCAAGTAGCCATTAGATCATCCTGGAATCTAATGGAGTTTCAATGACTTTTTACAGTAAGCTCAGTGGAAGGGGCAGACAAAAGATTCATAGCGATACACAAAAGCACTTTAAAGGGACTTTTTAAAGGCAAAAGTTCAGAGGTCCCATCTGCAAAGGCAGGTTAGGTCAGGGTGTAAGTGCAACAGGAAATTAAGCGGACAACTGTCAGAGCAAAGCTTTGAAGACTCCTCCTTGTCACATCCAAGATGATCATGGTCTTTCCTGTTTTCAAGATATCATCCAGTTAGCAGCCATGGTGTCCCTTTGTGCGAAGACACTAAGAAAAGGAAACTAAGTGAGAGAAAGCCAGTGACCTGCCCAAGGTCACTCAGCGGCCAAATGCCATGCATTCCAACTCTGAGCTACTTGAACAACTGCACTATAGTATGCAGGCAGGGGGATGACACTCACTAACTCTCTTTCCTATGATTGCAGACATCCCTTAGCTTTTTGACACGTGTGTGTGTGGAAGTAGGAAGATTGACAGAAGAAAACAGGATGCTATCTTCAACCCTCACCATTGCAAACAAAGCTGGGCCTGTGGATGTCTATGCTACAGGCGTAGGCCCAGCAACACAAGAATACCTCACCCAGAGGGTTGCTGGGAAGAGCGACATCTGTCCTAGGTTCACAAGTCACCTAGGAATTACTGGTGATTAAACAACTGAGTTGTGCGACCATCTCAGATTTCGCCTTGACTTTCAGCCCTGTGCTCCCCCACCCCCACCCCCTTCTCCCCGCCCACTTTTTAGTGGCCTTTGTTCTTCATTCCTCAGCCATCTGGTTGCAAAGTATGGGAAGGAGCACAGTGCAGCAGGCTCATGAAAAAGCAGTACAAAAAAAAAAAAAAAAAAAAAGTAGGAGTGAAAACAAAAGACATGAAGATCCTGAATTTTTAATGTCTCTTTTCAAATTGAAATATCATTGCTTCTAGTCCGCATGTGAAATGAGAGAGAATGTGTGTGTGTGTGCACACGCACAAGTATGCGCGGGGGTCTTCCAATAAATGATTGATGGAAGCAGAAAGATGTATGTCTGCTCCTGGGTGCTGTGGTGGATCAAGAGGTTGGGCTAAGGCAGGTCTGGCTGGACTCTGAAAGCCTCTCTGGATCCCACCGCGTTCCACAGGACGCTCTGGAAAGGGCTCCCCCACACCTGCCTCCAATGGCTCCCTTGGCTGTGCGTGTGCATATCCCCTTTGCACCACGGAAGTTTGTCTTCCAGAAGCCAAACCTCTGAGTAACAACTCCATACACAGAACAGGCGTGTTTATGTCCGTGCTCTGTGCCATGTGAACGCATGCAACCACTACCTCAAATATCATAAATCCTCTTTCTCCCCCTTTCTGTCTGCCTGTTTATCTACAATCTGTCTATTTAAATTCTTTTTAAACAAGAAGGGAATATCTTTATGCCTGTTTGTAGGAATATTCTACATCCATCTGTTATTTACATCGTTCGTTTTCCTGAGGTGTCTCCAACAAATCCTGGCTGGATGCACTGTATGTGTTATTAATAAAACAGCTGTAAAAATATTAACTGTACGGCCTAATTGTCAGCCCTGATTAGGAGCCAAGTTTATCCCCAGACGGATGCAGAGCCTCAGACTTGGGCTCGCATCCAGATCTGACCCTTGCAGCTCACTTTACATTTTGTTCTTTGACCATTTAAGCTGCTTTGGCTTTTTTTTTTTTTCTTCCTCCCTCCCAGGAATCCATGCACATCCGGACTCCCAGTCTCTGGAATCCTGAAGGTGGCGCTGCTCCAGCTTCCTGGATGTTCTCGCCGGTCTCTTTTCTCCTCCCTGGACTTTTGTGAAACTCCATAGTCATATAGGGGAGAACCGCCCTCTGGTAACTTACAAGATGAGTAGAAATACTGTCAAGGTTGCCTCACCTGGATATAGGGTTTAGATAATTTACAGTGGAAATACAACTCTATCGCAAGCATCAGGTCAGGATACTGAAAACCCAGAGCGATGTGCAGATACCCCATGGTATCTGCGATCAGATAAGTCTTTCAACCAACCCTCTCAGATAGGAAGATAACAGAAAAGGTTGTAGTACATTTTACTTTTAATCAAGTGCTTAAAATAAACAAAGAGAGGGCAGATGCTAGCAAACAGGATGCTTCTCCTACAGTCCTCCTCCTCAGGATGGCTGGATTAGCTCTGCCTGACTTACATATTATTGATTTAGGTATTACCAAGTGAGGCTAAGATCTTACTTTAAGGAAAGACAGGGAGGGAGAATGCTATATGGCGGGGGTGGGGGTGTGGTGCGGGGGGGGGGGTTCAAACTTGATTTTCCCGATTCCCAGAAAGTTTAGCGTCATCTGTGTCCTCTAGCTCTTGGCTGGTGGCAAGTAACAGAAGACCCATTGGTTCTGCTAGGAAAGATCGTTTGCTCTATTGAGCATAAATTGCTTAAGTATCACCCAGTGTTTTATAAGGCAAGAGACAGTGATGTCCTGAGAGCATAGACCTAGCAACGCTTCATACAGCTGTAATTAGCTCTTGAAACATTGGGCATAGTTAATGTTTTATATTTCTTTGCAGCTGAGATCTTCTTTTATGGTGTAGGGATGGGGAATTTGTAGAAATGGACTCTAATTTTCCTTATCTTTCTGGAAAGATTCTGTCACAGTTTGCTATTATTCTGTTGCTGTGATAAACTACTTACCAAAAGCAACTTGAGAGAAGCACGGGTCTGTTTGGCTTACACTTCTGGGCCACAGTCCATCACTGGGAGCAGTTGGGGCAAGGACTCAGAGCGTGAGCCCAGAGGCAAGATCTGAAGCAGAGGCCATGGAGGACTGCTGCCTTCCGGGCTTGCTCACTTTGCTTTCTTATGCAACCCAGGGCGACCTGCCTAGGTATAGCACTACCCACAGTGGACTAAGCTGTCTGACATCAGTTGTTAGTCAAGAAGATTCCCCTCAGACATAGCCATGGGCCTATATGATGGAGGCAAATCCTCAATTGCCCTTCACTCTTCCGTGGTGACTCTGCTTTGTGTACAGTTGACAATAACTGACACAGGTTCTAGAGTAACGTATTGCTATGGAAGAACACCTCTTGGATTCCCTCTCTCTTCATGGGTTTCTGAACAGTCAGGCCAGGATGGGATCAGTGGTGCTAATGGTTTTCCTGGCTTTTGTATCTTTTAAACAACCAGTTGTGAGGTGAAACCACCCGATTGTCTCTAAAATGGTGATGGAATTTCAAGGACAAAAAACCAGAAGTTCTCATTACTGTCCTTCAAAGAACCATCCACAGTACAGTGATGAGGTCATGAACCATGCAGCTAGAAAGTGAACCTTAACAGGACTTCAACACTCTACTGTCTTGTCTTTAAAACTATGTAATATGTGTCTCCATCCTAAACTGTCTTCATTTTAAAACAGCTGGGCTAAATTAGAATGACATCATGAAGACCAACTGTGTTTAGCTTCAAAAAGAATTAGTAATTGCTGGATGTTTCCATGGAAGCTACTTTCTCCTCCTTTGTTTAAATAAAGTTACCTGGGTTTTAAAACATTGGTATTCTAGGTGCCATTATCTAGTAAGTGTATGACAAATCAGAAGTATTTTCAGTAAAGCTAAAGGAAACAAATGCTTTCAATTTTCATGAGTAGAAAGCCCTCCCTGATATCCCCTAACATACAAATGTATACCAGTGGGCTGAGGGTTCATCAACTAATGGCCTGGTTAATTAAATTCTTTGCTTGGAGTATTGCAGAGGACTAAATCCCATATTTTATTTCAGCTTTTATAATTCATTATCAAATTCAAGAAATGTTTAATTTGTTATAATATTAAACAGAATTTGTTAATTCCGTCTATGGGTAGTTAGCACTGTGATAAGTATGAAGATGGATCTATAATAAACATGGTACATGATTCCTGCCAATAAAAATAGCTAATCTGTGTGTGTGTGGAGCCAGCATATATGCCTTGAAGGGGACTTCATATATGGTGCTATCAACCGCTAGTCACTGGATCTAGCCAAAGAGTATTTATAAACAAGACAAACATCCTATGAAAGACAGTGCAGAGATTTAATGAAGAAAAGAGATAAAGAAAAGCTAAGCAGAACATATAGTGTTGCGATTCTTGCCCCTATAGTCTAAAAGCTAAATGTTCTTGTAACAGATGGAGGCTGGCTGCTGAGCTCCAAGTTTGATGATAAGACAAGTTTTTCTTATCTTCAATGTTTATAATGTGGAAAACCTAGCACTTGGGTGTGTGCTGTGCCTTACTAATGCACTGGATGCTTGGAAGACCAGAAGAAACCCTAAGTCATAATGAGTGTACATTAAAGCTCGGCATCCCAAGTGGAGAAGCAAACCCCTATGCAGGTTTCTGAGACAAACAATGTTGGATTACCCACTGAAAGGAAGGCTGCTAATAGGATAAGCCTAACTCATGCTGTTCTAGAAATCCCCAGTGAAAGAGCTTTAAACTCACAAATTCAAGAAATATTTGTCATTTTAAACAGGATCAGCCCTCCATTGCTTTTGCCTGGCAGAAGTGCACGTATAAGCTTAGGGAGGTAGGTATCTTGATGGTCCCTTTTCCTGTCCATCGTAACTCTGCCATCTTAAAAAAAAAGTGGTGAGAGGGAGGGGGAGGAAAAGGAAGAGAGGGGATAGGGATGGGGGGTAGAGAGGTACAGATAGACAGAGACAGACGGAGACAAAGAGGCAGAGAAACAGACTGATTCAGGGAGAGGCTGTTGAGACTATTCCACAGCTAACGGAACTTGATACCAACGCTAACAACTTGAGTTTGACCCCGTGATTAAACAAGGGAATGTGCTGTAACATGCCCCCCAATAAATAAATAAATACATGTAATAACTTTTCTTTAAATCTAGGGAGAAAGGATGGCAGTACAGAACAGTGGTAGGTAATACTGACATGAGAATCGTTTCCTTTTCTGTGTTTTTTGAAAGCTACCCTTACCATTTCTGAAAGCTGCTGTCAACATCTGTCCAGAGACTGCCAGGATCCTGGAGAGGATTGGGCAGCATTTAGCATGGGTCATAGCAGTGAAGAAAGGCCACGCTGGCTGTAGGGCTAGCTGACTTAGAGGCAGATGTGACCTCCGAACATGAGCTTTGGTTGGGAGTCTCAGAAGTTTCAGAGTCTGGGAGATTCTCTCCTGGAGAGAGGTGGAAAGTCCCATGTCCTCTCCGTATTTTATTTGGACAGTAAGGAAACAGAAGTAGCCACTTTCTGACATCTAGGTTACATTTATCCACACAGAACCATCCAGATAACCTAAATAGTAGCCACCCATCTGTCCATCTGTCCATCCATCAGTCCATCCATCCATCCTTACATCCATGTATTTAGTACATACCAAGAACCTATTAAAAATAAAGTAGAGCGCTACAAGATATATATTTTTCTTCCTTTCACATTTTAATTTTAAATTAATGTACACATCAAATATATTGATGAAAAAAAGACAAAAGTCAGAGTCCTCTGCTGAGCAGAATGTATCCCATGTAGCTGGAGTGTAGAGGAGAAAGCTGTAAATGATTAAGGAAAGGTAGTGAAGCCTGCGGGAAAGTTGAGCCTTGGTCAATGACTTGGATTCAAACAAGAAAGGAACAAGAATAGAATTGGCGATGGTTCTTCATATGTGATACCAGTTTATAATTCATTGTGAAGCTTTCTGGGTAACATCTGGTTTGTAACCATAGAGAGTCCTTGAAGCCAGTGTTATTATTCCTATCTCTGACACCAAGAAGCTGAGGCTCCAAGTGATATGTTCAAAAATATAAAAATAGGTCACATGAGTGATTCAGTAATCAGAGTAATTAGTACTTTCCTTGCAGACTTAAGAACATTATTTGACTTCCAACTCATTTAACAGTTTGTTATAAATATTATATTAAAGTAACTGTGCATATGATGAATTAAGCTACAGAAGACGTGCCAAGAAACATCATTTAGGAACTTATTTATTATTCATCTGATAGCTTTTCCCCATACTTTGTGACTAATTTTCAAAAATGTTATGGGTGTGCCCCTTTTATCAACTACATCACAGAACTAGAAGTGGTTTTCTGAGAGTGTTTGGGTTTTGCTGAGGCCCCACTTCTTGTTGCTGTCCTAGTGTGGCTAGTACCACAGAAAGAGGAACTGCAGTCTCTGACCCAGAGATTCCCATTTCCTCCATATGTTTCTCTCCACATCAAGAAAGAGCTATGATGATGTAAGCTTCCAGCAAAGAGATAAATCACAGAGAGATGCCCAATTAAGCCAAGCAAAGTCTAACATTACGCTCAGCAGAATGATTTCTGAGTGGTTAGAACAAGCCCCTTCCCATACTCCCCCCAGCCCTCTATCTCCAAATGTCCTGCACCCTTACTCCTATATCTCACATTCCTTCAAGAAAGTAAAGCCTTCCCTCTATAGTCTTCACCTTCCCTCTCTCTCTCTCTCTCTCTCTCTCTCTCTCTCTCTCTCTCTCTCTCTCCCCCCTTAGGTGTTTGAGACACCATAATTTGAGTAAGAAGAGTCAGTGCTCTGATGGCTTAGAAACCAAGCCAACCATATCTGAAGGAAAGCCAGAAACACCCAGACAGCAGCCCAGAAAGCAACACTTCCCAGCAATGGTGGCATGGAAGGAGCTGTCCAACTGCGGGGATGACATGGAAGACACTGAATACATTAGCCACTCTGACCTTGAAGGCAGCAGTAACCTTCCCAGCCTGTGTAACTATGGTCAGCTTTGTTGACCTCTAAGAAAGACTCCTGTTTAACCTCCTGAGTGATTCTAGAACACCAGCTTGGCCCCAATTTCAGGTGACCAAAGGGACCATAGTGATTATGGCGACTATAGAGAGACGGAGAGGAGGTTTCTCTCACTCTTCCTCATAACAAACATACCAACTCACAATTGGAACTTTTTTTTAAATTCCCCCATCCCGTGTGTGTGTGTGTGTGTGTGTGTGTGTGTGTGTGTGTGTGTGTGTG
>OU015744.1:19055829-19077458 GCA_907169655.1 Acomys percivali | reverse complement strand
TGTGTGTGTGTGTGTGTGTGTGTGTGTGTGTGTGTGTGTGTGTGTGTTTGAGCGTGTGCATGTGTGTGCATCATGACCCATGTGTGGAGGTTGGAAGACAATGTGTAAGAGTCTGTTCTAGCCTTCCACCATGTGGGTTGCAGGAATCTGACTCATGTTGCATGTCAGGCATTTTTATCTGCTGAGTCATCTCTTGAGCCCCAAACCAATCTTTGCAAAGAATGTAGTAGGGTTCCCATTTAGCAGGAGTGTGGTGCTTGTGGCGGACTTGACTCCTAGTGACTAAAGACTACACTAGTGCGTCTCCCGGTGTTGTCAAGTGGAAATTTCACACACACAGTTGACTCTTGGTAGCCTTGGGTTCTACACATTTGGGGTTTTTTCTACTTGGAGTTATTTCTAACCTCCAAACAAATCCTGAGGCCACATTTCCAGGCACTGAAGAACAGGAGCAAAATGGAGAGGAGTTATTTTAATATGTACCTTTCTGGTTGAGAGTGAATGGGTTGATGGTACAGCTTCTTCTTCATCTTCCAGGCTGTAAACCAATGTCATGGTCTTTTTGGTGGTGCCTCTTGATCCTTTTTTTTAATTGTTTCAAGTGGCTCCTGAGGGGATGGGGTAGATCATAATGGTAGAAACCCTGGATTCAATCTCCAGCACCTACAACAGTAAGAAAGAAAATGGCCCTTCCACTGTCTGGTGTCTGGACGTGCAAGAAAGCTGCACTATACGTTATGAAGAAAACTCATCAGGTAGGAAAGCATGCTGCAGGCGTAGGTATGCAATGCTGCTGTCCTTGTTCAGAGTTAACCAAGAATGTGCATTAAATGAGGTTATATATTGCCAAGTTGGCTAAAATGTCATGGCATGAGGCTCCTAGAAACCTAACCTTGTTTTCTTTTATGAGCAAAATGCCTCACCACTGGCTTACCCAGCAATTGCAGTGACTTGGTAGAACATGGTGATCATGAATAAAGGGAACCTACAGGCCTAATTCACTCTGACTCAGCTAGTTGGGTGCAAAGAATCACACTGGACATAAAACAACGAACAAACAAACAAATACAAAGCAAACAAACAAAAATCACGTGTAAATTCCACAGATCCTAACACACTGCAATGTGGGAACCATCTACTTGTAGCTACAGGGCAAGTCCAATGTCTGTTCTCACTGTTCCAAAGAGGATTTATATTTGGAAGCAAAGAAAATGTTTACTAGACCATCTCATGAGCGGATGACTGAACAGGTCTTGAAGCATGGAGGGCTTTAAGCCTTTAAGGACCCCAACTGTGGGGCTGTTGTGTATTTGGACTCTCCACTCTGTTTTCAGAGGCTGGGTTTTTAAGCGTCTGGACTTCAGTGAGACTTAGCTTGTTGCACTATGGTCTGGAGACAGGCTTTAAAGTGACCAGCTTGACTCTTTCCTGATGTGTTAACTGGCAGAAAAGACAAGACCTGTGGCTACAGGGTTGTGGACTCTGAACCCATATGAATGGAAACTACTGTTTACCAAATGCACATGGCTAGTCATAGTGATAAGAGGCCTGCAAGGGAGGCGATTCCCTAGCCATAACCAAAGCTAAGCAACAAAAAACCATCTCCTTCACTCGCCTTCAGGCTGTCCTTAAGTCTTAGAGCATGGTAATCCCAAAATTTCACACGTTGTCTCAAATATGTAATTATATTGTCAAATGAGTGATTGCAATTCTCAAGCAAGCTTTGTGGGTGGTTGGATTGAGCTGCAGCGGATTTCTGAAGACTTGGTAGCAAAACAATACATGAAAGGTGGTGAAACCTTCTGGACGGTAAACATCAGAATGAGAATCTGTTTCTGGGCTGCTCTGGGCTGTCCCCTGGATCCTCTCCCAGCGCTAGCCATAGATGCTCAACTATGGTGAATTAAGCCCCTCTCACAGTTTGCCTCTGGACACAGTATCTCTTGTAACTGTGTTTTGTTTCCTCACCGGTGGTCTTTTCCTCTGAGTGTGTCCCAGGCTTCTTCCTGTCTCCTGAGCAGCCAATGGTTTCAGTCAGAAGAAACCAGTGGAAGCGAGGGGGCAGTTCCATTGCTGTGTATCAGGGCACCGAGTCCCAATCCAACCCTGATGCCAATTGTATTGATTTGGACCATTTTCATAGGAGGTGTGACACTGCTGAGCAGGAACCCCCTTCTGCCAGGGGAGTTTTAAGTTCTTTCCAGGCAACTGGATAAGATGGGCAAAATTGGATAAGCTCTTGCATAAAATGCTCAGTTTGGTTTAGCAAGGATAACTTGATAGCAGGCTGCTAGAGCAGGAAGCTGAAGGACCACATCTCAACCTCGCATAGGAAGCAGAAAGAGCAAGCCAGATAAACTCCCAATACCTACACTCAGTGACAGAGTTGATCCAGCATGACTCCACATCTTAAAAGTTCCATAAGCATTCCAGAGAACGCCACCCACTGGAAGCCAAGTGTTCAAACAAATGAATCTTTTCTGTTCTCATTCAACCCATAACATAGTCTTTCTCTTGTGCTAAAAATGCCACTAAGTAGAAGATTAATATGGTGAGTGGCATGTTTTATCCTATCAATACACTTGGGTGATAATAACAGGATTGTTAGCAACTGTCATGTGGTTACATAAATCTGTTTAGATTCTTTGTTGTTGTTGTTCTTTGACAAGAATACTTTTAAGACACACACACACACACACACACACACACATCTGTGAGTTTTAACATGTCTTGTATTTCTAAGTGACTAACTCAAAATCTAGTTAGTTTCATTCCATTTTTTGCAATTAATTAGATTGAATATCCAATTAACTAGATATTAATGGTTATATTTAAAAACATTTCATTCTACATTTACACGAAGTGTTTATGCAGTTCTAAAGTCTAGTGGACAGAACGTTGTATCATCAGAAAAGCCATCCTTTTATCCAAGTCTGTACTACATGGAGTTACTGACTCTTTACAAAGAGCTATTTTTGAAATTCTTAATATTTATTCTCCCATTCCTTTTATCAAATATAACTAACCAAATATAAATGTATTCATATTTCTCTGTATTTTGTAAGTGGTTGCATAGCAGAAGCATTACATATCCTTTCTTTTTTGCGTTGAAATTATTACAAAGCAGTTCATAAGGATTTTTTTAACCTTCTTCAGAGCTGTATACTGCTTAACAGTGTGATGTTAAAACTCATCTGTTTAACTTTGTTCCTAGTCAGGTTGTTTCTTGTCTTTTACCATTAAAATGGACTGTAATAAATGCAAGACACATTAGATGCTCTTTTTAAAAAGGAAAAAAAATCTTTTTTCTTCTTCCAATAGAGACTTAACTGTGAGAAAGTGCAACTTTGCTACAGATTGTCAAATTCCCATTTACACATTGTTCTTTCCACAGCAGAATATTAGATGCTGGTTCACTCAGCATTGCCAACTGTGTGTGTAGTCTTCAGCTCCTGGACCTTTGCCAATCTGATATGTGAGAAATGGCGTCTCAAGATATCATACGTTGCTTTCCTCTTATTAGGAAAGAGGCTGAGCTCACACAGGAATGAGCTCCTGCTTCTCCTTCTAGAAGAAGCAGTCTGTTCATCCTCTGGCCCATTTATCAGCCACGTGGCACACACTGTCTCTTCTCTATTTTTAGAAACTCTTTATGTATTAGCTACTAGATATACTGGCCCTTTGTGACAAAAATGGCAACTGTTTCATGTATGTCTTCTTTACATTGCTTAAAGTGAGTGTCCTTTGAAAATAGTCTTTTGATATTGCCCTTAACTTTCCCTGGATGCTTCAGAATTGTGGTCCTGAGCTGAGATGCTTTTCTTCTTTCCTGAGACTGGAGGGAAATACTCACATCTTCCCCATGAACATGCATGGTTTCACTTATTTCACATTTAGATCTGGTCTTTTGGAATTCGTTCCTGACTTACAACGTGAGAAATGAATCCAATTTTATCTTTTTTTTTTTTTAATCCCGCAATATGGTTATCTACCTATTTAAAAGTCCATCTTTTTACCAATTTGAAGTGTCACCTTTATTGTGTATTTCCATATGCAATGGATCTATTTCAGGAGTTTTAGTTCACGGATATATTGTTGGTGTTCCTATACCATTATGGACGGAGCATCTGCCTTTTAAAAATACATAGATGAGAGGCAAGAATATGGCTTAGTGGTTACGAGAACTGGCTGCTTTTCCAGAGGACCTGGGTTCTGTTCCCAGCAAGCAGGTAGCAACTGTATTTGCCTCCATTTCCAGGGCATCTATTCCTCATTTAGGCTTCAGTTAATATAGTTCACAAAACTGCTTTCTGAATGAGTGAACCAATGTACCGCAAGCATTGCTGCCTTCACTGTGCCCTCAGCAGCTTCCGTATTTGATGGGTGATGATGATGAGGTGGATAGCAACTCATGGTGATGTGAGCAGCTCATGCACTACCCCACTGCTCACCTTTGTTGGGGATTTTCTTATGAGCTTCACATAGCCAGCAGGGAGACTACAAGTCCAGTCCCTTCCTGATAAGAAACCTGTTTAGCAAGTGCCTGGAGGATTCTTAGAGATGCTCAGCCGAGACAT
Organism: Acomys percivali; assembly: GCA_907169655.1. Classification (NCBI taxonomy): domain Eukaryota; kingdom Metazoa; phylum Chordata; class Mammalia; order Rodentia; family Muridae; genus Acomys; species Acomys percivali. Next base: position 19,072,881 of record OU015744.1, on the reverse strand, counting down.
CTTGATGTCCTGGCTTTCAATCAGTGGACCTTGGATGTTCCTGGAGATCTTCCCCCACCTATAGGATAATTAGGTACGGCTTTTCCCCTTTTATGATAGGACTGTTTTGCTACATTTGGACTAAGCATCCCTAGCATCTCTAGTTCTAGAGAAGCAGAACCATCCCCCCCCCCCAGAAGCCCCTCCCACTGCCCAAGGTCTATAAATTTCTCTGATCACAAAATAAACTCCCAATGCTCACAAAATTCCTCCACCATGACAGTCTGAGACCTCATTCCTTCTAGGGAAGAATCACACGGGCCTGATGGCTGGTCAGGCAGTGATGGCGGAGCTGCCTTGGCAGCCACTGAAGCCGGCTCCATCCTGGCAAGCTTGGCACTGACCACCGATGAAACACCACGGGGCCTGTGTCTCACCAGACCTGCTTTCCTGGCTGGTTACAAGGATTCACTGTTCTCTTCCTCTGCTGTATTTTGCATGGCAGCTTAACAAAGGAGCTGTGACACTGCGGTACCACCACAGGCCTTTGGAAGGCCGGAGTTTTCGCTGTCTTGATACAGGCAATCTCATTCTAAAGGAGCTAACTGTAGCACCTGGTGAAAACCTCATTTCTACCTCCCTGATGAGACTGGGAGCCTTGCCTATGGAAAAGGCCTCACTCTGAATGATCTAAGCCACCCTAAGTGAGAAATGAGACCTTTGACACCAAGGTCCTCATTCCCATTAGGAAGCAAACAGTGCCTGGACTGACCTGCCAGACACAGAAGCCAGGCCATCGCCGGAAGATGATGAATAACATAGGTTTGAATGATTATCATTCATGTTTATGCTTGCTATTTACTATTACTATATTAAATAAGTCTATGTATTTAATAATGACCTTTAGTTTGTATATGTGGAATTTGTTGTTAATGTTTTCCTTTTTAAAATTTCATTACATTTTATTTAAGTGGAAGGCACAGCATGTGGGACTCAGAGAACCACTTGCAAGAGTTGCAAGAGTTTCTCCTCCACCATGTGGGCCCTGAGGCTCTAACTCACCTGTTACGCTTGAGAGCCAATGCCTTACTCACTGGCCCAGTTTCTTACACTTCTGCCTTGCCTTCTGCTATACTAAATTCTTCTATTATTTGCAAAGCTTAAATCCTTTACATATTGTGGTGTGTATGTGTTTTCCAATACTAGGTGTGTTTTTATTCTTCTTTTCTACTTTTCACGAATGACATCTTTTGCTCTATTTGAATTTTACTATCTGTTGTTTCATAGTCACTGTACAACACCATCGAAGGCTCTCTGAGGCACAGTTTTAATAATCAAACTTTTTACCCTATGTCCATGCACACATGATTTAACCATCTCCTTGAAATTTGAGTTTCCTTCTCATTGCTTTCGTGAGTAATATTTCAACTGTCATTTTTATTAATATGTCAATTGGCATTTCTGTTTGTGTCCATTTCTGGCTAATTTGTTAGCATAAACTTCAGGGACTAGAATCACAGGATTAAACAACATGCCAAGCTCATTGAGCAATCTCACATTGGCATGGGAGCAATCAGGAAGTGAGCGCTCATGAACTGTATCAGAGCTGATGGATATGTAGTGAAATTTCCAGAGCCTTCTACCGTATATGGACATGGTGGCTGTAGCCATGTGCAGGGCATCACTGCTTTTCCTTACTAGATATTGCTATCTCTGTGTGGGAGGGGTCTAAGAACTAGCTCTTCTAATCTTTTAAGAAGTGAATATAAAGTCATTTGGCCTTCCAGGGGCCTCTCCACACTTTTCTCTTTCCAGGGAAATCTGACTTGTTGTGGTGTTTTTTGTTTTTTTTTTTTTTTTTTTTTTTTTTTTTTTTTTTTTTTTTTTTTTTTGTGAAACTATCTCCCTGGTTGGCAGACTCATGGAGCCTCCCAATGAGGCACAGTCTCCAACATCCATTTGACTTACTTGTATGTTCTTGGCAACACCTGTGAGTGGAATTATGGGATGCTGCTTGGTCATGCTAGCTTGTGACTCTCTTGTTCTCTTCCCTGACTGGGATGAACATGAGAACAAATTAGAAAACTGGTCTCCTCTAGAAGGAGAGGCGCACAGCTGGGGAAGTAGTACCTAACCGTTATCTCTCTAGTGCTTTCAGTCACAGAATGGTTTTAGTGGAAGCCTCTCTACTACTGCATGTGTGCAGAATGTGAGGAGACATCACAAGGCATCCCTAGACTCTGCATCTGAAAGGAAGCAGGAGTTTCTGGGGCTAATGTTGTATTACCCCATTCCCTGGCCACTCCCAGTTATGATTCAGATTCCATTCTATCCCCTCCCCAGCCCTAAGCTTACATAATGATGATGTGGGGGGCAGCATCTAGTGCCTGTTGTTTTCACCTCTGGGCCTTGTACTGATCATACAGCAGCATTGGAGAAAGCCCCATTCTGTATTTTGGCATACTTGCTTTCATGTATATTGCTTTCCTTAGTAGAGAGATTAGACACTGTTCAGGGTTATTAGTTGTATTTCTTCTTATGTGATTTGCTTGTTTATGATGTGTGCTTTATTCTTTCAACTTCTTTCTCTTTACCTAGTGGGGCTTTGTGCTTTAGAAATTGGCTGGCCTGACTTCCTTTGGCTGTATAACTTTATAGCTCCACTGGTTCTGCATTTAACACAACTGCTTTCCAATTGTAGTTCCTGCCTTTAGGGTGTCGGTATTAATATTCAAGATACAATGAGCTAAGAAACAGGATATACAGATCTGCCACTTGATATTCAACATCTGGCTTATAAATTTATGCTAAATATGCACAAACAGTGATATACATATTTACATGTATGCATGAATACCTATTATATAAAGATATGACATGATGTTCAGAGTCAGCCTTTGCTTCCCATTTAATGTGTCTGTAGCCTCTGAGCCATTTATTCAACCTAATAACAGCAATCCTAATCAGAGAATCGATTTATAACCCTACCAGGTGGTAAAAGGCTTCTCCAAGTGACCCCGTGGGGATCCCTTCTGGCTATCTTCTGGAAAAATAGGAGATTAAAAACATGTGTGTTCCCACAATACTGCATTCTGAAGATGTTTTATCTCCTAGTCCCGCCCCCACGTAAGTTATGTAAGACCAGGGAAACCAACAAAGAGCAATTGATGCCTTTGACTGAGCGGTTGTTGTTTTTGAGGACAGACCTAACTGGAGGACAGCGCAAATGCAGGCCAATCTGAACATAATGTCGGGCTCGTAGAAAATTGCCTTCTGACTTTCTTCCAAACATAAGAGGGAGAGAATTCTTGGTACCTTGGGTGTCTATTAAGTCTTTGGGATAGGCATAGAATGGATTTAATTTAATATCACAGGAATGTTTGACCACCGGACCTTAACCTAGGGAGAGGGAGCTGAATGGCAGCTTGAGGGTGAGGGCTGGGCTGAGAGGAAGCTCCGGGAGTCCGTGGAAGAGGGGTAAGTTGGCTGCTTCTGTTACTATGGGGATTGCTAAAGTAACAACTCCACTCATCCTTTATTAGGTTATTCGGTTGTGAGGCCGATAGGTAAAGCGAGCATCCAAAGAACAACAGAAAGATTCTGCTCTTTGTGCATCCAGGCCGCAAGTTCCAGTGAAAGCACTCTGAGGGGAAAGGACAATATTGGCAGATAATTTAATACAATTGCAGAAATGAGCGTCCCCAAGGTTTCCTTTGAGCCTGGAAAAAAAAATAACAGCTGATCTATGTCACAAGGCTGCACTGACTGAACGTGAACATTGGCCGTCTTGAGACTTGGACCTCTGAGGCAACTCGGGAGGATTTTCCCACTCCCCTACCTGTTCCCGTCTCTCCTCATTCCTTCTGCTCTTTAGCAAGAAGACTGAGAAAAAGCACGCTGGACAGGTGGAAGAGGTGGTCTTGATTTTGCTGTGTCTAAGGGCTTTTGACGCCGTACCCGACACTCTAGGGCTACAGTGAGCCTCCAGTCCACCCTGACCCTGGACACAGTGGGATGGTTTAGAAGTGGAAAGGGAGAAGGGAGAAGCCACATGGTCTCACCTTCGTTCTATATTTTTGGTCCCTTGAAGAACTCTGTTGAGAGGGTGAATTACTGTGAAACATGATCAGAGACTCTGAAAACCAAAGGGAGGCTTAGAGAAACCTCTGTTTTGAGGTCTATCATACTGTCTCACTCAGTAGGCTAGATTCTTGTAAAGGAGAAAAGAAAAAAAGAAGAAGACAAGAAAAGAAAACGGGGTACCTAGGAAAGACGACTTTGCTAACCTTTGTACGTTTATATAAAATAATTATTTTAGATATTTGAGCAAGTAGCTCTCCCCTGCGTTTCTCAACTCAGAATACACTTCTCCTTATTATGGCTCAACCAATCAAAGCTAAGGTCTATAAACACGCAGGTGTCAAAGAGCTGGGTACGTGGAATAAGAATTACAAAGACATGGAGAGCCACAGCTGGTCTGAGGCAGAGTTTAGAAAACAGTAGAAACAATCCTTGTCCCAACTCACATGTGTTAATTAGACAAATACACGGAGTAAATAGAGCTTGCATGTAATCCCCAGGAGTAGCCTCAATTTATAGATGGGAAAGCTGCAACACAGGCAACAGGAGAGACTTGTCTACAAAGAATGTTGAGTAAAGAGACATTGTGAAAAATGTAGCTGACTCCAGGCCCATGTTCATACCCTTGACCTGTCTCACGTCTCCAGACCAGAATAGAAGAGGCAGAATCCAAGAAAAGGGAGTAGTAAGCTATTGAAGCCAAAATGTCCTCCCAGGGACCCCCACACCAGCCAGGCAGAGCACAACAAAGATGCGCATGCTAGGTAGCACCTTAAGTAGTGAATCTCAACCTTCCTCCTGCTGACTCTTTAACACAGCTCCTCATGTTATGGAGACCACCCCCCACCAGCCATAGAATTACTGTGTTGCTACTTCATAGCTGTGATTTTGCTACTGCCATGAATCATAATGTAAATATCTGATATGCAATTCCCAAAGGGGTTGCAGCGCACAGGGTGAGGAACCACTGAGTTTGAGGAATCTACAATGTATGGAGGCCTGAACTGGTTTCCCCCTAAGCCACAGTGAACCCGTGGGCTCCCCTCATGCATTTCATTGATTGAAAGAGAAAGTAACCTTATCCACTCTCTTCCTTTGCTCCTTCATGGGTTATAAAGGCTGAGTTCAATAAGACCCAAGAATCAGACACTTGGGGTTTCTGCTGTAACCATCAGAATTAATGGGGGGAGAGCTTAGAGATCCCTCCCAAGTGTTAATAACGGAAGTACATGAAAAGCTTCCTGTGTGGATTGTTGCCACCCACAAAGAAGACCAGACCATCTAAAGATGCAGCCTCCACGGTGCTCCATAAAGAGCTGACACAGCCTCCCCCGGCCCCCTCTTTAGCAAGCTGCCAGCTATTTTATTTGGATTGCTTTTGCTATATTTGATCTTTAAAAGTTTCAAGGCTTTCTCCACCAATGACTCCAAAACTTAAAGCAAGGCCAGAGCAGGCCTCTTTTGGGGGAAGCAGAGAAGGAAAGGGTGTCATTGGAGCTCATGAGCACTGGGGCCCACGGTGGAGAGGAAGCAAGGAAGCTTCTAGAGAATTCACGTACGGATGGTGTGCGAGTGAGGGCTTGTGGACATGTGCAGACATGTGAGCCAGGGCATCTGTGGCTGAGGAAGAAAATGCTGCTTTTTGACTGTAATTAAGCTTCCTCCAGTCTGTAGTATATTCACTTACAGATGTGTCTCCCTCAGAGCTCTACTCACTGTGTAAAGTGTTTAGTGCCTCAGAGTTGCTAGCTTTCCTTCCCTGACAGAGCCCAGGAAGTCCTATATCCTGCTTACATCACTAAGTAGGAAGTTACTGATCTCCAAAGATGAGTTAATATGGGGTTAAAAAAAAACCACAGCACTTAGAAAGTCTCTAGGTGCCACATACTCAAACGCCTGGGGACAGACCGTGAAGGAAAGAGTAGTGTAGGGAAAGAAGTCAGGGAAGAGAATTAAATATGCTAAATGTCTTTTCATTTTATTAGGTGCCAACATGAAGCTAGTTGTATTTTGTCCACACAGTAAATAGAAGATTACTAGGCAATTATATTTAAACATTACAGAACCTCCAGAAATAATTGCCATGTTCAGGGCAGTTTCTCAATCCCTTGATAACAGTATAGTTTAATGGATAGAAGCAACTATATCATTTATTCCTCTTACATAAAACGCTGCCAACCATGTAAGTACATGATCTATAATGAAGGTTTACTGTGGGTGTGCGGCCGTCCCTGGAGGTCCAGCTTCATGTTACACAACAAGCGGTAAAATGAGAAACAAAAAAATATGGTGGGAAGTGCTCAACAAGGCCAGGACCCCAGAGGCTTCTCAGTGTCTTTATTTTTTATGGTGTATGAGGAACAATGTCAAAGCTAAATGTGGCACTTTTGAGGAATGTATAAATCATCTTTAATGTGGTACCATTGGAGTAGAGATTTTTCCATTGCAGGTGGTCCTATCTGGTTGAAGTGAAGCTTGGGATGATGCGAGGGACTTGGCAGTAGGTGGAAGGAAGGCTCCACTGGAGATGAAAACATTTGTCTTTTGACTCCAGACCATTTTTTTTGTCTTTGCATTAGAAAGAAAATGAACGTCGTGGTCTGGAGGCAGGCTGGGGTCCTTTGGAAGTGTTAATTTTACTGGATCAAATATTCCCAGGTCAGCCATTGCGTCCTCCAAGTAGTGTTTCTAAAAATGATTTAACAATAGACTGCTCTTTGGGAAAGAATGAAGCCTTTGGAAGAGAAGGAGAAGGAGAAGCAGGGCCTGACATGCAGCACGCTCACTGAGCCCTTCACGTTGCATCAGGGCGTATCTCGTGACCAAATTACCTGCGCAGATTACTTTTCTCAACGCTGCGATGAAGTGCCTGATGAAAGTAACTTAAGGATGAATGGCTTTATTTTACCTCATAACTTTTTTTATTTTATTAATTTATTCATGTTACATCTCAATGGTTATCTCATCCCTTGTATCCTCCCATTCCTCCCTCCCTCCCATTTTCCCCTTACTCCCCTCCTCTGTGACTGTGACTGAGGGGGACTTTCTCCCCCTTTATATGCTCATAGGGTATCAAGTCTCTTCTTGGTAGCCTGCTATCCTTCCTCTGAGTGCCACCAGGTCTCCCCATCCAGGGGACGTGGTCAAATATGGGGCACCAGAGTACATGTGAAAGTCAGACCCCACTCTCCACTCAACTGTTACCTCATAACTTGAAAGGACACTGTCCAATGTGGTGGGGAAGGCATGACCCTGAGTGAGGTAGCTGATCACACTGTGTCAAGAGTCAGGAAGGAAGAGGAGATGAATGTCAGTTCTCAGATGGTCTCCTCCTTTCCCCCTGTGTATATACTCTGACACTCCACTCCATGGACGCTATCACCTGCAGTCTGGATAGGCATTCCTCATTGTGCACACCTCCCTGGAAGTCCCCTCACAGACATGCTGGTAAGTGAGTCTCCTAGATGATCTCAAGTCAAAGCGATGATGACAATTAACCATTACACTGCCTCCTCATTTCAGTTGCTAGCTGTTAACTTTTACTGAAGGCGCAGGACCTTCCTGATATTGTGGTAGGCATTTTGGTCACGTTGACCCATTCAATTTTGATAATCTCATGAAGTATGTAATACCATTAGCCTACATTAATGAGAAAAAAGGAATTGGAGTTTTGTGAGGTTATTTTGTATTAGTAATAAGGCCAGGATCCAGCTCATATTCTCTGAATTCTTTTACTAACCATTGTTTTGTTTTGGTTTTTGTTTTGTTTAGCAGCCTTCCTTCATCCCCTGTCCCTCTCTATATTTTCTTGCTTGTTATTGTTGCTGGGTATTGAAGCCAGGGATTGCATCTGCTAAATGAGTGCTTTTCCTCAGGTCTATACTTCCAGCCCCTATTTAGCTTCATATCGAATACAATACTTGATTCCACTGGAGTCAGAGGCATGTGTGGCTGTTTGAATGGGAATAGCCCCCCCCCCAGGCTCATTCTTGATTTCCAATTGGTGGAACTGTTTGGGAAGGATTGGGAGGCACAGCCTTGTGGGAGGAGGTGTGTTAGTAGCGACAGGGGTTTAAAGTTTCAAAAGACTTGCTCCATTCCTGCTATCTTCCCCCAACTTTCTTTCCCTCCAACTTGAAGATAAAGATGTAAACTTAAAGCTGTTCCTGTTGCAATATCTTTACTCTGCCGCCACAGACTCTAATCCTCTGGCTACAACAGAGAGTAAATATGATGTAAGAAATATTGAACTCCTTGGCATTACCCTCCCACCATGTCTCAGTTTTACACTCCGCACTTACTGACAAGTTAGAAACAACCCAGGCGGGGAGAATAACTGCTATACAGAAGAAGGAACTCACGTTTGGTAAAGGAGTCAGCTCCATTGTTAGCAAAAGGCTTTGGAGCTCAGCAGGGGCAAGCCTTGCATCTAGGTGGTAAAGGTGTGGGACAAGCCAGATGAGGTTGATTCCTATTTCTCCTGTAACATGCTGCCTCTCCCTAAGCTAAGGTGATCACCTCCAGCTACTTGCAGAGGAAACTGGGAGTCTTGTTTGTGTAACCTGCATTTTGCAATGTTAATGAGACACGGGTATCTTGAAGTGTCCACCTGGGATGGTCCACGTGCTCTCCACTCTCTGTCCTCTTCTCTGCCAGGCTCATGACTCCATCGGTACATGTTCATATCTTCTTTGTTTTTTTTATCTTCCCCTATGTATTCCTACTAAGTCAATATTCTGCCATCTTGGAATGGTCAGCCTTGGGTCCCTTTCTATACTAAGTTACTGGGATTATGCCTCTCATAGTCCTTCGTGACTTCCACCATCACCTTCATGCCTAGAAGTAGGCAGTGATTATTCTGTCCGTAGATTAAATGCTATAATGTTGTTAGTTCCATTTTTGATGCCAGGAAGGCTTCTGGAATTCTCCACATAGAAAAAACAAAACCAACAGTCAAAAACTTCTCTAAGACTTAGGATAAGGTTCAATTCACATGTAGCTACTTTTTAATTGGATTGGATGAAACTGGCCTTCTCAAGTTCCTTAATATGTGATTATACTTATTTCTGTGATCGAACACTCAAAAAGGATAAGTTAAAGGAAAGGCGGTTATGTTGGCTTGTTATCTGAGGGCACAGCCTACCATGGCAATGGAGGCATTGCCACAGAGTTTCTAAGCTATGATGTCTCACCTCTTCACAAATCAATGGGCCAGGAAGCAGAGAGCCAGGGGTGTTGGTGCCTACCAGGCTCTCTTGATCATCTTCCTCCTTTTATTCAATCTGGGTACCAGTCCATGTTTAAGGCAGGTCTTATTCCTCATCTATAAAGCTCTCTCTGAATGCCCCCACAGACACATGCCCAGCTGTGTCTTCTAAGTATCATCATAAAAAAGAAAAAAGAGATTTATGAAAGCATTCCTCTTTTTCCCACAGCACCAAACTAAGTGCCTTTTTGCTGCCCAGTAAATGTTTGTGTTTGTCAAGGAAGAGAACTCCATGCTTTTGAGTAGCCAGTCATTTTTTTCTAATGAGTCTTAGGAATGACTCAACCAGGCCCCCCACTGTGTTCAGGGAATGGGCTAGGACAACATCCTCTGAAAGCTCAGTGGGAATATGCCCCTCATCTCTCTCTTTTTTTTTTCCATTGTTGTTGTATTGAGGCGTGGTCTCATTCTGGAATCCAAGAACTCACTGTGATGATTTTTTTGTTGTTGTTAAAGTGTGTTTAATGTGAATGCTTTTGTTGGCTTTTAGCTCCTGGCTAGGTTTCTTTATTGTTATTTTTTTTATTTTTACTTTTACATATACATTTATATTATTACACATGTATATAATAAACTACATATATCAAGAAGAACCATGAAACAATTAGGAATTACATAAATGTAACATTCATAGTGTTTTGCCTATTTGTGTCTGGCAACCTTGAAGAAAACATCTTTCCTATCTTGATGAGTTCACAATTCTGAAGGTAAATCAATATCTATCATATCTCATCTCTATCAAGCTAAAACCCTCTATCTAGACTTAAAACCAACATACCCCTTAAACAACTAAGCCTAATTGTAAAACTAAACTATTTTCTCTTCAACCCCATCAGAGACTTGAGAAGGAATAAAATTAATCACCTGAGTAAACAGGAAGTGTATGATAGCAACTTCCAAAATGAGAAAATGACAGAGACAGTTCACTGCCTAGACAGTCACCCAAAACTCTCTGTAACATTGGAGCATCATCTTCACCAAGGGCTGGTTCTTTGAGAAAATCAAAAAGATAGAAAACCATTAGGCAAACTAACCAAAAGGCAGACAGAGAGTATTCAAATCAACAAAATCAGAAATGAAAAGGGAGACACAGTGACAGACACTGAGGAAATCCAAAGAATCATTAGGCCTTACTTCAAAAGCCTATATGTCACAAAATTTAAAAATCTAAATGAAATGGACAATTTTCTTGATAGATACCAACTGCCAAAGTTGAATCAATATCAGGTAAACAAATTAAACAGTCCTGTATCTCCTAAAGAACTAGATGGAGAAATTAAAAGTCTCCCCCTCGCCCCCCAAAAATAAAAGCAAAAAGTGCCCAGGGCCAGATAGATTCAGCACGGAATTCTATCAGACCTTCAAAGAAGACCTAATACCAATTCTCTCCAAACTATTCCACAAAACAGAATCAGAAGGAACATTACCAAACTCATTCTATGAGGTCACAGTCACTTTAATACCTAAGCAACACAAAGACCCAACAAAGAAAGAGAATTTCAGACCAATTTCTTTTATGATCATAGATGCAAAACTACTCAATAAAATACTTGCAAATTGAATCCAAGAAAACATTAAAGATATCATTCACCATGACCAAGTAGGCTTCATCCCAGATATGCAGGAGTGATTCAATATATGGAAATCCATCAATGTAATCCATCATATAAACAAACCAAAAACAAAACAAAACAAAACAAAACCACATGATCATCTCCTTAGATGCTGAAAAAGCATTCGACAAAATCCAACACCCATTCATGTTTAAAGTCTTGGAGAGATCAGGGATACAAGGCACGGTGATGATCTTAAACCTATGGCAAATCTCCTGCTTTAGTCTTCCAAGTGCTAGGATTCCAGGCCTGAGTTGCCATAACTGGATAAGATCCCTAAGCTTTGAAATTCTCTCTGTTCCATTGAGTGCAACTATGACTTCAACCACAAAAATTTTTTTTCTAGAATTACTTTTCAAGTGTGTTTCACTCATGCTGTATCCGTTTCCCTCTAATCATTCTGGTATTACTTATTAGGAATCCCCTGCAAGACTGAAAGGTTACAAAAGGGAAAGCTTCCTTCAACTCAGAACAGTAAATGATTTCCATCACAGTGATAGCTCTGCCTGGATATTTAACTTGCAATTACATCCATAAAACCTGAAACATTTCTTTCATTGGGTTCTATACTGACTGTTTTTGGCGAGATTCACACCCTAAAATTCCAATGGGTGAGAGCCAAAACTGCATAGTTTTGTAGCTAATAATAACAATAATAATGAGCACATTTCAAATGTGCTAATTACGAATTCAATTGGACTGTGTTCTCATTATAAATGCTGCAGGTTTTCTGCCAGGCTGCTACTTCACAACAGTATGTTTTCCAACACCTGCTTACCTTTACCATCCCCACTTAAAGTCAGAAAGAGAAACTCCTGCAAGTTGAGACACATATTAAGTCTTACACGTCTTTTCAATTTTTAAAATCTTTTACCCAGAACCCTTTTCTGTAAAAAAAAAACTGAGCAAAGCGTAACCACACACACACACACACACACGCATGCATGCGTGCGTGCAAACATGAACACACAAACTTCATGTAAAGAGCATAGAAGGTTTTAAGTCAGATTCATGCAATAGACTGCAACAGAATTTGTTTTAGAGGTGTGAGGGGAGAGAAAAAAAGAATTATCCTCCTAATTGTTCTATAGCAAAGAGATCTTTATTAATAATAATTTTGTTTCAATCTCTGTTACATGAAGACTGAAATATCAAGCTAAGACGATGAAGGGGACATTGCTCTTGCACACACTCTGGTAAAGATGGGCTACTAAGAAGCACTTTCACACAGGCCTGATGACCTGAGTTTCAGCCTCAGATCCCACAGGTGGCAATAGAAAATTCCTCCTAACAATTGTTCTTTGATCCCCACAGGTATGCCATAGAACGTGTGTGTGTGTGTGTGTGTGTGTGTGTGTGTGTGTGTGTGTGCGCGCGCACGCGCGCGCTAAATAAAACACATAAAAATTACAAATGAAGTTATATTAATTTGGGCAATGGTAAAGTCTTCCTCAGGTATAGAGACAAGATAGCAGACTGAAAATGGGTCCCTTGCAATCTCAACTCTTACATGCTTAGCGCCAGACATTCTTGTTTGTAGAAGGCAGGTCAGGGATTCTCCAGCACTCCATCTCAGAAGAAGATGCTTTAGACAGTTGATCCCTATCCTGTCTACGCATAAGACCCACTTGCAAGTCCAAAAAGACTCAGCACTCCAACCTAAAGGAAGGGGCCAGGCCCTCCAGGGACATTCTGTAAAAGCTCCATACTGCCTCCACTGTAAACTTGGGGTAGAAAATTATAATCTTCAAAGATGTGGGAGATGCTAAATGTAAGAGCCCTCAATCATTTTTATTCTTAGCAAGGCACTGAAAACAATGCTGTTCTGTGGTGAGTCACACACAGAATGGGAATCAGCCCTTCCTTCTCTGTTGTTGGCTGTCATGTCTGAAATATTCTATCTTCACTCAGTTGTAAGGGTTATTTCACTTTTGAAAAGCAGATTAAGACTGCAGTGGGGGCTTTCATGGGCCAATGATGGGACAGTTGGAGCATCAGCAATAATAACTGATGCTAAATGAAAACATCAGATTTATGACAATGGATGGGAACCAAAATCCTCATTTAGCCCATCAGAAATTGCGAAGGAATCAACTCATTCATCATTTGGGATGATGCATATGTTAAAGGGAAATCTCAAGCATCTCTTTTTTTTTTTAATTCTTTTTTTTTTCTTTTGTGTGTGTGTGTGTTCTTTCTTTAAATACACTTTGTACATAAGTTTTAGAATTTTTAAAAACAATTTATTTTTATTTTATGTACACTAGTGTTTTGCCTGCATGTGTGAAGGAGTTAGATCCCTGGCATAGGGATTACAGCCAGCTGTGACCACCATGTAGCTGCTGAGAACTGAACCTGGGCCCCCACATCTCTTATTTAAGTATTGGACTAGTACTTAAATAATTAGTAGTTGATGAGGGAAACAGTCATTGTTCATATGGAAGAACCCTGTGTAACAAATACAGGGGGAAATGAAAGAATTCAAAAGTGACATTTCTACGCTTCAGTGACATGATGGATCTATTAGGCAGCAATGAACAGAGGTGGCAAGAATGATACACGGGAGAGCTGGTGGACCACTTCTACACGGATAAGTGAGGCAGATTGTACTGTACTCCTACCCTCTGGCTGCTCTAACGGAGTTATTTTCTCATTGTGCAATCAGTTTCGTTGGTTGGAAATCAGAGTAATAAAATGACTCCAGACATTCCGGGTGCTCTCTGGAGGGGGGGGGGGAACTCTGTACTTTGCCCATTTTCTGCAGCTGTTAGCATCCTTGTTTTGCAACTGTATCTTCTTTAATCTCTGTTGCCATGGCTGCATTGCCTTCTCCTCTGCTGCACGTGTGTCTGTCGATAACCCCCTCCTTCTCTTACAAGGTCATGCACGATGATATCTGGAACCCAGTGGAGCAATAGAGTGTAGTACTCTCCATCGCATCAGCTACAACATGAGCCACACCCACAAAGATGGCCTATCTCTATTGTATATGGTAATATTGAGGGGAACATTCATAAATCCCAAGATGTGGGTGCTTTGAGTTTAGAGGACCATTTTTCCACCTCCACAACACTAGGTCAGTAGTTAATTTGAAGAGTAATGGGATGGAGATATTATCCCTAATGTGGTGGTTATGAGAAGACTATACTGTAAAGCATCCCCACCTGAGCAATAACTCTACCTCCCTTAGTCTAATCCAGAACTCTGGCTCCAACTACCGATGAAGGGACAGAAGGACTATGCTAAATGATACCAAGAACATACGATAGGGAAAATCTAGAGTCTTGTGTGACCATGTATGGTTTCCTTATCTTCATTAATAAAGGCACCAAAGTAAAGTAAACAAGTCTGTAAGTAATGAGATGTAGAAGCCACTAGGGGTGTATCTCAGTGGTAGAGCACTTGCTTAGAATGTGGAAGGTCTAGGGTTTAATCCCTAGCACTCTGAAAAAATGAAAGAGGGAAAGAAGTAACAGGAGGAAGAATATGGAAAGATAATGAGCCGGAGAGGCATATGTAGAGGAACATATAGAGCATATTAAGATATGGAATGTTTATAGAATCTTACTTAGATTTTGAATTGACAAGAATAGGCAGTGCGGATGCATGTCCATAGTCCCACCTGGGAGATGAAGGGGCAAGTTTTACTAGAGGTGTTAGGAAGATGCTTTGGTGACCTCAGCAAACAAGACTTAGCCACACATTTCCCCAATATCTCATTAAAAACACAAGTCTGAGCGGGACCCCATGACCCAAATCTGCCTATCATAATGTTCTACTTGTAGGTTTCTAGGACCCACTGGATCCTTCTACATTGCTATTCTCCCATTGTTCTCTCATCTAGAGTCCCAATAGGATGTCCTCCCCTCGGTCCCAGTTTCCTGGTAAGGGAAGGCTTTCATGGGACATGCCCATTGGGCTAGTATGCAGATATAAGTGAGTATATCCCATTTGAGTCTTTCTGCTTCTAGGTTAACTCACTCATTATGATCATCTCTAGCTCAATCCATTTGTCCACAAATTTCGGAAATTTCTTCTAGCCCATGGACAGGACAGTCTCCACACTTGAGTGGAGAGACGGATTTGACTTTCTCAAGTACTCTGGTGCCTCACATTTGACTATGTCCCCTGGCGGGGGAGACCTAGTGGCACTCAGAGGAAGGACAGCAGGTCACTGAGAAGAGACTTGATACCCTATGAGCATATACAGAGGGAGGTAATCCCTCTGAGGAACAGTCATAGGGGAGGCGAATAAGGGGAAAATGGGAGGGAGGGGAGAATGGGAGGATACAAGGGATGGGATAACCATAGAGATGTAACAAGAATAAATTAATTAAAAATAAAAATAAAAATAAAAAAAATAAATAAGATAGAAAAAATAAAAAAATAAAAAAATAAAAACACAAGTCATCGTGACAGCCACAGAAAGAAGATCTATTCAGTGTGGCCAGTGAGAAGAGGAAAAGATAAAAGGATTCTGGCCCTCTCAAGGCCATCTTTGGAGTGCTGACATCTGCTTTAAGTTAAACAGCAGGTAGGGTTTACGCATAACTGTGTAGCCTTTGTCAGGGTGTGATCCTGCCCATCACTGACTATGCCAACCTCTGTTTCAAAACTGGTCCCAAATTATCTTCTGTAAAACCTCTTCCTGGGAAACAAGTGTTTCCTCTGCATGATCCCAGGCTTCGGCTGTTCCTTCTCCTAGCATGTGATTCCTAGAAACATTTTAATTTTGGGAGATCTGTTGTTTCAATAGTCAGATAATGAAGGGAAGTGCTCATGTGTGTGTGTGTGTGTGTGTGTGTGTGTGTGTGTGTGTGTATGTGTGTACATGTGTGTGTGTACATGTGTGAATTTCCTTATATTTGAGATAATAATATAATTTCATCATTTCCCCTTTCCTTTTCTCTCTTTAAACCCTCCCATATACCCTTTCTTACTTTTTCAAATTCATGGCTTCTTTTTTATTAATTGTTATTACATGCATACATGCATATACATATAGTTGTATGTATCTCATACATACATACATAACATATCTCAAGACCATGTTAGAGATTGGGCAAGATAGCATAGTGATAAAGGCACTTGATGTCACCACAGGAATTCAATTCCTGGCACCCACTTGATGCAAAGAGAGACTAACTGCTAAAAGTTGTTCTCTGAATTACACATATACACATTGACATGCACACAGACACACATACATAAATGTACACACATGCACATACATACATACATACATGCACACAGTACATACACAGAATAAATTATTGAACTTTAATACATTTTTTAAAATTGTAAAAACATTTAAAACAATCTTTTAAATTCAAAGACAAACCAATGATACTAGTGAATTGTAGGGTGATAGAATTCTGATTTTAACTTTGTAGTTATGCTTTAAAAGTATGGTAAATACTCATACAAATAGATATAAGTGATATAATGAAATATTATGCTCTAGAATTAACTTAAAAATACCCCAGTAACAAATAAAACAAAAATAAATGTGAAATGTTTTACACGATGGTTGACAGATACATAAAATAAGAATAGCAAATGTCAGTTGCTGAAGCTAGGTGATGGGTGTGTAGGAGTCTATTAAACTAGCCTTTGTATTTTTAGGCTTAGAAATCATCAAAATAAAAAGATTCCATGGATGTAAATGTATTTTTCTCTATCACGCATCATTTACCTGATTGACTACACACCTAGCTTTGTTTCCAGAGGACAGGCTTTTGAGACAGAAACATCCTCTTTTCCTCATAAGTCTTTTGGAAGGGTAATATATAAATGAACAAGAATAAAGAATGGAAAGATGGCTCAACAGGTAAAGGGCTTGCCTTGCAGGCACAAGAATATAAATTTGGCCCTCTGAACTCATGTAAGAAAAACTGGGTGTCGTGGTGCACACTTGAGATACCAGTGCCTGGAGCAGAAGAGAAGCAGATACTTGGGGCTTGCCTACTAGTCAGCCTAGCCTACCTGGCAAGTTCCAGGCCAATGAGAGACTTCATCTTAGCAAAATATTGGGAGAGTGCATCTAGGAATAACATTGAAGGTTTTCCTCTCTCTCTCTCTCTCTCTCTCTCTCTCTCTCTCTCTCTCTCTCTC
>OU015744.1:19043875-19055819 GCA_907169655.1 Acomys percivali | reverse complement strand
CTCTCTCTCTCTCTCTCTCTCTCTCTCTCTCTCTCTCTCTCTCTCTCACACACACACACACACACACACCAAAACCACATATAGATTCATAAAAAGGAATGTAATTGAGCAAAAACAAGGCATGAGATACTGACACCTGCCCAATGAGAATGAGCCATGAAGACATTAAGCTAAGTGAAAGAAGTCAAGTGCAAAAGGTTACCATTATGACTCCATTGTAGGAAACACTCAGAATGAATCAATCCAAACCTATGGAAAGTACATTCAGCTTTACCAAATGCTGAGCGAGAGTCGCTGATGGCTCCAAGGCATTGGCGGTAAGGATTGTAAAAACGATAGGCAGTAGAAGGAGATCGTGGTTGAACAAGAGCATGAATGTGTTAAAATTTGCTGCATTGCTCTCGCTAAACTAGTGAATTTTATGTTGTACAAAGTTCACTGCTTCCAACAAAAGCCTTTCTTTCTTTACCAAGTGGCAGGGCTCTGGCCATCTCCAGTCCATATCCTTTAAAAAGCAACTTCTGTACACAAACTACAAGGCTAGATATTGTGAGGAATCAGAAGGCGGAAAGGAAAGCTAGCTGTGCAACTCTCCTTCCAGATGCTCACAACTGATCGTCCTGTCCGGCCATACTGGTGTGCATGAATACCTTGGCTAAGGGTCTCCAGAGCATCAACATGGCTGAGGAGAAGCAAATGCTAAGACCTTATCAGGTGCCTCCCAAAGCCGTTCCCTAGACTCTAACTGGGATTAGGAAGAGTGGTTATACTGGTGAATATGGAGTCACTGGTGGTCACAAGAACAGGGGAGATTGCTAGAAGCCCCACAAGCAGGCTCAACATGTGTGAAAGAGTCAGCCCCAGATTTAATGTGCAACTCATAAACCCAGAAAAGAAGATATAACATGCCGCTTCCTTCCTATCAGTTTGCTTGCCTTGTACTGACAGCCTCAGCTGACAACACAGACCATGAAGAAGAAAGACAAAAACACACAGGAGGAAATTTAAATATATACATATAAATAAAATCCTTCACTGGCAAGAGAGTTAGAGATATGCTTATGAGCACGCTGTGTACTAATGGAGTTAGAAAAAAACATAAAGAAAATAAGATGCCAGGCTTCCCCATCTAGGGGATGTGGTCAAATATGGGGCACCAGAGTTCATGTGAAAGTCAGACCCCACTCTCCACTCAACGGTGGAGAATGCCCTGTCCATTGGCTAGATCTGGGTAGGGGTTCGAATTTTACTGCATGTATTGTCCTTGGCTAGTGTCATAGTTTTCATAGCAGCCTTATTCATAATAGCCAGAACCTGGAAACAGCCTAAGTGTCCCTCAGTAGAAGAATGGATAAAGAAAGTGTGGTACATTTACACTATGGAATACTACTCAGCTATTAAAAACAAGGAATTCCCGAAATTTGTGGACAAATGGATTGAACTAGAAATGATCATAATGAGTGAGTTAACCCAGAAGCAGAAAGACTCAAATGGTATATACTCACTTATATCTGGACACTAGCCCAAGAGGCATGTCCCATGAAAGTCTTCACTTACCAGGAAAGTGGGACAGATGGGAGGACATCCTATTGGGACTCTAGGTGAGAGAAGCATGGGAGAATGGGGAAATAGAAGGATCCAGATGGTCCTAGAAACCTGCAAGAAGAACATTATGACGGGCACTCAGAGGAAGAATAGCAGGCTACCAAAACGAGACTTGATACCCTATGAACATATACAAGGGGATGAGGTCGCCCTCAGTCACAGTCATAGGGGAGGGGGGTAAGGGGAAAATGGGAGGGAGGGAGGAATGGGAGGATACAAGGGATGGGATAACAATTTATATGTAATATGAATAAATTAACAAAATATATTAAAAGCAAAACAAAAAAAGAAGAGAAAATAAGACAAAACAATAATTTTTTAATCTGCTATAAAGCCTGCAAAGGATTTCATGTGACAGGCCAGAAGGTCATAAGACTGCCTGGCAAAGAGACATAAAGAAGTCACCACTCTTTTTGTTGTTATTGTATGGAAATACCATTTTTAAAATCTGGAATAAACTATATCCTATGTATATTCATCTGAAAATTGATAAAAATTAAAAACTAATGAAAAATTGAATAAAATTTAAAATAGCAAATCATTCACTAATTATCATTTGCATGGCAGAAAACAGTTGGAAAACCACATGTGTTTGAGTCTCATATTCTAGCACCTTGGCCTGATTGTGGACACTAATATTCTTCAGCCTGGCTCATTAATTTATACAATCAACAAATATTTTTGCTGAATTCTTACTGCTCATCAGCGTGGTGCAGCCACTGGGTGACTATCAGAAGCAATGGCCATTTCTTTGTGCACCTCTCAACCTACGAACAAGAAAGAAAACAAGCAAGCAAACAAGTCTACGTGATCATCTCAACATTGTTCCAGATTCTTTTATAAACTGGGTTATGAGGATTTCATGAAATGTCAGGTGCACACCATGCAGTAGACACTCACTTATAATATTGATGTGTTTGATGCTTTCATTTAAGATTCATATATTCAAATATACATAAATAGGTATTGTATGTACACATGCACATCCACATATATTACTTATTGAGTACTGATTATTGTCACCCTGATAAATCTCCAGGGAGATTGTTTATGGTAAGGAGAGATGGGATCAGAACAGTCCATTAGACTCCACCAAAGGGAATTTAAATATGTAATAACTACAGGAAGATATTGTTTTAAGCCATTAAAAAATTATTTTAGAACCAATTCCATGTTCCTGGAAGGAAGAGAGGCTACAAACAAAACAGAAATGGCTGGAATGTAAAAAAGAACAAAGGAGGGCTGAGAGATGGCCCAGCAGTTAAGAGCACTGGCTGCTCTTCCACAGGTCCTGAGTTCAATTCCCAGCAACCACATAGTGGCCCACAACCACCTATAATGAGATCTGGCGCCCTCTTCAGGTATACACGTAGAGCATTTATACATAAAATATTGACAAATACAATTTTAAAAGAACAAAGGACACTTGCTTCAACAGCACATTTACTAAAATTGGAATGGTACAGAGAAGATTAGCATGGTCCCTGCACAAGGATGACACCCAAATTTGTGAAGCATTCCATATTTTTTTTTTATATATAAAACAGGATAACCATGCTACGATCCACAGACCAAAAGAAGTTGAGCAACAAGGAGGACTTTATGGAGGATGCTTAATTCTCATTCAGAAGGGCAAATAGAATAGACATTGGAAGTGACTGAAGAGAGGGAACAGGATGAGAGCCTGCCGTAGAGGTCCTCTGAGAGACTCCAGCCAGTTGTGGATCAAAGCAGATGTTGAGACTCACAGCCAAACTCTGGACAAAGTGCGTGGAATCTTTTGGAAGAGTGGGAGGATAGAAAGACCTGGAAAGGACAGGAGCTCCACAAGAGCCAACAAATCTGGGCCCAGGGGACCCTGCTGAGACTGATGCACCAACCAAAGATCATGCATGGAGAGGACCCCATCCTCAGATGTAGCCAATAGGCAGCTCAGTCTCCATGTGAGTCCCCTAGTAAGGGAAACAGGGGCTGTCCCTGCCATGAACTATGTTGCCTGGTCTTCAATCACTTCCTCCTAGCTGGACAGCCTTGCCAGGCCAGAGGAAGAGGATGCAGGGCAGTCCTGATGAGACTCAATAGGCTGAGGTCAGTTGGTAGGGGAGGAGGACTCCCCCTTTCTGAGGGAGATAGGGGGAAAGAGGGAGGGAAGGTGGGACCAGGAGTAGAGAGAAGGCTATGATTGGGATATAAAATGAATACATTTTTAAAATTTAAATTAAAAAAGAAAATAATTATGGGTTTATTATGATATTTTATATATGAATATCATAAATAAATGGGATTCTAGAGTGGGTTTAATTAATTAATTAACTAATTAACTAATTAATTAATTAAAACCACACTTTAAAAAAAGAACAAAGGGAAACAATCAATAGTATTGCATTGGTCACCCTAGACTAGTGATGATTTTCAAAATGTTGTAAAGAGTATTTCCCAATCAGAAGAGAGTAAATATCAGTCAGAAGTCACCATAAGCTGTGACCAACTCAATGTTATTCCTACAGCAAGATGCCCCAGGGGTAAAGATAAGGCCTCTCCTTGACTAAGCTGGCAATTGCAGGCAGCCTTAACAAAATGGCTTCACTGTTTGCTATGGTGCCACTGATAGCCTCAGGTATCTCTTAATTCCTCTTTGTTGGTTCCACTGCGTGCCTTCATTGACAACTGAAGCCTTTCTTTGAGCAAGCTGGGTGAGGCAAAGCTGAAAGTCCTGTCCTGCAAACTGGATCCTACAGTTTTCTCCAAATGAAGACCACAGTCATCGTGGACTTTGGGTTAAGAACTCTACAATAGTTACGAGTTAAAACTGCCAAATGAGGAATTTTGTTTTCCCTTCTATAAAGCAAAAACCAGTTGAAACAGGACTTGAAATAGCTGTCACCTCTGATGATGTGTGTAATTAAGAGACTAAACGTGGCAATGTAGAGCTGCTTTCAAAGATAAACATAAAAGCAGGTAACTAAAGAAACAAAAGTCTGCTGCTTTCACCTCAGGTTTTAAATCAGGATACTGATGAATCTGAGCAAAGGAAGGCGAAACACCTTCCACTCAGGGTGGATCAGAGACACTCATTTGGTCTGGCAGGAATTTATGTTTTAAATTAGAAAGAACACCATTCCTCTGTAATCAGGGAACAAGCTCTCCAAGGTGTATTTTTATCTCAGCTTCATCTGAGCTATGACAACTCAGGGTTAGTTTCTGCCATTTGAGTTGAGAGAAGCATCAAAGTGACAGGCTATCACTCTCCCTGTTCTTCGTGAGCTATGACAGAGAGAGGATAAAACAAACCTGGGGGAGCGTGCCCCGATGTGTTCTCACCACTGCTCAGATCAGAAAGGGAACTAGGGCACTGTGTAGATTTCTGTATTCAGGAATCTCTTAAAGTTCTTGCCTTTTTTTATCTGCATGCTCACTTAATTTGTCTGATGTCCTTTTGTTTTGTTTTGTTCTTTTTTGGATGTCACTTTTCTCCTGTACTTTTAACTATTAAAGCCTGAAGCCCTAATATGCAACACTTCAAATATTTTCATTCAGCAACCGACATGCCCACCCATGCCAAGGGCACTTATTGCTGGCCTGGCTTGTCTTTTTGTAGATCCACATTGCCAGGATACATAATTTTATACATGAGGACAAAGTAGAATCCCATGCCTTTTTAACTTATGGGAAATATGGATAATAGCTATTTACTTATATGAACACAGATGCAGAGATTTAGAAATACAAATAATCACAGATGTTGCAACTGTTAGAGAACTTCTAAGCACACATTAGTTGCCTATTTAGTCAAGCCCTGTACCATAATTTTCCAGATGAAGTATATTTTTGCTGCTATTTCTAGTAGTATTTAACTGTTTAGATTTATGATAATGAAACATGTATTATTGCTTTCCCTGACTTGCTTTTTGCTTTCTTACTGTGGTTGTGGATCTTAGTGACAATTTGATTGGAAGGGAAGGTGCTTCATGGAAGGACTAGCTAAGGTGGGAAGAACCCCATCCATCCAGAATGGCACATATCTGGGATGCTGATGCAATATACAGAAGTGTAGAGGAAAGGTAGTGCTGTGTTGGCCTGCTGTTTTCTACTCCTTCTGGTGAGTGCATCTATTCCATTGCTGCTTTTGCTGCTGCTGCTGCTGCTGCTGCTGCTGCTGCTGCTGCTGCTGCTGCTGCTGCTGCTGCTGCCACCATGATTTGCTAACACTAGAATTGAGCATCTTCTGTCTTCCAGCCTCAACTGAAGATGAAGAACTGCATAGCAGGCACTGGGTGCCATACCGTGACTGCCTGCTGAGACAACGTTTTTTTGTAGGGTGAGAAGCCACTTGGTTCTCCACTCTGCACTGCACACACAGCCACTGTTCAGCTAGCCAGCCTTTCTCATATAACCCAATCCAGGACCTCCGCTTTTAACATCTATTTACTCAATTATTTCTTTACTCTGGAGAACCTTGCCTAATACACTTGCTACTTCTTTTCTGTGGCTTTTTCTTCTCTTAATTTAATCTGAAGTCACTGGTCTTCTTACCCTCATCTTATTGCTCTGAAAGACACAAATTTTCTTCAATTTTACTGTTTGTCATTCTAAAGGGAGCAATCATGTGGCTGTTGTTGCAAAGACACGGTGTCATGTGATCGGTCTGGCCTTGAGCTTCCTAGGCAGCCAAGGATGACCTTGAACTTTTCTGTACACCACCACGCCTAGGTTATACTGTGCCAGAGACTGAAGTCAGGGCTTTGTATGTGATAGGCATGTGCTCTCAACTGAGCTGCATTTGCAGGCCCTATTCTAAACGTAATGATCTTACAGAGTCTAAAGATCTTTATGTTCTACTTTCTCGTGACCAATGTCTTAAAACACACTCGAGCTCTATCCTCCTCCTCCTTTCATGCTATTTTACCATTTTTTTACATTTTGGTTTCTCCAGAAAGAGTTTCCCTGTGTAGCCCTGGCTCTCCTAGAACTTCTTCTGTATACCAGGCTGGCCTAAAACTCAGAGATCCACCTGCCTCTACCTTCTGAGTGCTAGGAGCAAAGGTATGCACCACCACTGCTCAGCTTTATGTAATATTTTAGTTCTACTTAACTTTTCTTTTTTTCTTTTTTTCTTTATTTCTTTTTTTTTTTTTTTCCAGAGCTGAGGACTGGACCCAGGTCCTTGAGCTTTGCTAGGCAAGCACTCTACCACTGAGCTAAGTCCCCAACCCCTCTACTTAACTTTTCTATCCTACCACATTATTCATTGTTTATCATTGTTGTTTTATGTAACCACTGCTTGTTAATGTAAATCAATTGCCAGTTTCTTTTCTAATGACTTAGTGTTCCATTAATCTCTATGGAATTTAAACCTTTTTGTTCCCTCATTATAGCAGAGATAAAACTCAGTGCCTTGCTGATACCAAGGAAGCTTCCTGTCTTTGAGCTACAACCATACAGGAAAAGTGAGAGACTGATATGTCAGATAAAATGTAGAATGCATTTGAGGATACACACTTGAATTATCCTCTGACCTCCACATGGTGTCATTCAAACACGTACCCACACATATAGGTACACATACACACACACACACACACACACACACACACACACACACACACACACTTTAGTACTCCATGAAAGAGCTCAGGATATGTCTTAGATACTTTTTGTTCTTGACATAATCTGAGAACTATTCAAATGCTAGTATGGGCAACCCTACCATTACTTTAACTGATTTCAATGAAATCTGAAAGTGACAGAGACAAATGCCTTAAATGAATCTTTAAATTCATTGATAATTTTCTAATCAATCCTACTTTCATTAAATTATCTTTTGAAAATGTAATTAAAATTTTAATTAATTCCATTTATGAATGGCAATAATGTCTTCTAATTATGGGATCACACCAAGTGGAGTCTGCTACTCACAGTGCTGGTTAACGTGTGTACAATCATCATGAATACATTATCTTTCCTCTGGAATATACATAACCCAGAAAGCTGCCCTCACGATTTGTATATGCTCTGTATAGTACATTAGCAGACTGAAAAGCTCTGGTACTATGACAAGTGTATGTGTATATAAACTGTGCCAAGGGAAACTGGTGCCAAGTGTGTTGGCTTTCATGGTAGCATCTTCACAGAAGGTAGCTAGGCGGTTAACATCTATTGCAAGGAAAACTTCAAAGATCAAAACATCATGTGTTGGAAAGAACTTGAAAGACAGGCTCCCCCCTGGCCTCAGTTGATGGATGGAGGTTGAACCTGATTTGGAATTGCAGCCCCCTTTGCGGTACCGATCTTAATAACCCATTTTGATTCCAGCAGCCTGCCTGGCTCTGCGCAGGGATGATTCCAGAGGGAAGATAATCAGGCTTCTCGCACTTGGTCATCCCAGAGTCTGCCAGAGTCTTTACAAGATTGCCACAGGTTGCCTGCACTTGGCAGTTTCCTTCCCCGCAGAAGTCAATGGGAGCCAAAAAGATTTCATCTCTCTGTAAAAAGGAAAAGGAAAGGAACATTATGGGTAGGGATGCGCTGTAGCTTTTATGCTGCTCTCTCGAGGTTGCACAGAACCGGAGAGGCCCGGTGGGATTCCCCACACGCAGCTATTTAAAGTGTGGCCTCCTAGTACAGTACCACACACAAGAGGATTGGTCGGTCTTCCGTGGGGTCCTTGAGAAATAGAGTGGCCGCCACTAGTGGACATCTTGTGCCCCACGGACAGCATTCTCGATCTCTTCCACAGCGAGAACAGCTGACTCTCAAGTTAGACTTCCCTCTTCCTCTCCGACATCTGCCCATTACTGCAGTGGAAACTGTCCTGCCCATTCCACAGTGGTTGACGTCTACCCAGACAGAAAATGGTCTCGGTCAGTCTTTACCGCCACAGCAGTCTTTCATTAATGACAGAAATCATTACCAGTTATTCTGCTAATCACAGCATAGTAGCGTGGGTACTGTATGACGCCTTGTCTGCTGAAGAAAAGAGAGAGAAAGAGAGATAGAGAGATAGAGAGAGAGAGAGAGAGAGAGAGAGAGAGAGAGAGAGAGAGAGAGATTGTGGGACCTGAGACCCCTTTGAGATCCTTCTTACCCGCCATTCTACTTTAGAGGCATAATTTAAAGTCAGGTGTCTGATTCCTGCAGCAGGCATTGAACCCTAAATGAAGCTGCATTGCTGGTAGCTGGAGGTCGAGGACGGATGGAATGAGACTGCTACCACCTGCCCTCACACCTGGCGCAAGTGCTTGGAATTCCAAGACACCCCTCAAAGCACAGGCTTATGTCAACAAGAGTTTTCTAGCAGAGCAGAGGTTTATCTGGGAATCTGGCTGCCAGCATTCATTCTCTGATCTGCCTGCTCCATCCAACAACATAGACCCGACTTTTTTTTTTTTTTTTTTTTTTTTTTTTTGCCAGCAGCCAGCAGAGCAGGGCAGCCAAGACTAACAAGTGTAGGCACTGTGCAGGCTACAGGGCATATGAATAGCACTATTCTTTGCTGGCCAACACTGGCCCCATTGTTTCAGGCAATGAATAGAGCTGTGTGGAGAGGGAAAAAAAATTCACACACAAAGTAAAAGCTGCAAAATTTGTCTCTTTGTGATGGTTTCAAGACTGGGTGAAAAAGTCGTTCTTCACCTGGTGCTGTTTTACATATTCTTTCACAAATAGAAAGCACTTTCTGGCAAGGAAAGAAGCTTTCACTCAAAAACTAAAAAGTTGCAGGTCACAGTGCAGGTGGGAGAACTTGGAGTCAACAGCAAGGCTTAGCATTCCCATTGAACACGACACCGGGAGATGCAATGATGCAGGGCATTCATCTCAGCCTTGGGAGACTGGTTAGAAGGAGGGGAGCTGAGCTCCGTCTCTGCTCCCGTGGTCCTCTGCTTCTATTTGGCACAGGGTTTTTGTTTGCTGACCGAGACAACGGAGAGAAAGTTAAGCACCTCTGGTTAATTACTATATAGGATCAGACGCTCTCTCAGAGCAAATAATTGCCAATTTTTAACTGCCTTCGGTGAGGCTAGGCTTGGGGTACATTGCTGAGCACAACCAGAATGTTCAACTTTTACATTCTATATGGTTTTGGGTGAAGTCAGGGGCCCACAAAGCTACTGGATGAATTTAACTTCTCTGTGCAGAAAACAAACTCCTCCCTAATGAAAAGCATGTAACAAATAGTGCTGAATAAAGCCCAACTCCTTCACATGTTATCTTCTCATTGTCCAGCCACTCATAAAATGGCCTTTTGGGTGGATGCCTTTTGATATTAATAATACTAAGTAGAATGCTGACTTAATTATTAGTTTGTGTATCTTGGGGCCATACAGTTTGTGAATCTAATTTCTCCGCAATGAATATCGTTATTTTTGTATTTAAAAGTAAAAGATTCCAAAAGCAGTCAAAGCCAGCAAGAGCATGCGTGGCATTAGGTTCAAGTGACTTAACCCTTGGCCTACAGAACAGCTCTGTGAGGATACTCTATTTGCAGCAATGTAGTGGAAAAGGCCTTGAGGCATCCATCAACCTGCTGGAAGTCTTAATATTTTCTTCTTTCACTTTAAAGAGTCATATAAAATTTTAAGTGTGTGTATGTGCATGTATGTGTGTGCATGCGTGTATACTATATATCGGTGTGCATGTATATGTAAGCATGTGTACACCTATATGTGGAAACCAGAGGTCAACACTGCTGTCTTCCTCAATTACTCTGTCCCTTGTCTTCTAGAACATTTATTTTGTATGTGTGTGCACAGAAGGATATACATATAGTTCAGAGAACAACTTGTGGGACTTAGGCTCTCTTCTTCCACCATGTGCATCCTGGGGCTCAATCTCAGGTCTCCAGGCTTGGAGCTATGTACCGTTACCAATTGAGCCATTTCATCTACCATCTACCTTGTCCCTTGACAAGCTTGGAGTTTCGTGATTGGCGAGCCTGGTCAGCTAGAGACTTCTAGGTATCCCCCTGTCTTAGGTACCACTACACTAATTTTACAGATACACATGGCCACATCCAGCTTTTTTTTTTCTCACAGACCTCTGGGTGTCTGAACTCAGGTTTCATGCTTGCAATACAGGCACATTACCAGCTGAGCATCTCCCCAGCCTAGTACTTTAAAGGACAGGAAAGCCACCCTCTAGTTATGACACCTTATCAAAAATTGCAGCTCTGTCAGCCTTGTTATCCCCATTAACTAATTTGGGGCAACATGGTCCACCTCTTAGGACTGGTATTAATGTTAAGGATCATAAGGAGAATAGATGTGGATCTCTCAGCTTATAGTCAGAGGTATAGGAGGGGTTTTGTGTTACTATATTCTTTGAAGACAATGTCTTAGAGTTCTATTTCCAAGCCTTAGAAGAATTATGGGCCACTGAAATTAAAAAAAAAAAAAAATTTAAGAAGACTAAAAACAATGACACTGGGTCACAAAGATTTAATCAGAGCCAGTAATGGCATTAGATGCAGAAGAGGTATTACCAAGCACAGCATTGTTTCACCAAAGCGTATATTAAAAGCTGAAAGTGTAGGAAAGATAATCTGAGGGTAAAAGTCAATCCAATCAATCAGTAGCAGTATTTGTTATTTTTAAAAAACACAATATTACCTTTTGAGGGAGATCAGAGTATGACACCTCCAAATATGCAACTTTGGCATGTGGATAAATTTGAGCTGCAAGCAATTAAATTGAGAATGATTGGATGGGAAGAAATGCCTGCCATCCTACCTGTCATGAAGCGGGGAATGTGTTTTCTTTGAGAAAGATGCTTCACGCTTTGCTAGTAGGAAGCTACCAGGAAAACATTAGGTCATCCTCAACAAGGGAGTCAGAGCGCAGCATCAAGATGAGCTTGCACCATTAGCTCATTTGGGTATTCCTGGTGGTGCCCCTACAACTTATTGTGCCTTGAAGCCCCAAAGTCTTTAATTTGTTAAAATGGCATATAAATTCTCAAATTAAACCATTCCTTTGAGGTTCCCTTCTTATGAACTTCCACGCATGTGTGTAATTATTAATAAAATCATGTACCAGCCCTCCAGATGATATTTCCTTTTTTCCTTTTCTTTGCTCTTTCTGTTTTCTTTCTCTTCCTTCCTTCTTTCCTTCCTTCCTTTCTCTTCTTTTCTTTCTTTCTTTTCCTTCCTTCTTTCCTTCCTTCCTCCCTCACTTCCTTCTTCCCTTTCTTTCCCTTCCTTCCTTCTTTTCTTTCTTTCCCTTCCTTCCTCTCTTTTTTCCTTTGCTTCCTTCATTCCTTTCATTCCCTTCCTTCCTCTCTCTCTCCTTCCTTTTTTCTCTTTCTTTCTTTCTTTCTTTCTTTCTTTCTTTCTTTCTTTCTTTCT
>OU015744.1:19033646-19043865 GCA_907169655.1 Acomys percivali | reverse complement strand
TCTTTCTTTCTTTCTTTCTTTCTTTCTTTCTTTCTTTCTTTCTTTCTTCCTTCTTTCTTCCTTTCCTTTTGATAACTTTAATTCCCAGGCCACCAAGACACTAAATTTAAGAAGGAAGAAGAGAATGTACCTCCTCCACACCTGCTATTATTCCTCTTCAATGCCTGTTACTAGCAGTGACCAAAGTTAGCTGGCTGGCAAAAGTCTATCCCAGAGTCCTGGCAGTCTATCTCCTCCTGCCTCTGTCTTTTCCGACCACTGCCTCCCTTCTTCCTGAAATTTTACTTCTATGTATCTCAGACACCATGTGACTCTTCTTAATTTTGTCATTTAGCAGCTTTGTGATACTAAGCATCCTTCAAGTACAGTCCTTAGGCATGTTGAAATTACTAGGCTAGTTTCCTTTCTCCCATCTTTCTAAGAAAAAAAATGTTCATTCTACCAAGTTAGGCATACCTTACTCAATGCCTTTATATTTTTCTGCAGGTGTTACACAACATTGGAGATCCCAGGTAATCAGAAAAGCTTCAGGTGACTAGATAAAAAGCTAGAATCAGGCGTTGGGACTGTACTTATGATAAAAAGTGGTTTCGTTGTTTCATCTATGCTTTTTCAGTTTTGGCATCATGTTTGTATAGGTTGATTTTAAGATTCCCTCCCTGTCTCTGTCTCTGTCTCTGTCTCTGTCTCTGTCTCTGTCTCTGTCTCTATCTCTGTCTCTGTCTCTCTGTCTCTCTGTCTCTGTCTCTCTCTGTCTCTCTGTCTCTGTCTCTCTCTGTCTCTGTCTCTCTCTCCCGTGGTGTGTGTGTGTGTGTGTGTGTGTGTGTGTGTGTGTGTATTTTCATATACAGTAATGCAAGTGTGTGCTTTTACAACATGCATGTGGAGCCCAGAGGACAACCTAACAGTCAGTCATAACCTTCCACCTTGCTCACTTATCCCCCACTGCATTTGCCTGATTCCCCACCCTGAAGCTCCCAGTCTTTTATAGGCTCCTGGTTCTGCATCTGGCCTTGTTTGTGTGTGTTCTGGGGATCCAAAGCCAGTTCCTCCTGGTTGCAAACATTACTGTCACTATCCCCCTTATTGGCTTAGCGTTTGAGCGGTGTACAATCAGAAGCAAACATCCTTCTCTATTTCTTTAACAATCTAAAGCATTCACCTTTGATTATAGTTGGGGAAAACTGACCCAAGTAAATGGATTTAGGGGGAAAAAACTGAGAAAACTCTCCTTCAGGCATCTCCACCCCCACTCCATTTTTTCCTGATTGCCATTTAACACCTACAGTGACTTTCTCAGCATTTAACTTAACAATGCTGTTGAAGATTTAATATTACCCTATTTTTCCTCAAATGATATTTGCATAAGCCATAATTAAGTTTTTGGAGACTTATAAAAAAAAAACCTATTGAAAGGAAGAAAGCAGCGAAGCAAACATTATAAATTAGAAGAGCTAATCACAGAAAAAATTGAGACTAGCTCCCAAAACGCAAAGTCAAAATTTACTTGGATCCCCTGAATGTTATGACTAGTAATATTTTAAGATCTATTTATAAGAAGACACAAAGTTGCTTTCTAATTTGCTCTTTTATTCAAAGTGATTTTTAACTACCAAAATCTTGTAACTTGATATCACAATCAAGCCAGTGAACTCTTAAGCTAAAGATGAGTTCCCTCCAAAGTACCCTATTCTCAAATATCAGGAGATGACAAGATATTTCTCCTAGATGGGCAGTTTCAATTCTTACGGGGGCTGAGGCTCCCTTGGACCTGGAATTCCAAAGTGAAATGTCCTTCAGTAACAGCGATCGTTTGGAAAGATGGGAATCCATCATTGTTGCTGTAGCTCCACCATTAATTTTCTATGCTGTGCCATACAATACATTCCATTGTGTTGCCTGCCATTTGGGAGTCTATTTTATTAAAGCCCTTAGAGAGTTTACAAATTCTTAAGGAAGGAAAATTGTGTGTGTTAGGCTGCACCAGACAGATGCAGAGCACACACAATTCATATCACAGGAGGCCTCTGAGCAATGGGGAAGAGTT
The DNA here is from genome assembly GCA_907169655.1 of Acomys percivali. NCBI lineage: Eukaryota > Metazoa > Chordata > Mammalia > Rodentia > Muridae > Acomys > Acomys percivali. The sequence goes on along the minus strand of OU015744.1, from coordinate 19,041,818 downwards.
GCACATTTTTTGGCAGTCCTCAGCGATGGCAATGGGCTTTCCTTCCTTCTTTCTTTGTTTCTTTCTTTGTTTGTTTCTCTTTCTTTCTTTTCTTCCTTCCTTCCTTCCCCAGGGCTTTCCACTATTTCTGGATAATTAACATAGAAGGAGGTTAAGGTTAAGGATGAATGATCTTGAGAAAATACAAATATGTGAATTACCATGGAGAACTATGGCAGCTGAGGCAGGATGATTGTCATTGGAAGGGATCTCATTAACGTCTCATAAAAAGGACCAAAAAAAAAAAAGTGCTGATGGCTTGTTTTTGAGGGTGACAATAATGCTCAACATTTTATACAACCTAGTGATAAAATGACAGGAACTTTAAATTAAGTCTATACATGCTCCTAAACTAAGCTTTGTATCCTAAGCTCAGATGGGAATGGCCCCACAGACATCTCTTTTCTTTCTTTTTTTATCAACTGAACAAATGTTTGTTTTCAATTTGTGTTTGACAATGGACTTAATAAACTCTTTTACCTTGTTAAGATTTATGAAAAATGTTTCTCATTTATAGGACTTGTCATTTGCATAACGGCAAGACGGGGGCATTTTCATTCCTGCCTTTCAAACACCTCCATTCTGATTTTCATGGTAATAGTAAGTGCACTTAACAACAATGGTCCATTGATCCTACCTGCCCTGGAGCAACTGGACAATTGTTAGCCATAGAAGCCACAAAATAGATAAGAGAATCGGCCATTAGTGTAAAAGCGCTGTCTATAATGCTTTCAATAATAATTAATATGCAAGATAGCTAGCCCTGTCACACATCATTTCAGACTAGAATTGCATCTGTCAGTCCAAATCCTGACTCCATTCGAGGCATCCAGCACTGAATCTAGTTAGACAGTTAACTGAATTAAAACAAAAATCTACAGATGCATGATAAATGCACAGGATGCTATGTCACACATGAATGACTCCTGTGCAGGCCAAATGACAGATGTATTTCCGCGACTCCAGGCCAGGCTCCAGCACAAACCACTCTTCATTTATCAATAATTGGGCCTTAATTTCATTTGGCAGTGATGGAGCCTCATGCTCAGCTTCCTCTCCAATAGAGGAGCACTAATTAGACTTTTTTAAAAGGGGTGGGGCGGGGTGGATACCAATCTTTGGACTTTATTTCAAACAGTCAACCATAATCAAAGTTAGAGCTTGTCCTTTGGAAGAGAAGGGTCTGCTTCCCCGACAGCTCAGACAGCTCAGGGATAGTGATAATAGCGAGCAGTGGGGGGGGCCTCTCAAGTACTGATGCTTCCTTCCCAGATGATGATGTGCCAAAGGGAGAAATGATGAAGGAAGGACTGTAGTGATAGACACATTGCTCCAAAAATGCTTACTCCTCTTATTCTTCACCAGGCTTTGCCTTTTAGGTGTATGCGTGTGAGTGTGCGTCTGCATGTGCGTGCATGTGTGCATGTGTGTGTGTGTGAGAGTGTGTGTGTGTGTGTGTGTGTGTGTTAGAGAAAGCGACAGAGACAGAAAGAGACTCACAAACAACATAGACAGATGGGTTGGCAATGGAAACAATTATACAGCTCTTCAAATTTTAATACCAATGGAGAACACTGATATTATTGAACATTGAATTGTGCTTATTTTCCTGGGCCATCATGTGAAGTTTTCACAGGATTCTGTTGTGGTAGCTGATACTGTAGGTGAATTCATTCTCATAACAAAATGGCAGATCAGATCTTAAATCCTTAGTGTTCCCCACTCCTGTACAAGTAGAATGAGCTTTCTTCTCAAGAGGTTATGAGTTATGTATGCATCGGAATAAGCCAAAATCACTGTGGATCATACAACCCAGGCCCCACAATTACAAAAAAAAAATAAAAAATAAAGCTCAAATAAACATCTCTATATTGGTCACTTTCCTCCTTTTTAATAATGGAATTAATATTCTCCCCTGAGACTTGCTGCAAACAAGATGCAAATTGGTATGGCAGATTGCGTTCTGTGCCACCTTCAAGTTGGACTTTTCTCCAGGTAATGTGTGGTAGCCATTGCTTGTTGGGGCTGAGAACCAGCTCTGCTTCTCAAGTTCCCTTGAACTTGTTTCGCTCTTCTCTCCAATCTTACCCCACAAGAGGAGGGCTCTGCTCCACCTCTCCTTCATCTCCTAGTCACAAACTTTGTGTCAGCAGCCAGCCCAATTGATCTTGCTGGCAATGATGCTGTTCCCAGCTGCTCATGCCCCCCTTTGAAATCACGTTCATTATTCTTCATTGGCGTAGGTGAAGGCAATGGTGCTGTCCCGAGGACTGACTGCAATGCCCAGATGATCAGTTGAAGTTGGCTGCCTGATCCAATACACAGCATAATTGAGGAGGACTAAGAGCATAATCCGTTCCTGTTTCACCCCAGTAACTGTGCCAAATTCAACAGAGAGCTCTCCATATGGTCTAGCACAAGTGAGGTAATGTGTATATTATGCCATAATAAATGAAGTCTCGTAGGTTTCAATGGCTCATAGTAGCTATCAGGGATTTTTCCTAGCAACTCATGGGAAACTGAGCAGCACGCCATAAATGGGAAAGCCATAAATAATTCCTCAGCTCAGCCACCAGGGCTGTGGTGGAATGCTGTGTTTGCATTATCAACTCTAAACACTGACACACATGTGAGCGTGTCTGCCATTTTGTAAGCGCTGAAGAGCTGGCAGCTATTTGGGAAAGGTCTGAAGGCTGAAGGAGCTGTGAAGATTCTGGTCTGGATACTGTGTAACATGTAACTCCAGGGTTGCAGGGTCTATAAACTCAGTTGGTATTTGTGCTTCTTGGGAGATATTTGATGAACAAAGTAGAGTATAGTGTTCATGGAGTAGACAATGTCCATTGACTGTCTTGGTTGGCATTAGGTTGGCCACATGACTTGATGATAGGACAATGGAATGTGAGTCGAATTGTCACTCACAGACTCTTGGCATGAGTTTGAAGAACCTTCAGATAATTCTTTCTTGTTCCCAAGACCATAACACCCATAACATTGCAGTTAGGGGCTGTTTCATCAGTATTGGTCCTAGAGTGAACACATATATGTAGACAAGCTACAGCTAACATACGATGAACATGGAACCTGGGAAGAATTAAACTGTTCTTGTTGGACTAAAAAAATGTGTAGATAATTTACTACTGCAAAATATAATTTAAGGTGGCTGTGAGTTCCCACTGAAGATCATACGAATTACTTAATTCTGGGTGCATTAGTTGATCATGGCACTCCATCCATCTGAACCAATAATGATAAGAAGACAGCCTTCTAGTGATGAGCGAACTTCTGTTCTTTAACTTTCTCTTCTGCATGTACAGGATTTTAAATAATTAATCTATAGATGTTTGCAACCAGTGTGTTTCTACTATTGCTTTTCCATGGAAGTCCTAACACGTATGTGCCTCTTCTCTTGTCTGTGCACCTTGTTTATGCTTCTTACACTGTTTTAGCAGCTCCTCGAAAACACACACCTGGCTCTTAGAAGTAACAGATTCAGAGAGCTAATATGAAGTGCTTCAATGTTTGTTGTTCCAAACGTGCGTTAACATGGTGTCTTGTCAATGATACTGTCTCAGGCTCTAAATGTATGTAGAAATCCTAACCCAAAGTGATGGCATTAAGACGTGGTCCATTGGGAGGTAACACACACACACATTAAAATAAAATACATATATAGGAAGAATATTTGTATCTCACGTCATTGTGTAATATAGTATGAACTTCCACCAAAAACATAATATGGTGAGTCTTTTGTGTCATGAGCTTTTAGTAGTTTGCTATTTTTTTTTTTTGTATACACAGTCAATTTAATTTTCAGCACAGTAGGTTTTTTTTTTTTCATATTGCAGAGAGGAAAATGGCTTGCTAGAATTGGATGCATGCCTTTTTACAAAAGGGAGTAAGTGCCTCTTTAAATGTATGACAGTGCAATGTGGTAATTGGTAGAATAACTGAGTCCTTTGTAGTAGATTAGTTCACAGTCACCATTCCTGGTTCAGGCTTCATAAAATCTAAACCGAAGTTAAAGCATGGAGATAACCTTTGCCTTCTGTGCCCTTGATAATCAGCTGTTCTCTCTCGTATTGATTATCTTGCCAACCTGTCGGTGCTCAGATGCCTTATGCGGAAGACATAAGGCAAGCTGACAGCCAGCCAGCAGCCAGGAAGGTGAGGGAGAGGTGGTGTTAACAGGAAGACTACCCTTGTCCCCATAATGGATTGACTTGAACTTAGCACCCTTCTCAAAGTGTGCTCTTTGTGCTTGGAATGAGTCACTTGCAGTCTGCTCAGAAATAAAGAGTCATATGGAAAAGCTGATGCGCATTGGCGGAATAAGATTTCCAAAGTGTTTTATCTTGGAGTGACAGTGGGATAGGAGGAGGAGGCTACTACCATCTCTGCAAAGATGGGGTCCTGCAGACTCTTACGGCCATCCTTCCGAAATCAATGCCTTAGCTAGTCCAGTGTTTCCGAACTTAACACAATTGCATGAGGTACAAAAGTTAGGCCAAGCCTACTTAGTTACGTCTCAGCTCTTTTACGACCTGGTCCCAGGAGAGGTGCTGGGCAAATGGCCCACATTCCCGCAGCTTAAGTTTCTCTGCAGTGGGACTGTCAGGATTAAGTGAAACCAAACACCAGAAGCTTCTGGTGAACAGCAAGTGCTGCTTTGGTGGGTTTAAAATTAGCTACCAGTCAATGTGAGGCTGTATGTCCCAGGCCTTCAGAAGACCTTGTCTCAGATGCCACTTAAACAAGGTATTACTACCACCATTTACTGATGGGGGCACTAAATTCAGAGGAGATGAATAAGTCTGAATTTGGACTCAAACCCTTGGATTCTACAGCTTAGGCTCTTTCTTTCGAGTTTAGGGGTTTGTTTTGTTTTGTTTTGTTTTGTTTGCCGGATGTAGACAGGACCCTTGTGGTAAGGGAGCAGCTGCCCCAGAGGACAAGAGTTGGAATTCTCTTTAGGAAGGTTATACTTTGAGAAAGTCATTTCCTAGAGCTTTGGGCTCACCAAAAGTGAGTTGAAAAGTCTTCTGTATGTATACCATACAAATGATGGCTGTTTTGTAGGTAGAGTTGTATCTTGGTAGACTTTAATTTTTTGAAAAAGTTCATTTCCAAGATGTTAGTCTTATTCCTGGTAGATATGTATTTTTTTTTTCTTTTTAAAACATCAAGTGTTTAGTGGGCATTAGACGGTGGATATAGATTCATTTCTTCACCATTTTATATCATGGAAGAGTGTTATATATATATATATATACTGTCCACATGGGAACAAGACAGCCTTCCCTCATCTGTGGAAGTCTATCTGTAGTGTTTTGAGGACCCAAATAACTCAATTTTGGGGCATGCACTGATGTTGTAGATTCAATGAGATGCACTGAAATGAATATTCTAGACAAAAATATACAATGTAACTAATTAAAGAGGAAAACAGAACAATCTATCAAAACCTGGAATCTTGGAAACGTTCTCTGAGGGGCTTTAGAAATGCATGGATAAGGAATCCGGGACACTCCGGTGTAAAGTATGGTGGCAGTTCAGCCTAATGTGATCTAGCCATGAGAGAAAGTCTAATGTCACAGACATTGAAAACAAGTAGATAATACTTGAAATAAGTTATTAATAACTCCATGCTAAGAAATGTTCTACTACTTTTCACTTTTGAGAAAGTTGTAGTTAAGTTGATTCTATGTATTTTGTTGACACAGTGAAAGTCCATTTTATTTTAGAGAGTACATTACATTTTCCAAATGTCTCACACAGTGTCTCTGAAGACAGAGTTGAAAGAAGAAATCTTAATATGGTAAGATTCAAAGGCAAATACTTTGAGTCCCTTTTAATATCCTAAACAAATTCAAAGAATAATGAGGAAAAAACGTGTGTGTGTGTGTGTGTGTGTGTGTGTGTTACATGCAAATTATCGTATGTTCATATTGTGAGCATATATGTACACCCAGATATCAGAAGAAGGCACTGGGTATCTTCCTCTACCACTCTCCACTTTACTTCTTTGGAAATGAGCATTTCCCCAACCAAAAGCTGGGTTAGCAGCAAACCAGCCCCGACAACACTCCTGCCTCTGCCTCACACAGCTCTGAGGTTGCAGGTACACACTGCTACAAAAGGCCTTCTAAAGGAGGGCTGTGGATTTGAACACAGATCCTCTTGTTTGCATACCATAGAACGAAGACTTCCTGTCCCTAGGAAACAATTTCATAATTCATGCAAATCTTCTCCTGTTCATTCATTGTTTCCACTGATCAACTCCAGAAAACATGCCTTACTGTTTGCAGCTAAATTATGCTGTGTCTTTATCTATAGCAATGAGGTAAGTGGTTTCTTCGGTCCTTTATGTTTTCATAATTTCCCCATAATTCACTGTTAAGCCAATTTTCTATATTCTACATTTTAAGACACTGAATGATTTTTGACACTACAGTATAATTTATTAGCAAATTTCTTTTTTCAGAACTTTAAAAAATAAAAATAAATGATAAACAACCAGCCAAATAATAAGTGAACACGCTGAGTCAAAAAAACTGTCTCCCAAATATCTAGCCCCGCGTAGAGTGCTGCTTACGTAACATATTCTGCGTTCTCATAATAAATACATTAAACACATAAATTAGAAAATGCTCATTAGAGTTGCTGGTGACAACAATATTGCCTGGGATGCAAATAGTGTGATCTATTGTCCCATAAACCCTAGCTCTCTATTCCAGTTGCGAGAAAAAGTCCTTACCTGTGTTCTCATTGATTCCCATTTGCTTATTAATGCTGGGAGGATTTCACTACTTACATAACTGTTAGGTGATGATGAGCACAAATTCTCCTGCGTTCACAGCTTTCTTCCCCATAGCTGATTTTCCAAAGTGGTGACAGATGAAAACCACTTTTAAGCTTTTCTGTGCATTCCTTCAAATGTATACACACAGTGAACAGAAATCATCATTTAATGAAGATCTGCAATGTACGCATGTGGTCTGCAAAGACCATCTCAGTGGATGGTCCTCCTTGAAGGAAGGATGATGGGGGCCCTAATGAATATGCTGTGGATGGATGTGGGTGCTCATCTTCTTAGTGGGCTCTCCTTTATGGTACCTCTGGACAGCAACCAGATATGGGATGCTTTTCTGTTTATACTACCAATGGAAAGTGCAAATGAAAACACCATCTTGTACACCAATGGTTTGACTTAGTCCTAAGCTCAAATGTTACAACAATCTTACCTTCAAGGAAGAGTCTCAGAAAAAAGGATTTTCCCCTCAAAATAGAAAAATAGATTTTTGCATCTAGACTCGTTCTAAGCTAAAGACTCTCAGACTGGAGTGGAAGGGTTTCAACGTGGAGCCTCATGCCGCTAACATGTGTGTGTTGAATTTTTAAGACAACTGTGGCAGAAATTCAGTTTCTTAGATATCAACAATGTGATTTAGACAGTTTTAAAGACTTCTATGTAAATTAATAAAACTCATATGGTATATATCTTCCAAAACTGCACACAAGATTAAACAATATTTTGGAAAAGGTTCAGTGATGTACAAATGGACACTACCCCTATGCAGTGGTGCTCATCATCATTAATAATTATAGAATGCAAATGAAAACTATAATCAAACAGCATTTCAAGTCACCTGTTGAGCTTGTAGCATTTAAAAGCACTTTTGAAATTTGATAAAAATTCTTCAAATTGGTACAAGAGTCTCTTTGTTGCACTGTTGCCCTCTGACATCTTAAACAGAACTCCTCTCGATATTCACACGGGTGATATTTGTCCTTAAGAATTCCAGGAAATGCACAGATTTCTAGCGCATATTGGAAGCTGGTGGGCCTCTGGAAATAGAGTTTCTGATCAGAGCCACTTCATCCTGCCTACTGCTCTACAGAAGACATTTGCTCAAAATGGATCTTTGACCTCAATGTAAGTGTGAAATCGAGAAGAGAACATTCGTAGAAGAATGCACAGAACTTCCTTTTGACCTTGGATTAAATGTTGGCCAAAGAAAAATAGTAAGTTGGACCTAGTCAAAATTTTAAGATTTTGTACTTAAAGATACACAAGAAAGACAGGAAGGAAGGAAGGAAGGAAGGAAGGAAGGAAGGAAGGAAGGAAGGAAG
>OU015744.1:19004500-19029880 GCA_907169655.1 Acomys percivali | reverse complement strand
TGTGTGTGTGTGTGTGTGTGTGTGTGTGTGTGTGTGTGTGTGTGTGTGTGTGTGTGAAGTTTATGATGGCCTCCAGGAATCAGAGGTTTCAGAAGTCACAAAGATCAGCTGGTTTTTTTTTTTTTCTGTCTGCTTTTCTCCAGTGTCTCCTGAAGTAAAACCACCTTATCTTCCTCAGATTTATCCTCTTATTCCTCTTATAGTCATATCTACAGGACAATAGTAGCACCTGGGCTTACTGGAAGAATAAAATAATTGGAAGTAAGTGGAAGAGTCAGTTAGTAGTTAATGTATATTAGCCTGCTGTTTTTATTGTCATGGTTCCAATCACTGTCTCTTCCATAATGGAGTCAGACTCCCAGCAGAGCCACTGTCTACCCTGTACTCCCCAGGAGTGTTTCTATGATGGATTGTACGTCTCAGGAAGTATAGAGATGCTCTCCTCAAGGCTATTTTAAGAATTGTTCTTATAACATGGTTCATCAGGTATTAAACTAGGTAGAATAAATATAAGGACTTTTTCTTGCATGGAGTTTTTTTCTCCACTCACTGTCAGCTTGCTGAAGTACGTCATAAATCATCCTGACAGCTCTACTGGCTGGTCCTGGGCTCTGCCAAAATGGAAAGTTAGAAAGTTATGTAAAACTCACAAAATATTGTCTCATTTCTACTGCGTGCAATAATCGTATCCAGATTTGCTAATGAGATATACTCAAGAAATGGGGAAGTAAGGGAGATGAAGGGTTTGTTTACAAGGATACAGAATCTTTCCTGTGTGCTGATGGAGCCAGGAAAGTTGATGAAATATGAGGTGCCGCATGGTCATAGAACAGACTAATAATCTAAATGATCAAACAGAATTCCCACTTAATAGTACTGAAATGAAACATTGTAGAACATTTCTGTTGTCACAACCCTTAGGATGCTCACATAAAATCTACACTGGGTATTTTTTTTCCTTTGGTAGTAAAATAGAAACTCATTTCTACAGTCAAGATCTAGAGTGCCATCTTTTGCTTTGGTCCAACATCATAGTTATTGATTTCATGATTTGTGGATGCTCTCTCCTCTTTCATCAGAATATGAGTACTGTAGTCTTCTTCTGCATTCCAATATTGAGGTATGGGAGAGTAAGATGGCTCAGTGGGTAAACACATTTGCCTCTAGGCCTGCTCACCTCAGTTCTATCTCTGGGACCCACAGGTGGAATGAGAGAGCCAACTTCCTTAGTTTGTCCTCTGACCTAAATACTCTCACACTCCCTCCCCCCCCCCCCCCCCCCCTCCCCCCTTCCCCCCCCCCTGCCCCCAGAGGGAAAAACTATGGAATTTTTTTGTCTGTTGGGGGACAACTTTCAGGGGTCAGTTCTCTCTTTCCAACATGTGATTCCTGGGGATTGAACTCAAGTTGTCTGTCTTGGTGGCAAATGACTTTACCTACTGAACCATCTCACTACTCCTGTTTGTATACCAGATTCTTTTATTTTCTGTCTTTCTCTAAGATGAAGACTGCCAATTATTGTTCATAGTCTGCTATGTACTCAAAACACAAGACACACTTCAAAATTGTGATGACAATTAAATAGGTATTTATAATGCTTTAGAACATATACACAAATAGAACATATTTTAACAACCCCTAATTAACTATGATAAAATTATAAACAAGGTATCTGTAGATGACAAGAGCAATTTTTACAATATTTATATTGAAAGGAGAGAAAGTAAGGAAACTTAACATTAGGACGTGTCCATGAATTCACCACAGATTTTGAGAGAAAGTAAGGAGACATTAGGTAGTACTCATGAATGTACCACAGATTTTTGAGTATCTCCAATGAGAGATGGTCAAGCAATCAAATGGTGGAAAACATACAAATACAATCACACTTAAAATGAATTTAATTTCTTTACAAAGAACAACAGTCATCTTGCAATAAAAATCAAGGTCAATGATACTCTATCTGACAGGAATACATTTAAAGCATAGTAACTTAAGAAATCTTGATAAATTCTAATCAGTGTCCAAGAGAAAGGACACTGGTATGGAAATGCTATTGAGTTGCAATGGTTGAGCAACTTTGTACTAATACAACTCACTGGAGCTGTAGCTATGGCTCACTAGTCTTGTAGAGGACTCACATTTAGTTCCCAGCACCCACATGGCAGCTTACAACTGTCTGTAAGTCTAGTTCCAGAGGAATCTCTGCTGGTTTCTGCAAGCACTTACAAGAATGTGGTATAATAATCATTCATACATACATACATACATACATACACACACACACACACACACACACATGCACACACAAACACAAAGCAAATACATTTTTGAGGTGCCTTCAAGCTTCAGTTACAACTACTCAACTTACCTTGTAGCTTCCTAGAAGAATAAATACATAGAGACATTCTCATGCTCGTCATTATTAGACATAACTGATCTTTCTCATGGAAAATTCTGTTGCTAAGGTGTTTCTTAGAGATAAACAGCTGTGTGATATAGTACAGTATATAGATTAAGCTTGGTCTATCTCGATGCCTGTGAGTTCCAGGCAAGGCTCCACAGATTCAGGCACTTAAAGCACACCTCAGTATCAGGCTAGCTCCAACTTCCTCAAGATTGTTTTCTGTCCTAGTTCCACGGTTTTGCTGTGACAAAATATCTTAACAAAAGCAACTTAGGGAAGAAAGGGCTTGTTGTTGTTGTTGCTTATAATTCCAGATTCTGCTCTGTCATTTAGGGGAAATCAAAGCAGGAATTCAAGTATCCAGTCACTTCACATTCATAGCAAGATCAAAAAGAGAACACATATGGGAATTTTCCTGGCTTGTGAACTTTCTTCATTCTTATGTAGTTCAGGAGTTCCTAAACAAGGAAATGGTGCTACCTATTGTGGGCTGTGTCTTTCTACATCAATCAACAATCAAGACAGTCCTCCATAGACACACCCACAGGCCAACCTGATCTAAACAATTCCTCATTAAGACTCATTTCCAGGTGAGTCTAGGCCATGGCAAAATGAGATTTAAAAACTAACTATCATAGATGTCTTCCTACGAACCCAATTTCCATGCTCAACTCAGAACCAGGTTGTCCCCATAGCTTCTGGCTCCAGTGAGGCAATAATCAGTATGCCAGCAGAAGACAAGATCACCTTTCACCCACAATTGTTCCAGGGGATGAGAAAAGAGACTATATGATAAAGAGTTAGTCCATTAACAGATTAGAAAAACTTAAAATATATATGGACCCAATTATATATGTAGACATATAAGGTGAATCTGAATAGAATTGAATGGAGGAATAGTAATACAATAATAATAATAGGAGACTTCAGTACCTTATACCTGATAATTGGTATATCATTCATCCAGAAAATCAATTAAAAAAAAACATACTGGGTTTTGTCTTAGTCACTGTTCTATTGCTGTGAAAAGGAGCAGTATCTGAGAACCACAGCCTGATTGGCACACAGGAAGAGAGAGAAAGAGAGAGAGAGAGAGAGAGAGAGAGAGAGAGAGAGAGAGAGAGAGGCGCTCAGCCTGGAATGGGCTTTTCTAAAAGTCCAGTGACATACTTTTTCCAACAAAGCCACACCTCCTAATCCTTCCAGTTCATTCAAACAGTTTCATTCCATTGTGACTAAGCATTCAATTATATGAGCCTATGGGGACCATTCTTATTCAAACCACCCTAGGTGGAGCAACACTATAAGACCATTTGTACCTAACAGATATGGAGCCTAACAGATATGCACAGAATCTGCCATTCCACAACTGAATAATAAGCACTTGCCAAGATTAGCAAAAAAATAGTATTTATAATTTAAGAAAAGGGAAATATTGTCCAATGGCTTTCCTAATTTCAATGGAATGAAACTATAATCAGCAATAATTGAAGTCCTGGGATAGTCTCAATTCTCTGCAAATTACACAAAATAATATTGAATGATCAATGACTGAAGGAAAGAATCATACAACGAATAAAAGTATATACTGCGTTAAGTGAAAATGAACACAGCATTCAAAACCCTGTGTAATGTAACAAATGTAGCTCTAAGATGTTTATGTTACATATTTTAAAAGAAAGACTTTAAATAATATAATTTTCTACCTCAAAGAATTTAAAAAAAAAAGACTAAGCTCAAAATTAGCAAGATAAATACCATAAAAACAAATGTCAGAGCAGACATAAAATAGAGAAAGAACAAAAGAGCAAAATTAAGAACTGTTTTTGACAGTTTAAACGTTTGCAAACTTTACATTATGAAAAAGAAAGACAAATATAGCTAAAGGAGGGTTATTCAGAGTGACACTACAGATATGTACAGGATCATGATGCTAATGTGAGCCATAACACACAAAAGATTGGATAACCTAAGAGTTCAGGACAGTTGTTCATCAAATTAAAATAAGCTAGGGTTATCTAGAGAGAGGACATATCAATTGAGAAAACGCTTCCATACAATTGGCCTGTAGAGAAGTCTGTGGGGCTATTTTTTTTTTAAATGAATGATTGATGGGAGAGATTCCAACCCACTATTGGTGGTGACATCCCTGAGCAGGTGTTCCCAGGCTACATGTGAAAGCAAACTTACTAAGCCAGGAGAAGCAAACCAGTAAGCCGAGTTCATCCATGGTCTCCGCTTCAGTTTCTGCCCTTGTTTTCCAGGATAGACTATGTAACCTGGAAGCCAAATTAACCCTTTCCTCCCCAGGATGCTGCTACTGATCATAGGGAAGCATCAATCACTAGAAAGCAAACTAACATAGAAGCCAGTAGCAGGGAGTGGGCTATTGTTGTAACCTGTACCTACACATTTGTAATGAATTACCTGGACAGGGAGGGGAGAGCAAGAAAACCGTACTGTGTGGATGGCATCAAAAAAATAAAACAGACAAGAATAAATTAACCAAAAGATGAAATATTTGTAAATGGAAATCTAAAAGCATTCATCAAATAAACCAAAAAAGGTATAGATAAGTGACAGAGACCCTTTTCTCATGAGTTGGAAAAACTAAAACTGCTAAATTCTTTTTTACTACCCAAGATAATCTACAGATTTGGAGCACTGTTTTTTTTTTTCCACAAAAATTCTGGTAACATTCCAAGAGGAATAGAAAAAAATCCTAAAATTTATATGAGACTACAAAAGATGCACATGGCTGAGGTACTCTTGGACCCAGAGAACAGGGCTGGTGGCATCATGCTGCCCTCTGTGACGATGCAGTAAAACTCTCTGGGGATCTGAGTGCATGCTAGAGGCGTTAAAAGAAACCAATGAACAAAGCGGAGTCCAGACATCAACACACATGTCCATTTCCAGGTTTGTTTTGTTTTTAATAAAATGCTGGACCGATAACAACAGGGAACAGGTTGTCTCTTCATTTGGTGGTGCTGGGCGGGGCCAGAGAGGTAGCTCATCTGTCTACAGCACCTACCACTACACAGCTTACAACAGTCTGTAGCTCCAATTCCAGGCAGTCCAATACCCTTCTCTGGCCCCATGCACGTACTAGACACACATATGTAGTTCACATACGTAGAAGCAGAGAAAACATTCATGCACACATTGTTTTTTGTTATTTTTAATTGGTATTGGGGAAACTGCATGTCAGTACTCTGAAGAGTGAAATCGGGTCCTGTTTCATAACATAAAATAATTATAAGTTCAGAAACTTGAGTGTGAAACCTGGAACTCCTGGAAGAAAACATGAGAAAGCTTTTAGACAATGGTGTGTGTCCACATTAACATCTTAGATTTAGGTGTGACTCCAACTAAGATATAAACCACAAAGCCAAAAGGGCAGAGGATGGGCAACTGGATAACATCAAACTAAAAAAGTTTTCAGAGTAAAGGAAAGAACACAATAAAAATGGGAAAATATTTTTAAGCATGCAAGTAATGATGGATAACTATGGGTCAGTGTCCAAATATATAAGGAAATTAAAATAATCCCATCAACAAATAGCCTGATTTAAAAATAAACAGAGGAGTAATGGGGTTATAAAAAACAAAGCATCACTAATAATCAGAAAAATTCAAATCAAAGCCACAACTGGATGCCATTTGGTAATTGTTAGAATTGCTATCATAAAAACACACTGTGCCTTGGTAGATTACTTGAGCAGTGTGCCCTATGACCCTAGGTTCAATAATGTCCAGTGCGAGTGAGGGTTGCATGGACCCAGACCACAGAGAATATACAGAGAGGAAAAAGAATCTTGTACATGGTCCAGATAGTCCACTTCCAGGTATAAGTTTAGAGGAGCTGAAATTCTCATGTTGAAATGATAGCGCAGGCCTGTGTTCACTGTGGCATTCCTGCAATAAGCAGAGATTTAGAATCAACCCAAATGTCTATTAATGAGAGAATAGACAATAAACATGTGACAAGTTTTCACAAATATACAGCAACTGAGCTCTCAAGGCCTAATGTACAACATAATGATCACAGTTAATAATGTTGTGTTATATAGTTAAAATCGGCTAGAAAACTAATGCCAAACGTTGTCACAATACTCTTACCACTAACTATATAAGGTACCAGATATGTTAATTAGCTTAATAGTAGTGATCATTTCACGATGTATTCATGTGTCAAAACACGCTGTACACTAAATATATCAAATTCTGGAATGTTAGCTACGCGTTAGTAAAGCTAGGATTTAAAAGATGAAGTGTTGATTTTCCAATAAAAATTAAAAAAAAGTGCAAGGCATACAAGGAACCCTGAAGGTATCGTCCTTGTAGTTTAGGGGAGGCTAGGAGTTTGAGATAGAGAATCATATCACTCACACAAGCCTTGAACTCGTCACGCGGATGAGACTAACCATGAACATCACTATTTCTCAACTACTGAGATTATGGGTACGCAGCTCCATACCTTTAATATTTAACTATTTAGAAAGAAGATCCTATATTAGAACAATGTGTCAACAAACATGACAACAATATAAAAAAAACTATGCAAGAGGAGCTGGAAAGGCATTATAACTGACAAGGTTTTGAACTGAAGCGAAAACTTAATTGCTAGAAAAGAGAGTCGGCAACTCAGAAGATGAGCCGTGAGAGCGTGATTCAGTCTGCAGAATGAACCGAGAGAAGTGGAAGGAAGAAGAACTGCACAGCACCTCAGAGCCCATGCAACACCATCGAGCACACCGGCTGCTCAACGGAGACCGTCAAGAGATGAGCGGGCAAGAGATGGGGACAAGACGTATGCATAAAGAAAGTAGCCAATGTGTTTCATGGTTAACAAAAATCCATAAATCTGTATGCTCAGGGTGTGTAGCGAACTTGCACTTGGACCTAGACAACTCAGAGTCAAAAGACTCAACCAATGACCAGAGAAGAAACAAGGGCAAAGGGGTCCTTAATGAGATCCACAGCTGAGTCTTGAACAAAGTTTTGTTTAAGCAAGCATCAACATTCAGTTTTCATTGATTCCCTATGACAAACATGGAGGAACTAATGAGGAATTAATCAGTTAATTACTATGGTTTAATAGAGCATATCTATATAACTTGAAAGACAGTGATAACAAAAGAGGTGATATTGTAGTTTCATTTCTTTTGCTGTGATAAGACACCCTGACCAAAAACACTGTAGAAGAGGAAGGGGGTTATTTGGTTTACAACGGCAGGTCACAGTCGACCAGTGCAGGGAAATCACAGAAGAATCTGGAGACAGTTGGTTACCCTATATCCACAGTCAAGAGGAGAGAAAAATGAACGCATACATGGTACTTGCTTGCTTGCTGCTTTCTTCATTCTTAAACAATTCTGGGCCCAGCGTGGGGAATGGTGCTACCCACAGTGCGCTGGATATTTCTACATCAATTATGGAAACCAAGGCAATGCCCTAAGAGGCATGCCCAGGGGCCAATCTGATGTAGACAATCCCTCATTGACCCTCTCTTCCCCATGTGAGTCTAGTTTATGCCAAGATGACAACTAAAGCTAGCCATCGCAGAAGAAAAAGAAAGAAAAAGAAAAAGAAAGCATTAAAATTAGTATATTTAATTCACTTAAATGTTAACAGACTACAAGGCAACTCATTTGGGAAGAATTTTCCCTAGCCAGACAAGGCCTATGAAACTAGAATTTAAAAAAAAAATGACCTGGATATACTTTAAAAAATAAAAAATTATCAATTAAGGAAGGAAAAGGTTTTGATGTTTCTGTGATATTTTCTGCCAAGTATATATCTCAAGGTTTTATGCAAAACAGCACCTAGGCTTACTTACCTTTTTATAGGCATTGCTCTCTCTTTCTTTTCTTTCCTCGTCTCTGCTCCATCTTTTCCTTCCAGTCTTTATTGATTCCTTCCTACTTTGGGTTGTGATGATTGAACCCAAGGATTCAGAAATGCTAGGTGAGCACTCCCTATTGAACTATGCCTCAACTCTGACAGGCCTTTTAAAGTCATTAAAATGTCCTTATCAAGAGTGGTCATGTTCCTTCTGTGTAGAAGTGACAGCATTGAGTGGGTAGTGCAAAAGGAACTAAGGGGATATGGTGCCGAGGCATGTGGCCTCAGAGGCACAGCTCTAACATAGGGAGGCTGGCAGGTTGAGGCAGCTGGGTCCCCACTGCCTTTTGGAAATGGCATTTCCCTGTTGTGTTAAACTTAAGATGACCAATCACAGTGCTCTGACAAGGATGTCAATCACTTTCGCAGAAGATGACTCACCCTATGAGAAGCATACTAAGGTTCTCATTTGGAGCTGTCACTAACATCATCACATTGCCTGGCTTCTGGCTTTAAAAAAAAATTTTTTTTTTTTAAAAAAAGAACTTGCCTCTATTTGTGGTCTTGCTTTTGTTTAAATATTTAGTATTTTATTCATCATAGTTATTTTTTACATTTATTGTTATTTTTCTCTGTGCGTGTGTGTGTCTGTCTGTCTGTCTGTCTGTCTGTCTATGTCTATATAAGGGCATGCCATGTATATGTGGATACTCGTGGAATCCAAGAGGGCATCAAATCCTCTGAAACTGGGTTCACAGGTGGTTATGAGCCACAGTGTGACTGCTGGGAACCAAATATGGGCTCTCCGGAAGAGCAGCAAGTGTTCTTCACCACTGAGCCATCTCTCCAGCCCCCATATGGGTTTCTGCATTCAGTTTGCATTCATTCCTTTTGGTACTTGCTATTTTCTCCTTAAACTATTCCATCAAAACATGATTTATCTTAACTGTGGCGCTTTTGACACCCCTTAAATTTGGCATCTTCAGACACTTCTCTTACCTCGCCACCATCTTGGCCCTTTCTCCAGACTTTGATCCCACAAGTGACAGTTTCCTGATCCAAATAAGAAGAATCTGGAAACCAAGTAAGTCTGGCATAGTCAAGGAAATAGAAGAACGAAAATATCTAATGTCAAAAAAAGAATGCTACTGCCTACTTGGAACTCTCAAGAAGAAAACTATGGAAACTATATAAGCTGCTTTAGTGAAGGAACTGGTCCCAAATATACAAACAAATTGAATGTAATGAATGAAAAAATTCTTCACTTCCTCTCAGTATATATGTGGATAAGGAACACAGATATGAAATTTGAAATTAAATCAATAAAAAAATATGTGCAGATCTTATTACAGACAATTATCAGAAGAATAGATTTGATCTAAACAGAATAAATGATATCACCTATCTCCATTGGAGTATTTAATGATTTAAAAAATGAAAGTTTATGCAAATTAATGTTTAATTTTTATGCAATTATAATTGGGTTTGGAGTGGTTTAATTGACTGACTTATCCAAAAGTTCATCTTAGATGATAAACTTCTTAAAGGCAGAAAGTTTTGGATCTTTTTAGCCTTTTGTCCACATATGTTTACTTTCAAATGTTTGTTGTTAGGAGTCATGGGTCTGGTTGGAGGCCTACGCTATCGTTACTGGATCCTCCCTGGGACTGCTGTCAGATATCCTGTTGTTGCCGTGTGTCAAGGAGATTCTTAATCTTTGAATCTGCAGGTCTGGCCATTCATGTGTTCCAGCAGGTCATACATGGGGTAGATGTTGGGGTGAGGTCGACTCAAAGCCCTGGATCAGGGCCTGCTCCTGTGTCCTCAAGGCAGAGACCACTCTCTAGCTCCTGTGTCCTCAGGGCAGGGCCAGCTCTCCAGCTCCCATGAACCCAGGGCTGACTCACCTGCTCCTGCATCCTCAGGGCCAGCTCTCCTGTTCTTTCTTTTTAATATATATTTTATTAATTTATTCATATTACATCTCAATTGTTATCCCATGTCTTGTATCCTCCCATTCCTCCCTCCCTCCCATTTTCCCCTTACTCCCCTCCTCTATGACTGTGACTGAGGGGGACTTCCTCCCCCTTTATATGCTCATAGGGTATCAAGTCTCTTCTTGGTTGCCTGCTATCCTTCCTCTGAGTGCCCCCAGGTCTCCCCATCAAGGGGATGTGGTCAAATATGGGGCACCAGAGTTCCTGTGAAAGTCAGACCCTACTCTCCACTCAACTGTGAAGAACAACCTGTCCATTGGCTATATGAGTGAGTTAACCCAGAAGCAGAAAGACTCAAATGGCATATACTCACTTATATCTGAACACTATCCCAAGAGGCACGTCCCATGAAAGTCTTCACTTACCAGGAAAGTGGGATAGAGGTGAGGACATCCTATTGGGACTCTAGGTGAGAGAAGCATGGGAGAATGGGCAAATAGAAGGATCCAGAGGGTCCTAGAAACCTACAAGAAGAACATTATGATGGGTGGATCTGGGCCCAGAGGTCCTGCTCAAACTATGGCACCAATCAAGGACAAGACGTACAGTAAACTTCAAACCCCTACCCAGATAAAGTTCTCCTGTTCTTGTGTCCTCAGGGTCAGCTTTCCTGCTCCCATTCAATTCGCCAGATTGTTGCTGGCCATCAAGGCCTGGATGGCCTCCTACTCCTATGGGTACTGGATCTTGTGGGCCATCAAGCAGGTGGCAAGTGGAGGCCTCTTAACATCTTTGTTGAATTGCTCACAGAAACCATTGATGTTGGCCCAGCTCAGCTTCTTGTCCTGGGGAACTTGTGGATCTGATGATTTGCACCTCCTGAGTCTCCATAGCGTGTTCCATCTGCCGTGGTGCTACCCCTAGTATCCACCTCTACACGATCCAGCTCTCAGCACTGAGCATGACCCTGGTCCCTGAGAGGAGGTCCATGAGGCCTGTGGTGTGGGCAGTGCAGTCGTCGCTAGGGCTCAACTCAAACAGCACCCTCTCTTTGAACGCCATCGCCTTGGCCTGAAAAGCAGCGGCAGTGGTGGCCCGGGGCCGCTGGGAGCTCACCAGAGCTTGGTCCCATGGATAATCCACTGGACAGGATTTCCTTCTCTCTAGGAAACACCAGCACTGTGTTGTGGAGTTCTCAGTGTGGTCATTTGGTGGCTGTGCAGTCTCTGCTGTTCTGCGGATCAGACACAGTGTGAGATCGACGCCATCTTGGATGATCTCAGCTTGGGTATTTCTAATACATTGCTCTAAGTGTTTCCTCCCAATCAGGCCACTCTCGGGGGTGAACTTTTCTGTGTAGCTCTGGAACACAATCATCCTCCTCAGAAAGTTTTTAGAGAGTGACTGTGTTTAGGACAAATAACAACACAATAAAGTTGTGATAGTTAATATGCTCAATGGGGCAGGAGCTTAGAAGGCAAGCCCCTAGGTGTGCCTGTGACAGATTATCTAAATTGGGTAATTGGAAGTGGAAAGACCCTACATGTCATGGTGCCATTCCAGGAGGGTATTAGTAGGTCTTGGACTGAATGAAAGAAAGCCCACTATGCACATGTGTTCCTTTCACAGCAACTAGACAGCAATTAATTTAAAAGTGGGGTGCTAATGGTGCAGCTTCAGTTCTACAGTGGACAAAATCATGGCATAGATTTGTTTAGTAATAATCTCAGTAGATATAAGAAATTATAATGTAATGGAAGGAATCTGATTCAGTTGAAAATAATGGATTAATAGATAAGTGCTATTGAGGATAGTTAGGAAGGCATTTAAAGGAAATACAATTACAATTCAGTTCACCTGGATATCAATTCCATCCTAACCAGGCTGAAGGGCAAATGCAAATACTTATACATCTGCCAACCATATCTATCAGTGACTATTTAATGTAAGCAATAAGTTCTTTCTAAATAACCTATTTGATTCATATAATTATGAAAATGCTGACATATTAGCCTATAAGGAAAAAGAAAAAGTTAATTGAATGTTAAGGAATCCGTTAAATGGAGGGGGGTATGGATAAGGAAAAAGCTAACAGTTTTCTGCTTGATAAGAAGATCTCCCTCAGCTGTTTTGTGTCTTGTATTACTTTTTTGTTTTTAGTTTGAAAAGCTTTAAATAACTGAATAATTGAATAATAACTTACAATAAAGGAAAATTTGAATTAGAAAGAGGACTTGGATATTAAATAAGGAAAAGCTTCAAATTTTACACCTTTAAACATAGCAATTTCATATTTAAAAAATCACCTTCTAATAAACCCTTACCACCAAATAAAAGGAATGCTTACCCAGCAATTTTCTACCTGTGTAGCTCATCCTTGGCAAACTTTGTGAGCAAAACTTACGGCAACCTCTGCCGATGGTTAAAATCATACATAGTGAAGTTTACGCATCATTCCTGGCAAGAACTCTCATTCTGCAAAAACAGGAGGAAAGTTCTTGAGCACAGTATAGTCACTGCTATTGATTTTCCCAAAGTCTACCTTCCCTTCTGTGGTGAGAGAGCCTGACCCGAATCTCAGACCACACTTACTGCTCGCTAGAGAGTCACATTCTTTGTCTCCCTGGTAATTACTGTGAAATCTAGCTTTTGTGCTTTGTTGTTGCCGATTTCCATTTTTCTGCAGTGGGATGTGAATATAAGTGATAAATATAATCCTGGGTACCACCCATCTCCCATAAGAAAGTCAGTGCCTTCCGTTTCTATATTCCTCTTTGGTGCTGAAAAATGGACAAGGTGGTGGCAGTTGGAATGGAAGCCGGCTTATGAGAGAGAATACATATGTTCTCCAGGAAGGAACACCACACAATGGTACTGAGGCCTCGGAAGTGAGGGAGGAAGCTGGTGTTTCATTTTGAATGTTTGCCCCCTTAGAAGCAAGCATTATTTGGGGTTTTTCATCATAGCATTAACCCTTTCAGACTCTCAATGTGCTGCAATTTCAGTATCACTGAAATTAGGGCAGTATCATACTCATTAGGGCAAGCAAACGTAGATGTTGTTTTCATATTGTAGGTAAAACATCAAGTTCTACACAGATTGGAAAGCTTAGATATCTTAAATACTTATAACCTACAACATTGTAGAAAATAGGGGGAAATGCAAGGAAAATATGGAAATTATGACAGACATCAGTGAGGAAAATTATTAAAACAATCTTAAGAAAGGAGAACATGGTTGAACAGAAGTAATCTGTGGAGAAAACAGGAAATAAAGACCTAAGATATGTAACATATAGAGATAAAGTGAGATAAAGCAACGTAAGAGTAACAAATAAATATGAAAAGTAAACCCAAAATGCAAAAAAAAAATAAGAAAATATATTCCACTTCATTAGGAATCAAGAAAATAGAAATAAAAATTGCACAGAAATTGTGTTTTCCATGTGCGAAAACAGAAATTTTCATTCACTGTTAATCGGCAAGTAAACTCTGCAATCTTGGCAGGAACCACAAAGCTTAAAGTATGAATACCTTTCCACTCACAAGCTTACCTACAGAAATCAAAGAAAATAAGCCCAAAACTATTTTCATGGATTTATTTTCTATCATACTTATAAAAATTTAATTTACCTAAACACTCTCCCAGAGAGGAATTTACTGACAAAAAAAAGTATTTTTTTCCTTTCCACCCCACTTTTAAAAATTGATAACTCAGTCATGTATCTGTATATTAAAAAAAACAGTAAGTAATACACAATATTGCTGTATATAAAGTCTGTCAATTCTGTGACCCACTATAATTTTTTCACAAAGAAAACTGAAGAATAACAGATTGAAAGCCTTAGTTCAATTAAGTCACACTGAAAATGCCATCAGGAATTTTACACACTTGAGCTCTTAAATTCTGAAGTTTGCCTGGAATATATACAGCAATAATATTTGAGGAAGTTGCTGTCCCTCTAGTCAGTGTGATGCAAATGTTGGCTGTGGTACATAAGCAGAGTTTGTATCAAACTCGTGAAATGCTTCCATAATGAAGAGACAGCAAGGATATACATCATATTGTCTCAACTCTGAGTGACACACAAATATTAAGAGGGACACAAAGAGCAAAAGTAAGCACTCCAGTAGTAGATGGGTTTAGGGAAATGATGATTTACAAATCGTCCATCTAATACTCTGGTTTCTCTTCAGAGCGTATAAATCTTTTGCCTTTTACAAATTGTCCATCCTCCTTCTTTTAAAAAAATGTATTTTCAAACTTTCTAGAATGAATGTTTATGAAAACAAAACTCTATTTTACAAAAGTGTTTGGAAAAGCTGGATGGCCCATTCTGCAACTTAAGCTGCCCATGCACAGGGCTCTCAGGATGCTAATTAGAAAAGGATGAGTTAATTAAAGTTGTGTGCTTAGTCTCTCTGGCAAGGATTTCTTTTAATCCAATAGTGCTGTGTATGTGTGAGAGAGTCTATGTGTGCGTGCATGTGCATTTTCTCCATTTGCAGAACGTGGTTTCTGGATGAAAAACTGAGAACAGACTGGCCCTCTGGCCAAAGCTACTCCCGTCAGGGAGGCTCAGTTGCAGGTGCACACTGCTGGGTCACTTTGCCAAGTGAAAATAGTTGTGCTTTCTGCGGTGTTTGGGGTTTCTGAGTTGAGACAGAGCAAGAGGAACTGTAAACAGTTTGCCCTTTGCAGATGGAGTGAAGTACTGAAATTCGCTGACGTTCCCGGAGGGGTTGTTTGTTTGTTTGTTTGTTTTGTTTGTTGCTGTTATCACTGCCCTGAAAATAAACAAGGAAGAAGCCTGGCACACTAAATCCGCTCTCAGTCACTGAGCAAGTGGATGCTTTCCTGGGTGGTTCTGGGGTTGCCGTGCCTCTGGCTTGACATGAGAGCAAATGGAAATACATCAAAGTCAGACTTTCCTCTGCCCATAGCGTAACTTTACTCCAAAGACTTGGTGGTGCAGGAGAATGTATGCCAAAGTTTTCAGGAAGGAAGTGGGCCTGTCTCTTAAGGGCCTCTGGGTCTCTCAAGGCCCAACAGGCAGCTGGAAAACCTCCGGACATAATCCCATCTCAGCTCCTCCCTGGGCAGTTGACAACCATTTCCCCCCCCTCAAGGTTCCGTTTCCTCTCTCCCAACCCCATTAAGGTGTTTAAGGATTAATTAGTTACTGCTAATTAGGGCCACAAAGCTGAGAAAACACCCCTGTATATGGAAGTAGTGAGATAAATTTTTGTTATCTCTTTCAGGGGGATCCATCCTTGATCAGAGAATGCTTCCTGGGACTCCCTCCTCATTGATACAACCCGCTGAATTCCTACTCCCAGGGCCACCCTGTGGATGGCTTCTACTCTCTCTGCACTGTGCTTTTATCATTCTAAAGAATGAGAAGTCTGACACATGGGCTAAGGCCAAGAATTCCCAAAGCATCAATGGATCTTTGGGGGATTCTAAGTGGGTACTCTTTGCACATTTGTGGTTCAGCTCACGAAACTTCCTCAGTAGTCCCCACTTTGAGAAGGAGGAACTTCAAGTCATGATTTAAGGAGAAAGAGTCTTTGGGAAGACTGTCCTGGGTAAACACAAATGAAAAGATGGATGCAGACTCTTATGCTTAATTCCTACACATGCTATAAAAGTGCAGCTCATAAAATACAATTAAATATACATGGTAAAAAGATTGATAACTAAAAAAGCAAATGACAATTATATAATTTAGGCTAGAAGCACATTGAAAATAAGCCACCACATTGCTTCCACGGGCCATTCGAAACTATTTTTTTTACAATGACAGAAAACAACCTACAGTAAGCATGTTTAGGTAAGTTAACACTGTAAAGTAGCTATTAGAATCCTCATATTGCTGTAGACAGGAGGTGAACATAGACATGAAATGACTTGCTCATCTATCTGCAGGTGACAATTCAGAGTTAGAACCTAGGCAACCTAGCTTCAGAAGTTATGTTTCTTTTTAAAGAAGTATTTATTTATTTATTCATTCACTTTGCATCTCGGTCACAGCCCCCTCCCTCTGCTCCTTTCAGTCCCAACCTCCTTCCCCACCTCCCACCCCTATTCCTCCGAAAAAGGGAGCCGCCTACTCACCCACCCCAACTCATCAAGTTGTCCACTTGCCCTGTGGCCTCGTGAGGCAGTGCTATCAATGGGGGAAATAAATGGTTAAAAGCAGGCAACAGAGTCCATGTCAGAGACAGCATCTGCTCCCCTTATTGTGGGACAAGCAAAAAGACTAAGCTGCCACCAGCCGCATCTATGTAGAAGACCTAGGTCCAGTCCATACAATGGTCTTTGGTTGGTGCTCTAGTATAAGGGGCCATGGAGACTAAAGCAGACACCCTCTAACCAGACAAGACTCCTAGGGGAGGAAGGAGAACACCCACAAAAACTTTTGTCCAAAACTTACCCTGCCTATAAGACATGCAGGAATAAAGATAGAACAGATAGATCAGAGATTGAGGGAATATCTAATTAATGGCTGCCCCCACCCCAAGACCCACCATATGGAAGAGAGCCAGCCTCTGACACTATTAATGCTACTCTGCTATGCTTACAGAATGGAGCCTAGCAAAGTTGTCCTCTGAGAGTCTCCACCCAGCAGCAGTTTAAAACAGATGCTAAGACTCACAGCCAAACATTGAGCAATGAGTAGGAAACTTTGTGGAAAAGAGGGGAGGGGGAGGATAAAAGGTCCTAGGGGTGACAAAAGGTCCACAAGGAGACCAACAGAGCCAACTAACCAGGGCCCAGAGGGGTCTGAGGAGTCTGAAACAGAGGTTATATTCTTAATACCAAGAACTCAGTGCTTCATTGTCTCATTGAATGTGAGTTTGGATGCTACAAGCCAATGGACTCAGACTACACTTTCTTGTGGCTATAAGACATGTGTGAATTTCAATAATGAGAATGACAATTTTTTTCCTTATTTTCAACATACTGAGGTATTCATATTATACTTTACCCCTTTGAACTACCAAACTCAGCACTTTCAAAGGTACCAGCAAGGTTTTATAACCATCATTGCTATTTTATTCCAAAATATTTTTTTATTACTCTAAAAGCAAAGCCTGTCCCATATTAGCATTCAGGTTCCCAGCTTCTTCTCCCCACCAGGCCAGCAGCAGCCCACTCTACTTTCTGTAAATATTATCTTCTGGATATGTCATGTGATTGGGATCCAAGGATCTGTGACCATTCGTGTCTGGCTCCTTTCTTTTGACCTAGTGTCCCCAGGCTTCCTTCGTGTATCATGTGTCGATACTTCATTCCTTTTTATTCCTGAATAACAGTGCATTGTGTGGCTGCATCCAGGCATTGTGTTGTTTATCCAGCCATCCTAGGACATTTGCTTTGTTGTCTCATCGGCGCTGCTATCAATGGTCTATGAGCATTTGTGTACATAACCTGGAATAGAATTTCTCAGTCAAAAGACAACTCAGTTTAATTTGCTGAGGGGGAAAAATACTTTAAAGGTGACTTCTAACATTTTAAAACTTACTCTTTGCAGCTCCGCATACATACTTTAAAATATTTTTAAACAGCTTGCAAAACACTACACAAAATGATTGTAATATCCTGGTTTAAAAAAGGAGAGGCCCCTTGGGAGCAGAAAACCATCAAGGAAGAGTGTTGGTATAAAGCCTGTGAACGTCCCAGTAATGGATTTTGGAGATCCAACAGGATTGAGCACAAATGGCTGCTCTTGTGCTCTTTCTGAGGTGAGGAATACCCAAAGGGATGCCATGTCTGACCCTACTTCTCTTCTCCTTAGGCAAGATGCTAAAGGCCACTGCAGATTCCACACCACTGCAAGGAGCCGCATTCTGCAACGCTTTACCTTGGTTGAAATAGATGAAAAGTAAAGAGTCCAAAGGATCACGGTTACCTGGAGGTTTTCTGTTGGCAGAAATGGGTTTTCCCTTTGTTTGCATTCAAATGTGATTTTCTTTCCCCAGCACAGTAGGGACAGTCCCATGCTGTTTTACTGTCAACTGTAGCAGAGTTCCTTCTGTTCTTATACAGACATTGAGCAGAAGCATCTATCTTTCTGAAAAGCTTCCCAACTTATTCCATAAATTGAATGACATGAGCCTGATGGGAAGGCAAGGGTCTCTCACAAACCCCCAGCATGAAGTTGGTCTACCCTCCAAAGGGCTTGCTCAGGAGTCTTGGCCTGTTCATCCCACTAAGATAAGACGGCCTGAGTTTGTCCATCGTCAGATCATTGTATGTTGTCATCGAACTCCACTGCTACCAGAAATTGGTGTCATGTGCTCAGAAAGAGAAGAAGATTCCTTTCTGATATATGTTTTCCTTATTAGCTGTCTGCTAATGCTGTTACACAGAGAGAAAATGGAAAACTTAAATCTGTAGCCATATGCCCAATGTATGTCCCTCTCTCTGGCTCCCAGGGAATATTCTCTTTCAAGCTGTGTGACTTTGGTTCATTGTATTTTCTTGACCAGGAACATAATCATTTATGAATTTATAAAGTCTTATGAAGAACCTGTTACAGAACTCAGAAGCTCAGTGGCCAAGTAGACACGTTTTGAGCTTTGAAGGAAGCAAGGAAGACCTGGATTTGGAAACTGTCTTCCCACCCAATAGCTACACACACATTCTTTTCTACATTTTTTTTTTTTTGGTATTCTTTAGTACATGTATGTTCATGTTTGTTTAGTTTTGTGGGTATATGCATGTGGGGTATGTGTGTGTTTGTGAAGACAAGAAGTCAGCCTTGGATGTCATTCTTGAAGACACTCTTTGCCTTATTTTGAGACAGGGGCTCTCACACAGATCTCACCAATTTGGCTATGCTGGCTGCCCAGTGAAGTAGAGCAATCCACCTGCCCAGCTGTGAGATTTCCAGTGCCAGCACGCCCAGTTTTTTAATGCAGATTATGGGCTTGAACATGGCTCCTTATGTTCACTTGGCAAAAGCTTTACCAACTAAGCTACCTTTCTAGCACCGTATATGTGTGTCCTTAAGAAAAATCACTGAAGCCCTTCGAAGTTTGGATGCGACAAGCCAGCATAGGTCAAACTCCCATAATGTGCCTGGAACACAACAATAGTTCAGTACATAAGAGCTGTTCTCTTAAAGAGTTTACCACTGCAATGTGTGTTCCACGTATGAAATGATCAAGGTGTTAAGCTAATATACAAACAAGAAAGGCCAACCACTCCACTTCCTTCATTTGCTTGCTGCCTCTGTACACTTTCGTTTCACTTTTGTTCCTCCTGAGACAAAATTTTCTTTTCTTTTTTTTTTCTCCTCGCCGCTTGTAGGTTTCACCCCTGCTTGCTTGCACATGGCTGCTCTGGTCTGAACAGCTCTGCAGTTACACAGTTAGCACCCCCAACACGTCCAGCCGCCATGGGAAAGAGAGCACACAGCTGTTGAGGGCTGTGTTCGCTCTGGGGCTTTTCTTCCCCCTTTGTCTCTCGCCCCTGGCACCAGGCAGCAGCTCTGTGGACCCCTCGCCTCCCACTGCTGGCTCTGGTGGTGGCACTGGTGTGCTGGGGGATGGGGGAAGCTCACATTAGCTCCGGGTCTGTGGCAGAGCAGCAACTGCAGTCCCAGTGATTGATTTACTCCGGAGCACCAGAAAGCCCGACTAGCTCAGCAGCTCTTTATGACATCTGGCACACACTGGAACTTGCTTCCAGCTCGGCTCGCGGAGCTGGGCTCTGTCCTGCCTTAAAACTAGCCCCAGCTTCTCAATTACCTTCTGCCCTTATTCATGCCCTGCCAATTCCTCTTTGCTGGAATCTGAATGAAGCTACTGCATCTGCCAAGGCCGAGACACTCTTGCAAGGACTTGTGGTCCTCACCTAGGAGGTGCCGGTGGCATTTAGATTCAGGCTGGTGGAGAGCGCTTTCGGATACTGTGCATTATATGTAAGAGGAGGAAAGGTGATGATATCTGACTAAATTTTTTTGTTGGATATTTCTAGGAAAGAGAGTTGTCTGCTCTCTGACTTCTGCTGGCCCTGTGCCCAAGTCAAAAGACCACAGGGCAGGTGTGAATGCATATGCTCTTCCGTTTGTCCCCTTGGAGAACACACTTGGGCTCACCGGGCAGCTGCCATCTCTGTCACCCACTTGGTTCATGTTAGCTGGGAGGGATCGTCTCTCCAGTTCCTCATGACCTGAGTTCAGAGGACTGAACTGATCAAATAAGCCACTTCTCCAGGACAATTCATCAACTTCTAGCAGAGGGAGCCACCAGAAGTCCAGCCCTGTGAAAAATGAACTGGACACTTGTAGTGGGGAGGATGGGAGCAGGCTCTTTACCTCAAAATTGAGAGAAGTTCTGCAAAAGGCACTTTTAAATTTGCCCAGCTTAATTTTCTTAGTCCTTTCCTTCACTGTGGGCTTGCTGTCGGCTTAGCTGCACGCATCACATAAGAATAGTACAACTACCAAAGACTCTGGCCTCACAAGAAGAGGAGCATCTTTCTAAAAACAATCTCCAAAGTATCAGACAGGAGTAGGATGTGCAGGTCAGAGGGCACAGCTGTAGGAATAATTCTTCTAGCTCACATTAAGACAGTCTCCTTTGCTCTCTCTCTTTCATGATACAAAGTGCATACCATGCAAGCTCCACTTCTTGCTCTGAGGTAGTTTTCCAGATGAGAGCAATTCTATGATCAATAAAGACACACACTTGTTTCCATACTCCAAACACACTGAGCACAAGCAAGTCTCTGAACACCTTGCCCATAGTAGAATGTAAGATTTGGAAAGAAGCCGGGTGCTGTGGTGCATGCCTGTAATCCTTGTGCTCAGGGAGGCAGAGCCAGGAAGGTCTCTGAGAGTTTGAGGCCAGCCTAATCTACAAAGTGAGTCCAGGACAGCCAAGGCTACACAGAGAAACCCTGCCTTGAAAACCAAAAACCAACCAACCAAACAACGATTTGGAAGTAGATAGAATGTGTAATTGCCAAGGAAGTAGCCACTGCCACAAATTTTATAGGTTAAAGTTATTATCTAATTGTATATTTTATTAGATACAGCACTCAGGCTCCCAGTTCTGAAAAACAACACAATTTCTACTTAGCTCCGCTCTGGAAATGGACACATCTTATATAATATCACAGGCATTGTGGCTGGACCATCAACAGGAGACTATATTGCACAGAATGAAGACATAGGATGCCTTGTCCTTAAGATTCTGTGGGAGATAAGCAAATTCCATGAGCAGAGCATGCTGTCCTGTTAGAGGTAAGCAACAGGCTTGATGTGTTGCCCACTCCACCACCACATTCTTTACATAATGGATATCATGGTTGACTTTAAAGTTAATAAGAAAGTACAAACAGCAGACCAATTAATAGGTGTTCTGGGAATAGGTGACTCACAGGGGTAGAAAAGAGGAATTGGTATAGAGACTGAGAGAACATGTGTCCAAAATCCCTGTCCTCTTTTTATCTCACTTGTTTTAGAATAAGCCAGTGGGTGGGTTGATCACATATCCTATGGCTAATGACTATGCAAATATTTGTAAATAGCTCAGATCATCCACTCATGCAAAAAGGAGGCAGAGGAAAACCAGTAACTCCTGCTACTCCCAACAGGCAATAAGAGCTCGGCCTTCACTGAATGAGTTTGCCTCTGTATTCTAACAGTAGAGACACCCCGCCACCCACTCACAGGGGACTATACAGACCTTTTGAAATTTAGGGATCTAGAAATTTCTTATCCTTCAGAGCTAGTAAATAGCTCTCTGTGTTTTTGTTTCAGAGGTATTCAAACTGCTATGTTTAAAATAGGAAGTGAACTGATCCTGTTGTACATGGGGGATAAAAAGGAAAGCCACTAGAGTCCTGAAGAGTAGCAGTAATTACAGATTCACAGGGCTTTTCAGCAAAGTTTGTCTCAACACCCAATGCATGGCTCTTTCTTGAGTCGAACTGGGGATGTGGCAGTAAAGAAAGGGAACATCCTAACAGTTGTCCTTCTAGAGGTACCAAGCCAGCCCATCTGTAAATATGGAAAACCTGGAACATCTCTTCAGCCTAGACCAATGCTGCTGATTGGAGAGGATGGCCACTGCCTGGCACCACACTCTTTCCTATTTAAAAGCAGAAGGCCAACGGGCATTGCTGGGTACCATATAAGCCTCCTGGGTTCTTAGCTGGGAGGTAATTAATCCTCTCCATCTGGACTGTGCAGCCTCAAGCCAGGTTAACTGGAATGTAGCAGGAGAAAGGCAGGGAATGTCGCCCATGCTGAATCCTGACTGTCACAGAGAAGTTTAGACCTGCTACTGGCAAGGGAGGACTCTCATTTTCTTAATGCAAGGGGCCCCTTGGAAGGCTGTGAATCTATATTCCTTGGTACTGCCTATAAAACACCCTTTATTGCATTCTATAGCTTGAAGATGTCTTTTGTTCAAATGTTATTTGTAAACTAAAAATATCAACGAAAATGTTTTGGATAGTAAGAAATAAAAGCCATAAAATGCCAGGCAAGACTTCATTCATTTATATTTTCTGATTTCTTTCCCCAGAGTAATAGCAATCTAAGGTCTGTCACATGTGTTTTTCATGTCAGATAACATTTTTTAACCTCTAAATATTAATGTCCTAAATTTCAAACTTAATACAATAAAATCTAACACAATTGGAAATGGTTTTGAAGATGTCTTTGCAGTATCACCCTAAATTATTCACTAGAATATGTTTACTGTCAACAAAAGAAATCTAAGCTATAGCTACATAATCACTGCTCTCCAAGGCCTGAGGACTGTGGTTTCTCCTTTTCAATAAGAGCCCATGAAAACATGTGGAGGCCTTGGCTTCAGGAATAAAAATAAGATGACTCAATATTGGAGTGTAGTCACAGGTCACAGCACTAAAGAATGTTTTTTTTTTAATAAAATGAGTTATTATTTCACCCTGTCATCAACTTCTGATGTGATTACTCAAATCCTCACAAATCACTTGGACTATCCATAAAGTGAGGATTCATGTTAAAAATAACTCTACTTCCTATAGGTTAGAAAACCATTGCAGAGTTAACCCCAACAATTGACAAGCACCACTGTTATGGAATATAGATGCAGAAAAATAATAAAGAAGTAACATTTAAAGCTTAGATAATTTAACAGAAATCAATAGATGTTCCATCAACATACCTATGTATGTATAGGTATACATATGCATCCATTGTGTAAGCATGCTTGTGCTTTCATACGTTCCAACAGAACTGACATATTAACTCACTGATGATAATAAAAGAATTGTTTCAACTTTTTAAGATTAATAGTGTTAATCATTTTTAACATTCACAGTTACACACAAGAGCAGACCCAATTCACTTCTTTTAATAACATTCAAAAACTTTTTTAAACCTTGCAATTTGACAGGAAGAGATTTCCCAGAGAGTGGCTCACTGGGTTGTTGAGCAAGTCTTAGGGACTGTGTTCCTTTTTTTTTTTTTTTTTTTTTCTTCTATGCCATATTAGTGTCAGTTAGGTCTAGTCACCATCATCACATGAAGTCTACCTCTGATGGTTTGAATTTAAACTGTCCCCGACAGGCTCATGTCTTTGGAAACTAGAACCCTGGCTAGTGAGTTTTTCTTGGAAGGTTTGATCTTTTCAGAAGAGAGACTTTTATCAGAGCTGGAAGAAGTGGGTCACTAAGGAGAAGGCCTTTACGTGAGTCTCCTGACCTTGATTCTCCTAATCATGTGTGAGCAGAGAGCCTTGGGCCCTTGCCACTGCAGCCAAGAGCTGTTTACCACCATCCCTCTCCTGCCTCGACATACTATCAAGTTGTGAATCAAGTAAGCCTTTCTCCCTTGTTTCTTTCAGGAATTTTATCAAAGCCATGAGAAAAATAAATCGCATACTACCGATGTTCCATGAGTTATATCTCCATCCACCCATGGCCAAGAAATAAAAGAAAGAGAAAAAGACCATTAAATTCTTCATTGGCTTTGGAAATCTAAGCGGTTATTCCTGTAGACCTCTGCTTAGATGTGTTGAACAGAACTCACTCATGTTCTCTCTTCTAAGCTAACAACTGACTAGGGGGATACAATTACTGTGGGTAAAGCCTAAGCCTTGTACTGAAAGGTGGAACAATTCCTGAAAAATAGATGACCCAACAGAAGATGATCAGCACACAGAATAAAAGTAGGATGCCCTTGGAAAAAAGGGGGAATTTAATGTAAAGTATACAGCATCAAGAGCATTTATCACTCATGTTCAAAGTTACATCTATACTCTTGGATCTGCTAATTGTGCTTGTGAAAACTTGATGCTTGAAAATTATATATTATATAAGTACTCATTGCACAGTTTCTTTTAAGACTACAGATATCCAATAACATAAAATCACACACACACACACACACACACACACATATATATATATATATTCAATTAGATGAAATATCACAGAATTATTGGGATAATGATAGCAAAATCTTGTGAAAGCAAGGAAGAATTTCTTGCAAAGATTATGTGTGATGCTTTCAATTTTAAGTGTAAAATACTTCGTTGAATGTGTATATCATTGAATAACATTCCAACTGTACGGTACTAGTTAAGACATGACCAAATCCTGTCACTTACCACCTGCCACATTGTAGTGGATGAAACTATGATTTTATTTTGATCACAAGTGTGTGATGTGAAATAGACTTATGTGAGGGTGTGCAGTGTTTTTCCACTGGAAACAGACTTGTGAGAGAACAGGTGATGTTTGTATACTAGAAGAGGAACCTCCTCTTGTGGGGGTCATGGTCTTTGCCAACTGATAAAAACATCCTTGTACAGACTCTGAATACAAGGTCTGAGAGAGGGAGAGAGAGAGAGAGAGAGAGAGAGAGAGAGAGAGAGAGAGAGAGAGAGAAGCCCAAAACAAGAGGGTGGGCTTTGGGGGCTTGGTATTAATTCCTATTGTTTGGTTGTTCATTACTCCCCTTCAAGATGCTCCTAAGAAGAACCGTTCCAAGTGTGGTGGAGCTTGCCTGTAATCCCAGACTCAGGCAGAGGCAGGCAGATCTCTGTGAGTTTGAGGCCAGCCTGGTCTACAAAGTGAGTCCAGGACAGCCATGGCTGTGTAGAGAAACCCTGTCTCAAAAAAAACTAAAAAAAAAGAAAGAAAGAAAGAAAGAAAGAAAGAAAGAAAGAAAGAAAGAAA
>OU015744.1:18988442-19000022 GCA_907169655.1 Acomys percivali | reverse complement strand
CACACACACACACACACACACACACACACACACACACACACACACACGGACATGGACACATGGACACACACAGACACACATGGACATACACACATACATGGACACACACAGAGACAATACATTTTTACACATAATAGCTATAGTAAAGTTTAATTTATAATCTAGGCATAATAAGAAATTGGCAAAAATAATAAAATATAATTAAATAATATACTGTATGTAATATGTACTATATATAATATAATGTACAAAATTAAAGTTATTTTTAAATGTCTTATTGTACTATAGGTTGGCACCCTCAGAACCTCAATATACAATAATTTTCTTTTTAATTTTTGTGTTAATACCTCTTACCTTCTCATACATAGGTAGTATGTCCTATTCAATTTGATGCCTCCACTACTTTTATGCATTGGGGCCTTCGTTAAGTAAGACAGAGGTCATTTGAACCCAAGCACTAAGAGACTGGGAGGGTCAAAGGTCTCTTTAAGGTGACTGCTAATTAGTGAATGATCATGTGGCATATTCAGCATGGAGAGGCCAGGAAAAGGCGTGATTCACTTTCTGGGCAGGCTAAAGCATGAGGAGGCATGGTTTTGCCACACTCCTCAGAGCAGCTGGCATATTCAAACATGAGCTACCTGTTTGTATAATCTTGCCACCAATATCTTGGAACCATAGTTGGCTGCATGTAGTTGAAATTGAAGGGAGCAAAAAGTACAGATAGGAAGGGCTATTGCATATATTTTTTTTTAAAAAAATAATCCTTTTCTGTGCTGTAGGAGAGTAGCAGAATTCCTCTTAAGGGTGTATCTCTGTTTGGAAATGACTATAATAAACATTTTACTTAGACTAATCTGGGGCTCAGGATTTTGTGTGGAACAGAAGTAGCTAAAATGGCTTTTATAGTGCAGACCATTCTGCAGGATGAAATGACGTACCAGAATCGTTCTGGCCCTGCCCATCCTCAGCTGCAGTACTGGAAGGCAGGAGTTTGGGAGCTTCTGAAAGGGCAGACGGGAAAGGATGGGGGTGAGAGAGGATCTAGTGCAAGAAGCAAAGTGAAGGCAGTGGCTCGGCAGCTGACTTGTGGACGGTTGCCTGGGGAAGACCCACAGACATCAACGGAAATGAGCTTCTATCTTAGTAAAGGAAAGATTGACTCAAACAGAGGAGAGAAGCTGGGAGCGAGAGTGAGAAACATTCAAAGTCAGATATCATTTGATAGAGCAGAAGTAGCTCGTGGGGTTGATCAGGGAGCAGGCAGAAGAAGACGTCAGTCATAACGAATGATAAAAGCAAGGGAAAGGCGTTCCCAGAGACCTGAAGGACATGCCTCCCCTTCCACCCTTTGAATGATGTTGAGACGAGGAAGAGAGGGTGAGCCGGGATGCTTGAGGACAGAGCGGTATTACATGGTCTACTTGGGTGTGTGGGTCTTGTTGCATTCTTTACTTCCACTTTAAGTGTTGGTCTTAATTCTCCAGTAGTTTCTTCACCAATTTTCTATGTGATAAGCACACATGGATGTGTACATATGCATGCTTATATATGTGCATATACTAATATAAATGGGCCTTTGTGTGTCCTGAGATTTCTGGTCATAATTAATCACTTTACAAATGGAAGGTGATCTCCAATGCCCTGCTGAATAACTCTCTTGCTTGTTCTGTTTGTTTCACTTCATTTGTTTGTGGTTCAGAGACAAATTTTGTCAACTTTTGTAGTCAGTCTTTGCAATGTTACGCTTTTTAAATAGAGAATTCTAATCACTGAGTCATCCATATGTGTGTATGTATATAGTGTGTATATGCATATGTGTATATAGTGTGTGTGTAACTTTCCAATTATATTCATATATTTGTATCTTTTAAATGTAGTGTGTATAGCCTTTATGTATGATGGATTCCTTGGTTTAAAACACTGCAGATAGTCCTGGTGGTAAGATTGAAAGCCATTCAATCGATGTTTCCACAGCGATGAAGTCTTGGTGTTCCAAGCTGCAATAGCATGGATGTCAAATGCAACTTTGGTGTTACATCAGATTTGGCATTTATGTAAATATCGTGACTGTGCTAATAATTATTGGCAAGTCTAACCTCTATATTATGTCATTATCATTGCCAATTTTCAGAGAAAGTTGGAATAAAAGAAGGCTGTGTCAAAATACAGGGAGAGGCACTATTTGGCAAGCACAACCAACTGCTATTTCCTTCTAATAGCACCATTAAACACAAAGGCATAGTAAGTGTGTATGTGCTTGGGCTCCCATCCCTGGAGTAGGCTGAAAGGAAGGAGCCAAAGTCCTAAGCTAGGTAGCCCTTGCACTGTCTAGCTCAAAGCACTTGAAGAAGACAATTTTTTCCCTCGTACCCCACCTCCAAATTTTCATCATAATGAAGACACCCTTTTTTTGGTGTCTCAGAGAAAGTGAAGGAGTCTCTTCAAAGCCTCTTTCCTAGAAAGCTTACATCAGATGACTCCGCCAACAATTTCTCTTGTGACTTTTGAGTGAGTGATCCCCAAGGACATGTTCAGAGAGGAACACCCAGGAACCCGGTGCTGCGGTAAGTGAAATATACTAATCCTGTGCCCCCCAGACACACCCTAAAATAAAATGAGGTGGCCATAAATGGTATTAAAAAGTAGACATAGCTATGTCACCTGAGCCTGAGTCATGCCCGCACATGCTGTTAATCATGCTGTACAGTGTTTGGACTGCTAATGTCTACTGACTAATTCACCCTTTTATCATAATAAAATGACCTTTTCTAATAATGTAGCCTGGCCTGAAAGTGCTTTATCTTTCCGTAGGTAGAACAGCAGCCTCCAAGTTTCTTTTGCTAAATCTTAGCATGATATTTTTGTCTTCTATCCTTTTACTGTTAGCACACTTATTTCTTTATATTTAACTTAACTTTGGTTTTTAATGATTTTATCATATTGTTTATTGGCCTGTTCACTTACTAGTCTTATTATATTGGGTGTCTTGGTGCTTAGAGCATACGGACATAATTCATTCATATTACACAGACCCATATACCATTTCACATAGCATACTGGAAGTGCACAATGCCACACAGTTGTCAAACTGTGTATTACTGTTGTACTATGTATTACTTTTCAATGTGTTATAGCCATCACATTATATTACTGTTTTTCTTTAGTCGGTTACTTTGTAATGCAACTTAAATGCTGATGAAATCATTTGTGTGTTTACCAATGAAGATGCCATTTTCAATACTTTTCAATCCTTTTCCTCATGCATTTTTCCATCCCTCATGAAAGGCATCATTTCCAACCCTCCTGAAGCTCTTTCATTAGTTTAAGTGTGACAATGATTAATTCTTTCAGTTCTCATGTTTAAGAGGTATACAAATCTCCTTTGATTCTAGAAGATGGTTATTTGCTATGAAAGTCTAGTCTGACATTTGTTTCACTTAAAACTACTTTGTTTTAGTTTTTTTTTTTAATCTACTGATATTCTTAACATGAATGGATGTGTCCTCTTCCTCCTTTGGCTGCCTTTGGGGTTTCTCATTATCAATGCTTTTGAATCATCTGGTTATAATGTGACCTGTTGTTTTCTTTATAATTCTTATACCTCAGCTTCATTGAGTTTCTTGGATGAATAGGATAATGCTGTTTGTCAGACTTGGAAATGTTTCCATTCTTTTTTCCCATCCACATTGGGGACTCCATTTATGCTTGTATTAGGCCACTGAGTTTTTTCTGCTATTCACCGATGCTCTGTTCACCTCATAAGATTCCTTCTTCCCCACATTTCCCTTCCCTTCCACTGTGCCTTCAAGTTCACTTATCTTTTCATTTCTTAAATGTCTAATATAATGTGTTTTTAATCTCAGACATTTTAGTGTTCATTTGAATGTCCACATCACTAACTTTAAAACATCGACTTCAATAAACATACAGTTACAATTCTGTTTTGCTGTGGCCAGCCAGTTGTGAGATTATGCCTGCTTTCTTGCTTTAGTTTCCTGGCTTTCCCTCATGACTGAATCCTTTTGGGTACACTGCTGTTTTTAGTTCTATAAATGTTCTTATGTTTTGTCCTTCGGTGTAATTAAGTTACTTGGGGAAAAGTTCATCCATTCTAGTCCTATTTTTAGGATTTGTTAGGCAGGACATAGCTGTTCTATTTCTGGGGTTAATTATTCTGCACTAGTAATGCAAGCTCGTCTTGTAAATTTTAACACTCAGATGTTGAAGTCACTTAAAGGAAAAATTGCTTTTAACATAAACAGATGATGTTCACAGAAATCTATATGATAGTTAATACATGGTCGGGACTTTTTTTTAATCTGCAATTTTGT
The DNA here is from genome assembly GCA_907169655.1 of Acomys percivali. Lineage (NCBI taxonomy): Eukaryota > Metazoa > Chordata > Mammalia > Rodentia > Muridae > Acomys > Acomys percivali. Next base: position 18,995,688 of record OU015744.1, on the reverse strand, counting down.
CGGTGACTCTTTGAGGCCTTGAATAGCTTCCTGGCACTTGCGTCTGATCAGCACTCAGTTGCTGTTCCAAGGGGACCCTGTGCATAGCCCCAGAGTTCCTTCTCCGTGTCACTGGCAGGTAGTCTCTTTTTCCGCACACTCCAGCTTTTCTAAGTAACCATCTTGCTCTCATCCTTCTGTCAGCACTTCCTCTTCAGCTCAGAGATTCTCCCGGGCTTTGGAGGGTTTTCCCCCTTCCTGTTCTGTAACCTAGGAAACGTCACAGGGCAGTAGTCTCCGGGAAAGATGGGAGCGCGGTGATGTCATTGTCTTGCGCTGTTTGTAATTGCCTATTGTTTGTACTCTCTCTTAGAAGCTGTTGTTTCACATTGTCAGTCCATTTCAGAGTTAAATCTAAACCCCATCGTTCCATTTCAGCCATAAATAATTGCATTTATTGTGCATGAGTGTGTCCTTTCCTCTGAACACCTGTAATGACAGTGCTGTGATCAACAAGGCCTTCTTGTGCCTACCACGTCTCCATGAGTATGGGTTGGACATCCTAACTTTACCATTGCTTTATGTGTGTGATGGCAGTAACATGCCTTAAGTGGGCTCTCTTCCCTGCCTCCTTCTTCCCCCGCCCCACACACACACAAGATATATAAAGTTTCAGGGAGTATCCTTGCACTATCATATTCTTAAAACATAATCAAGTATAACATTGCTCACGAAAAAACCACTGAATGGTGAAAAATGGCTCCATTGATGGTATACTAAATTCATCTTTACTTAGTTGATTCTATCCTCATTTAAAAAAAAAAAAAGATATGTATTGAGTATAAGAGATGTGACTAGAAAGGGCTGAAGTTACTTAAAAGAAAAACTGCTTTTAACATAAGCAGGTAATTATTCCCAGAGAGCTTTGATCATTTAAAACCACCATTATCTTCTTATTTAAACCAGTTATTTAATGTCTCTAGGAAGAATGTAATGAGTGGGGATTTTCAAAGCCTACCTGGGTGATTCTGCCTCATGGTGAATTTTCTACAAATTCTTTTAGTCACCACATTAAACACAGATAAGCTCTGCTACAAGGGAGATTGCCCTTTTCTCATTTGTACTTGAAAGTAAGTTTCTGTTTTGTATTAAAAGTATTCTCTTATTCAGCCTACATTCACTTTTTAAAATTGAGAGTTTCTATGTGCACATAATGCATTTTTATGAGATCCAGCCCCATCTTCCTCCCCTTGAACTTTTCCCTATCCTCCTACCACTATTCCTTCTCAATTCCATATGCTCTTGAAAACAAACAAAAACCACGGAGTCCACTTAGTGCTGCCTCCAGCAGCATTTCTAGCCTCTGAGAGCCCACATCCTTGAAGGAAATTGACTCTCCCTCCCACAGCAGCCATCAGTTTCCAATATGTCCTCAGATGGGTGGGACACTGAGAGGCCCTCCCTCATCCATGTAGAGATCTGTGCTGGTTTGACCTTGCACGGGTCTTGTGCAAGAAGTCGCAGCTGCTGTGCATCCACGTGCAAGAGTGCTGCCATGTCTGGCAAATGCTGTTCCTCTGCAGATGTCTATTTTCCCTAGCGCTGCTTACCATCTCTCTCTTCCCTCTTCTGACATGAGCCTTGAGCTTTGGGTGTGTGTGATACAGCGGCTCATTTAGAACTTGACACTCTATGGTCTTATCCTCTGCATAGTCAACTAGGTATGGGTCTCTATATTCACCATCATCTACTATAAAAAGAAATTTCTCTGATGAGGGGTGAAAATTCACTACTCTATGAATATAAAGAACTTAGAAGACAGTTTATTGTTATGTCCAGTTAGCAGAATAATCATATTAGGTTCTTCCCTAGAGTCTTAATGAACTCCCTTATGACCTAGCCAGCCATGAGGCTTTAGCCCAATTAACAGTGCTAGGCATGGGTTTTGTCTTTTTGCATCATATTTTAAATCTGATCAAAAAGTGGTTGGTTAACCAACATACTATTCATGCTACTACTTAGACATATCTTGCCAAGCTAGGTGTTAATTTAGCTCTCGGGGTTCACTGTTAGGTAATACTGTGGGCTATTGTTTCACCCCTAGTAGCATGAATAGCACCATCAAGCCCTCTGATAAACAGCCAATTAGGATGAAGCTTTCAGATTTGGTAGGCGCTTGATTCCTTATGTCCTATGATCCAAGTATGTGCTATCTTCAGCAATAAAATCCTCAGAACTTCTGAAGGCCAAGGACAGTGGGACAGTGGCAATAGTCTGTAATGTTAGGGGAAGGGGCAACATTATGTGACCCCCATTGAGTGAAAGTTCCAAAAGAGGTAATCCATATCTGGCACTGGGCTTATTACTGGATGGCCTGTGGTGTATGCCAGAGGCATTGCCTGTCAAAGTCTTTCTGTGCACAAAAAGTAGTATTACTTGGCTTAGGTTATGAAGTGCCTTAGGAAGCAGGGCCTTATCAAACCCCATTACCATAGCATTCTCCTTTGACTAGTATTTGAGGCTTTCAACAAAAAGAAAAAAGGTATCGTAAACCCAGAAACGATAACTATAAATAAGAGCATCATGAAAGAGACTCTTCCAAACACATTTCAGGTTATTAAAAGCTCACTATGTTCTTATGAAACAATACCCTAAACTCTTATTGCCTTTCCCCTGTGATCTGAGTCATGCATCCCTCTGCCCTCCAAAACTCTTAAAGTCTTTTCCTTTTTCCTGTTGGAAGCCAGTGGGGTATGGGTCAGAAGGTGTTCCTTTGGGCATGAAGTATTGAAGACGGTCCTTGGATCATAGACAGTATTTCAGTTTTGGGGCCAAAGGAGACAGGTGGACAGAGATGTCAAGGAACACTGCACTAAGGAAAAGGAAGGAGAATGATCTTGCTGAAGCACAGGGTTTGTGGGGAAGAATGGTGGCGTGACAGCTAGTTCTTGAAGAGAGTTCAACTTCACTGAAGGAGCTCAGATACTAGGATGGCTCTCCTGTTCTTTATTTCGAAGACACATGATTATGGGCCATATGCAAATATATTGTGTGACATAAAGAGATGTGCTGTGGGGAGTACAGTACGGAAATGGCCATTAGATGAATGAGGGAGAAAAATGGAGGCCTGGAAGTCAGAAGAGGAGATAATGGCTCCCTAAATCTGAAGGCACGTTCACAGATCACTGTGTGCTTCCTTTGATACGCAGATCCTTATTTAATAATCCTGAAATAGAGGCAAAGGAGCCACCTCATTTAACAGGTAACAATCAAAGCTTATGCCAGATGCTGGGATTCACACTGCAGCTCTGCTCACTTTTCCACTATTTCTTGGGAATGTGGAGACTGATGCTGTTATTGTGGTCTTTGAGCAGTGCTCAGCCTTGGAGAGTCTGGGACCCTTTTCAGGACTGCAGTGTAGATCCGAGGTTCTCAGTTTAGCTCCTATTTCCAGAACTGCTTTCCTTATATATCTAACTATAATGTAAGCTTTTCTTTAACATAAACTTTCCATAGGCAAAGAAGTCAAATATAAAAATAAAATACAATTGCCAACCCACAGACTTGGCCCTTAGCTATAGACAATGATGGAGGAGAATCAAGACTTACCTCCGAAGCCTAGAGCCTGGTTACAGCAACAGAAGCAAGCATAGTCAAGGGGAAAAGTGACTTTCTTTGGGGACAAGTGACAAGCTTGGTTTGGGTTAAAGACAAAGATACTGTTTAGGCGTTCTGAGGGATGCGGAGGGCGATTGAGACATAATTTTTATTTACAAACAGTTCAACCTTTTGCAAAACTCTCTAGCAATTAGTTCTCAAGAGTGAAGCTGAAATCGACAGCTCAACGAATAACTACTTCAAATAGATAAGCTCTCTGAACAGACGTGGTCTTGCCACTTGGATGGTTGTGAAAAAATTTTTGACATTTGACAGAGTGTTAATTCTAGGTGGCATCCATTTGGTAAAAAAGTGGTTTGTAATTTTTTGCATATGTTAGGATGAACTAACTTCCTATAGATTCCCCCCCCCCAAATCTGAAGAGAACCCCGATTGACCTGGAGAACTCAGACAGTGAAAGCTAGGCTTAGGAGGGTAATAGTCACATCAAGCCCACGTTCAGAAGTCCACAGTGTGCTTTTCCACCAGCCAACTAATAAAACCACCGAGTCCACAGACTTATCGTTGTCAGCTTCATGAATGCCTTCAGTGCTGTTTAAAAGGCCAGCAGCAAGGAGAGAGAGCAGCAGCAAGTGTTACACGAAAGAGTGAGAAGGAACCAGAGCACGAAGACAGCAGGCTTAAGTGCTGCTAAGTAACCCCAAGTACATGTGAATACTGACTTCATGGGTTGGCTCTGGTGTCACTGGCCACAGGGAAGAACTGCTCTCAGGTCAGTGCCTTGTGTGTAGCATTTGGAATTTCCTCTGCTCACAGGAAACCGCTGCAAATGCCCCTAGGAGAAGAGCACGCCGGAGAAATTATAAAAGTGCCAACCAAACCAGAACACTGCCATCTGAGAACACTGATCTGCTCAGAGTTTAGCCTGAACAAAGAACCTAAAAACGCCCCCTTTCCATTGTTCTAAAAGCCTGTAAAAGTTTTCTAAATGTAATTTTTATCACCTTTTTTCTTTTCTTTTTTTGCTATTTATGAACATATGTGTTTTTTATGATATTCACAACATGCTTGTGTCACAAAATTCAAATTTAATTTCCTGCAATTACTGCACAATATGCATGGCAAAAAAACTGATATAAAAATGACAGGAAATAATGAATAGTTACTCCATCTCTGCTAAGTTACTTTTTTGAAATAAAACTCAAGTGTAACCCAGCTGAGGCTTCTGACTGGCTGTCTCTAGCCCATCTAGTTTGGGGGCACTGGTAATAATCGTTAGAATTTTTCAAACATTCCAAAGTAGCAGGATTTAGTTTATTGGGACGTTATCATCCAGCACACCAGAGATTTAAGATAGGTAGTAACTTCCTTCAAATCTCCCCGGAAATGTGCGTGATTAGCTGCTAGTTTGTCAAGGATATTTTGCACTTTTCAATTTAGATTCAAATGAATGCAGTTGAGCTAACTTACACATGACATTATGCGCTTCATTTCTTAAAGGTAGCAATCAGAATCTTGTGAACAAACACTTACTTATGATAGAGGTATAGGAGAAAGTCTTCCTAATACAATCTCTGCTGAAAGTACATTGATGAAGAGACTTGAGTTCAGGGCCAGAAAAATTATTTTCTTTACCACTTACTATCCAGGACTAAAAAGACAAACTACTCAAAATATCTTCCAGCATTAAAATAGGCATTTGATATGTATCTATCTCATAGACTTCCAGGCAATTAAGTGATGTGATAAACATCATGGGCCTGGTATGATGTAATCTGTCAGCACATGTCAGTGAATTAGGATGATGGTAATCTAAACAACAATTAAGCTGTGTCCAGGACTTTCTTCGATGTAGAAACCAATGGCTAAGATATGGTGAGATATATATCACAGTATGCCACATTCTGTTGAAGGAATAACACCTCCCTCCTATGTCCTTAAAAGGAATAGAACCTGATTTTGCCTTACTAGGTAAAAATTTCATAAATGTGATCTCTGAATTGGTTTACCTTTCCAAGATGTGCACAAATGGAAGAAAATTCTCAAGTAAATTAGAAGTGGAAGAAAGAAGGAAGGGAGGGAGGGAGGGTGGGAGGGAGGGAGGGAGGGAGGAAGGAAGGATTGCAAAGATTGTTGAACTTTAAAGATGGTGTTCTTTGAAAAACTATGAAAAACAATAGAAAGAGAAAGATCAGCTGGCATCCTTTATCTAAGCAGAGCAAACAGTACCTATGTAACTGATGTTTGGTGGCAAAATTTCTGCAAGGGACCCAGGCTTTAGTGGTTCTCATTGCATAAACGCACGAAACAGTCTTTCAATCAAACCAAATAGGGCTTCCTGTTCTGTTTGCTTTCTCGAGCAAACTCCATGATAATAAAACCTTTGTTATTGAGACATAAAGTGCTATAAAAGAGACTGCTGAAGACCTCTTCATGCACACTTCACTCCCGGATTTGTCATCATTTCTTGGTGTTTCATTGGTTACTCTAGTTTACTGGTCTCCGGGCCCTTGGATGAGAGTTAACCAGAAAGCGATAGTCTACATAAATTAAGATATGCTAAAAATATCTGCCCAAAAGGCTGTTATAATTCTGCAAAAAGACTACTAAAAGAAGATTCTAGTAGCAATCATTTCTGTTCAGCATCGGCTGTATAGTGCCCCTGTTAATGGTACTATCTCTAGGTTTGCTCGGGTGGAACAAGGACTAGTAAGGATTGATTTTTTTCGGAGCCAATGCTATCCCACCTACAAGAATCGCATGCTTATGCCACCCTCAGTCTTAACTTAGTAGCCTGTCTTGAATTATAAAACAGACCAATGTACAGGGGCCAAATTAATAAATGAAGTATGAGAGACGGCATGGTAGAAACCTATTTTTCTTAATGTTCTCTCTGCAGTAGGCTCATGAGAGTGCGTTGGTGTGAAAACCCTCCCCTGTAGTAAATACAGATCAACAACTGGTTCTATGACTCCCCGTGCATTTCAACAGCTGCACATCAACTGGCTGGTTCTGACCGCTAGCCTTTCACACGTGCAATCAGAGTCCTTTTAGTGATATGATCAAAAAATGCTTGATACAAATGTAAATGTCGAACACAAATTTATCACCCAGATGTTTTCCATCTCTTTAATTTCATGGGCTTATCATTGGATACTGAAACATTTTAACTTAAAAAAAAATACAGGATAATGATTCTCAAGTCTTTGCGATTAGACACGCTTCCATCTTGCCTAGCAGGCAGTGTGTTTTTCAAACCTCACTAATAGGCTAGTATATGCAAACTGTGGTTTCCACCAAAAAGTCATCTTGAAATCATGATTTGCATAGGCTAAGTTCACCGTGAACAGAAGTCTTTCACCAGCCGACTTACTGCTTTACTTGAAAGTGTTGAAACAACCCATTGGGGTCTGCTTTAGTTGAAGGTCTTTTCCTGGGCAAGTGTCGCCAGACTTGTTCCCCTCAATGAATTAAGGGGCCATATTTGTGAAACATCTATGGCTTCACTGCAATGTACATGTAAACATTAGCAGAACTGATTTACTGGGATGCTTGTTTTCCTTTGAATTAATACCAAATGTTTTCTTTCTTTCTTTCTTTCTTTTTTTTTTTTTTTTTTTTTTTTTTTTTTTTTTTTTTTTTTTTTTTT
>OU015744.1:18967591-18981466 GCA_907169655.1 Acomys percivali | reverse complement strand
AGAGAGAGAGAGAGAGAGAGAGAGAGAGAAAGAGAGGGAGAGAAGGGTCTTGGTATTTAGAAAATACAAGAAGATGCTCTTTTCTTGGTAATAAAGAGATCTAGAGTCTTGTGCATGCTACACAAGTGCTTGTCTACTAATGCCCATCCCCGACCCTAACACATATCTCTGACAGAAACCCACAGGGAGCATGCCCCTTGGAAGTCTGGTCCCAGGAATAAATACACATGATGATAATGTCTGTTCCTATAGTAACTGTGAGAACAAAGTGAGATGCTACAGCTTCTAGGACATGGAAAATAGCTAATAAATACCAGCTTTCTAATGACAATATTAATTAAATATAAATCAATCAATCAATGCTAAGACTGATGATCTTGGATTGTCTACAGAATTCTGGCAAATGGCCTTACAAAAGTGCTATAGAATGGATGTTTATTAATGATTAGCATAACACTGAAGCTACTTAATTTTAATTCATAGCCATTCAGCGTAATTACAAATGCTGGTCCATCTTGAGTCATCTTTCCTCAGATCTTCTGAACATGTTCAATGATAAAATCCACCGATCTCTCCACTTTTTAGAAGAAATGCAATAGCCTTTTGATAAGTAATATCATCAAATGGCTTTCTTTTCCTCTTTTTTCATACAATTTCACTTTAGGATCTAAAGCAAAAATGAGAATTTTAGGAGGAACTGATGCAGCATTAGCCTATCAAGTTGGTCATTGGCATAATCAGCCTTTTCCAGGAAATTTGGCCAAGAGAATAAGGAAGAAAGCTGTGGAAATGGAGAACAAATTTCAAGGAGCAGGTGTTCTATGCATAAACCTGCACAGCTGAATAGATGTGACTTTAACTGAGTTTGCCTGCATCCATAGCCAACATGACATGTCTAAAGAGCATCATGCTGATGGCAGGCATGACCGCATGGGAACCCTGGAAATAGTGCTGGTGAGATGTATAGTTCCCAGGAAAACCCAGGACCCCGAGTTTGAGTCATTTGTGGCTTACACTGAAGGAAGAACCTAACAAAATAAGACTTTCTATTTCAGGGAAAGAATGGCTTTAAAATCCTATAAACAAGTGTTCTAAGGCTTCTGGGAAACCAAATAGCTTTTACCAAACAATGTTTGATGAATTAAGTGCAAATAACTTAGAGGCATGTGGATTGAATTTCCTTTAAAGTGCACATGGGTTTCAAAGTTAAAAGGGAAAAATTTGCTTTGTGAAAGTCAATTTGAGCTTTGTTACACCCAATAAAAGGAGAAGGGATTGTGTTTGCTCCCATGAATGTATCAATGTATTAAACACTCCAGTAATAATCACTTATTGTTCAAATCCTATGCTACTCCTTTGAGTGTGCGGAGAATAAAATTCTTTGTTGCACCATTGCATAAGATAAGCCTGAGATGAGTGCCTTGATTGCCAAGGGATTGTGATCAATAACTCCACACTGCAGGACAGGTTCTAAACAAGCCCATGGGCTGGGTGTTCTCTTCTTTCGATGCTGCAATGAGGATTTGCAATGAAAAGAATACAAGCTCCACAGCAAAGGCCCTGTGATTCTGTTCCAGCATCTCCTTTGACAAGTGCATCCTGGGAAAAGGGCTAGCCATGTATGAATCATAGTTTACTACTGGATAGCTGTTAAGAGTGTTGTGAGGATACCAAGAGACCTTAAGAAAAAGAAAGCTATTACTTATTTTAAAAATACAATTTTCCTTGGATTATAATGGTACATTGTGAGATTTAAATATATAACATATTTAATTCACTGGTAGGAGTTTAGACGCATATTCCAAACACATCCAGCATATTGAGTCACCCAAAAGAACCCCAGATGAGAAAAATCATGCAATTGTTTTGCATTTGAAACCAGCTAGAACCATGCTTATGCTGAGCTTTGTGGCCTCAAATTCATATGCTGAAACCTTACCTACCACAGCAAAGACAGACAGACAACTGAATGCTACATAAATAGGTTGTCATACTAAGTTTCTCAGGGAAAATTAAAAGAACATATCCGTGCTTTCTATAGATGTAATGTTTTTCTGAACAATTCCAAAATCCAGTTAGTGTAATGTGCAGATGCACAATCCACAGGTATGTGGGGACCAACTGTATCATATCCTAGAGGGCCTCATACTTGAACTCAGAGACTAGCCTTTAAATTGCTGGGGAAACAGAAAGGCCTGCAACAGGGGCATGTCAGAGAGGCATGGCTCTCACTAGACAGCCTCAGTTTTCTCTGCTGAGTCCTCTGTCTTGAAAAACGAAGTGTCCTTTTAGCACTTTGAGAGGATTTTTACCACATTCCTTGTTTTAGAAACTAGCTGAAGGTTTGAACTTGAACATATTAAAGACTTCAATGTTTTTAACTGTGATTAAATTTTAATATAGAGAGAAATTATTAACTTTTATTTAGGACTAGCATGTGCATGCTAATAAATGAGTCTGAGATTTAATTTTGATGAAAAGCATTATTTTAATTCTAGGAAACTGCTTATATAGCTTCTGGAATAATTGAAAGACTTTAATAACTGACCTTTCTGTAGGTGTTTCTATGCATTTTCCTCTGTCTTGTTCTAGTTTTTTTTCTCCAATCAAACTACTACTGTTGCTTCTTTTCAGAGAATATCTTTTCACTCTTCTTACAGTCCAAGTGCCTGTTTATTGTTTAATGAGTACTTACCTTTGCTGTGAATCACTTCCTTCCAGAAGGAATTTTCTGTCCAAGGAGCAAAGAACTTTGCTTACACACTGCCATGTTCCCATTCATCTTCCTCTGACTCTGTGGCAGTTGCTCCCAGACATCCAGGAGGATCAGAGTTTGTGTCCAAATCAGAAGGAAGTCACCTGAGAGCCACACTCAGCCAGTTCTGACACTCAGGTTGTTCAGAACCCAGAGGTACACACTGTAAATTATGGTTAAAAACCAAAGTCCAGCATTTGGAATGAAGTGGCATTGCTCCATAATCTTCAGACCTGGAGAGGATAACAAGAGGGTAGCATGATGCTCCTGCTATCAAGAGATCTAATAACTTCAGTGAAACGGTGGGTTCTTTAAAAGGTACCATTTTGGAATGGCGGTTGGGTGGTGAAAATGCCAATGTGAAAATTCTACCACATCCCAAAGTAATAGTATTAGGACATGGCACCCTTGTGAGGCAATAGTGACTAGATATGGCTGGAATGGTTATGAAAGAGGTTCATTTTTCATTATATTAATTAATACATTGTTGAGGTTACAAGAGCCTGCTTGCTCCCTCTGCTCTGTACCATGTGAGGAGAGAAACAGACAACAGTCTGCAGCCAAAAGAAAGTCATCATGGCTGCTCACTGAGCAGGCATCATGATCTCGGGCTTCCAAATTCCAGGACAGTGAGAAATAATTTTCTCCTGTTTTGAAGCTGCTCTGTTTATTGCATTTTGTTTTAGTGGGCCATTTTGAATGCTCACAAAACACCAAAGCTTATTCCTATACATTTGATACCACCAACATTCTATAGATATGAAGGAAGTGAAATTGGTATTTGAAAAAAAAAATCCAAAAGTCAAATTCCAAGCCAAGATGACTTCACTTTTGACCATTTGCTCAACATTTAAGGAAGGAAAATGTGTTAATTTTAAACAATTTTTTTTCAGAATTTTTCTGTTTGTTTTATTGTTGAGACACACTATGTAGATGAGGATGACCTTGAAATCCTGATCCTCTTGTGTCCAAATTGAGTGAGCTGTGATTACAGGCAACCTCATGCTCTTTATGAGGCTCTAGAACAGTGGTTCTCACCCTGTGGGTCTCGACTTCTTTGGAGGTCAAGGGGTCACCTAAGACCATTGGAAGACAGATATTTACATTATTATTCACAACAGTAGAAAAATTACAGTATGAAGTAGCAACAAAATAATGTTATGGGTGGGAGTAACCACAAATGAGGAACTATATCAAAGGTTCACAGCGTTAGGAAGGTTGAGACCCACTGCTTTAGGTCTGAGCTTGGGCCTTTGTACATGCCATGCAAACATTCTATGCGCTGAACTACAACTACAACCTCAGAAAGGTGCAGAGGATAACATTCTTGACATATCTTCCTTGAAACCAGCATCAAGATGACTAAAAACATTGCAACAAAAATATACACAAAATGTCCCTCATGAACACAGATAAAATTTTTCTTTCAAAGCTTTAACTGGTCAAATCTGATAAAACTCAAAAGTACAAAAATTAAAAGAAAAAATTACTATGTGTCTTAAGTGTGAGCATTAGTTTCTTAGACACCAACTAACAGCAAAGTGCACTACAGGAAATGATAAACTATATTTCAGGTATATGAAAGGGGCAGACAGCCTAAGACACGTAAGGCAGCTGTGTTCCATGGTCCATCAGGCACCTATATTCCTTATTTCTTGTCACTTGACCATTGAGAGTGATCTCAGCATCTGTGTGATCAGAGATGGCTAATTACTGCTCCTTTTAGAGGGTAATGAGAGAGCATTGTGACTCTTTTTATGGTTCCTATAGAGAAGTTAGGTCTATTTTTTTTCCACTTGTGTCTGATGATTTTAGCCACCTGAATGTATTAGCTGCAAAAAGGCTTCTAATTCTACCTCTGACACAATCAAAAGGTGGTTTCAAAGAGGCAGTCTGTTATCTGCTCAAAATCCTTTTTCTAGTGATGTGTTCCAGATCCTGTGCCATAGACTAGCTTCTTCTATGTGTGTGACTATGAAAGAATCTGCTGTGGTCCTCATGCACCATAAGAAAATTGGCCTAGCCAACTGTTAATCCCACATCACACGTATTTTAGGAAATGTTGAGCAACCATTACAATTACTTACATATGGTCTATATTGTGTTGTGGTAGCTTTCCTTCTTGAGGAAGGAGATGGGTGTAACAGAACAGTCTTATTCTCTCATACTGAAAAATAGTTCAAGTTTAAGGGTCAGACCTCAAATGTCTTAACTGAGACTTTTATTAGTGAGTGAAAAATATCAAACTAAGAGGTAGTAAGTCATGAAAGCTAGAGTTAAATCTTTCCCTGAGCTGATGCTAACTGCCATTGCTATAATAACTCACAGATAAACACAAATCATTTCCCTGTTTGAAATTTGGATCAAATAACAAACCTGGGACTAAAGAAAAATTGAGATGTTTTCAGATCTATCTAACCTCAAGAATAAACCACCATAACAGCCATTCAAAGGCTCTAATAGTTTTCTTGTCTTGAGACCAAGGAATTCACCAGAATGATGACACCAGGCCCTCCTTTTAAATTCTGTTTATTTCCACAACATGAAAGTAATATCTGGAAAACAAAGAAAATCCTGAATTTTGAAAAATAGAAAGCCCTAAATCTCCCCCAGGGTGTCAGGAGTAGCTAGCTCAGCCACAAGATGGTAAAGTTCAACTTCTGGTGCTAAAATAATGAAATCATAGTCTCAAAGATGTCTCTGTAGCCTACTGTATGTAAATAAGTACAAGATGGCTCCACACAGATTCTCTGGTACTAATTTTATAGCGTGAAAGATGTCTTACATTAGTTGGGCAATAACTTCAAAAGAGGAGCTCTAAAAAAGACTTGGTTTCTAGAAATGCTTTCAGGGTTGCTCTGCCACAAGGGTTTGGCTCAAAAATTCAACTGCTGCAACGACAAGACATGATGGAGGAAGGATGGGATGAGCTGTGGATCGATTGTCAATTTATGAGTTCCATATATGCCTTCTGATCATGTAAAAACTTTTCTAAGCGGACAGCAACATCTTTCAGGAATCTGGCGGGGCAGTTCTTATGTCACACTTCTTTCAGTGTAGTTTATTATATACACATAGAACATAGATACAGCAACGTGTTGATGCCACTGCTGCAAGACTGAGTGATGGGAAATGGCTTTTACTGCTGTGATGGCGACTAAAGGCTACGGGAATCCAACTCCTCATTGTTTTGGAGGACTTGCTGCCTGTCCCAATTATTTCCGTTCAATTAATAGTATTGTTTTGCTTCTGTGTGTGGAGGCACCTAGACCATCTGGACCATAAATTACACACTAGAAACTGGCAGGTGAAATCACACAAACTTTCATTCCAAAGGCCAGCGTAGAGTTTACCTTCTGGGAAGCCTGACATGGTGGGACAATGCCTGAGATTCTAGTACTGGGGGGGGGGGGGCTGAAGCAGAGGAGAAATTCTTTAAACTCAAAGCCACCCTAGGATACATAGTGAGTCCATGACTAGCCTTAAGTGTATACAAAAACATTGTTTAAATAAGACCAATCAAATGAAGATACACTTTGATAGTTTCAGTCCTTGTCATGTTTTTATGTCACCCATTTGTCTTTGGATGGCATCATTTGTTAGTGACTATCTAAAGTCCCTATTTCTCAAAGACGGAAAACATAGACTTTTTATTGTGCTGCCTTTACCAAAAAACATAGACTACCTTATCCTTAACAACAGATTGAAAAGTGTTCAGCAGTAGGCACTGCAGGACATCCTGTTCAATTCAGGTGACAATAGCAATGGCAGAAGTTCCATCTTAACGGAGAGCATGGATGTTGTGAGTCTCTGTTTGCTTGGCAGAAGTAGTGAGATACAGTAGGTTGGCCATTGAAGTGTGTTTTTAGTTGTCACTGGCAACATAATCTCTGTGATTGATTCTCCAGGATGCTGTGCCTGATATAGTTTAATAAATTTCATCTGCTTCTCTAGAAGTGTCTATTGCTTGCAACTAAGCAATCCTACCAATACGTTTTCCAACTTTTGAACCTAAAAGAATTCATCCAAACTCCTGTTGTTGGTTTCTTTTTACAGCATAAGATCTTGGAGGCCAGTAAGATGGTTCAGTGGGTAAAACACCTGCCACCAAATCTTACAAGGGGAGCTCCATTCTTGAGAGCCATGTAGTGAAAGGGGGGGCACCTACGCTCACAAAGTATCCTTTGAGCACTTCTGCTAAGAAACAAGAAAAGTAGACATAAGAAACTACGAGAGGACAAGGAAGCAACTCAAAACTCAGGGGGACAAAGGTTCCTGTACCCAACCAAACTACCAGTTCACTGTGAAACCAAAGAAAATCTACTATAAATATATAAAATACCAAATACTTATGACCTATGTGCTTTTAAGAAGCTGTTAGAAAAGGAAGGTGTATTAGCTCATGTTTTTAGTCCTAGCACTTGGGGCCAGAAGGAAGATCTCTATGAGTCTCACAGCAACATAGAAAATGTCATGCCAAGCAGAATTACACAGTGAGATCCTGTCTAAAAAAAATTAAGAAGAATAAGAAAAGAAAAGATAAGATGATGTAAGTCCACAGAGTAGAACAAGGGAATACATTTAGAAGTAAATATAATGTCCAACAATGAGTAACAGTAAAGATAAATCTGGCGATGAGGTTTGTGTGTTGAACCTAAAGAAGCAAAAAGAAAATTAGAACAGAAAATGGGCTCTCAATGTAAGTAGATCATGCAGGTGAGGGTGAAGTCGGTGAATAGCTGTGTTCACGAGTCTAAATAAAATGCAAACACTCCAGTTTGTTGTTCAAAATAATTCCTTTTTTAAAACACAGGCTTTGAAAAATCAAAGATCATTAAAAGATTTGTATACAAGTGAAAAGGCAGATGTTCTCTCTATAATGATATCACACAAATATAATTATGACAAGTCATCAAGACAGGGACAGTCCTAAAAATAAAAGGTATGATTCGCTCATGAGCTACAGCAACTATATTTGTCCTCACTTAAAACTTGGCCAAATAATTGAAGCAAAAATGTTCATAAAAGTATGAAGAAAATTATGCCATATTCATAAAGGGCCATTTTAATAAATTCTTCTCAGAATTTAACTTTTCTTTAGAAGTAGAATACAATTTATTGTGAAGGAAAGAGGAAAGAAACATTATATGAAAGAGAGTCTTGGTTACAATTATTTCACATTATCCTGAAAGATCATTTAAATAAAAAACACTTTTTCTTTTCTTTTTAGTATATAATTTTTTCATTCAGTCTATTTTGATCATGGTTTCCCTTTCTTTGTGTCCTCCCAGATCCTCCTCACCTGCTCATCCATCCAACTGCACCCATTTTTTTCTTTCTATATTTAAAACACAAATAGGCTAATAAAACAAACAAACCTGAATAAAACAAAGCATATAGACAAATAGAAGAAAAAATAAAAGGCACAAGAAACACACATGCAGAGACCCACCCTTATGAGCACACCCACAAATAAAATCCATAAAAACACAAAACTGAAAACCGTAATAGGTAAGTAAAAGACAATTAAGGTAAAAATGCATTATGAGACAAAACATCTTCAAAACTATCATTGAGTTGTTTTATCTTGGCCATTTGCTGCAGGGCCTGGGACCTACCCTGAGCTCTAGATGTATATTCAGTGATACTCCATTGGATAAAACTAATGTTTCCATTCCAGCACTTGTCATTTGGAGGGAGGTAACTTCTGGGCTAGGGGTGGGAGCTTATGCCCAGTTCTCCTCTGTGTGCTAGGACTGTGGGCATGCTGACACAGTCTGTGTGTGTTCATATGTGTTAGAACAGTTGTGACTGGAAGGACATGGGTTTTTTTTATGTCTTCCATCTCCATTAGCTCTTACAATCTTTCCACCTCCTCTTCCACATAGTTCCCTGAGTTCCAAGGGGAAGGGTTTGATGAAAACATCCCACCTAGGACAACATCCCAAGGCCTCTCACTCTCTGCACATTGTCCAGCTGTGGATCTTTGTTGTAGTTCCTGTTTCCCATCAAAGAAAGCCTCTGTGATGATGGCTTAACTGAGACACTGAGAATTTCATCATTTCCTTTATCTTCTACCAGCTGAGTAATTGTGCATAGGGCAAATGTAAATGTTTTCATGATCCATTCTTCTGCTTACGGATGCCTGGGCTAATTTCTAGCTGATTCCCAGCCAGTGTGGCCATTCTACTTCTCAGGTCTCAACCTAGATATAGGTGGCTGACACAAAGGGGCTGAGCTGGAGTTTTCAATGACAATAGTTAGTTGGACTATAGAATATTTTAATAATAGCTGACAACATGGTAAAAATGGCAAATTTTTGTTTGGTTTTGTCTTATTTCTTACTGACATAGCCTCATTACCTGGAGTGCTGAAAAAGTAGGAAGTAGATACTAAACATTTCCAGAAGAAAGTATACATTTTTTCTCCAAGATAGGGTTTCTCTGTGTAGCCTCTTGATTTGCATTGGAATGATAGGGGGTGCCCTCGGGACAAGAATAAATCCAGCGAAAGCATCACTTTTTGAAGGCAAAGAAAAGCCTAGAAAGTGCAAAGACTGTTAAAGACTATGATGACTTCTGAACTTGGACTAAATACATTTTGCATTATAAGATGGCCTTAAGTCTGTAGAGGCCAGGTGCCCAGTGTGGTGGTTTGAAAGGTAACTTACCCACATAGGCTCATAGATAAGAACAGTTGCTCCCCAGTTGGTGGCAGTTTGGGGAGGTTATGGCACATTTAGGGGGGTATAGCCTTGATGGAGGCAGTATATCACTGGGGGTAGGTTTTATGGGTTCATAGTATCACCTCACTTCCTGTTCTTTTTCTTTCTTTCTGCTTCCTGTATGAGCTTGAGATGTGATCTGCCAGCTTCCTGTTCCTGCTGTTATGCTATACCTTACTCATAATAGACTCTCTCCCTCTGAAACCACACAGGAAAATATACTTTCCACTCAGTTACTTCTGATCACAGTAACAAAGAGTAATTGGTAAACTTACTGTGACCATAACTACAATTACCACCATACCCCGAGGAAGTAAGACAGTTACCTTTAAGTTCCAGTGCCCTCTATTATAACATTTAGGTCTCGGACTATGTTTTTGTGGCCTCTGGTTTTGAACTGTCTACTGCTTACAATTACAATAGCCATGTAGTGACCCACCAGTTTGGAACTCATTGTGAATCCCAGGCTGGTCTCTAACTTGACTCAGTCTCAAATATTAAGATTAAAGGTATGAAAAAAAAAAAGATATGAGTGAGCTCTAAGCACACAGCTTTCATCATGTGGCACATTGTAAATAACAAAAAAATATGGTGTCCCATATAACTAGTTAAAAAAGACATTATGAGGAGTTCTCCCACTGGCTGTATAGGAAAGTTGAAGTGTATAGATTGACAACTGAATAAAATGCACACCAGTGTAAGGATTGTCTTAAGGAGACACATAGCACATGTGTATACACACAATAAAGGTGTACAGGGAAAGGTCATTTCTTTAGTGCGTTCTCTGTCATCAACAAAAGCCTCATAATGTCAGCAATTTGTCCAGCAGAAATAAGCATCCGACCTAAATCTAGAATGATCTTGGTGTTCGGCTATGCTTCCTGCCCAAGTTTAAAGCCTCAATATTCATTCAAACTGTCACAGTTCTCCAATTATCTCTAGTACAAAATATCCCACAGTTCAGTACTGTAAGACATTGTGTGGCTTATAAATGACTAAGATTTTCTCTGGCTGATAACATTTTCCCAAAGTCAAACAGACTCTGCTTTTGTCTCTCCCATTTCTCAATATCCCTTCACTTTATTTCAATACTTCTCTTGTAATTGAGCAATTCCATAAAATCAAATAAAATGATTTATAATGGAATGATTACTCCAGGGTAACATTTCAAGTGAAATTAAGATTGAAATCTAATTTAAAAGCTTTAATGTAAATGGGTCATTAGAGGCGGTTCTCCGGGGAATTTGCAATTAAACTAAAGTGACAAGGGTTTTGTAGGGGTGCTGGGCCTAAAGGTGTGACAACCCTGATACATGCTCATTTCCGACGAGCAATCCTTATCACAACCACTCTACAAGATCTGAGTGGTTGAATGAAAGCTGCAATCAACGGCTAGCAAAAATATTCCCACCCACTACAAGACTTCTCCCTGGGAGGAAAAAAAAAGTCCTGATTTAAGGGAAAGCTTCAGTGAAGCCAGTGTGTATAATTGACACTAATTAATCTACTTAGCTATTGTGAGCCAGCTCCAAACTATTTCCTTATTAAAATTCCACTCTTCTTAATTCTTTAACAGTTAGCTGTTTTTTTATTGATACTATCTTTAATATATAGTTTACACCTGCATAGTCTTGAAGCACTGTGATAGAACACTCTCCAATACTCCATATTTCCCCTAGCAGTCTAAAAATTATTGTGTGTATGTGTGTGTGTGCGCACGCACATGCGCATGTGTGTGTTTGTATGTGTCTGTGTGTGCATGTGTTTATTTGTATATGTGTGTGAAGGTATGTGTGTATGCATGTATGTGTGCATGTGCACGTGACAGGGAAGTCAGAGGCTCCAGATTTGTCTTAATTTGGAACTATAGATCTGAAAGTTGTGAGCCTTCCAGCGCTGATGCTGGGAGCAGGATCTGGGCTGCCTAGAAGAGCATCACTTCCTCCTAAGGGAAAAACATTTTTCTCCAGACTCCTCCTCCCCCTGCCCCCCCCCACCTTTTTTATCATAGATACCTTTTCTCCCTAGGGTTTTCCGTTTTGATTGTTTGGCTCCTTGACAATCATTTACTTTCTTTCTAAATTCTTTTCCTTTTTTTTCTGATAATTAAGCTTCACATAGACAGGGTTCAGCTTTCCAAAAACATAACTATATTCAAATCTTTTCGAGTTCATATACTGTTTGAAATATTGCATTACACATAACAAAAGCAGTACATATTTAATCTTATTAGCAATGATGATTATATTAATCATTAACTTTTATTGATCATTTAAAATTGAAGACTCATTATGTTAAGCCTTGATGTAAATGCTCTGTTAATATTCATGGTTATCCTATATTGTAGGAATTTCACTTCCACTTTAAAGATCTATAAATGGAAGATTTAAAATGCTTCAGTAACTTGTCCAAAGTCACAGAGCTGATAAATGGAAGACCCAGAATTCAAGTCCAGCACTGTCCACCTACAGAGCCAAGGTCAGTCCTATAGGGCCACACTACTGAAGACTGGAGATGGGTAGCCTCAACAGGGAAACTTCTTGGGGAGCGGGGGCTTTCTTATTCTATATTATTATACTTTGGATTGACTCTGTATGCAGCCAGACTGAATTCATCACAGTTTTTCCAAGTGGGACTCATTAGAAAATAATAAAAATATGATTCCTGGGCCATCTCACAGATGTTTCCAAATGTTTAGATATATTTTTATGAAGACTTTATAAAAATCAATTACAATTCACATGCTTTAGTTTTGTGGACGACAGAAGACTTGAAATATCTATAGAGAAAGGCGGCTGATGTTCTATTTATTGCTTTTGCAATTCTCTGATTTTATATAGTTGACAGCTACTACAGAAGCAGCAACATGGGTAGCTCACATCCTATTCTTTTCTGTTAACTATTTCATATGACACGACAGACCAGTCACTGCAGACCATGAGCTACATAGCTTGCAGACAATCAGGATTGCACATACCCCTTTAAGAAGGGGGAATTGCAGAGAAACTGGACTGAGGATGTCTACGTTGTAGCCCTTCTTACCCCCAGAGTTACAAAGTCCCTTAGACCATGAAGATAGTTACATCACTCATTTTGGTGTTGTCATATTGAGTGACTTTGATAGAGCTGATTGACAGAGCCATGGAGAAGGTAGATGATGGTATGGAGGCGATGACCACAGGTAAAAGGATCCCAAAAGCTAAGAGATCATCTGTAACGAGACAACCATATAATAAAATATTACTCAGAAGGAATCTCACACGGAAAACCAGGCTTGGGATTGTCTCAAAAGCAGCCACGCACTCCTAGCCTGCTATTTGCTCACACTCTCAAGAACAAATGTGAACTGGTACCAGTGAAGAAAAAGAGGGGAAAATGTGTCTGAATATGAGTATTTACAGTTTGGTTCCACCTAAAGCTTACTTTTTGAAGAACTGTTTTCTGAGTTCTGAAATAACACAGGAAATCTTTTAGGAAAGACTAAATTTCTGAGTATTTTCTGCTCCTGGTCGGCTCGTGCTTATTCTTCACTTTCCTCACCACCACACACCCTCCTACGGAATCTACTACAGGCCTATTGGCTCTCCATGGCTCCTTGGCCACATTTAACTTGCTTCGGTCTCCTGGCCTTGGAGCCTCGGTACTGGCTACTCCTGCGCTAGACTCTTTTTTTTTGCTTGTATTTTTCTTCTCTTTCTTTTTTTGTTTTTTAGGGGTTTTTAAAATTCATTTTATGTCCCAATCGTAGCCCCCTTCCTCCTCTCCTTCTGGTCCCTCCCTCCCACTCTCTTTCCCCTATCTCCCTCCCCCTTGTTCTCAGAAAAGGGGAGCCTCCCCCAACATCACAGCAGGACTGAGCGCTTCCTTATCCACTGAGGACATGGAAGGCAGCCCGGTTAGGGGTTAGGCTAAAATGATTGAGAGCACGCAACAGAGCTCATGTCATAGCACTCACCCAACTTACTGGGGACCCACATGAACCTCAAACTGCCCATCAGTTACATATATGTAAGGGCCTAGGTCCAGTCCGTGCATGCTCTTTGGTTTGTGCTTCCATCTCTGCAAGCCCCCATGTGTCTAGGTTAGTTGACCTTGTTTGTTTGTTTAGATTTATTTATTTATTATATATACAATGTTCTGCCTACATGTGTACCTGCCTGCCAGAAGAGGGCACAAGATCTCATTATAGATTGTTATGAGCTACCATGAGGTTGCTGGGAATTGATCTCAGGACCTCTGGAAGAGCAGACAAGTGCTCTTAACCTCTGAGCCATCTCTCCAGTCCTCGTTAATTGACTTTGTTGGTTTTCTTGCAGCATTCTTGTCCCCTTCAGGTCCTTCTATCATGCCCCCCAACACACACACACACACACACACACACACACACACACACACA
>OU015744.1:18949438-18963086 GCA_907169655.1 Acomys percivali | reverse complement strand
TTCTTTCTTTCTTTCTTTCTTTCTTTCTTTCTTTCTTTCTTTCTTTCATCCTGTTTGTTTTTAAAATTAGCCAAGTACTAGAGAGCAGATTGACAGTAGAGTGGAGAACTTGTGTGAGTCTACCCTCCAACTGAGCACAACTCCAAGTGCTAGGAAGAAACAGATCCCAGCTGTCAAGTCCATGCGCACTTACTTAAATGACTCTGTAATACTTTTTGGATGTTTTTCTTTGCCTTGCTTTTCAGGGGTTATAGAAGCCAATGACACCATCACTGTGTCTTCTTAGCTTCTTACAGGCATTTTTTCTTCTCCTTTCAGATATAAGCAACATGACTATACTAGAGAAATCTAAAGCAAGAAGATCGTAAGTAGACAAAGCATTTTTCATGATGAGCATAGGCCAATAGGGGGACGTCATTTCCTACTCCTCACACACTCTCATCCTCAACTACTGCAAACTGAATTCTCGGTTTCAACATACTTAAATCCAGGATCTGTTCTATAAATGAAAATTCCTGGTGCATTGGAAGCTCACGGCTCAAAGGCTAGCCATGTGCTTCAATAATGCAGTCATAGCAACCTGGATCCCATTTTCTAGAGGCCATCGTGTGCTGAGATCGGAGACAGATGTTTGAACCCCACCTTCCTTATTCAGCAGCTGTACAGGTAGATGTCTGCTGTTCCTATTTTATAGCTGATGATCTTGAAGAGATTACATCATTTGCTCTTAAAAACACAGCAGGGACCGTTGGGTCACAGAGTCCTCTCCCTGTCTTCAGCTCCATTGCCTCCCGTTCCCTCGCTATCAAGAAACAAAATTGGGAATCGTTTCTTAAGAGGATGAAAGGAGTTGGCAGGCTTGCCAGTCAGTGTAGTATAGCTCTTGAAGCCTCAGGCTGTGCTCTCTCTCCTCTGCCCCCCCAATGGCTATTCTAAGGCTCACAGCAACACTTGTGTCTCTCCAGACATGACTTGCATCCACTCGCTACATTTATCCTCCTTCAACGTTCCCTTGCACATGCTCTGGCCATGGCGTTGAAGAGCTCTCAATTGCTCTGGGAAGCTGCTCCATGATGCTTTCAAGGCCGTCACCTGTTTCCTATTATTTCTCTCCCCAGCTTACCTAACAGGCATGAGTGTTATATCTGGGGAATGAAAAGTCTGTGACGAAGAAAACAAAATCACATCCGCCATCATTGTGCTCTCTCTACGATATTCTCATCTCTCCTGTCAGTGTGATGTGCTAGGAGATGAAGAGAAAATCTGCAGTCGGACAAGATTGTTTTAGTCACTGGAGCATTACAGGCCTTTCCATTAATGCCTGGGGCTAGTAACCAAGATGGCAGGTCCTTCTAGATGGGCAGTGCTCACTAAAATAATTAAGTGGAATTTAGACTCAAGCAGGCCCAGTCTGGGGATGGAAATACAGAGAGCCTGTTGTAGGTCAAATTTCTGGAGAACAATGGCAAAAGCCAAGATCACTACCTAAGAACTAACAAGCAAAGCAAAAGCACAAACAAAGTTAAGCATCCCAAAACATGACAGGAAAGTGGTCCTGCCTTCACAGTAAGGATGAGTATCTTGAATTAAGCTGATCTGAGAGTATGTGAAATGTTAGAGGAAAAGGTTTAAACAAACAAATCAACCAAACAAACAACAGTGTCAAAATATAAACACTAAATGCATATATTATAGGTGGCTGAAAAGGTGGAAGCAAATAATTGTAAATTCCTAGCATGTATAGTTAGTAGATCAATGAAAATTTACAAAGAAGAGAAAAATATAAATAATAAGGAACTCGGTGGCCAAAGGCATGTTTAGTGTGTGCACGGCATGAGGTACCATACGTATTTTAGAAAGGATTGAAGAGCCAGGCACTACCACATCTATAACCCCAGCACTTGGGAAGTGGAGGCAAGAGCACACACCAAGAAGTCCAGGTCATCCTTAGTGACCTGTCAAGTTCGAGGTTGCACTTAACGATATGAGACCCCATCTCAAAAAGAAAATTGAAAAGTGATGAAAATAGAAAAATAACCCATCTCATTACAAATAAAACTAACTCTGGAGTTTTCAAGCTATATATTTATTGTTTCATTGTCAAGCATGCCAGATTCATATTTTTCAAAGATACCACATTGATGCAGTTAGAAATAAAAGATGCTTTCAAACATTGCTAATGGAACTTTGGATTGACACAAATCTTTTACAAAGAAATTTTGTAACCCATCTCAAAATGTGTAAGTGTTACATATCTAACATCTTTAACCATTCCAAGCATTACTGCCAGCAACAAGGTCTTAGATGAAGTTTCTTAGCCTCCATGGCAGTGAGCATCCATTTGCAAAATACATACCACACTGGAGGACTTTTCCTCTCTGTACTGGAGAGTGAACACAGAGCCTCCTACATTTTAGGCTAACACTATAACACCGAGACCCAATCTTTAAAAAATATTTTCACAAATATGAATGAAGAGCTTGTTGCCTTAACACTGCTGGTGGAATTTGGTCAGTTACACATTAATAACATTTCCTTTGCAGTGAAGGAGTGCATTCTACAGAAGTGAGCCCAGAGACGGTTTCGCCGATTCTATCCATTTATGAAGCAAACGCCACTTGACCTGACTTTCAGTACAATTAAGTTACAAGATACTTCCCAAATTCATAAGAGAACTCATCAAATATTAATCTCCAAGGCTGCATGAATTCCAAATAATTTAGGTGGTTGTTGTGAGAGATGCTGAGTCTGACTCACCTGTCTTGTCTTTCTATGCTTGCCTCCTGGTCAGCAGTCTCATTCTGAAGTTTCAAAATTCTTCAGGGACTTGAATGTACTTCAGCTGAGGGGATAAAGAGCTGAGATCCCGTGGAGAATGCAGGTCTGAACTGAACTGTCCTGCAAGTGTGTTCTGCACAAACATGGACAACTCTCCTGTCTTAAACAATGAGGTGCTTTAAAAACTGGGTTTTTAAAAAAAAAAAAGTGTTTGCCCACATGTGTGTATATCCACCACTTTAGTGCCCACTGCCTGACAAGCCTGGATCTCTTGGAACTGGGGTTCTAGGCAGATGTGAGCTGCCATGTGGGTGCTAGGAATTGAACCAGGTCTAGAAGAGTAGACAGTGCCTTTACCTGCTGAGCCATCTCTGCAGCCCATGGTGCTTTTAAAGGATGTTAGCATGCTTCCTCTTCATATGGATCTGCTGTTCTTATTTCTAGTGTATTAACAGAGGAGACAAGACTCCACTATATGGCAAAAATGAAGTCTCAGAGTCATGAGACACTGCAATTGACAGCGTAAGGCAGTCCTTTAGCTACGCGGCTATGGTCCCCGGGAGTAGGAGGGGAGCATCTTCTTCATCCAGACTCTCCTAGGCACAGGTGTCCCCAGCTGATTCCATGGGCCTGAATGTTACAAGTTTTAATGCTGGTGGTTAGACAAGCCACAGTGTTGTACTAAGGGAAAGCAATATTCTCGACCAGACAATGATGTGCATCCATAGACAAGAGAATCTCCCATAAAGTGTACTTCAACAATTCAGTATAAAATAGTTTAATTATTGTAAAATAAATGAGACAGATTTAAGTATATGTACATAGATACTTAAGTACACTAAGAATACATACTTCTGCTTATGTGAACATGGATGGCAACCTGTATGACGTAACATAATGAATAAATATTTCAAACATGAGTTAAATTTAAATATGTGCTCAAGTTACACATCTATATGTAAGCTGGTCACTTTTTTCCCACCATCACTACTGTTGCCTAAAAACATTTCCTAAGAAGAGGTAAAAGCTTTGGCCAAGAGATACTTTACATAGTCTGTGTTATCTATTACTTCCTGAAATCGAAGTGGTAAGGAGCAGCGTTTATGTAACTGTCAGTCATTTTATGGCAGAGACTATTCTAGGGAATTTAGAGCTATCATTTTGGTGCGTCTTTATGATTGGCTTATATCATTATTTTTATTGTACAA
The DNA here is from genome assembly GCA_907169655.1 of Acomys percivali. Taxonomy (NCBI): domain Eukaryota; kingdom Metazoa; phylum Chordata; class Mammalia; order Rodentia; family Muridae; genus Acomys; species Acomys percivali. Next base: position 18,959,100 of record OU015744.1, on the reverse strand, counting down.
ATGAGGAAAACAGAGAAGAGAAGTCATAAGTACTATCCCAAGATAATTCATTTCCACACTGAACCCCCAATTTGTGGCACTTCTTATATCACTGTTACACAATTATCATACTGCTTATTATATAGCAGTTATCCAATGATTGTGCAACTTCTGGTAGCTTAGGAAACTCAACAATTCACCTTTTCTTTAAAATATTTGGATCTTTAGACAGAATCTTGGGATTTCGTACCTGTCATAGTAAGATGAAAAGAAGAATTTAAACCATTGTAAAATGGTTGAACACATGAGTGAATAGATTTAGATTAAGGGAAACATGTGTCTTTTGAACCAAAATGTAAAAATAAAAAAAAAAAATACTAAAAAATATGGATTGAAGACATAGGAGAGAAGGAGTTAAGCTTCCTGGCAAGCCCCTAAAGGAGAAGCCAGCACACAGCAGAATTGGGAGTCAGTCACCCTCCAAATGCAGCTTTTCCTACCTCTGAGATATTGAGGACATGAAGGTGGCTGAGATTCGAAACATTCTTGGGTGTGGAAGGGAGAATGGACAGGACATTCATAAGGCTGGCCTGGGTTGTCTAGGAAATAAATAGCTGTGTCAAATATCCAGAGAGATCAATAGAATTTGGGGCAAATTCTTGGATTTGGTTATAGAAGAAGAAAGGAAAATAGGAAGAATAGGAGTGAAGCCTCTGTGACATTTTAGCGTCCAGAATCTTCCATAGATAAGCTTTGCCACAGAGAGAGACTAGCCCTATTCATAGTCAACTCTCTGTGCACATCACTAACATGACAGGCTATAAATATCTGGTCTGCACCTGTCTTTACCTAACATTCTTTGCACCTAACAACAGATGACACTCAATTCAGTGTCTTCAGTTCCCAGTAAGTAGTACACACTCAATGAATCTTTAGTGACATTGTGGAAGATCGTGAGGGAGAAGGGTCTCATCCACAGTGTCTCCACACAACAATGAGCCTGGAGAAACGTCAGCCCCTAAAAGATCACATCCCCTAGTCTGAGTACATCAGGAAGTATCACAGAATACGTGATCGCTGTCCCTTGTGGCAACCTTTCATGGATGGAAGCAAAGTATGAGATGTATTGATGCAGATGTTTTCACAGGTCACTGAGGAGTCCAGCAAAGGTTCTGACTGATGGGTTGAGGCAAAGGCAACATGAAAGAAAATACAAAGTAGACTGTCTACAGAGACAAAAGGCACAGTTAATAAACCACTGGTGAATAAAGCAATTATGACATAGGCTGTAAACACTAAGCATTGTACTTTAGGAAACATTCGATGAATAACTGGACTAGGTTAAGATCTTGAGAAAGGAATTATTCATATGAGACAACTTGTAACAGATTTCATTTTGAAGTCCTTTATTTCAAAAAGTACATAGAAATTGTGTTTTATCTGAACAGATATTCACAGTCATTGAGTGTTCATAACTGTCAGTATAAACCAATTACGTGCATAGACAGCGGACTTGTAGATGATTCTGACACAGCTTGTGACAGACTCTGCCACACATGTGGAGGAATTGCATTGACTTTGGGACCTGGTAACATATAAGTAAGGGGTTCCTGGTGTTCTCTAGATTAACTTTATATGACATTTCCAACTGAAGACTTTGTCCTCAATGTCAAGGCCAGCTTATTTCTCTTGTAACATTTGTAGAGAGACTACCTTGTATATTGTATAGATTTATCACCTGTCAGTAAAAAGCATATGGCCTATAGGAAAGGGTAGAATAGAAGGTGGGACATCCTGCAAACAGAAAGGGTTCTGGGATATAGCCAAGCAAGGGAGATTCACCTGGCAAGATGTAAGGAGGACAGACACTTGGTACCTGAGCAGAGGAAACTAGCCACGTAGCAGAATGTAGATGAGTGTAAATGGGTTATTTTAAGTTATTCAGAGCTAGTCAAAGAAGAGCCTAGGTATTTGTAAATATATTTTGAGCCTCATTAGTCATTATTCTGGGAGCTTAGGACTGGGAGGAAATATCACCACAACATTTATTGGCTTCTCTTGCTTTGAGTCTTGATTTTGGCTCTAACAAAACCTCATTTCAAGGTGAACTGTGGTCCTAATTCACCCTAGTTTATTCCTATTCCAGTACACTCATATCTCCCTGAGGGTCCACATATTAACAACTTACAATCTAGAGCCATTGTCTAGTGCTTCTTGGCCTGGATTGATACAGCAAGGTAGAGATGAGGGATGGTTTGAAGTAGGAAGCATGCTTTTATTCTTCTCTCTCTCTCTCTCTCTCTCTCTCTCTCTCTCTCTCTCTCTCTCTCTCTCTCTCTCTCCCTCCCTCTGTCACTCCCTCCCTCCCTCTTCCCCTCCATCTCTCTCTCTCTCATGTGTGTGTGTGTGTGTATGTGTTTTATATGCATGTGTGTGTACATGTCTACAGAGATGTGTCTATGTATGTGAGAAGATATCAACATTCCCCTTAGGTGTCTTCCTCTACTTTTCTCCATCTTATTTTTTGAGACAAGGTCTCTTCCTGAAGCCAGAGCTCACCTGTAGGCTAACTGGCTGGTCAGCAAGCTCTGAGAATTCTCACATCTTCAACTCAACACTGGGTTTACAGATGCATGCTGCCACGCAAGGGTTTTAAACAAGAACATGGGGTCTGAACTTAGATCTATGCTTACACAGTGATCACTTTACCCACTGAGCCATCTCCATAATTCCTTTTTTATTCTCTTTTTAAAGCAGCTCCTAAGAGTTCTTGGTTTCATTGTTGTTTTGATTTGCATTGCCATGATAGCTTGGCAATATGAATGCAGCCCAAACATCTTAGCTTACATCCTTGTACAGAGACTGTCATCAACACATTCGACAACAGACTTTCTTTTCAACGATAACTTTGCCCCTTTTCTCTAAATCACAGATAATCACAAACAGAGTTGGTGCTGTGGATTTTTTTCCCAAATGGTTGCAAATCTCCAACCCATGTGATAAAAGATGCTGACATTAATATTCTGGTGTGCAAGCTAATTCCTCCAGCCCAGCTGTGAGGCAGAGGCTCTGTGACCGAGGTGAGAGCATCGCAATGTGCAGCGTGTGCAGGGTCCTCTGAAAGCCTGATCTGTTCCTTGCACTTTGTGCAAATTGAGGCAGCTTGACTGTTTCCATGGGTGCGCATAAGGGGCTCTGTTCAATTTACTGGCTGCCTCGAATGGTTCAGAGAGGGCCCTAGCTCTGACTGTTAACTATTTACGACCTTTTCATTTCTAGACTCATCCACTATTCTTGGACCCTCCAGCATTACTGTGTGATTACTGGCTTATACAGGAGAGATGACTAAATGTAAAGACTTTACCCCCCATGTCTGCAGTATGTTCATTAAATAGATCTCCGTGTTGCCTCAGGCTCCATCCAGCAGCCCAGTGTTAATGAGCAACACTAGTTTATATTGTAAAAACTTCTCACAGATGAAAAAAGAGCTTTTGCCCACCTTGGTACTTTTAGGATATTACATCAATTAACCCTTTACATTCACTCCTCAGTGTCCATTTGGGATTGGTTTCAGAACCCCAGAGAACAACAAAATATCAAGTCCTGTATAGGAAATATCATGTAGCTGTGTATTTTCTATACAACAGCCTCCTGTATGCTTAAGATTCGCTTTATTTTATTATGTGTGTGGAAGTGTACCTGGATACATGCACATGTGTGAGTGGCAGATATCCATGGAGTCCAGGGTAAAAGATCCATGGGACCTGAATATACAAGTGGTTGTGAGCCACCTGACATGGAGGCTGAGAACTAAACTAAAGTCCTCATCACAGCTAACATCTGAGCCACCTCTCTAGCCCCATCCTGTAGTCTTTAAAGCACTCCTACAGTACTAGTAATGTGAGATGCCATGTACTTCATGTAAAGGGGTTCGTGAACAAACTTGTTTAAATAATTAATGGTGATGAGAAAAAGCAGGAACATATGCAGTACCAATGGACTTTAAAATAATTTTTTTCATCTCTGCTGTGTGATCTCCAAGAGAGTGGATTCTACAGATATGGAGAAGCAACTGCGTTTCTCACATCACTGTTTAGTAGTGCTGTGAATGTGATCTAATCTTTCCACAGAGATTTCTAAGACTTGTCACTTTCTTTGACTCTTCCTTGGATTCCAGGCACATTGCTTCCTTTATGTGACCTGCTGAGCAAAGCATCCAATGTATGGTAACATCCCATATGTGTTTGTTGAAATTTAGAAAAAAAGAAATCCATAGATTTTTGACAAAAGAAAAAGTAATGTGTATCATTTGGATAGAATATGTCTTTTCTGCTTATTCTTCTTGTTCTGTGGATCAGTGTTTAATTCCCAGAACTCTGCCTGGGTGCTGCTTGCACTGTTCACACATAGCTCTGTTCTTAAAGACCTCTAACCTATCCTTTGGGAATCTCCATATCCATGGAGCACATTGTACTATAGGGAACCTGAGTCTACAAATCTTTCTGCTGAATATCTGTCAGAAGTCCCTTTCCATAGCCAGATGATTTGCCTCTTACGGCTCTGATGGCTTCCCTGACTTACACCAAACTCCCTTGCTGTCTCCAGGGTAAACTGTGAAGTTGTCATTATAATGCTGATTTGTGTTCAAATATTGCCCCTGCCAGAAGTAAGCCCTTAGCAAATAGGGTTTAACTTATTTTTATAACACACCGTTTAACATACGTAATTTGAAAAATAACTTCAAGTAAAAGTGTGCATACCTATCACTATATGTCTATTTCTAGGATACCATTTCTCCCTCCTCTGCTCATGTTGCCCATCTCTCTGAGCTGTGCTGTTATTCATACATCAGTCCAGCCTTGTGGGACTCCCTTAGCCCTTAGTCATGGATGCCTTTCCTGGCATTTATTTAACTATTGGATTTGCTTCACTAGCTTGATTAAGTTTACTTAGTTATCTTACTGAATTTCTTTCTTCGTTTGGAAGAGAGATGTGCTCCTGAGAGGCACTATGGGGTAAAATACAAGATAATAACTATCTACTTAGTTCCATTCAACCCGCCCAGTACTAAATGATTTTCTAGATCACTCAAGACTAACTTCCTGCATACAGCAACTTAATCTTGGGAAGCAGAAAGAGTCTATTAAACTCATGCCTGCTACTGTAAACTAGGCCAAAAATTCTATGGCTGGCTTAGGTCGTTGGCCCTAAGGGAGAAGGTAATATTATTATTCTGCTAAATGGACATAACATTAAACTGTTGCCTGTGCTCTTATCTTCATGCCTATAGATCAGTGCATCTCTCAACCCTCATCAGAGAAGCTGCTTGTTATAGTAGATGATGGCCAATACAGATAATAGGAGACTCTAGAGTACCTAGGACTAAACAGGACACATCGATTACACACCAGTCCCTTAAGATTCAGAGATCATCTCAAAAGAGGGGAAAGAAGTATCATAAGAGCCAGGAGTAGTTACTTTGTTCTCTCTGTGTGTGTGTGTGTGTGTGTGTGTGTGTGTGTGTGTGTGTGTATGTGTCTGGATCTAGGAAACAGAATGTGTAAGAGAGAAACTCTGAACCACATAGCATAAGGTTGACTTCCAACTGAGTCCTCTTTTAGCTGAACGAACTTAACTATACTAACAAATTGCAGTTTCTACATCTGAACCACGGTGACAACACTGATGTCTATCCGCCATGTTTGATGAGAAGATGAAATGCGATGGTAAGGCTTATGATGATGCCCTTAGCGTGGTGGCTGGCATGTACCTCATGGAGCATCATCTATTAATAAGACAGCTTTATTTCCACAACCAAATGGCTCTCCCCATGGCACACTAAAGATCAATGTGATTTAAAAGGTGGTTGCTATCATTTGATTAGGTGTCCTCAGTGGTGTAATATTAAAGGCATGGTTTCCAAGCGTTGACACATGTAAGAAGTATGACGAAGTGGGACTTCACCAGGCCATTGGACATGTGCCTTTGAATGGAAGAGCATAACACTATGCTGCTCTTTCTCTTTTCACTGCCTTAGAAGAGAAGCACTTACTTGAATGCATAGCCTTACCATAGGTTGTCTCTCACGTCAGCTCTCCAAACCAATGGGTCTTTCTGTCTTTTAGACCTGATCCTTTGAAAATGTGAGCCAAATTAAATCTCTATCAGTAGTCTGAGTCTGATACTCTGATAGAACTTAAACCAGGCAAATGCAGTACTGCAGATGGAGTATTTCGCCTGTAAATCTATGTGTAGCCCACTTTGAACACAGGCATTCGCATACTATGCAATTCCCCTAGCGATTTGGCTATAGGTGCTAGATGAGTAAACAGGCAGAGGACAGATATCTCAGAGCAGAGATGTAGAAAACCAAACTAAGGGGAAAGTGGCAGAAATTGGAAAGGCAATAGGACAAGGTTCCGTGAGTCAAGGATCAAGTAGGAAACTGGATCTGCCCTCATCACTGTCATGTAATGAAGCAGCAAGCCACTGAGCTGCGGAGGAACTGTTCTCGGGCCAATCTTCTTCTACAGCAAGATAATCCCTGTTCATCTAACAAGGCTCTTCAGATGAGGTCACATCTGGGCCATCTTCTCATTTCATTTAGAGTTGTCAGTGTCCTGAATATAATAAGTATATAAGTCATGTGTGCCTTATAGACTAACGGATGGGTAGATGGAGATGATGAAGGCACATCAGACAGAGTGCCAAGGCCAGCATGACAGGTAGGAGGAGTACCCACATGGAGACTTCTAGAGTGTTCTGGAGATAAAGCTTATTTTTAACTGTTGAGGAGATGATTCTCTGAAGATAAATATGCATATAAACATAAACAAAGATTTGAGAAAGAGACAGAGAGAACACTTCCAGTGTTTTACTATCAGAGCAAGTCACCAAAGATTGGGTAATATTTTTCAAGTCAGACACTTTCTAATTTTCCTTCCTTTTAAGAACCCCCAATCTAACCATATGGGACATATTTTAGTGTAAAGTGGGTCTTAGAGGTTTCCTTTTTAATTTGAGGAGCAAGGGCTGGGTTGTTAACAGGAGGGATGAAAGAGTTGCAATGTGTCTGGGTGGTTTGATAATGTTTTGAGTCAAAAGAGCTGTTTACTCAGTAGTTAAAACTACAATAATTTACTTAATAAAATGTGTAAAATTTTATTATCAATGACACAGGGAGGAAGCGTGAACTTTAGAACACTTGAGTTTTAAATGCACTAAGTTTTGTGTTATGTTGGGTGCCAAATCTTTTAAGTTAAGGCACAATAAATTCCCACAATCAATGTTAAAATCACTCTTTAGCATGAAGTTGAGTGGGTTTGACTCTGCTTTGCTTCACTTCCAGAAAGGGAAGTCACAACTGAAGAAACAGAAAATATCTGGAAACAAATGAGAAGACCTTTACTGTAAAGCCTAGCTGAACTCATGTTCATGAGAGTGACTTCACCAAAGAACCTATTTTCCCATTTCCCTTATTTATAAAAGATCTCCAAGACCCTTCAATGCCTGTAAGATAATGGTGCCCACTGTGGCCTATAAGATACTGGTGACCACCATGGTTTGCATCTGACTACACAGCCTGGCCTCTGGCCACCTGTACTAGGACAGATCTCTCTACTGCTCTGCAGAAACGTTCTTCACTTCTCAAAGTATTTGCAAGAATTGACTTTTTTTTTTATAAATAATTAACATATGGCTCCAGAAAAAGGGAAAATGACTAAGATCCAACAGTCTAACTTGATGTTCGAGGGGAGCTCTGTCCCACACAGTAGATCTGGAATACTCATACATTGCCAGTGACACTGAGCCACTCTTTCCACATCTTTTTAATGTTAATTGCCCCTAAACAATAACATTTGTCTAGTAGTAGATTGGATCACACTACAATATAAACCTTAAGCAACTCTTCCAGTTATCTGCACAACAAAACACTTGGTAAGTCAAAGGTCTAAGGCAAGAAGAACAAATTACTTGCTATTAATTTTCTTTTGCTAGGTAAAGCTAAACTAAATGGTTATTTTGCTCAACATGGTGTTTTCTGTTGGGAGATCCAAGATGGCTCCTTCGTGCACCCATCTGTTACCTCAGCTGTGATGGCTGAAGTGGGCTGACTGAGTGTCTCTTCCTACAAAGTCTCTTCAAGTAGTCTGCTTGGGTTTCCTTACAAAGTGATGATCTCAAGAGAGTTGGACCTTTTATATAGACATGGCTTCAAGCAGAGAAAGTGGAAGCTTCCAGGCCTCTTAGGGCTCCAGGATTCTAGGCTCAGTGCTAATACCATATAATTCTTTCACACTGTATTAGTTGAGTTCAGAAGGCAAGTCCATATTCTGAGGCAGAAGACTAAGCCTCATTCCATTAAGGAGAAAAATATTTACTTACTTACTTACTTACTTACTTACTTACTTACTTACTTACTTTACATCCCCATCAATGTCCCCTCCCTCCTCTCCTCCCAGTTCCACTCTCCTTCTCTCTTCCTCATGTCCCCTTTCCTTTACCCCTCAGAAAATGGGAACACCCCCAATGCACCCATCCCAACTCATCAAGATGCATCAGGACTGAGTACATCTTCTACCACAGTGGCCTGCCAAGGGAGCCCCACCAGAAAGAAATGGTTGAAAAGCATGTGAGAAAGTCCTTGTCAGAGATAGCCCTCACTCTCCTTACTAGGGGGCCCACATGAAGACTAAGGTGCCCATCTGGTATATATGTGTAGAGGGCCTAGGACCAGTCCATACATGGTCCTTGGTTGGCGTTTCAGTCTCTGAAAGCCCCCATGGGCTCAGGTTAGTTGGCTCTGTTGGCCTTCTTGTGGAGCTACTGTTCCCTCTGGTTCCTTCTACCCTTCCTCCCACTCTTCCACAAGGTTCTCTGTGCTCCTCCAATGTTCAGCTATAAGTCTCAGCATCTGTTTAGATCTGCTGCTAGGTGGAGTCTCTTAGAGCACAGCTATGCTAGGCTCCCATCTGTAAGTATACCAGAGTGTCATGAATAGTATCAGGGGTTGGCTCTCTCCTATGGGGTGGGTCTCAGGTTGGGCCAGGCGTTAGTTGGGCATTCCCTCAATCTCTGCTCTTTCTTTATCCCTGTACATCTTGTAGGCAGGATAAATTTTGGGTCAAAGTTTATGGGTGGATTGGTGTTGCCCTCCCTCTACTAGGAGTCCTGTCTGCCTAGAGGGTGGTCTCGTCAGTCTCCATGTCTGCTGCCCATACGGGTCTCGGCTAGAGTCACCCCCATATGCTCCCAGCAGCCTACCCTGTCATGGATCTCCGGCCTGTCTTAGAGATGCCTCGCGATGTGGGGAAAGTGTCTCCCCAAACTCTTCAGGAATAGCATCACACAGGAAAGAAAGGTTGCGGACGTTTCCTCTTGTTACTAATAGGATTTTGCAAAATGTTGACCCAGCTACCAGAAAAGCTGATGCTCCCTGACTACAATGATGGCGGAAGTCAACAGACAAGAAAATAGAAAGAATGCTTAGGCTACCTCTGGGTGATATTGGACAATTACTCCACCGTCTATGAAGTTTTGGCTTCTCGTGCACACAGTGAAGGTGGTTGTATCTACACTTTAGGGCTGTCACAAAAAGATAAGCATTAAAGAGTCTGGCTTCCATTCCTTCCTCTTTCTCTCTCTCTCTCTCTCTCTCTCTCTCTCTCTCTCTCTCTCTCTCT
>OU015744.1:18911614-18929992 GCA_907169655.1 Acomys percivali | reverse complement strand
GTGTGTGTGTGTGTGTGTGTGTGTGTGTGTGTGTGTGTGTGTGTGTGCGCGCGAGCGTGCATTTAGGAGCTGATAAAAATAAGTTCTTGGACACATTTCTTAAGTTCTCCATTCCAGGTAGAAAGCATGAGGCAATGCAGCCAGCTGCACTGAAGTGTTCATTCACACCTGATGACATGGAGCATGCAATTCAGCCTCTGAAACATAGCAACTGCCATGGAAGGTGCACGTCACTGTTCTGTCCTGGTTTTGGCATTCTTTTTCTATATAGGTTCTTTTGAATAGTAAAGCTCATGGGTAGTAGACTGCATCGCCTTTGTTATACTAGATAAAAATTAGCATGTGACACATGACAAAAGAGGTTGGTACTTATCGTCAGAAATAACTCTCTTGAATTTAACTTCTGCTTCCTATAAACAGCTTAAAGCAATCAATGTATTTATTGACTAGAGCTATCCTAGCCTAGAAAAACCTTAAATGCTCAGAAAATAAACTGCAAGGATTTTTCCAGTAGTGGATTTGAAAACAATTGAGGATATGGTTATAAATTCTAAAATACATACAAGCCAAATACGTTGTATGACAGGGAACTAGCCTTTGGTATGTTGTATAACAGGGGACTAGCCTTTGGTATGCAAAACAGAGAAAACTTTTCACCTCAAAGATTCCTTATTGAAATGGCTCTTAGCTGCCTGAGTTAGTTGAAACCTTAAGGCAGTGGTCCTCAACCTTTCTAATGCTGCAACTCTTTAGTACAGTTCCTCATATTGTGATGACCCCTAGCCAGAAAATTATTTCATTGCTACCCCATAGCTGTTACTTTGCTACTTTTATGAATTGTAATGTAAATATCTGATATGCAGGATATATGATATGCAATCCCTAAAGGGGTCACAACCCTCATGTTGAGAACCACTAACACACAGTAACTTAAACCTTAAGGATGCCTTGAGATCTATCCACTGCCTGGCACTCACAGTTTAGTATGGATTGTTCATATTAAAGAATCTTTCCCTCACCAGGTGTGGTGGCGCACACCTTTAATCCCGGAGCCTGGGAGGCCGAGGCTGGTGGATCTCTGTGAGTATGAGGCCAGCCTTGGTCTGCAAAGTGCATTCCAAAACAGCCAGGGATGTTACACAGAGAAACCTTGTCTCGAAAAACCAAAAAGGAAAAGGACAAGAAGAATCTCCCTTTAAATATTGGAATAAACAGACTTTTACCACCTTCTTGACAGTGTTGATGGAGAAAACCGTAGAGAAGCAAAGTGTAAAAATAGTAATTCTTCAGTATGGAATGGGCACAGTCGTACAGGTTTCATGGCGCTCAAAGAACAGCACAAGGATCAAGCTCCTCAGGGACAAAGAGAACAGAGAGGAAGTGAAGAACGTCTTGGAATCTATTCTAAGACTCATTGAACAAAATGGACAACAGTGTGTAGGGTGCTAACTGACTTTCTATTTTATTATATACAGGGGATTTTTCAAAGGAGAAAGGTAAATACTTAGCCTTATTAGAAAATACAAAGGTAAAAATATTTTTAGAGTTAATTGAATAAATGAATTGAACTCTGAGTGAAAACCCCTAAAAGTATGTGAATGCTGTAATGACTGAAAGCAAATGCTAAGACTCTTTCCTGAGAAAACAATCAAGCAGGTATGCACATGTGCTCTAAATAATGTTGCAGTTTTATACATATTAAAATATTAAATAATCTACATGCTCATCAGTGAGAATTGGTTAAATATAAACTCAGATATCCAAATACTCAATTTTTTTATCATTACTAAAACTGAGGATGCTCTGTAATTAGGGGCTTCAGGAAAATGCCTATGATATTTTAAAGGGAAAAGCGAATATTTACAAAGCAGCATGCAGAATGTCATCCAGAAATTTACATTTGTGCAGAAAACAAAGAGCTGCAAAAATATGCAACTGATCATCGTGGGAGTGGGATTATGGCTGATTTCCTGTTTGGTGTATCTCTCATCTTCATCTTGAGGACAGGAAGAATAGACATTAAAATCAGTTTTAATCACTGAATCTAAATGTGTTAAAACCAGAAGCCCCTCAGCGCCATTCTCAGACTGTTGTAGGGAAAGGATAAGGATAGGTGGCTATTTGTTTGTTCTTTTCCTGCCTCCTGTAATTACCATGAAGTTATTTAAGAAGTGGGGCTCAAAGTGGCTTCAGAGACACCACCAGCATGTTGTAGTTCATAAACTGCCTTTTGACACACCATTGGAATCCTCCAAAAACCCCGATTAATTCTGGGGATTATTATTTTCTTTTCTGGTAATGAAATCAAAGCACAGAGAAGAAATGACATGTTGACTACCAGGGGCTTTGGGAAGTAATACCGACAGTTATACTGAGCAAATGCTTGGATTTTACCAACCTAATGCAGTGAATCTTATTCTTTTTATTATCTTAAAGCCCATTACAAATCTTTCTGAATGATTGAGCATCTTCCTAGATTGCATGCACGATTCACAACTAGTCAAAGCTCAGAGAAGGAGTGACTGTGGAGTGCTCAGCTACCAATGGCATGTCTTTATTATACTAATACATCCAAGGCTCCAGGAACATCTCAGAGGAGGGGCCGGAAAGACTGTAAGAACCAGAGTGTGGCAAAGATGGATATAAAATATTACCTTCTAGACCTAACAACACCTGTCGTCCCTGCACAAGGTCAAGATAGTTACTACCACTGCATGGATAGAGGAGAATGTCATGATGTCTCTCCCAAAGCTGAGGGGTATGGGGGAGGTTTTGGCTACTGAGGGAATGAGGGCTGTCATGATTGGCATATTATCTATGCTGCTCCAGTGATGGCCCTACACTCCTGTGGATGTGGACAACACTAAGTGGATTCAGTAAAAGAGACAAGAAAAAGATGAGGACACGAAGTCAGGAGGAGTCATCCAGGAAAAGTTTGGAGGTAGGATGGGGAGCCGTGGGGATAGATTCAATGTGAACACATTGCACACGTGCATGAAGTTACGAAAGAATAAAAATTTGAAAATGAACTACCCATATGATGACTCCTTGAGTCTGCAGCCTTGTCTTCCTCTAGTGTTGTTGTTGTTGTTGTTGTTTTATTGTTGTTTTGTTGTTATATCTATCAGGCAGTTATATAGAAGGAGAAGGTGGGTTATCCTTACCCTACCTGTAATGGATGTAACTGCTTCCCGTGTCCCATGACCAGAACAAGTTGCATATGCCCCACTGAGTAGTGGTCCTAGCACTCTTCTGTACAATATGGAATGCCACAGGCTAGTTAATGGCATCTCTGAGTCACAAAAGCATGTACTCTTAGGAATGTCAGTGTGCAGCTATTAATTTCAAGCCCTCAGGATGCAGCAGGAACATCAGGAGTTCGAGGCTAGCCTAGACAACACAGTCAGGTCCTGTCTCAAGATAATATAATAAGAGCTCAAATTGTAGCTCAGTGGCAGATCACTCATCTGACTTGTGGAGTTGGGGGTCAAAGGTAAAAACAGGAAAACAAAAAAAGTCATTCTTCTCACTACCAAGCTATGCAACCTCTGTATCTGTTTATTTCAGCTCATCACACAGGTTTGGATCACATTAGCTCCTGACTCATACACTGGACAGTATCAAGGGGATGTTGTCACCCAGTAGGGAAAACCCTCGAAACCGACTGTGAACGAGCAGGTTGAAGCCCTGACAGAACAAAATTATGCAATCTCTCTGGACCGCCTCTCAACCTCCTTCCTGTATGTTCCTGGTCCTTTATATTTTCCCTAAGGCATTTACTATAACCAGAAGCTCTTGATAATAGGTGGTAGAGTCTAAAAACCACACAGCATTAAAATAATTAAGTAAAAAGGGGTTTTTGCTGTTTCGTTTTGTTTTGGCACGTCATTTGTCCTGGGTAGTCCCTGTTTCAATCGTGTAGGCTATTGGAAACATGGGGATTTGGAAGATTCTCATAAAGACATCATTTGACCTCCAATTACTAGCCACAGGCTCCACGGTTCCTGAGGACCCAGCCAGTCACTAGCTGAAAATGCCTTTCATTTCTTTAATGGTAACAAGCAAATTCTAGTCACACACACCCCTAAACAGAGTGTGCCTGGAAATACTGGTTTCTTCCATTCCCTCTTCTCTGAATCCAGAAGTGTGTATTTCACTGAAAGTGGCGGGAGGTGATACACAGGCAGAGGACACTCAGCAAGGAGCCAGCTCCGCCAGGAGCCTCACTGGGTTCCCGACAAATCTATATTCCCCACTCCACCTTGAGAACGTCTCTGTTGCTTTCTCTTCTTCCTCTTCTGCATGAAATATTAGACAGAAAATCGATGCGAGGCACTCCTACCTCAGCTTGTCAAATCTGAACAGTTTTGTGTACTTACTTGTCCCTCGGTTTTAAGAAATGTAGTCTTTCAAACGTGGGACCTGCCTACATACTGATCCTCCAGCCCGTTTTCCCATTTCCTTCTCCAGCAGCAACTTCTAACCCAATGGGAGGAGCCTGAGAAGCTGACCAACCCCGTTTTATTTAGCAGTGCTCAGAAAGGACACGCAGAAGCCATTTTTGCATGGTGCCAACATGTGACTGGTTGCACCTGTATGTGTTATGCTATGCTTTTTTTCTTTTCTTTTTTAAGATATCATTGAAATGTAATTATTAAGTATACAGCACACTAGAGTATTTATTTATTTATTTATTTATTTATTTATTTATTTATTTATTTATGGTGTTTCGAGACAGGGTTTCTCTGTGTTAGCCTTGGCTGTTCTGGACTCGCTTTGTAGACCAGGCTGGCCTCGAACTCACAGAGATCCGCCTGCCTCTGCGTCTCGAGTGCTGGGATTACAGGTTTGTGCCACCACTCCCGGCTTACTAGAGTATTTATTATCAAGGTTATGATGACTTTTTGTTTATGTGCACCAAATCCTCTACGGAAGACAAGTGAGACACATTGCCCACACAACTGCTCTGTGTAGTCCTTGAGCATTTCTGTGATACACTCTTCTAGAATGTTTCAGACACGGTGTTCATACAACTTGACTACTGCAATCTTTTTGTTGTTGTTATTGTTAAAAATAATTTCAACAAATTATAAATATTACTGTTTCTTCACTTTTTTGCCAAGCTGTTTGATGCACCAGGCTGGCTTAATTTGTATATCAAGAATTCCAAATTTGATTGGTATGGTTTTTTGTAGAAATTGACCAGAGAGATTGTTCAGCAAACTGCTGGCCGTTTGACATTGGTTGTCTCTTTCAAATGATTTTTAGGACTTTGTCACACACTCTAGGTAAGAGTTATCCTTCTCCTACTGTTTGTTGTTATTATATTTAGCTTTTATTTTATTTGTTCCTAATAATTTGAAGTTTTAATAAAGCTAAACACCCAAGTGTTGGGTGTCAAATCCAGGACAAAGGGCTACCTAAGGTGCCATTTACATAACAAAGCAGACCTTGCTGCAAGGTTCTCCCCAGCATGCCTCAGTCCCTACCTATGGGTTACAGGGTATGGCTGGCATTCCATGCCCCCTACCCTAAACTTCTCCAGGCTAAGGTCTGGGCTTCCCTTTCTTCACTTACCCTTCCCTATAGCATCCAGCCATTTTGGTTTCTGTCCTTTTATTCCCTTGGTTTTCCTCCCTCTCCTCCTCCCTCTCCTCACATGACCTGGCTCAAGGTCCTGTTCACTCTGGATTCTCCCAGATGTCTCTGCTTCTGGCTGTGTTGTCCCTCTTACATACAATAAACCTTCTCCTCCATCATACCCAGGAAGAGTCATGTCCTTCCTTTTTCTTTCTTTTTTTGCACCAAGTCAAGTTTTTCTTTATGATTTATGCTTTGGTGATCTTAAGAGAAAGGTGACATCACAAAGATAAACAATTTTTCCCTAAAACTGTCATTTTATTCCTTGCTATTTGGGTGTTTAATCCCATCTGTCTTCACAGCACATGACCACAGGGTAAGCAGTTATGCCATTAGGAACCTGATTTCATGGAAAATGAAAAACCAATGGTTCCACATTTGTTTATGAAACTAGTAGAACTGCTTCTCCCCTGGTACACTTCAGAATTCACTAACTTTCCTAGCTGTTTGTATTCTGGAAATAACTTTTGAGGTATGTAAGGTTGTATTGGAGTGAAACTTCAGCAATACAGTCACTAACTATGGAGATAAGGATTAATTACTTTGTAATGTTAGCTTTCCTCTTCCAACCTGGCCATTTATCTTTCCATTCTAATTCTTATTGTCATTCAGTAACATTTTTAGGCTCTCAACGAGATCCTTACTACTTACCTTTAATCAAAAGTATTTGTACTTGCCTCGGCTCTTGTGACTGTTCAAACCATCATGCAGCTAGCAATTATATTAGGGTTGTTTATTTCACATGAAGAGACGCACAATTCAATTTTTGTGCATTGATGAGCCTTTCTGAATTTTCCTGTTAGTTCTAATAACTTGTCTATAGAGTATTGGGGATTTTCTTTTTTTTCTTATAGAACAAGTAATATTCTTAAAATAAGAAAGTTTTTATCTGTTGCTTTTTAGTGTGTTCCCTCTTCCCTCTCCTCTTTCTCTCTTTACTCCTTTTGGTCCCCTTCTCCAACACCACGCCCCCATCCCTCTCTTCACAACACATTCTTCCCCTAATTACTATATGGCTAAGACTATGAGTAAAATTCTGAAGCAGATACTCATTTTTGTGTTTATCCTACCCAACATGGGGTGATCCTAGGACTTTATAAGTCTATGATATTTACTTGAGGCTTTTCAAGATCGACTTATCGGGCTCAGAAATATTTTCTTCTCTTCCTAACTTTATCTGGTTTACATTTAATTATTATCTTTAAATACAAAAATCACTGTAGAATTTCATTCATTTGTCTTATAATCCTTAAGATAATCACTTATAATATCTTATTTTTCAGTTAATAGAAATTACACTATTATATTTCTGATGTTAAGATACACTTACATTCTTGATGTAAACTATTTGTTTCAGCTTTTAAAAATATACCAGTGGACAACAATTTGGTGCTACACTCTTTAAGACGTGTGATTAGGTTTTATAACTAATTTGTATTAATTTAACTTTTCTTTTAAAAGTTTTGGCCAATAATATAGTTATTTGTTACATTATGACTTCTGAGATAAAGAAAAGATGATGTGTGTGTTTGTTTCTTAAAGCTTTGGTACTGAGACCTAAATTATTGCTTAGTCTTTATATAAAGTATACCACCAGATGTTCATGTCTAAATATTATATATAACATGTGAAACAATTTTCTATAGTAACATTTTAATTTTTGCATATCATGCTATCATTGTTTCAGCTCTCGTGAATTAATTTTTAAGATTTATTTATCTTGTGTGTATGTATGCTTGTCTGCATATATGTATGTGTCCTCTGTCCACAGAGGCCAGAAGGGAACATCAGATTCTCTGGAACAGAAGCTACAGTTGTTAGTTGCCTTGTGGGAGCTAGGAACTAAATCCAGGTTATCTTTGAGAACAGCCAGTACTCTTAACCACTGAGCTATCTTACCAATCCCTTATTTTTTCCTCAAATAAATATAATCTTGTTGGTGTGTTTTGAGAGTCTAGGCATCCTCACTTTAGTCTTTTTTTTTTTTTTCCTAACTGTACTACTAACTCTTCTTTTGGTTATTGTTTTAATCATTTTGTTCAACATTAGATTTCCTTTTGTGCTTTTGTTGCTTTCTTGTCCTCTATTTTTTAATCCTCCCTTTTCCTTTTTATTTAACAGCCTGGGCGTTTTCTTCCATCTTCAGCTGTTGAAAGTGACATCCAGACATCACTCAGGTCGTTTTCGGATGTGTTCTCTCTCCTGCTCTATCACGATTTGAGAGATGCACAAACAAATCCAATCATTGGAAGGCTTGGCTCAGTTCCTTGAGAGGAAGTGTTTTTATCTATAACTCATCTGCCAGGGCCTGCAGAGCCCCAGAAAGCTAAGACTTCAGGCAGTGAGGCAGCAAGGAGACTTTTCCTTAGCCTTTCCAGGAGCGACAGGCTCACCTCAGTTCCTGATGCTCAACTGTGAGTTTGGCTAGGTAGGTCCCTGTATCTGTAACATACATGCTGAAAATTGCTTCCTGAGTTAGAATCTGGCAGGTCTGTGCATTCAACCTGGAGGGACACTTCACGTTCCACTGCGCCAGTGGTCTGCAGATAGGCCTGTCTCATTGGCTAGTTGTATCCATAGCTGCCAAATGTTTGAAATGGAGTTCCATGAAAGAATAAATGTACTTTGCAATTGGACTCAACTTCTGAAATTTTTCTTCTTAAACTTGTTTGGTTTTTTTTTTTGTTGTTGTTGTTTGTTTTTTGTTTTCCTAATGCCTGGCAACAACTGTTCATGCTCCCCTTTTCTGATGATTAGATTAATAAATGAAATTTTAGAAAAGGAAAGCAAAAGAAAAAGAGATAATCTGGGCAACTGAAAGAGAAAGAGAATTATTGACTACTATTTCAACACATTTGGAATAATTAAAACAATCAATAATCACATTGCTCAATGTTCACAAGTAGTGTAGGCTTGTGCAAGGACTTACCCAGACTGCAACCTGCTTTCTCTAGGATTCTCTGACCCAGCATTGCAGGAAACCTAACCATGCTGGAAATATTTGCATTTTAATTTGCATTTAGTGAAAAGGTGTGACTTCCCAGCCTTAGAAACCTCCAGATGACCTGTAAGAGGACTCTTTGGAAAAAAAAAAACCCACATGTACATTATACATTCAGTCTTTAAACTAAGGGCTACAAGGATAGCCTTAGATCAACATAGCCCATCTTGTAAACTAAGCCCAGTCTCTTAAAAACATGTTACCTCCTTCAGAGCTAGGAAGCAAAGAATGGCTACTGCAGAGTCCAGCCCAATGCTGCTCATGGGGATAACTGACTTATCCTTTAATGCCAGACTTCAAGTAATGCAATTGATATGGAAGAGATTATAAGTTCAAGTTCAAATTCAACAGTATTAATCAGATTAGGTTTAAGAAACACATGTTCAAAAGGTTGTTCGGCGTATAAGATGTAATGGAAAACATTGCTTAAAACGAAATCATTCACTCAACGTATTCAGCTGACGTGGTTGGTTTGTAATGACCTTTTCTTTTGTCTCCAACAACCCTAAAGGAATACTTCCGGGCAGCTTCATTAGTGCCAGTCTCGTTCCACAAAGAAGCAAGATCTTCTCAATGAGCCGTTGTCAAAAAGATAAGGTGGTAGAGAGTGAGGACAGTGGCGTAGTTGGCAAACCCATACTTTCCTCACCCTTGATGGGAGGAACATTAGCCTTCACTGGGCTTGCTCAAGCACAGATAGGCAGGCAAGAAAGGGACAGATTTGAAACTTAGTTGTATAATCTGGCATGTTCTTCCATATTTCTTCTATCAGATACAGAAATAGGATGCCTATGGGAGTGATGTACAGGTACCAGAAGCATGCTAATCTCAAGGAGCAGATATGGTATAAGTTAGATCTCCATGCCTGTTCCAGTTGAGCCTAGTCAGATAGGAAATAATGCGCATCATTTGACCAAATTCAGGTTCATGAATGGGAAGGCATAAGCGCTGTTTTAGGCCAGTGGCTTCTGATATTGTTTTGTTTTACAGCAATATTGTGCTATACAGCTAACTGACACAGATAGAAAATAGAACGTAAAAGTGATTATTTTGAGATAAAACTAAAAATAATGACGGAAATGGCTCAGTGGTTATGAGCATTTGTCACTCTTCTAGAGGACCCAGGTTCAACTCCAGCATCCACATGATGGCTCACAGCCTCATATAACTACAGTGCCAAGAAATCTGACAGCTGCCTCAGCTGGCACTACAGGTTCACAGTACACATACATATATGCAGATAAAACAACTTACACATAAAATAAAATAAATGAAATAAAAGAGATAATTTAATTGATCAAGATTATTTGGAAAAGAGTTGACTCAAAAATCACATCTAGGGCTGGAGAGATGGCTCAGGGGTTAAGAGTACTACCTGCTCTTCCAAAGGTCCTGAGTTCAATTCCCAGCAACCACATGGTGGCTTACAACCATCTATAATGTGATCTGGTGCCCTCTTCTGGTGTGCAAGTGTACATGCAGACAGAACAGAGTATACATAATAATAAATAAATAAATCTTTTTAAAAGATCACATCTAATTCTTTGGACTCAGACCATTGAAGCATTTTCTTTCTTTCTTTCTTTCTTTCTTTCTTTCTTTCTTTTTTTTTTTTTTAAGAAATGCATTAACAGGCCACTATGGTAGTAATGTTGCAGGCAGTTTCACTGTTTGTGGCAACACTGTTTCAAAAAGCAATGCCTCCAGCCATAGTATCACAAAGACTGATGATTTGCTCCATTACATAGAGTTAACCAACGAGGAAACAAAAGATGGCTGTCAAATATGAGAAAATGGGGCAACAAACTCACTGCACTGTATTTACAAATCGTTTGTCCTATCACACGTAAACTGCACATTTCCTATGGAGGTGCTTCATGCAATGAGGCCTTGGTAATCATGTGATTAATTAAGTTTAGATCTCTTGGCATTTAAAACTCACTTCCCCAGTCAGAGTAGCTGCCTTTCTCCTGCTCAGACATCATGTGCTGCCAGCGGGTGCCACACCGGATTGCACCAAGGCAGAGTGCATCTATCATTTCAGTTTCCTCTGGAAGACATCCTTATGGACAATATGCAAAATAATTCCATCTTTTCAATCAGTCTAGTTGGCCCATTTGCAGAGGTTTAGGATACTGCCAGCATGTAGCACTTTACCGGGTATCCCTTGTGAAATGGGTCTCTCCTGAATTTGAAGCCATGAAGCCCTACAAATCTCTCAACAAGGCTGGCTGGTGATGCTACAGGAATACATACAGGTAGCCCTGAGCCCAGCCTCCCTCTTCTGTTGGAGCTCCCAGACTGAAAGAGCGGCTAGTACCAGGGCTCAGCAGTCCTGCAGCTGTGCTCACCTCCAGCTCACCGCCAGGCTCAGAAGGGAACAAAGATCAATTAAAGGCATAGATCACCGTGTTTATCAAGGAGGAAATCCCCAAACTCATAGCACTGAAAAGTTGGGGCTGACGAATCAGAACCACCGGCACTGAGAAAATTACGGTGCTTGCTCTAGGTCGCCTTGGTTTAGGGACGTCCTTCTCTTATTCCCCGTCTTGTGTTTCTGTTTGTAAGATAAAATGAGCACATCCCCACAGTGCCAAAGGCTGTCATGCAGTCTCAAATGATCAGTCTATGGTAACTGCCCCTTGCTATCAATGTCACCTGGCATCTCCAATCCTGGCACAGGTCATCAGACAATGTTCAATTGCCTAACGTCGAATTCCAACCTTAGGCAAGGCTGGGACACCTGCAGACAGAGTTATAAACGCAAGAGTCTGTATATCAAAATACGTGGGCACTCCTAACCTGACAATGGACCCTTCAACCAGAAATCCCGATTCCTAGCCTTAGGAAAACGCTAACCCTTTAAGGATTAGTGTTTAAGAGGTTATAGTTGCAACGGCAGCTCTTAAAATGCATGAAATATAAAAATGAATGTATGTCTGGGGGAGCAGTGCCTGAAAGTTTCTCTCCCAAATGAAAGAGACCCCCTGTTTCTTTTCATTGGGCAGTTCAGTTTATACTTTAATTTTTACAGGCCAGACACCCTGCAAAGTTAAGTTCAAGCCTACTTTTGTTCTTTTACAAAGGGAGTTTGTCTTAAAAGAAAAGAGTTTAATAAAGAAATAAATAAATGAGTTTTTCTAACCTTTCCTGAAAGGTAGATGATTATAAGAGGGGGGGGAGGTAATTACTTATTCAGCAGGTATTTTGCTACGCCCAAATTTCCAAACTTAAATTAAACTAGAAACACTAAGGTTATTATTACATGTAGTACAGAGGACCATTCAATGGCAGACTCTCTTAAAATTAAACAGATAAAGGTTAAAAATAGCTTTACAAAAAAAGAAAAAAAAACTAGGCATTTTCCCTCACTAATCAATGTATTTGAGCCACGAAAACAACAACAGAGAGTCTTCCCTGGAATCTGCCTACCACTCAATATTTCATCAACTTGAAGCACATTATTAGCTGGTGATTGTTAATCAGTGTTTTCCGAAGTTATTTACGCATTTATTTATCCTTCGGAATGCACTTCTCATTAAGGTATATTATACACCTGAAAGGTGTGCTTTAATTCATCACAAGGCAATCAAGGACAATATAGAAGAGAACGTGGGATGGCGGCCAGATGCAAATACACACAACCGTGGTGGGGACAGGTTTCTGTTTGCAAAGAAAGGTAATTGGATAGGGTGGAGAGCACAGAGGACTCAGCACAGTTCAACATGCCTTGGGACATAGGCCTGTCTAAAGATGTGTAGGAAAGCAGCACCTCCCAGGAAACGCGTTCAGAGAAGTGGGTTTAGCACAGGATGCTGCTCAGCAGAAGACGGGTCGCTGGAGCTCAACCTGGACCAGTAAGAGTTCCTGGAAGGCAGAAAGTGAAGCAGGGACTGCAAGTCACACAGAGGATGCACAATGGCACCCTGAAGACAGTCATGAAGCTAGGCACAAGACATATGGTAGAGGTGAGAGGAAGGAAGCACCGAATAACTTCACAGATTTAACTTTTATCATCAGACGTTTCCTTTGTGAGTTTGCTAAAGATCTCCAAGTGGTGGGCTGACATACTTTTACCAGAATATTGGGAGATTCGTTGGCGGCCCATTAAGGATTCCTGTAGATGACACCTTCTTGTGATGTCCACAGGGAAACGTTTTTGCTTTCTCCTGGTGCCTTCCTATCTCCCTGACGAGTTCTTCTACCCTGCTCACGTATCCATCTGCTTTGTGAATACTGATATTGCCCTCAGAAACAGCTTCTTCAGCCTTCCACTGTGGGTCCTCTGGCCTTCAGAGCTGGGTTGGGTCAGCTGAGGCATCCAGCCTCGTGCATCCGGCAGCTACCAGATTCTCAGCGTCTCCCGTGTGAGACAGACACTGTTGTGCTACCCAGACTGGATTGTACGGCCATCTAATAAATCCTCCTCTGACATATATACATTCCACCAGTTGTTCCTCTAGAGAACCCTGACTCACACAGATGAATATGGTTAAGATCACATATCTTTTAGTGGAGTGGTTTGTTGTCACGGAATGGTACATGACTAATGTGGGGCAAGAAAGGCGTAAAGAAGATATGTACTACCTGACCAACATATCACCCTGGAAGTGGCTGTCAACAAGGCCAGCCTGGTCTTTCTGGCCTTGATAAATGAGAGCAGAATGACCTCCAAAAGCAATCCAATTTTTCTTCTCTCGTACTTTTTGCCTGAAATGTTATTTACCCTTTGGTGTACTAAGATCTCCCAGGAATTCAGGATTTCCACCTTAATACATTGTCTGTCATACTGGCTTTTATCTACTGCCAGACCATAATAGAGTTTTTACTAATAGTTATTGTTAATTCGTCCACTTATGACCTAAATGAATATTTTCTGTGTGCCTCGTTCATATGTCAGTCCTGAAGAAGACACACGGGCAAGAGAAATGTTTTCAGTACTCATGGGCAGGCGCTTCTGTAAGGGAGATCAGGAGAGCATTGTAGGACACTGACATTTGGGTGGGTCGGGTGTGGATTAGCTGGCGTGATTGGCAGGTCACATGAGACTGAGAAAGTCTGTTAGCTTCCAAATAGGGGAGTACAAAAAGGGACATGGTAAAAGCTGGCACAGGACAGGTTCCCAAGCTTGTTCAATATACACCTTGATTTTAACCATGTGCTTGACATGCTTAAAATATTACCTATAAATAACACTGTCATAGAATGTTTTTAAACACATTCTAGAACGTTTGTCTTTTTGTGGTGTTTTTGAGGCTATTATAAAATAAAAGGAATTTTCCTCCTATTTGAATAGCTAATTAGCATATTGAGATTAACATGTTTGGGGTGCTATCAATCCTAGACCCCATCTCTGCCATAGGAGTATCATCAAGCTATTACGGATACAAGGCAAATGAGAATATGACACCAAGAAATTAACTGTATTATGCCCAAGAAATGGCCACAATTTATTTAACAAAGAAAACTTTCCCAATTCTCCCTATTAATTTGCTTCCAACCATCCAGAACACATAAAGTCTCTCTTTTAATTTTAAGAAAGTAAATAAAAAAATATCTGGTTTGGGAGCCAAGCCCTAGAAATTCATAAATGATCCTATCCAAAATTTGTTATGACTAAATAATAGATCCCTGGGAAATTATGTTTATATTCGTAATAGAAATGTCAGCAGAGCCTTAAATACAGCAGCTCAACCTGTTCCCGTCTCCACACAGCAGAGTCACATTTGTAATTGAATTTCTCCTTGCCCTTCCTACTGTGTGCTGAGTTCAGTACCCTCTAAAGCAGTTCTTACATTTGAAAGCCCTGTTTTCATCTATTCAGATTAATCTCTGAACCAATTCTCTTCATTACCACCATTTGTCTTTTTTTACATGCCTAGCATTCCCTTCAATGAATTTACTGGTGTATGGGTCAATAGTGGATTTCAGTCATGGTGAGAAGAGTTTTTGGAGCCCTTACTTCAGTGATAAAAGACAGAAAATTTTCCAAGTCACATTCTTTTTACTTATACAGGACTATGTCTCTGACTGTAGGACAGCAGTGGGCATTCTACACGGGCTATGAAAGATTGTGTCAACACTATCAAAATGATGGGATGGTAATCATGGTCTCTATTATACTGTAAAAGAGCCACAGAGAGTAAGCAAGCCAACGCGCGAGCACGCGCACGCGCGCGCGCGCGCGCACACACACACACACACACACACACACACGCACACTTAATGACCTTAGGATCCAGCATTCCCAATCCAGTTCCTATGTCTTGTCAGAGACTTGTGGAAGATGCTGCATGGCTTGTCTGCGCATACCACAAGGTGATTGGATACAATGCTATGGAATCAAAGCTTCAAGACTTAATTTCCAAGTGATTTTTGGAGATATTACCAGATGGGATTACAACAGAGGTATATTTAACCCTTGAGTTGGATAGTCTGTGGCAGGAACTCTGCCAGCTATAAAAAATAATAATCAGAGGCCCATGGAGCCCTCTTTCTAAATGGTTACATTCAAACCCAGACACCTGTAGTTTTACTAGTTGCTAAAATGGCTTGTAACCACACATGCATGAGACAGATGTTAACCAGAGCTATAGTAACTGGTTTCCATTATACAAACACAGGTGAGTGGTGGGCAGAAGAAGGGATGATGAATGAAGATTTGTACATATTAAAATCCAACTTTGGAGATGGAAAGCATTTCTTATTAATATACGTTAGTCTGCCTCTTTTTGGCTTTTAAACCATGGACATTTACTTCTCCCAGCCTGATCTACTTATACTGGGACAAAAGAATAGTGACTAGTTTTATCCCCTAAAACGTGTTTTCTTCAAAATACTAGTATTCCTGAAATATGTACTAATGCCTTTTAGGAAGCTTTTAATAGACTTGAGCATCTAAGGACTTCGATAAAAATTGCTGTTGGTTTTCTTAAAAACATAGTTTAAGGTACTTATAAAGATTAACATGAAAGTATGTTTCCAGAACTTCAGTCCCACAACAGAGCACAAGGCAGAGCCTTATTCCTAGCATCCTGCAGTTGGGTTGTTATGCACTGTACAGTGCAGTGTGTCATTTCACTGGGGACAGAGTAACATAGCCCAGGATGCACTTCATCAAGGAAGTCAGTCACACTAACTATTGCACAAGTACATTTTTGTGAATGTTTGGTTTGCTCAGCTGAACTTCAGGGGATTCAAATGTTCCAAAATTCTGGTTTACAACATCTGGGATGTGGAGAGTAGGTCGCTCGTTCTAGAATTACTTAGCAAGGAAAAACGAGATGCAGACTATACTTGCAGACAGCAAGAGCTGTCTTTCCAGAGACCCACATCACACATGGGATGGGACCTTTGAGCCAACATTTCCTTTCAGAGGCTTTCGCAAAGGGAGTGCAACCAGAATGAATGAGCTGCAGCAAGCAGGCGTCTATGTGAAAATCTATCTGAATTGAGAAGGAAAACAGGATATGTGTCCATGTTCCCACAACTCGTCAGGAAAACTCATTCCAAGTCACTCCCAGGGATGAGCTACATCCCCAGAGGACCTTATCAGTCCACATTTTTCCCCATTTTGGAAACAGACTTAAGGAAAAAAAAATCTAAAGTTGCTCTTGGAATGAACTGCAGCCTCGCACAGATTGTGAATGAAAGACATTGTAACTAACATGAAGGTTCATAGAGTGTTTTTTAAAGGGCCATGAGCCTGTTTATTCTGCAGCCCCAGTCATTCTCAGGACTCAAATGAGTCCTTGGGGACAGAACCCCCATTGACGATGAGGGAGGTGTAGTATGGAAAGCACCTGCCAAATCTACAAACGAAGGACCAGAAAACAGCAAATGGATCCAACGGGGCAAAGCTGTTTAGACATATTGCAAAGTCATTTTGGATAGTCCCACAATATCTGTTAAATATTCATGTATATTCTGACAACTATGCCCTTGCTCCGAAGCTTGAAATTATTGGGTCTTTAAGTTGTTCTCAGAGTATAAAGCAAGCACTCCTAGAAGCATATTCATTCTTTCCAACTAATGGCGTGATGTTTACTTCGCGGGTGTTCCAGGCTCAACTGGGACCAGTACCACAGAGTCCAGACTGCACGTATCTTAAAGGCTCTGTACGTGTCTGGTCCATGAGACAACACTGGGTGGTGGTTTGGGGTCTAAGCATGCATGCACCAGAGCGACTGCTAGAGCTTTACTACAACACAGAGGTCAGGAGTCCTGTTCGTACATTTTCATTCAGTTGTCTGAGGCCCCTACATTGGCATAATTTCTAAAACAAATTTCCATAATTTTTTAATGTGTTGTCAAGATTAAAACTAAAGCTGATATAAAGTGTGCTCAATAAAAAAACCTCCTCATGCCATGCAGTCTTGTCACGTTAACCTTACAGACCCAGGAAAATACAGGGTGGTCAACCTTACTGTAGCTGCATAGTCTCGGGTGTTACAGATGTACAGGGCACAATCATGGGCAGGTCAAATAGACATGGCTACTAAGATCCATCGATGCCAATGCATCTTTTCCTATAAGAAAGGTAAGACCGTGCCTACCAACCGTCACCGTGGCTGTGAAGGTGGCCAATGCTCAGGTGGGTTTCCGGGAAGGGTTCTCTTTTGATCTCATTCTCAGTGTTCCTCTGAATGACTGACAGATGACCCTGACCAAAGTCACAGAACCTGGTCACCTCCAGAACTAACAGAACTATAGCCAAGCTATGGCCCTGTCTGGTGTCATTTCCCCAACAGTAAAACTAAGGTCACCCAAAGTAAAACAAAAAACAAAAAACAAAACACAGCTTGTATTGATTTCAAGTTCATACCAACGGTCCAAGGAGAGCTCTAAGTACCTACCTTACTTTGTGAGTAAAGGTTTAATACAGCCTCACACTATGTCTCTTGAGTAAGAGAGAGGTTTTAAAATGCTGCCAGACAAACTGGCGATTTGAGACAGGATATTGTCATCTACAAGCTCCAACCTCCAGAACTTCTCAGTGGAGTTAAAACAAACAAACAAACAAACAAGCAAACAAACAACCGCCACCACAACAAACGCTCGTGCGTTAAGTAAGTCTATGGATTTGTTCTAGGCAACATTTGTAGTTGTCTTCAGCCACACCCATGCTCAGGCCGTGGTTGGACAAGTCTGCAAGTTAGCCCTTGTCACATCCAGGAGCTGTGTCTTCAGTCGGCACTAGTAATAGAAAGAAATCAGGAAACATTTGTATTGCATTCTAAACATTTGAGGAAGGAAGAGACCCTTCGCAGCTCCCAGCAGCATCAAATGGAAATCCAGTTTAGATCTTGTTGATCTGAACCAGGAACCACAGGTTTCACACAGCTAAGAAAGCCTTCAGCCAGCCACTCGAGAACGACAGAGACAAAAGCCCTCATCATTTCTGACATGTTTTGTATCTTTCCTCTTCAAATATTCTGACAATTAAACCAGGGGAGGGGGGACTTTGATAACCTCAGTGAAATTGCTTAGTCATGACTTCTTCACTCACAAGAATGGATCTTGAGAATCAAAGCTTCCAAATGCAAACTATTCTTTCATTAAAAGCTAGAGAGGAGCTGGGTGATGGTGGCACATGGGAGGCAGAGGCAGGCAGATCTCTGTGAGTTCGAGGCCAGCCTAGTGTACAGAGTAAGTTCCAGACAGGGCTGTTTTACACACACACACACACACACACAAAAAAAAAAAAAAAAAAAAAAAAAAAAAAAAAAAAAAAAAAA
>OU015744.1:18837329-18911604 GCA_907169655.1 Acomys percivali | reverse complement strand
AAAAAAAAAAAAAAAAAAAAAAAAAAAAAAAAAAAAAAAAAAAGAAAGAAAAAGAAAGAAAGAAAGAAAGAAAGAAAGAAAGAAAACACAAAACAGCCCTGTCTCAAAAAATAATGTTAATAAATATTTTTTTAAAATAGCATGGAAATGTGTGCTTTTAATTTATTAGTACAAAATTGTTACATCCATGCTAGACTATCTTAAAAGTCTTTTGCTTCCATAATGAAACCATTTTGACATATGCAATCTAACAATTTCCAGATATTGTTAAACTGGAGGTAAAGGCTGCTTTTGGGGCCTTCTTGCCAGCTCTCTGTAGAGCATATTTGTTTCTTTTATTGATGCTTTCTCATTCTTTCCTGGGAACACAATCTTTTTAAAGCACCCACCTTTGAGCCAGGTGTGGTGACACATGCCTTTAATCCCAGTACTTGGGAGGAAGAGGATGGCAGATCTCTGTGAGTTTAAGGCCAGCCTGGTCTACAAAAAGAGTCCAGGACACACTCAAGGCTACACAGAAAAACCCTGTCTCGGGGAAAAAAAAAAAAAAAAAAAAAAAAAGCACCTGACCTTGTTCAGGAGCTACAATGAAATCTATCTCCTATAAATTGTATAAACATAAAGAAAAATAAATGAAAGAGAAATGCTCTGAACTGATCATCACTGCCATTGACACATGGTGTCTAGGCTTCACACACAAGCCAAATCTACACATAGCCGCTTTTTTTTTTAAACTCATTTTTAAATACTAATTGCCATAATAATTTAGGACTATTAGGACTCCCTTTAATTTTCTAATCATAATTATTAATGAAGTGTGGGGCACAGGCAAGGCTAACAGCCCTAGTTGTTCCTCCTTATATGACCAGCCCAGGCCTTCTGGCCCCAGCCAGCTTCCAAACTTTGAAATCTTTCATGAGACTCATTTGGTCACCAAAGTTCATTCTCAAGCTAACAGTGCAATGCTTGAGAGCTGCAGAGACAGTTCTCCGTGATGCACGCAGCGGAACACGAGCTGTTCCTCACTACTCCTCAGAGAGGCAGCTTGGCCTTTACCTCTAGTCTTCCATTCACTGTTGAGTGGTGTATGGGTGAGCCATGGTGTTATTCTTTCTTTTGTAACTATTATTCCTCTCAGTGATTTGAAATAACTGCCGCATCAATGTTTATCTTTCCTCTACATCTGAGGAAGGAAACATTTAGGGTTTTAAAAGAAGAAAGTGCTAGTCACAGACAAAAGGTGATAGAGACTTAGAGTTATAGTATCCACCTTGTAAGCCATTTTGTAAGAAAAAAAGCGTTTGTGGAAAAGACCAGAGTGTCCTGTTTCCCCATCCATCTTACCCCACTCCTACTACAGCCCACAGATGTAAGCATCTTTAAAGTTTGTAGCCACTCACATGGTTTTCAATTCTTCTCCCAAAAGATGCCCACTCAAGAGGGCTTAATTACTTTTTAAAAAACTGGCTAGGGAAATATTTTTCCAAAAAAATATCCCAAAAAAGAAAAAATGGAAAAAGAAAAAAAAAACAGACAAACAAATAAAACAAAACAAAACAACAACAAAAAAAACAACAACAACAACAACAAAAATGTTCTTTGACTAAGGTTTCTTAGCAGGTCAGTGTTGAAATTTTTTTTCTTCTTTAATTTGGAAGCTTTATAAACCTTTCAATGACTTGAAATTTTACAAACACATTACAAAAAGGTTTTCATTTGAAAGCTTCTCCTTGGCCTATACCTTCATTGAATACATGAACGTGATAGCTGGAGATTTATCATTTGAGAAGTCTTTTTCAATGAGCCAAAAGACCACATACTCCACAGTGAATTCTGCAGCGGAATATATTAAAGAATTTTAGGCTCTGAAACAAGGGTGTTCTTGGAATTATCTTTTCCGGTGAAAGCCCGTCCAAAAATTGTGTCATGTTTTAATCAAAAAGCATTTAGATAAACGACATAAGGTAAATGTCTTGGTAGCAGCCAAAACATTATCTTAGTTCTTGATTTACGAAATATTAATGTCATTTTTGTGGCAGGAAACTCTTTTTTTTTTTTTCTTTAAGCATCTCTTTAGAGAAAGAATGTCAGAAAACAGAAAACGTTAACCACGCTGTAAGTATTTTCCAAGGAGAGTATCAGCCACACGTGGGGATTTCTGTTTCTTCAATAATAAGTCAGACCACAGCCTGGTTTGATGACCCACAGATGCCATCCCAATACTTAGGAGGCTGAGGCAGGAGGATTGCTGGGAGGTCAATGGCAGCTTTGGCTATGTAGTGAGTTTTGGGCCATCCTGGGCTACACAGTAATAAGTAAAAAAGAAAAAAGAAAACTAAGTCTAACCAGGATGATTAGGGGATGGTTAAGGCTTGGGGATCTGGGCAGTGGGCTAGCATTGTCTGCCATTCCTTCCTCCATAGTATTAATGCTGCCGTCCCTTCCTCCACGGCATTAACTCTGCACCCCTGCCTCCAGGTCCATCTTTTTAAATGTGGCTGTTTCAGCTGGAGGCAGAGGACAAGCATAGCCCCTGGAGGAAGACCAGGTAACAACAAAAGCACAAATGAGATATTTTCCAAGTACCTTCAAAGTTCTTAAAAATAAATTGCTTGCCACCTGCCCCCTCCCCAGCATCTCAAACCTGTATCACTTCGGCTCCGAGGCCAAATAATCAGACACAGTGCCCCTCCCCATTCTACTTGTCAACGTACTCAGAAGGGACAACCACCTTTTACAGTTAAAGTGACAAGTGGCTCCCAGAGTCCCCATGACTGACCAGCATCAAGCATCTGGCAGATCATGACCACAGTCTGGGACCGAACTGTCAAGGTTACAATTTTATTTTGATATCCCACTCCACCTTAATTTCATTTCTGATATCAACTCACTGGAACCCAGTGCGCTCATGCACACAAACACAAACACAAACACAAACACACACACACATACACACACACATATGCACACAGAGTTGAAAAAAAAGTATGCGTGTGTTATTTAGGCCATGTGCATAGATGGTTATATGTCTCTGTGAAGGCGGCGTGTATATATGAAAGTGCTCGGACATTGCGCACATTTCACTGAAACAGTATAATGCCCCTGGCATAGGACACTTCCTAGGGTTTGCAAACTGCTTGATAGCAAATGATGGGCCCTGCATCATTAATCTCGGGATGTTGCTCTCCTCTGCAATGTCCCCTTTCCTGAGAGTTTCACAACCATGAGAAACAAAAATGTAGAGACACAAGCTCTTCAAGCCCAATGGACACAGATTCGTTTTGTGAGAGTTACCGTTTTCAATTATGGTCCGTCCACACTCTGGATGGCCTTCCACAAAGAACAAGCATGAGTTCCCTCTCTGGAGATGAATCGGTGTGTACTCATTCACACTACATATTTTGTTTAAATGTATATGAATCCTACTACATGAGGCCTTACTTGAAAAAAAAAAAGAAATTATTTTTTCTCCTCTTCTTCATCTTCTTCCTTAGTTCCTCCAAGCAAAAAAGTGTCTCACGAATGGAGAAATGGGTCCTATGCTGTGGTGGTGGTGGGGGTTTGTTTTGTTTTGTTTTGTTTTTTAATTGCTATATAGGCAGAACAGGTGCTGAAATGTGAAACCCTTCGGAGGAATTTTCTAGGGTGAAACACGCCAGTACTGACATTACCCTCCAGTGAAGCAGGCTTTATGCGGATACTCTGCAAAGCCGTGGCTATAGACAGATGATTCATCGATGATGATTTCAAAAAAGACAAAAAAAAAAAAAAAAAAAAAAAAAAGGGTTTTTTTCCTTTTAAAAAAAAAAAAAAAAAAAAAAAAACTAAAAAAAAACCCGCCAATTCCAGCCCGGGCTTGATTAATGATTTTTCTATCTAATAAAAGGTTCACAAACCATCTGTTTTTCTCCCTAATGCCTTGCCCAAAGGTTTTTCGTTCCTATTTCAGGCTCGGGGCCAACTGACATTCCACTCTTTTTTTTTTCCCAGCCTTGTAAACAAACCCTTCTCTCTTTTTAATCTTCCAGCGCTGTTTCCTACCCATCGTTATGCATATTCATTGCGAGTAAACATTTTTAGTGTCTACACTTAATCTCTTCCACTGGCAATTACTGTTCTATGCTGTTTTGTAATGCAGGAGAGCCAGCGTTTTCCGTTCTAATAACAGCTGGGCCGCAGATGGAGCCTGCAGTCATTGTAGAAAATAAAAATTTACAAGATGCCAGTGGAATTTATTTCAGTTTTATAGAGTCACGGGAGGGACCTTTCTGTATCCGCCTTCAGTGAAATCTGCAGGCACAAGGCAAGCTTTTGACATTTAATCAAAGGGGGGTTCAGGTAGGGTCTGGAGCAACGCAGGGAAGAAAGCAGGTGGGTCGTATTAGGTAGTGCCATGGTTAATTTATTTAGAAGTGATTGGCTTAGATGTACGCAGCCAATATTTGACATCATGTATATATCTTGTTTAGCACCCTGCCTCTAAATTGTTACCACTGGAGAGACAGTGAGCTGTCACTGCGGACCCAACCAGGTGTTTGGTAGGGCTGCTACTTAGAGGTGCTGGTGATGGTGGCTGGCTCTGCGTGAGTGTTTTGCGCAGTTTCTAGAAGTTGCTTCCTTTTCGGCTTGCTGCCTTGCTCTGCACCGTTTGTATGGCTTCATCAGGACCCTGGAGCGTGCGAATGAGTTTCTGAATACGGATCGGCAGCCTTTAATTTAATAATGTGGTTTAACTGGAATTTTTCTGTTATATGACTCCAGTACGTGAAAATGGAGTCATTTGAAAGGCTTAAATTCCCGATGTGCGCTGTAACCCTGATCCAGGGTAGGATTAGAATGGTGCCGTGACATATTGAGCAGCCCACGTGCAGTGGTTAAGATCTAACCACCACCACCAAAATGAAAAATAAATTGCTGCACGCACACACTGTAAAACTCAAAAATTCAAAAGTAGGGCTGTTGCTGGAAGTTCGCCCCATGGCTCCTAGACCTGGGACACTAGACCCCACCCTCTGCACCCCTTCCCCTCCCCATCACTGTTCCCTCAAAGTAGGAAAGGAACCCACAGAATCCACCGAAAGATATCCCACATTTAATTCGATAAATGATCATGGGTTTCTGGATCAGGTGAAAGCCATGTCAAAGGTGCTTGTATTTTTTACATTGGGCCCTTCTATGTCACACACCTTCAGCTTGTTGCCTAGTAACCAGCAGATACCTACTGAGCATGCTCACTGAAAAGCCTAATTGCTATCACAATTTACTTTGTTGTTGTTGTTGTGTTTCGCTTTGCTTTGCTTTTGTGTGTTTTTTTAAACCCTATTAGCTAAAACAGGATGTCTTTGTTTTTACCTTTGAACTAAAGTCTTCATAAATTTGAAAAGGCAAGAGAATGTATTTTTATACTAAAAAGAAGTCATTAAATACCAATATCATGCATCTATGGCGGGCATAAAAACATGAAAATCTAGTAAGAGGCATAAAAACATCAAAATTGAGTAGATTGACATTAAATAAAGTTTAATTTCCCATTTATTCAGATTTTTATAGTCTCATTTCTTTTATTTCCTTATCTTTTCCGATCGTGGGCTGTTTTTTCTGAGTCACTGAAGAGGAGGAAAATTGAATTTTAGGTCATATGACCAAGAATATTAGTAAGCCTTGTTACAGGATTTAAATAATTTATAACAAAAGAAAAGCACCTTTTACATCTATGTGCTTGCTTCCTCTCATTTTTCTTTTATTTTCTTCATGGCTCCAAATGAAAGCTAAGATCCAGCTCCCTTCATCATTCCACAAATGGCAAGAAATAATTTTGAACATCTCAGAGAAAAAGACATTTCCCCTCCAAACTTGAAGACAACTGACAAATTTTATGTCAGTTAACTAATCAATCCATTTACTGTAATATCATAATTGTGTGCTTTCTCCCAGCATCTAGACCTGTGTATATAATAAAATATTCTTAGGATATTATATATTAAACTAGTTTTATGACTATATATATATATATATATATATATATATATATATATATTCTACGTGTCTGTGTGTATGTGTGTGTGTGTGTGTGTGTGTAGAATTTCCAACTACATTCCCAGGACTTCTTTTTTTTTTTCCCCAAAAAAAATTCTTCATCTAAAAAAAATAACTTTTTCTTTTTAACCATATTTATTTCATTCTTCTCTTTGCATGGCTATTCTAATTTTTTTCTGCTTCCATGAATTCATAGCATGTCCACTGAGGTTATGGAACCAAATGTGAAATAGTTATTTATACTGAGTTGATTTGCCAAAAATTCTTAGTGTAAAGCTGTCCTTTTTCACCTTCGGGAGCACAGTGGACATCAGCAGGGAATGGAGGTGAAACA
Organism: Acomys percivali; assembly: GCA_907169655.1. Taxonomy (NCBI): domain Eukaryota; kingdom Metazoa; phylum Chordata; class Mammalia; order Rodentia; family Muridae; genus Acomys; species Acomys percivali. The sequence continues at coordinate 18,905,234 of OU015744.1, read as the reverse complement.
GGCTCATGTGGTGGGGTGCAAATGGGACAGCTAAGGCTGAGACACATTTCACCCACCCTTTCAACAACCAAAACTTTCCTTTTCAGTAGCTAAGTATATTGGGTAAGAGGTATGCTGGCATCACACTGCCCTTAGCAATGGTAGAGAGGGGCTGGATTGAAACTCACTGGCACTGTTTGTCTGTGTGTGTGTGCGCTTGCATGCGCGTGTGCGTGTGTGTTACCGAGATACAAAACTAATGGTTCTTGTTTGTGCATGAGCCATTCCCACAGAGACAACAGCAGAGGGAGTGAACTTTAGCAGATAAACCATATTACCTGATATCCTAGCGTTGGTAAGAATTCTGGAGCCATACTGGATAAGAAATTAATAAAATCAAATATTTCATTTCATTTTGATTAACCTTATTACGCTCAGAAGCAGGTCAACCGGCATGGGTAATGGAGAACTAAGCAAGGGTAATTGGCGTAGTCAGGAGAGCTGGGAGGGGCTGCGAATCCAAAGGAATAGCTGCTAAAATGGCACTTGATTCCTTTTTCCTTCCATTCCAAAAAAAAAAAAAAAAAAAAAAAAAAAACAAAAAAAAAAAAAATCAAAGAAATAAAAATATAAAAACAATATTTTTGTGTGTTTTGCTTCCATGTCTGGCAGCACTCAACTTCCATTTATATAGCTTCACATATGCTCTTTAATATGTGAAATATATGCTCCTTAGAGAAATCCCCCCTCAGTTTCATTCATGCTGACAACCTTTTTTCCCCCCCTCTCTTCCCTCTTCCTGTCTTCTGTCTCATTAATCCCTCTTTCACATACACATACGCAGAGACACACACATATTCACACATGCAGACACGTGGACTCTGCAATAACATTAGTCCCTGTTGCCATAACCAACGACGGTTTTAAAAGTAAAATGCCTTTCTAATTTCTGCCTTCTCCTAACCCGAGCAGGGTACTGGCCTAAAGGGACTTTGTTCTGCAAGGCCCTGCTTAATGTAGCGGGCTCACCAGAGGTCTACCTAAAACTCAGCATTGAAATCCAACAGGAACATTTGGTCCTAGAGAGGCACGAGGGTTTTCATGAACAGAAAGAAATGAGGCAATTGTGCGGCAGTTTGCGCTCTCCCGTCAAAGTGAGATCGGAATTCACATCTCTCATATGGTTGTTTTGTTTCTTTGGTACATCAGTGGTATCTGGGCCCACGTTGCTTCCAAGTGTTCTCAACCCTAATCTCTAGACATCCTGTAGAGTGCGGCAAGTTAGAACTCCATTCCAGCGAGTGCAGCTTTGCATCTTTACATTTCCACGCAGTTAATTCAGTTCATTCACTTGAATCCAAGGCCCTTAAGCTTCTTCACTTAAAGGTGTAGTGTTTTTTTTTTTTTCATTCTGTTTCCTTCTTTTCTCTCTTGTTTCTTCCTTGCGCTAGTCTTCTGTGATGTTTCAAGTACTTATTTACCCTCAGAGCTCTAGAAGGTAAATCTGTTGATTCCAGTTTTTTTTTTTCTATCATGCACCCATGCTCTAGAAAATCTACTATTCAAATTATTGATGCATCAAAAACAGTAAGCTAAATTGTCATTTAGAAATTGAAAACGTAAAGAAAAATTATTAGTTTATAATATATAATATGATTGTCTCTTAGTTACAAAAGAGAACTATTTTCTTTTCCAGTCCTATACAAAATGACAGAAACTTGTAAATGGCATTAAGTGATCAAAGTTCTAAGTTTCTGTATTTTTCAGATTGTATGAAAGCAAACTAAAAAATAAAATGTCTTGAACAATGGCAAATAGGGCTCCTCAGCAAAGAACATTTGAACCTTTTCTAAGGCTGAAGAATTATCCACAGAAACCAAAATAACTCCAAAATTTGGCAAATGTTCCTTTTATTAAAAAAAAAAGAGGACTGTGTATGAATGCTTAACCATTTATTATAATTGAAATTCCTTTGGGATATGGCGTGTGTGTAATAAATGTGATTCTACAGTTATCAGATGCAAACAGAGAAGAATCTTCTAGTGGCTTGATTGATAGCACAGATTTTTCAAAGGTTTGGGGGGGATTGTATATAATTTTTCTCCTATAAAACAAGTGTCTATATACAAATTTCATTAAGACAGGCAAAAGAGTCTAAATTGCGAAAGATAGAGTCGGGTGTTTTGGGTTTTGTTTTGTTTTTTTAATTGTTATTGTTTGACTGCTGTAGAAAATGGTTACTAGATAGGGTTGTGGTTGTCTTAGTAGACAAATTACATAAACTATTTTAATAATGCATACCTAATGTCTATTTCCTTATTAGTAATTGTTAGGAAACTGGCATGCTTTGCCAGCCTATCCGACTGCACCTGTTACGACATATTTCCAGGAGACTCACACACCAATTTTGCCTGAGTGCACTGGGTGTATTTCCCATTGTTTTGATTGTACAGTGAGGGCACAGACAGGCTGCATTCAAATAAGAAGGCACATTTTATTCAAAGAGCAAAGTGATGTCCTTGGAACTTCAGCCTTAATGAAACACTTTTAAAAGGACACACTGATTAGAATGGGAAGAGATCCAAAGAGAGGAGCTTCCAAAGACAGGCGGGTGGCTGCGTGGTGGAGAAGAAAGGAAAATTGATTTGATCCGTGAACTACAACTACAGTATTCCAAGCAACTTTTGAAAAATCTGTATGAAGTCATCAGACACGTACAAGGCCATTGTATGGAATAGAGCAGCAGACTGCAAGAAAACTATTCGTAAGGCTGAGCAAGGACGAATTCTAACTATTTTGTCTGGTTTTAAAGAGTTTTTCAGTCTCAGTTTGCTTAAATGAGTCATTGAAATTCCCTTGACTAATTTTGGCAGAATTAACATTTCTCGCTGGTTGATTTGGGCATCCAGTGTCTTCGGACAGCTGTACTAAAGAGACACCCTTATGCTGAAGGCCGACTCCAGCGCTACCCTCACCAAAATAGCACATTTCCGCTTATGTAGAACAGAGATTAGACTTTCCCAACACAACTCATACTTTTTAAAAGGCGCGTCAGAATTTTAAAGTGCATTAAATAAAGGGCATTGGCACATTAATACAGCTCTCTTTGAGGAAAGATGTCGCATAATTTCCGCTGAACCATTGCACAGACCTTCAATAAAGAAAGTGCTCAGAGGGGGGGAAACATACGCATGTGGTGGTGTTCTTGGGGACTAAGTAACTATGTTTACGGAAAACCGAGTCCTGGAGATACATTGTTGCACAGACTTAAAGAGGAGTGGAAGGCCCAGAGGGACTGTTGTTTTGTTAACTTATTTTAAATATTGTGTTTTTCTGCAGCTGTCTACTACGTGGCAGGAACTACACAGGATATTCTAATGCGTGGTAATTTATTTTTCTTTTTAGATAGTTTTTCTTCTCCATGAAAACAGGATGTGCAAGAAACTAATGGCTTTTTGTTTTCATGAAACGAGGCTGTGAAAAACACGCTTGTAAGAGTTACGGAAAGAGCGTGATAGGTGCATCAGCCTGCTCTGCTTAACTTGGCTCTGGCCTGCTCCTCTCTGGAAGCAGCGCAGGCATCGTTATGCCACACAAAATGAGCGCTACCTGCATCCACTAGGCATTACGTGAAGCGCTCACTTTGCCATTCTACACCATGACCATCAAGCCTGTTAAATGTGCGAAGTGGAATGCGCAAAAGCCCACTTTGTGTACAAAATGTACGAAGAGTTCAAAATGGAATGGCATACAAAACCCAGCCCCATGGAGGACAGTTTCCCAAGACTGGAAGAGACTGAACTAGAGAACTGTAAAATCGTCAATAGCAGCTGAAAAGATCTACAGGGAGGCTATTCCTGCAAGCTCAGCATATCGCAAACTTCAAATTCTTTACAAAAGAAAACAGAAAAGATAGCAATTTTTTTTTTCCAACAAAATGAATCATCATGGACAAACACGTTGTTTGAGTTAAAAGTACCTGTTTGGTCTGACATCTTTTGTCTATTTACTAAGCCTGTGTCAGTCATATTTATTGTCAGATTGGAACAGGTAGAAAATAAAACAACAAAAATGAAATTTTGCTTTCACTATAGGCAACATTAGTAACAGTATTGGCCTTCTGGATGGTAACTCTGCTCCAAGAGCAAAGATCTGGCAGCTAAGCCTCCTCCACAATTAAGCTAGGAGAGGCCCTGGAGTGCATAGCTCAAATAATAGGTTTCACCTGTAGACTTCCAGCCACCTCCACTTCACAAAGAGAATCATACAAAAGTGCCAATGGGATGTAAGTAAGCCCCACCCTTTAAACCACAAGAGCAAACTTCATGCCTGGCCACTGACTGTGCTGTTGTTGTTGTTATTATTATTATTAACTATTATATTATTTTTGTTGTTATTTAATATGCCAGATACTTTGACTGGTTTCTTGCTTTTAAAGCCTTGAAAGATTACCACTTCTTGACTTTCCTTTTTTTAAATTATTTTTTCATTTTTTTTGAAATTCATTGTCTTTTGTCTACGATAACTGACCCAGATCTCCCCTGCTTAAATCATAAACTGCCCAGAACTGGACCAATTGGGATAGTGTGAGAATAGGCATGGTCACCATAAATATTTACTTGGCACTAATGGTTTCCAGTCCTGGATGAAGGAGGTGGAGAGTAAGAAAAAATTAATCATTCTAAGGAAAATTCAGGCATCAAAGATGCAAACTGTTATGGACTAGGAGAGATGGTGTCACCTCTGTTCCGGAGGCACATAGCTAAAGCAACATGGAAAAGCTTTTCTTGTCATGAAAAGATGGCAATTTATAAATAAACAGACGGGATTAATTCCTCATGTGTTGAGGTGACGTGCAGAATTTGATCAACAAGATTACAAAGAGAGTGCTGTGGGCATTTTCAGCGTGTTCTGATGTCATGGGCATATTTTGAGAAATAAAACAAGACTCGAACACTCCCCACCAGCACGAGGATCTCCTGAGCCCTGTGAGATGTCAAGGATGAAGGGCCCATTTTCCTTCCCTGAGAAAATGAATTACGCATTTATCTCAAGGGACCGATTACAGATTTTATACTTTGAGTAGAACAACCTAGCATGGCTTCAGCCTCCCACATGGGTGTATGTTACTGCTGGGGGGGGGTGCAATGTGGGCCCCATTAATAATAGCAGTTGCATGCTTAATTTCATGTGCACTGCACTGAAAAATTACTTCTTACTATCTAACTAAAATAAGATTTGGGAAGAGCTTGTGAAGTCAGGAGGACTTCTAACTCACCTTCTCAGTGAGCAAGCAGATGTGACCTGCGTCGAAAGGTGTCCCCTTAGTGCACACTTGATGTGCACAACCCTGAGATCAAGAAGGGTCTGTTCCCCCCACAAAGAACTTGTGTTAAAACACCCCAATTCTTTTCACACCCCCAACAAGAGGAAGACGGCAATTTTACAGAACCATCTAATTGTAAAATAAACAACATATGAAAGGGAGGTACGGCCTGTGCCGAAAGGCTTGGGTTCAGAGGTGGGATACTGACTGCAGGCAAGGACCTTCCTCATGTAGCCTCTAAAACACTCCCATGGGACTGACAGTCCTTTGCCATTGCAGAGACAGTGCTTTCATCCTCGTGTTTACTGTGTTTAGCGCAGAATTTCAGAGCTACGCAATGCTGCTGAGACGCTGGTCCAACCCTCAGGTTTTACAAGTGTAAATCCATCTTAATTAGCCCCATAAAAAGGAAAGCAAAACCAAAACAAACTTTCTTTTTCTTCTAGGGAGACTAATTTGTCTTAGGATTTTTGAGGAGTTTTCATGGTTTTAACCGTAAATGCTCTGCCGTTCAGGACAGCCATTGGTTCCAGATTGATGAGCGTAGCTGACTGTCCCTACCGGCTGTATTGTCCATTATTTCAAGACCCTAAATCTGAAAGCCGTGTTGGACTCCTCATTCCTATAGCAAATTCAAACACCTGAGGGCTTTTGTCTGCCTTCTTTATCTTTTTCTTTCTACTCCCTGGAAATTACTCTTTGGCTATATTTAAACTTTGTCATTCTGGGGCCTGGAGAGATAGCTCAGTGGTTAAGAGCACTGGCTGCTCTTCCAGAGGTCCTGAGTTCAACTCCCAGCTCCCACATGGAAGCTCACAACTGTCTGTAACTCCAGTTGCAGAGGATCCAACACCCTCTCACAGATACACATGCAGGCAAAACACCAACGCAAATACAATAAATAAATTATTTTTTAAAAAATACCTTGTCATTCTGTAACTCAACTTGATAACACTTTGGTGTCAACATCCAGCAAACAGTAATTGAATGAGGAAAGGATTCTTTAAAGTGAGAATTGTCCTAGACATTCCTTTTTGGCTTTCTTCCTCAACTTAATTAAGCCTGGGAAGCCACTTTGCTTACTCTTTATGTCATACTAAATGGTGAATACCTTTGTGTGGTCAAGACCTTCTAACAGCTCCTGGGATGTCCAATTTTTTTTTTAAAGCCTTGGGGCTTCCAGAAGCTAAACTTTAAAATAGGAGTCTTTATCCACAGAGTTCTACATAGGGCTAAGTCAAAAGGCATCTCGGAAGCTTGACCTTCCTGGGGATCCATAGATGCAGCCATGTTGTCATTTTAATTATACAAATAGTTTTTATTCATTTAAACTATTACTAGTTCTTTGAGACTTCTGTATTTCTTTTGATTATATTCACTCCCTCTTCCTCCAATTCTCTCCAAAACCATCCCCTCTTTAATACGCATCCAGTTTTGTGTCCTGTCTTTTAAAAATCCATAAAGACCAATTTGTAGTGCCCAAATATTGTTGGAAATGCATCTTCCACTGGAGCCTGGATGACTTACTGTGGGTGTACTCATAGAGAAAGCTGCCTCTTCATGGACTCATTCTTGCTGGCAGCTCCAGGCTACAGCTGAGACTTCTCATCTGATTCCCATCTCCATGCAAGGAGTCAGTCTAGCGTGGATGTTCGTAAGTCTTATACATGCTGTCACAACCACTATGAATTCCCACCTGCAGCTGACCCTGCTGTGTCCAGAAGACACTGTTTCCTTGTAGTCGTCCACCAGCTTGGGCTCCTACACTCTTTCCACCCACCCCCTTCCTCAATGATCTGAGCCTTGGGAGGAGGAGTGTGGTCTACATGCTCCCTTTAGTGTTGAGCATTCTGCATCCCACCCCCCCCTCTTCCTCAATGATCTGAGCCTTAGGAGGAGGAGTGTGGTCAACATGCTCCCTTTAGCATTCTGCATCCCCTCAGCCTCTGCATTTCAGTCAAGTGTGAGTCTCTGTGCTAATCGCCATCTTCTGCAAATAGAAGCTTTTCAAATGAGGGCTGAGAGTGGTGTTGATCTGTGGGTATTGTGGTAAGCTTAGACTAGGCTGCACTGGCAAGAAAGCTCCACTATATAGTCATTATTCCAGATGGTCATAAGGCCAGGAGGGATGGAGGGGGGAGTCTTTTACCAGGAAAGACTCAGAAAGGTAGATACTGAGATCCTGTTCTACATTAGCTACACGTTATTGTTGTCATAGTTCATGTTAAAACATACCAGGAGACCCTGGGAGACGGCACAGTCAGTAGAGTGCTCACCTTTTAAGTATGAGGAGCCATATAAAAAGCCAAGAGCAACAACTGAAAAGAGAAATCTGTCTTGACTTACAGTCCTGGTGGGGAAGGTTTGGCACAATGGCTCCTTCCTTGGTAGGAAGTGCATGAGGATTCAGCTGTTAACACAGTGGCTGACCAGAAAGCACGAGTGGTATTTATACCTTAACAATAATGGGATCTTTATGGATCGGGCAGTCTTGAGTCCTACCCTGCTCCTTCCCTTCCTGCCTCTTCTCCCGGCCATCCACAGTCAGAGCTTGCTACTACAGCTGTAGTCCCTGCCTCTCCTTTTCTTCCCACTTCCTAAGCTATAAAACTAACCCTGGCCTCTTCTCCAAGCCATGAGCGACGGAAACTGAAACCACTGGTGGCCATCTTGGCTAAGATGTGATGAGAAGACACATAGGACAAATCCAACCGACGTCAGAGAGGAAGCAAGCATGCCTGAGCCTGGGAAGCACTACCTGTCTCACCAGAACAGCTCCTCAAGTGTCGCTCCCTTCCCATCTCTCCTGAGCCGGGAAATTGCCCCCCTTTGCTCCCCTCAGCTGTATTTTTGTCAGTTGCACGCAGAGACTGCCTCAAGTGATAGCAACTTCAAGAAATTCTCATCCCAGTGAAGACAAAGGCCAAATTTATTAAACCTCAGCTGGTTCTACATAATTCTGCTTCTACATATTCATAAGTAATAACAGTGACATGTGTATACTTTTCTAGAAAAAAAAGTGACAAAATAAATGCATTTTCAGAACAACTAAGCATTTATCTGTGTATAGCCTATTTAGGAAAGATGCTACTATTAGTGTCATAGATCACAACATTGGTGTCTATCCCTTCATAGACTACTCTTAATATCCTCAAAAGGGCTGTAAAATTAACATTAAAGAAATCTTCAAGGTAGTACTATTGTTTCAAAGATGATTAAATCCAAAGGGGGAAAAAAGTCGTTCCTGTGCAGTTATTATACAAAAGAGTCTCGTTGGTTATATGCTTTTGTGGCCTTGAGTCTTCAGAGGCTACCACACATAGCAGCATTCGTGAGACCCTTGTCAATACCTCATTGAAGGCTTCCTCTGCGGGGCAAGGGCAGGCTTCCATGGCCTTGGGCTCTTCCTCAAGAATGTCTTCTTTTCAGGGTGAGCCGAGGATCCGCTTCAGGCCTAGATCCGGGGCAACTCAAGGCCTCGTTTGCACTTGAAAATGGATTTGGTGCTAAGTCTTCTAAGCATGTTTGAAAGGGATTATCGGAACCAATGAGGTGCAGTCTGGAAAATGTACAATTGCTAAATTTGGGGCCCACAAGCACAGAAGATTGACTTGGCTGGTAAAAAGCATCTGAGCTCTCTTGCCAATCCAAAAGCCCTCCAGGCCAGCCCCAGAACCTCCGGCTGGCAAGAATATCCCTGGCTGTCCTCGCCTGCTGGCCACTGCTGATCAGTGAGTGCCCTGGAGTAATGTTCAGCTGTGAACCTGAGACAGCCTGCTGGGCCTGGCACAGACCGGAGCTTACATAAACACTGCCCTCTTCCAGATGTGAGCAGGACGCCCAGCGATGGCTGACGCCACCCCTCCGAGCTGGAACCTGGAAGTGCTTCCTCAGAGTTTGGTCAACGTTTTCCTTTCTTTGATCCTGTATCATGACCGCCACCCTCTATCGTGCACACCAAGTCTCCTCAGGGTTGACTCCCCGACTCTTGCCTTTGTCAGCTCTTCCAGTCACCTGCCGGGGACGTGAAGGCAGCGCTCTGGCTGTGTTCCCTGCCAGGAACAGATTCTGTAGAGATGATGGAGTGGAGACGCGCGCATGAGACGTGATCTCAAGGATATGTGAACGTGGGCTGTTCCCGGATACCATCGTTCTCTCATGACAGTGTCTGGCATGCATGCGCGTAAATGATAACACCGACTCACACAAACGTTTACTACATGCCTGACTCTGGGCTAGGAGCCGTATGTACTAAGCCATTCAATTCTTTCACAGGGAAATTAGAAAAGAAGTGCAAAGTGGTAAGATGTTTGGCAGGGACTGTCCTGGCTGAAATTCATTCGGAAGTCTTTATGGCTGACTGTAGATAGAGCTGGTCCCAAAATACTTTTTTTTTTATGAATGTATAGAAGAGATGAAGGAAGAACTCCTTGAGGAGGGCATTGGGCATCCCAGTAGGGAGCCAGACAACAGCTGAGAGAGACCTGACACATACGGAGAGCCCTGAAGTAAACCCCGTCTCCTTCCAGGCCTGGCCTCCCGCCTTCACCTTTTCAACCCAGTATGTCACAGTGTTTGTTTTCGATAGCACTAGAATCTGCTTCTGTGTCCTGATCTCACACTTCCATGAGAGCTCTTCGTGAGTCCTAAAGAAAAGCCAAGCATCCACAAGCCTGCAGCAGCCCAGGAATGATTTACCCTCCACGCCCCATCCCACCCCCCAAAGCCACAGCCCCTGCTCCCCACTTCTCTTGCCTATCACCCTGTCACACAATATTAAGATCATTTCTGACAACAGTTCAACAGCCCTAGAGTTCAAAGGAAACAATAAAACATACAAGCAAAGGCTATGTAACCTTTCTCCCTAAGACAAATATTAGCTGGCTATCACACTGCTGTCTTCAGAGTGCTTTGTGGGAATTAATTACATGATGTCTACAAAGCAGTCTGAGAACCCAGGGAAGCTGCTGTCCAAATACAAGGTATGATTATTTTTAGGAGTTTCTACGACTGACATTCAGCATAGCATGAAAGAATGAAAAATTATCTCCCATGTTCCCCGTCGTGGTAACAACTTCAGCTTAGGGTTTAGAAAAACCATTTATAGAAGGTGCTAAAATTAAAAATTGCATTCCTTACATGAACTCTTCTGTGGAAGAAGAGACATTTCTAAGCACAAACTTATGAAAAAACATGACGACTTTCGAGGCCACATTAAGACATTAAATGTTTTCAAGAAAATACTCAGGCCCCTGACTGCAGGTCAACTCCCTGCCTTTAAGAGGTATTGTTTGATGGACACTGAACACCCTTTTCCTGAGGCTTTCTGGGGGGACAGTCCTCATCCAGCTCCTCCTGTTTCTTTCTATTCAGCAACCCCAAAACTAGTGAGCTCTTGCTGTGCCTACATGATCTGCATGGAAATGGCCCAGGTTTGCTCCTGTTTATTAGCAATAACCCAAAGTTCAGACCACCAATGGCTACTCCAAACAGTGAAACCTCCCTGTTCTAATTCATGATGTGTCCTGGAAAATCCCAGCATGCTCTTCTACTTTGGGAAGAGATGATTTTGCTCCTAGAACCACTTTACCTCACATGCCATTCCTAATGGAATGCCTTTACCCCAAATGCCACTCTGCTTCCTTTACAGGTATTAAGGCAAATCTACCAAGTTCATGAAACCAAAGCATCAGGGGAAAGGAACTCCATTCACATCTCATCTAAGGTTGGATGCCCTGCCTATGAGACAGAGCTTGAAACAGTGTGTACAGCATTGGTTGTCAACCTTCCTAACGTGGCGACCTTTAACACAGTTCCTATGCTGTGGGGACCCCCAATCGTGAAATTATTTTGTTGCTACTTCATTCATAACTGTAATTTTGCTAGTGTTCTGAATTGTAATATTAAATATCTGTATTTTCTGATGGTCTTGGGTGAACCCTGTGAAAGGGGCAGTCAACTTCCAAAGGGGTCGCGACCCACAGGTTGAGAACCACTGGTATAGAGCCATTGCATCCAATCACTGTGATGATTTGTGCACGTCTTGAGTGTTAGTAATGCCAAAATGGAAAATAAATGAGGTCTGGGTATAGTAGTTGGGGGGGAATGGAGATGGGGGGATCTGGAGTTCAAGATCAACTCAACTGCATAGTAAATGTGAGGCCAGCCTAGGCTATATGAGACCTAACCTAAATAAACGAACAAATAAAGCTGATGTTTGAGCACTCATGTGTCCCTAGTGACTGTCTACTTCTTGACATCTCACCTCAGAGCACTAGCACACTTAAATGATGTCTAGTCCTTAAACAGGGATTGTTTTGAGCTCTGACATTTTTTTTTTTTATTTGAAAAGAGGGTAGAGCAATAGCTAAGTAGTTAAATGCACTGGCCACTCTTACAGAGGACCTGGATTTGATTCTCAGTATGCACATGGCTGCTTAAAACAATCTGTAACTTTAATAACAGGGAAGCCAACACCCTCTTCTGGCCTCTGAGAGCACCAGTGATGCATGTGCACAGACATATATACAAGAAAAAGACCTGTACACATACATTTTAAATAGTTTGCCAAAATTTCAAATTTGAAAAAAAATTATACTTTGTGAATATCCACCTTCTGTAAAATTAAGCTATACCTGAAGTAAGATGACCTCAGTCCCACACAAGAGTCACCTGGGGATAAGCAGAAGACTGCTCCTTCCAGAAAAGGACTCTGGCTCTCCCCCCACACCCCAACACCCACCTGCTCAGCTGCATTCATATGCTGTCCTCAGCCTAGCTGCAGGTAGATATGAAGAAACCCCTTCTGGGGAATAAATGTTAACCGAAGTGTCCACTCCTTAGCTCAGTATGAGGTCATTTAGATATATCTGAAACTAAGCCATTTGAACTACCATCACCACCACCACCACCACCTCCACCATTATCACCACCACCACCACCACCACCATCACCACCACCATCATCATCACCACCACCACCACCTCCACCATTATCACCACCACCACCACCTCCACCATTATCACCACTACCACCACCACCATCATCACCACCATCATGTCTTCCACCATCATCATCACCACCACTATTATCGCCATCACCAACATTATTGTAGTTTTATCTCTGTTGCTAGGATAAGAACACTCTAACTAAAAATCAATTTTGGAAGGAAAGAACTTCTTTCAGCTTACCAGTTATACCGTCCCTAAGGAAAGTCAGGGCAGGAATTCAAACAGGAACTTGAAGCAACAATCCTGGAGAAATGCTGCTTGCTGCTTCCCAGCTCCCTCATAGGCTGCCTTATACTCAACTAGCTTTCTCATTCATCTCAAGCTCACCAGCTCAGGCCTATAGTGAGCTGGGCTTTCCTACATCAAGATGATCCCCCACAGGGATCACATGCCCATGGGCCATCCCTCAGTTGAGATCCCTTCTTAGGTAACTCTAGGCTTTGTCAAGTTGACAGTTAAAGCTCAGTAAAACAATCACCATCACCATCACCATCATTTTCACCACCACCATCATTATCTTATCATCATAATCCTTACTGAATCACCATCACCATATCCCATGATTACATAAATTAGAGTTAATAAATCTACATTACCGGGATAAAATTAGCAGAGATAAAACTGGGGATTGAACAAGGTCTACTGGAGAGTGAGACATCTTTACAGTAACTGTGTGTGCATATACACATGCTTGTGTGCATTCATGTGCATGACTCCTTTTTGTTAGTGTTAAGAAATAGCAAATGCAAGGTATAGGGGCTGCCTCCGACAGCTCTCCTCACCTCATTTCTGCCCCAGGCATCACTAAGCCAATTGCTGCCCTTCTGTCTGCAAAGTTCAAGCACGGCTTCATCATCCCATTTAACTCTCTACTCCAGACAGGCAAAGAAAACAATCGGAGTTGGCAAGTGTTGGTATCCTTTCTAAAGAGGGATAGTTAGCGATGGAAGACAGCATATTCTGGTCCTCATCTCAACCGTGTTTTTAAAAGTCCAGTCACTTTCCCTGCTTGCATCTCATGCTTCTCCTACATAAAGTAAGACTAATTATTTTTTTTTCATTCCTTGCTATGGTGTGGGTAAAATGAGAACAAAGGAGTTAATGAGCTCCTGGGGAGGTAAACATGCTCAACAACTGTAAAGGATTATTTTTATGGCACAGGCACTTAATGGACATAAAAATATAAGACATAAAGTAGAGGAAGCTACAAAATGAAGGCTACCCTGAAGTAAGCAAGCAACTCCACCGGGTGTCTCCCATGATGAGTGCTGTCTGTAGAATGAAACTGTAAAAGCGTAACAAAAATCAAAAAAAGAAAGAATGAAAGGAAAAAACGAACAAAATTTAAAAAGCGATTGCTTAGGTTCAACCTGATGGTATAATCCAGGGAGTGGATAAAGATGATGCTATTGATGAGATTGAAATTGGTTAAAATCTTCCTTCAGGCAACAAGTATTTATGCAATGCCTCCCACTGGGAAGACCCACAGTGTTGGTATTTTTAAACATGTAATGATGTGTATAAAGTCCTTTTGAAATACAGTGGTATAATGTGGTGCCTTTGGATCTGTAGTCTAGCCCTGGCTACAAAGAAGTGGCTGTTTTCCTCCTGTCACTAAAAGTCTGTGTCAACAAAAGTTGATGTTAGTTTATTCGACTGCTTCCACAGACAACATGATCCCCATGCCCCTCCCCCAGCCGCCCCACCATCCTCTAAGCTTTTCTCTCAAGACTCCAAAACAGCTACTTAAGCTCCACCCAGAATAGTCAGTATCAGGCAAGAAGAGCAAGAAACTAGAAGAAGGAGGAAGAGAAGAAATAGGAAAAGAGAAGTGGGGAAGAAGAAAAAGAAATAAAAGGAAGGAAAAGAGGGGGAGATAAGAAGAGGAAGATAGATGGAGAGGAAGAGGAGGAGGAAGAGGAGAAAGTCTATCCATTGACTTCTATCTATGTGCTGTCCAAAGGCTCTCATTTTTAAGGAAGGCCAAGGCATGCGATCGTGTTGATGTTGTGGTTTTTGTTTTGTGTTCAGGTGTACTCACTGCAATCCAACAACATTCCTTATGGAACACGAAGAAGATAATGGATACTCAGCAGCACTGACAATTTCTGTCGAAGTACGTTCCGGGTAAGACTCAACATTGTCGTGAGAGTCCCCCTTCAAAAAGCTTCACCCAATAGTGAAAACAGATTGTATACTCAGAATAAGAGAAATCAGAACAGAAAAGTGTTCATCATTTAGACAACATTAGCTAACTGATGCAGAACTACTGTATACGTACAGGTCGCACCAAAATAGCTTTGTTCTTTTTTTATTTGGGGAAAGACGGGGTCTATCTTTTAGTGTGTGTGTGTGTGTGTGTGTGTGTGTGTGTGTGTATTTCTAAAGGTCCTACTGTGCGTAACCACAGTGGCAGGGCAGGACTGCCTTGTGAAAGACCACCAACTCATAAGTGGTTTTTCTCCCCACTTGTCTGATTTTATTTCATTGTGTTATCTGTGACTTATGGAAGAGAGTGTAGGTGTAATCAAATGTGATGAGAGTTTATCTGTGAACCAAAATGAACCCACATTTTCAGAAAACAGGTGAGAGAATGAACCCTTGTTTCTTTCTGTGTCCAAAATATAGACTCATAGATGACGGCTGTGTGAATTAGGCAAAGCCATGACACTCTGGAACGTCATCTGTGATTCTGAGTCCAACTCATTTTTTTAAAAGAAAGCCATTAGTGGAAGACTGCCAGGAAATGATTAAAAGCAAACTAAGATGGAGATCTGGCACAAGCGCCACGTGAGCTTTGTGGTTCCATGGATCTGGGCACCAGGGCCTCGGTACGGCCTGCCAGCATCTGCACTCAACGGTTAATTCACATAACAACTTTTAGTGCCTCAGTCGAACCTGTCAAAATCCTTAATTTCTACCAAGTTTTATGATAGATATCAAGGTATTTTTTAACTTTCTGCAACCTTTAAAATATACAAGGAACAATAAAAATATGTCTGGGTCCTAAGGTATGCCAAGAACCTTCTGAAGAGTGCAGCTTCCTCTTTTCTCTTCCGTTCTGGGGTGATTTATCTTTGCCCTCTGATATTTGGTTCTCTTTTGACAACACATTCATAAATCCTGCAACCTCAGACTTCTTACTCTAACAAGCATTCAACATTATCCTCTGGGTTGTTACATAAGGAGAATCAGGTGCCTGGATACCTGCTGCCTTCTGAGTGCTGCATCAGCCCTATCAAGCAGGAGCTGTGCTGTGATGCTCCTTTACTGGGGAATCTGGCAGCCAAAGACCTGGAAGCTATGCCCACTGTAGACAGTACTTTTCCAGCAACCACTATAATGCAGGGACTGATGGAAGTGTAGGGCATACAATGAAAAGCTAGACAAGGGTCTGTCCCAGCAAAGACAAGACTGTAAACACAGAAGCCAATGAGTAGATAATTCTGGGGACTGAGTGTTTCCTAAGGAACATAAAATAGGGTGATTAGAGTCACAGCTTAGGCTAGGACGGTGGTAGAGGGCCACTAAATGGGGGATGGGTGTATGTGATGATAAATAGGCAGCTTCCTAAATATCTGGGTGGAAGGACCAAAAAATACAAAGGTCTGGGGATGTGTCTTGGTTTGTCTGAGGTTTGTATTAGGACTAGATGAAAGGAGGTTGTGAGTCCTCTTCACATAACATCAAAGAGGGTTGGGTGTCCCTTGTGTGTGGGTAGAAATATTAGCCAGATTTTACTCTATGCCCCATAAGAAAAACTGAGTCAACTTGCAGATGCTCAGGAAAGCCAAAAGACCTCTGGAGGCAGACTGCCTCAACCAGGTTTTCTCCTCAGAACCCAATCTATGTGATGGATGGCAAGAGGCAGGAAAGAAGCAAGAGAAGGCTGAGTAGTAAGGAGTACCTGGCGTTCTGGCCCGATGACTTGAGCTCCACACCCCCATGCCACACGGTGACAGGAAGCAGCTGACTCCCTAAGTTGCCCTCCGATTTCCACACATATGTTCTCCATACACAGAAAGAAATAAAGAAAGGTGTGGGGGGGGTGGGAAGCCAGAAGGATCAGGGGTAACATGACCCGAAGCTGAAGAGCCAGCCAACTGTCCTAAGACATTGGAGAATTGGCACTGGAATACAATATGAAACCGGAAGTTGCAAGGTTGTTTTTTTTTTTTTTTAATTGATTTTGAGGGAGAGAGTAGCAAAGACAACCCTGTCCATGTCCTGTCTCTGCTTAACATGTGTGAGCCTCTGGCTTCAAAGCCCAGAACTGCTTTAATTGGGGGTAGGGGGGCGGTGTACTACTGTAATCCGGAACACTGAAGCTGGAAGCAGGAGGCGTAAGAATTCAAGGTGAACTTCAACGGCGTTGTGAGTTCAGGACCCTCCGGGACTACTCAAGACCCTGACTCAAAATAAATAAATGAAATTTCAAATGTTGGAGTCCTGAACGTTTGATTAGTTGCAGTTCCATTTATACAATGGGGTGGGAGGTGATTTATTTTTTCCCCACAGTGGTGCAACTGATGTTACGGTCTGAGCGCTCTCTAGAAGAAACCCAACTGGAAGTGTCAGATGTCCAGCTACATAATGAGCTCAGGGGAAAGGCTTGGGTTAAAGATCTAGAATCTGACCCTCTGTTAGCACTCTGCAGATGGAGACTCCTTTAGATGTGCTTTCCAATGTTTTTTCTCCCGCTGTTATTACTAATCTAGGTTATCTGATAGACAACGGTACTTGGATTTGGCACCATAAATCTTCATTTCAACTTCCAGGAAAGATTTGGCCTACACTTGGTTATCTGAAAAAGCTGGGTTGTGCTTTCTTTCTTTCTTTCTTTCTTTCTTTCTTTCTTTCTTTCTTTCTTTTTCAGAGATTATGTCAGAGAGATAACTGGGCACTACAGAAAGACAGTGAGAGGGGTTATTTCAAAGAGCAGTAATCATACTCCAAAATAATGTTATCATCATCTGCGGAATAGAAAGATCATCTCATTAGCTAGGTTAAGTCCTGGGAAATTTGACTAAATAAAATATATTATACATACAAGATCTTGAACAATAATTCTGAAAATTGTGTATCAGCTTTCAGTGACTTTTATGAGAAAACATCACACCAAGGTCTAACAGTATTGACTTTTGTTTTATGCCAATGATATGTTACCCAGATTTGCATCATTTCCAAGTTTTAATGTTTTTACAAATATGGTATGCGTTTGTGACCAGCTTCCTTGAGAACATGCTAACTATAAAAATATCATGACCAACAAAATGATTTTTCTCTGTCTCAAAATTCTTGGTTCTTTTTAGAGCCATTTACAGTCATCTGTAAACCATGACCCAGGGGCTTAATCTGGCCATCCATGGGTTTTTGTAAATAAAGTTTTATTGGATAGCAATCATGCTCACTCATGTATGGATTGTCTGGGACTGTTTCCGTGATTTTATTGTTATTACAGTGAAAACCCAGTGTCAAAGTCCAGGCTTCACAAGAGCTATGGCACAGCTGGCACAGCCCAAGTTATTTCCTATCTGACCCTCTGCAGAAAAAGTTTGCCAAGCCGAGATCTAAGCAAAGGTGTTACAGGGACACTGCAGACTGTTAAAGAAAGTCAGTCAAGGTGAGGAAGTGGAAAATGGGTCAGCTCTGGTTTATATGTGACAGCTTGCTCTTTGGCTTCATGAAGATAGGGAAAACAGACTTTATGTGCCAGTTTCTTGTTCCTCTGCCCCAGGCAGCCATGCCCCTGCTGCGCAGAGGGTCACAAAGACTAGGATAATGCCACATCCTCCATGACAGAAAATTGGCAAGGGGAAAAGGATAGCTAGGACAGCTCTACTTGAGAGGACTGGATGCCCTGAGACTCTGGCCTCATCCCACCAGCGGCTGGCTTTGCTGTATCCTTCCTGCCATCTTCTACCGACTTGGCCTTAGCTCAGAAACCTTGGGCTGGCCAGAGCCCCCAAGGTTTCTGCTTAAATGGGGAGCAGTTTTTATTATTATTTTGAAGAAAACGGTCAACAGGCAGTAGCTCAAGAACGACATGGACCGACTTCACCGATTATCAGGTTGTGTTGCCTGGCTCACTGTTGGAGCGCATGCTTGAGTTGGCCTCCGAGGGCGCTGTAGCTGGTTTTCAGTCTGCATAGACTTGGACTTCTTCCTGGATCGCCAGAAAATAGTTCAGCATTACAGACCATCTCCTTCTCCCAGCAAATGTCTGCGTTGGGGGCGTCCTAAGTTTAGGTCAGTACATTCACGGTCTATTCTATGAAACTCTCTCCTGGTGAGTGGGGAAGGGGCTCATCTGACGAGCTCTGGTTGCTGTTTGTAGGGATGGATGGGTGAGGCAGGTGCTGATGCAGCTCCCACCTGATCATGGTTGAATATGTGCAGAAGAAGAGCTCAGGAGATGTGCAGGTCCATACCTACCCTGAATTCTACTCTGTACAAAGACTTGTCCGAATGAACCCGTTAATATAACTCATGAGCACCGGTTGCCACGGACCACTGGTTAGGAGTCAAGCTAGCTAAAGGCTTCTGCTATTTGAACGGCAGCGTCTTCATCTGTTAAACCGGTGGTAATAGAGAGCAGCTGCCTCCAGATGATTTCCGGGGATGTAAGGAAAATGGCACATAAAAAAGCAAGAGTGTCATTGTGATGACTAATCTTAGTTGTCAAGTTGAGTACACCTGAGATCAACTATGAAACATGCCTCTGGAGAAGCGAAAGGGGTTATTTCCTGGAAGGATTAACATAAACGGGAAGTCCCTCCCTCTGAATGGGCGGGGCTTTCCTGAGATACCCCAGGTATTCCTATGAAGGAGCGCTTAGGCTGCTCTCTTTGGTCCACGCTGATAAGAACATCTGCTTTCAGGTTGCTGCTGCTGCTGCTGCTGCTGCTGCTCCTACCAAACTTCCCCACGTTGGGCTTCAACCTTACCATAGAGACTAAAGACCAGTAGCTCGCTAGGAATCCTACAGGATTTCAGTGCCATATAGGGTATATAGGCTTACTAATGTAAGAGAATCTAATAAGTACCCTTTGTCATGTTGACTAATCAATTCCTTTGCTCTAGAGCAACCTTTACAGGCACATAAGAGGTCAGATAAATTATTGATTTTCTATTTTGACTTCTAGGGGACAGCTATGGTATAGATCAGAGGATGAAACAGTATTAAAACAAAACAAAATCTGTGCAACAAAAAACAGAACAGCAAAAGGTGAGACACTATCACAGACCAGAGGACATCCATGGCATAATAAAATGTGACAAGGTACCTTGAGCTGGGTCCGAGAGCAGGAAAAGGAAAGGAGTGGGGAGATCCCTGAAATATGAATGAAATCTAACATTTTAGTCGTAGTGATGTGCCAGGGCTGACTTACTTGTTTTAACAAAATGTCAATGCTCTACACTATGTTTGTAATTTGGCTGTTTTTCTATAAATCTAAAATGATTCCTAAATAAAAAGTTTATTTTCAACCCCTCAAAAAGATTAACTTCAAATAAAATTTTAACTTAATTGAATACAAACAAATGAATAATTTTTACTATTGTGCTTTCTTTGTTTGCATGAGGGAGTACTTGAAGAGATCAGAGGATGATCTTTGGGAGCCAGTTTTCATCTTTCACCCTATAGGTCTTCGGGTGGAACTCACACTGGGTGGCAAATGCCTTCTGAGCCATGTTGCTGACCCTGTTTTGTGTTTTTACACTTTTTAGCTCACTAAATAACTGTAGCAGAGCCATGAAAGCAGTGGGACAGACAATCAACTGAACCTACAGACAGCAACTGCACATCCAAGTTGTATTCATGAAGCAGAAAGGGAAGGAGGTCATTCAAAAGAGGGAAAATGTTTGCAAAGCCTTCTGAGGCTGTGTGAGAAACGTGACCACATTTAAACGCCTGTAGGACGTGGTACAGGTAAAAGGGAGGCTGGACGTGGGACTGGAGGCGAATGGAGAGACTAGAGACTACCAACCGTTCCCTAAAAGCACACAACAGACCACGCGCACTTATATTCGTCATGTGAAAACAGCCCCATAAAAGAAACCCGGAGTGCATCCACTGCCCACTGACTTTTTTCTCACACCTCCACCACTCGTCACCTCCCCTTGCCATCCCAGGTGACTATGGTTCTGATTTCTGTCACTGTAGATGTGGTTGTATTTTCTAGAACCTTAGATAAGTAGAGCCACAGTGTCACAAGATAAACTGTATCTCGCTGAAACTCATCGGGTTGATGGTGACCCACAACACTAGAGAGAATACCTCCGTATGAAGACAGGATCTTCCATGAGGAACTGACATAAAACTAAGGTCTTTGGAGTGAGCGCGAAGCCTCTGGAGTCCTTTTAAGAATGTTTGGACACATGGACGTACAGAGGGAAGGCTACGTAAAGGGGCTTAGAGGGGGTGGCAATCTGCAAGTTAAAAAAAAAAAAAAAAGGACTCTAAACTCAGTCCTGCCTAGCACTGAATAATACTGTTTGCAGTGTTAAAGCCAATTGGTCCACGGTACTCTGTGTGGCCACCTTAGACTCATACAGATGTGCACACTTGTAAGCCCCGAGATTCATAGAGATTGTTCACACCTGTTGGCCTATTTTCTTTCATTCAACAGATTTATACTTCTATATTATTTTTGTACATTTATATCATTTTGTACATCTATATTCATTTACTGTTTACTCTAAATCTTCTCTACCAATCATGTGACCCTATCACAATTTTTTATTATTTGATTCTTGATGAGTGCTGGCGTTGTTTCCAGTTACTTATTATTATGAATGAAGTGCTATGAATATTGTGTCTGAGGCTTTTCCTAGACAAACGCTTTCCTTTCTCCTGGGTAAGACCCACACATAAAGTAGCTCAGCAATAAGGTAAGGAGAATTTTGACTTTTTGAGAAACTGATGGTTGGCCCTAGTGTGTGCATTGTTTAACACACCCCAGCCAAGCACAAGATCTCTATTTCCTCTGGCCACCTCTTGCTGTGGTGACTTTTTTTTGTTTCTTTGTCTGTTTGTTTGTTTGTTTGTTTGACTTTGTTTGCTTGCTTGTTTGTTTTAGAGACAGGTTCTTACCTCATAGATCCATCTTTCCTAGGACTCACTATGTAGACCAGGTTGGTGAACTCACAGAGACCTGCCTGCCTCTGCCTCCTGTGTGTTGAAGCCATCTTTGTGACTGTAAGGTGGCATCACAGGAATTCTAAAATGTGTGCTTCACAATGACTGGCAATTGAGCATCCTTTCATGGGGTTATTTGCCATCTGTGCCCTTTCATTGGTGGTATGCACTTCAGTATTTTGTAAAGGATTTTGGCATCATAGAGTCTTATTCTGTTTGCAATGGGAGAATATGTTGGATATTTGAGCGCTGGGGTGAGACGTCTGATCTGGAAATGAGGCAGAGTTTCCAGGCTAGTCCAGTGTGTAGGGGGGGGAAATGATACGAGCTGGAACTTAGCAGATGCAACTGAGACAGCCAGCTGAGACTGAGGGAATAACAGGGTCCAGAGAGAGATGCTTACTGGTGGGACCAGGACTGGTTAATCAGCTCACCAGTTGGTGAGAATGAAAGAAGCAGAAGGGTTAGGTAAATAATTTGATAGGCGTGGGTTACCGCCAGGGAATCTGGGACAGAGAACAATCACATTGTCGGTACTGACTCCAAGACTATAACTGAATCAAAATAGGAACTTGGGAAGAAAGAGCCGAAAGCAGACTTGTTTCCTGGCAAAAGGCAGAGAGACCAGAAACCATTTTTTCCCTCTTAGTAACAGTTGAATGCCTGCTCTCTTCTGACCACTTGCTGATGTCAGGAGCCACAGCCTCCACACCTTGTAGACTGAGCTGTAGAACCCTTCTGGGATCCTTAAGCAAGCTCCACCCCTGTGCTGAATATTATACGTTTATTGAAATCACTGATGCATACAGAAGTGGGTTGTCCTAAGGCAGAGGCCAGGTGTCGCTTCTCAGCTCACGATACCTGGCAAACAGCCCAGCCATGGGCAGGTACTAAAGGGAACTGAATCAGTCAAGGGGTTGGGTAAAGAGGAGAGGGGAGATCGTGAGATGAAATGAGATAATTCCAGTTGTCCATTGCTTGGGATTCAGCCTGTGAGTGAGGTGTGTGTGTCGGCGGGTAGGGATCATTCTTTGGGTTGTGCAGTCTGTTGGAGGCTAAGCTAGCTAGTCAGTGATTCCCCTGAAGATCTGCCTGTCTCTGCGTCCCCAGTCCTGGAATTACAAATGTGGCACAACATCCAGGTATTTCTAGGTGGGTTCTGGCCACCTAGCTCAGGCCTTGGCGTTTGACCATGAGTGCCACTTGGCATTCAATCTGAGGAAATGTGTGAAGTTGAGGCCATAATTAACGGCTTACCTCCCCCACCCCCAGTGGGCCCTTCGTATTTCCTCTATTGATGGCTCAGCTATACTTGTCTTTTTCTGTCAACGATTTCTATGCCTTAGCCAGCCTCACGGAGCAAAAAAGGTGTGGGTACCTCCCAGCACCACTGATGTTCAGTCTCACGTCCTCTCCCCTCCCGCGCGCTTCAGACCTCTGCAGCAAGGAGATGCTGTGGAGCTTGGCTTGCAACCTCGGGCTTTCTGTCTCCTGGGCCTGGCTGGCATTAGTCCCCAGCACCATCCTGTTCTTTGGGAGGTGATCTTTTGCTGGCGTGCTCCCCAGTGTCTGTTGTTATGTTTGAGACTGACTTTTGTTCCAGACTAGTGGGCTGGGGAGACAAGACTACACTAAGTAACAACATGAACAGAATGCTCGCAACATTTTCCAATCTCATTCTCCTCCTCCCCCCATCCTCCCCTTTCTCACGCAGCATCCAAAAAACTCCCTCTGCCTGTTCCCAGTGCCTCTGCTCCCATCAGTCCATGAAAGCTTAGAGTTCAGCTTGCTTTTTAGAATCATTCGCAGGGAAGTGTAAAGGAAGTGGCCATGGCCTGCCAAAAAGCTCGCTCCTCTTCCGCCTTCCCACTGGGCTTCCCAGGAGTGACTTCCGCCTCGTGGTTAATAATCATATTTTCTGTTGCGCCCATCTATGCCCCTTTCTTCCTCTAGACAGATCATGCGTGGAAGTTTGCTCACTGACATGGGAGGGCTTCTCCAGGTCTGAGCACACATCACTGTTTTTCTGAGATGAGAAGTCAAAACTCGAACGGCTAAAAATCCTGACTAATGTGGTTATGGCTTCCAGTAATTATGAACCCCAAATTAAGCCGGCAGTTAGGGTTCTGTTTGGTGCTCTGGTTTCTTTCTTTTCTCTTGTTGTTTAAAAAAAAATCCTCCAATGCATATCCTCCAACAGCTCCATTTAAACAAAAAAATTATTATGCTTTCGTTGCAAGCCAAAGAAATTTTTATTTTGGAAAGTTTGAGTCCAGTTTTCTGACTAACTCTTGAAGTAAAAGGTCATGAAAATGTAATATTTATAACTTTTTTGGGTTTGTTTTGTTTTTAAGTTTCTCAGCTTTTGGAATTCCCTTCACTGAAAATTCACTTTGGAGCCAGTGTGATAGCTCAGCAGGTAAAGGGACTTAAATAGTTGGGTTCTATTCCAGAGCTCCACAGGACAGGAGGAAAGAACTGATTCCTGCACATTGTCCTCTGACTTCAACGCATTTTTAAGGGCATACATGTGTGCACTGATGCATTCTCTCATACAAACACACATACATAAATAAACATATGTAATAAGAATTGCTTTATTAAAAAAAAAACCCAAATTTATTAATGCTGCAGGACTCCCATGACAAAATAGCTATGAGCTGCCCTTGAACGACACAACGTCAAATGTGTGCATAAAGCCTGGTTTTTCAAAGCGTGCAATACTATGTAACTCATAGTATTAACCAGCCATCCCACAGTTGTACCCAAGACCAGCTTAGTGTACACTCACATGACTAATGAGCAATTACAAACCAATGTATATTTCTCTGATCATAGGCATAAGTCCTAGAAACCTATGGCTCTTCCTCAGCTTGTCATAAAATCAAAGCCTATGATTCACTCCACTGTTTTCTCAACTTTCTCTGCTAAGAACAAATTAAAAATCATAGTTAAAGTTGACACAGTGTTAGAGCATCCATGGCTGTGAGCTTCTCTATTCTAAACCACCAAGTGATGGAAATGAGATGAATATACAAATTATGAACCAAAAGCTCACCACAGTAATCTAGCTGTGTTTGTAATTCCACGTTCCCTTAGGTTGTTGGAAGTAATTAAATACTTTCACTTAAAAGGCCACCTGAGGGCTGGGTCCAGAAGTAAATTGTAAATAGAGCCAGCAAGTGACATTATCAGATTGTTTAATTCTATCCAAAGGATTTTAAAATAGGACTTGTTGAAAGTAACGCATAATGAGAAAAACCTACTGAGAAGAGATGTGTATAACTCTATGTAAGGAGGAGGAGTGTAGCGTGTGTGGTTTTATTAATTTATTAGTAACTTGAGAGCCATCCCAGGCACCTAAAGGACATCGCCCAGCCACAATCTTTGCTCAGTCTAAAAACTGTTCCCTCCTGGCTCCCAAGAGTGCATTCTGAACTGGGGCAGAAAGCATTTAGCCTTTGTTCCAGCCCAGTTTGACACCTTGGGAAACACAGACCTTTGAGCTCTCTTTTCAACAGAACTAAAAATCAGAATCTTTCTGAGATTTTTTTTCCCTAATTTTCAACTGTTGGAAATATTTTTAAATACTTAGTAAACTGAGCTAAACACAAGTGTATATCAGGTATAACTCAGAGTCAATTATCTACAACATCCAGTTTATAATTGTATTGTGGCTAAACATAGCTGATATTTCCAGTACATTAAATACAATTTTAGACGTGTTTTATGAAAATTCTTTTGTGTGTATGTGCAAACTAAAAGCAAATTTTGTTTTTGTTCTATTGTTCTCTCAGATACAATGCTGAAGTTTTACTGTGTGGATTTTGGCCCCTCATTCTAACCGGTTTGGTAAAATGTTTCTTATTGTTTTATAACATAGCCTTCTACTTCAAATAATACCAAAAGAATTTATGCCTTATTCTTTCTAGCTTTAAGCGGGAGAGGAAAGGCTCACCTTGTTTACCTGCTAAGCAACGAACAGTGCTATCAACAATGTCAATAGAACAACAAAGAGGGGAAATAATGAAATTATCTTTTCTCCCTTCATGTTTGGTTTTTTTTTCCCTCATAAAAATAAAAGTGAATATTTTGCAACATAGTCAAACTCATTTTAAAAACTACAGAAAGAATGTTGTTGTTGGTTCAACACCAGGCTCTTTGGTGAAGTGATAAGATTTTTAAAAAGCAAAGCTCCTCACCAGGTGTATGACACCATTTCACATAGCCATTTGGGTTTAAATGAAATGAAACTGGGAAAAGAATGCATTTTGCATTCGTAATTCAGTTAAATAGCGGCAACACATGAATTGGTCTGCTGTTACTTCCCCATATGTTCCTTTAGTCATTTTAACATTTTCCCCACAATCACTAAAAATGATCAGTTTCCTATGAGGTTTAACCTTTTCTTTTCTTAAATCTAATAATTAAGCTTTCACTACTCTTGTCATAGTAACTATAAACAACACTGAAAATTATTCATCAAGGGCTTGTCACTATCAGATAATTTTCATGGTACCCCTGGGCACATATCACTCTTTCACACTAGCGCCCACAACCTTAAACACCATGTTTGTTCTCATTTGGGAAAAGGAAAAACAACTTTATCTTTCTGGATTGTTCTCTGGACTCTGTAAGGATGACGTGGCACCTTACATCATCATACCAAGGAGTAAAATGAGGATATACTATTGATAAGAGGAATCACAATTTTAAAAAAATCAATTAGCTGTAGCTTTATTTGAAAAACTCAACTATTAACGCTGTGGAAAATATGTTCAAATTATTACCTGAATATTACAATTTTTCAATAGTTAAGTTTGCATATCATTTAGCATGCCATAAATGTCACCATCTGTCTTCTTAGAACCTATGACGGTAACTATAAAATCCATCATCAGCAAGTGTACACTACGTTGCTAATATCTGGGCTCCAAGCTTCAGAGATGGATCCAACTGGAAGACATTTTTCGCCCTCCAGATTGCCAAGCCCTGGGTTCGACACCTTGGAGTTAGATTAAAACATTTTCTTCCTTATGTCCTCAACCCAGTGAAAATACTGATTCTTGGCCCATAGCCTTTGATGGGTTTTTCTTTTATCTTTGATATTCCTACCAAACTAGTTCTGAGTCTCTGTTTCCAGTTGAGGGTGGAATTCATAGGCATGAAGTTCTTTAATATATCTGAACACATGCCTGAAGCTTGATTTCAACCTTGACACATGACTAAGTGGTGGGCCATAGAGTCACTCTCCAGGAACCCCCAGGGTCAGAATGACGAGGGTGGGCCACAGAACCCCAGAAGTACTCTGCTGTGCATCAGTCTGAACATCTGCTATAGAACTTTCATTACTTCTGCAACTTGCTTAACCTGATCTTGTCCTTGGTGAGATCAGCACAGACCAGACTCCTTGCCAGGGAAGACTGGTGAGAATTTCCATCTGAAGTCACCAGACAAAAGCGATAGAATGCTGGGTAAGTTCTAGAAAGCACTAAGCACTAAATTGTGCAATTTTTCAGTTCAGACACACCTGTAGAATAGACCTGGGCACGTAGCATGAAGGGGGCCTATAATTTCCTGAAACTCTTCAGAGGAGTTGAAAGCTTTGCTGGAAAGGATCGACTCAGAGGGCAGCCACAATGAAATAGAGAGGCTGGCAGTAGAGAGACCATGCGGAAACTGACCAGCTATTGACAAGGATGGGGACAGCAGATACCCATTGGGTTTATAAAATCAACCCGAGCCAATAAAAATCCATATGGCCTGTCACACAAAGAACTGTTAAATCAGAGGCCACTTGACTACCAGTGGCGCACCTATCCTCCCACCATGAAATCCAGCCCAGGGAAAGAAAGAATCATCACCCAAAGACTAGTGGAGCTGAGGTCCTCAACACCACATATCATCAGCAGGTGGAGAATCAGCAAGTTGACCAAGAAAACTCCTTTGACATTTTAAAGAGGCGTTGAGGCTGGGACAGAAATAATATTAATGGAGCATAATGTTTTGGGAAAAGTTACAATGCCAAGTCCCATTCAGACTACATCTCTTATATCAATTCATTTTTCCAATAACCTATGAGCGGTTTTACTTTATATAGCTGCCATGGTTGATGAAATTTGGGATCGCCGTGGAAACAACTTTGTAGTCATGTCTGTGAGGGATTATCTTGATTAAGTTAACTGTGATATGAAAACTCGCCGTGGATGTAGGCAGTGCCAATCCATGGGCACGGGTCCCCAGGCCGAATATAACAGAGAAAGCAAGCTGAGCACAGCATCCTTCAGGACAGCATCCGTCAACGCAGCACCCATCACTCCAGCTGCCTGACTGCAGGTGTAACATGAGCAGCTGCCTCCTGCTCCTGCCATAGTGACTTCTCTGCCAGCTTCCTTTTATCCACACAGAATCTGAGCTATAGAAAGAGTAGATGATATCCCTAAATACACAGTTACTAAGAGCTGTCCAGGGATTCAAAAGAAGCAATAGAGTTCCAAAGTCTCGTTCGTAGCCATTCTGCTATGGTATCTTTTGTTTAAAATTAAGAAATTCTAGTTTCATAGAAACTGACAAAATGGGCAAAAAAAAAAAAAAATCATGAATTAAACAAACACTAGTGACCAAGAAATGGAATAGTTAGTTCCTTCTCCACTAGATGAAGCTGTCATCTTGGAAGAGACATGAGGAGAGAGATAACAACATTAAGGTCCTGACATTGAGCACTTCACACTTTCCAGGCCTTGATCTAGATCATGCACCCACTCATCGAATTAATTTACTCCTCACTCTGGCGCTGCAAGCCAGAAGACTGCTCTCCACTGCAGCTCTACTGCGGACATGTTTTTCTGTGTTCCTTAATCTCGTGGTCACAAACTACATGTGCCTGAGAAAAGAGCTGTTACCCCCATTTAGCTTCAACCTCAGTGACTGAATTAATTAGATAGCCACAAACTGCTGGTAGTCTCCAAATGGAGGATGCGGTGGTAAATGGCTTCTTCCAGGTTGGACATGAGAAGATGAAGGGCAGAGCAGCCAGGCATCCTATAAGGTCACAGGGCTTTTTAGTGGTGCAGCCAAGACAGCCTGGCTCTGGAGCACACTTTCATGCTAATGTTCTCCTGAAAGATCATGAGCCGGCACTGCCGAACAGAGTGCTGCCTACAGTACTGTTTCAATTACAGAACTGAACATTTAGGCTCTCTTTTCTCCCAACAGTTGGGGGCTCATGAGGAAAACTAGATCTATTACTAACAAAACAAAGACACTACATTTTCTCGTTAGAGTTTCTGAACTGCACAGTCTTATCGCCCAGCATTGTGGCACAATTCAAATCGTGTAGTTTAGGCGGTCTCATTTGGCTTCATGGCTCTGGTGCGCACTGGACTCAGAGGGCAGCCAAATCACTATGGCCTTATAAAGTTTGAAGCAAAAGTACAGTGCATGGGGCAGCCAGCACTGTCTGAGTGTTGCTAGGCGGTCTCACAGATGCAGGGATCCTGGGGTCGAGTCGCAGGAGATGAAATGGGGACCACAGCTAGAAGTGCTGGAGCAGTCAGCGTGAGTAGGGCTCTAAGCCCAGGGTGATGCAAATTTGAATAGTCACATCGGGAATTGTTTTATTAAACCAGGGCACATCTTAACATTGACAGATCCTTCAAAACAGAGATCTCGACCATTAGACCGAAGTCTAACCCACCAACCTCTTTGAGGACTATGAGCAAATATCTGCCTCTCTGAGGTTCAAGGTTGCCTGTGAGCTAGTGACAATACATTTGTCCTCTTCATTCTACACTCGGTGGGAGCTGTGTGTAAAGACAGAAGGGAAGGTTACTGGAGCAGAAGGCGAAGGTGCATTATGACTTCAAGCACTCTTGCGATCGCTTCTTAGAAGCTCTAATTCAAGCCTGGCAAGAACTGAATTCACCAGAGCTTTCTCTGCTCTGCTCTTTGAGCTCCCTCTGGGTCCAGGAGGGTAGAGCAGGAAGTCCATTTGTTGGGTCTCATCTTGAAAAAATGTGTTCTTTTGGGTGTCAAGTCAGGGATCATTCAAGGATTTTGGAAACAATTTCACATGTGATGTTTAATGCAAAATCTTTTTCTGTTTTCTCACTCTTTTTCTTTTTTGAAAAGTATTTCTTTTAACTAAAAGATCATATTAACTTAATAGAAAGGGGGAAAATAAATAAATACAGGTTGAAACTTGAGGACTTTTTAACCTGCAAGTTGACTCAGTTTAGAACTAAGAATGGTTAACAATTTATTATGAGGAGGAAAAACATGGGGGGAGTTTTGTGCCAAGGGGGAGAATTTTGCAATTCAAAATGTGTGCGTGTGTGTGCGGGTGTGTGTGACATTTGTAAAATTTCACAAAATGTTTCTGTTTTGCCAGGCAATGTTCACAAAGCCAAACCTTGGAGCTCCACACAGCACCTAGGCCAAAACCAATCAACAGCCTGAGTCCGCACAACAGCACATTAAAAAACACGCCAGTTTTCCCTCACATCACGCAAAGATACCACAATGCTGAATTATGCAACTCCCTGGGGACAGAAAGAGACCAAAATAAAAGGAGGGAATTGTTTAAAGGACAAGTTGTTGCTGACAACTACACAAGTGTGGGTAACAGCTTCAACTTCCTTAAATGCAAAATATAAGTGAAGGGGATGGCTGAGCATCTATCTGTGTAGCCAGCAGACCCCCTAGGGCAATCAAGATGCAAGCGCATCCGTCTCCTGGGAATATTGGACATGAATCCCATGCATCTCTATACTGAGGCTATCCTCAAACAGCAGTCAGCCAACACTTTCTATGAACGGCCAGATAATGAATGTGTTCAACTTTGTGATCTTGGTGATGGTGATTAGACAGACCTGGCTACCCCAGTCCCTGGACAGGGGACTTCTTAGTTCAGAACATTTTAGCTGCAATAACTTGGAAGCCCCTGAAGCCAATGGACACAAGGACCACCTACCTAAATGGGAACTTCCTTATCTACACTGGTGGAAAAGCGTCTGTTGATGTGTCAGAATGAGAGTTGCCACACCAATAAAACTTTATTTACAAAAGCAAGTAGTAGGTCTTAGTTCACCAACTTCTGTGCTAAGAAATCTCACAAAGGGAGGAGGATATACTTAAGACGTTTTAAGACAATTGAATTTTATTGATACTTGGAAGAAAATATAACTGTTGTAAATTGTACATAATTCAAATAAAATTTTATTTAACTATGTGTAACATGCTAATGTTAAAACCATAGTGTAGCATGAATACAACTATAAAATCTCCAGTAAATTTCTACTTTGCTTCACTATCCAGTTTAAAGGCTTCTTCTAGAAAAATTATCCTAAGAAGATTCTCTCTCTCTCTCTCTCTCTCTCTCTCTCTCTCTCTCTCTCTCTCTCTTTCTCTCTGTCTCTCTCTCTCTCTCTCTCTCTCTCTGTCTCTCTCTCTCTCTGTGTGTGTGTGTGTGTGTGTGTGTGTGTGTGTGTGTGCCAAGATCTTTGTATTTGCTTCAGGGCAGTGGTGGCACACGCCTTTCATCCCAGCACTTAGGAGGCAGAGACAGGCAGATCTCTGAGTTCAAGGACAGCCTGGTCTACAGAGCAAGTTCTAGGACAGCCATTTGTAAATATTCTCCTGTCTCTGTGGGTATGTGCAGGTGCTGATGGGAGCCAGAAGAAGGAATCAGATCTCCTGTATCGTATCTGGACTTTGAGGAGGTCATTAGCCGTGCAACTTGGATGCTTCAACCAAACTCTACTGTTAATTGCTGAGCCATCTTTGCAGACGCCAGTCACTCCTTTTCTTCTCAGGCATTCACCCGTAGGTCAGTACCCTCTCTGAGTTCCTGTAGTTTGGTGTTATGCCTATAGTATGCTACT
Source organism: Acomys percivali (assembly GCA_907169655.1). NCBI lineage: Eukaryota > Metazoa > Chordata > Mammalia > Rodentia > Muridae > Acomys > Acomys percivali. Next base: position 18,873,899 of record OU015744.1, on the reverse strand, counting down.
TTACAACTGAATAACATCTGTGGGCCTATTTCCTCCTTTCCCTAGGACAGTGGTCATAATTGAGTGGAGAAAGGGAGCCGGAGTTTAAAGAGGAAAGATTTGGATTTTTCCATTTTAATTCCCAATAACTCAATGAAGTCATCTGAGTTCATTCAAGACATCCAAGGACTTGGGAAAATGTGCCACCCACAAAGTCTTTCTAAAATCTTATTCAAGAGTGTATGCCAGAAAAGCAAAATAAAAAATAAAAAAAAACCCAATTAATCCAAGGGGAGGAATAGCACAGAGCTGAGAAATAATAACTTAGCAAATCACAATATGATTGAAGCGAAGTGATTTTCACAGTGGTACTTTTAATTTTGGTGCAATTATTATCAAGTAACTCTTTAGAAAATAAGATTCCATGTAAAAAACACTAATCACCAGGACAAAATAAAACTTATGTCTATTCAGCACAGAGAAGACAGTGAGCAGGAAAGGATGGGATGGAGAATTGCATCACATACTGCTTAAAGTAAAGGACAGAGACTGAGTCCCCAGAACAGAGGTACTCAAGCTTTGGGAGGTAGAGTGACCCACCCTTTCACAGGAGTGGTATATCAGATATTTAAATTACGACCCATAACAGTAGAAAAGTATAGTTATGAAGTAGCAACAAAAATAATGTTATGGTTAGGGAGTCACCACAACATGAGAAACTGTATCAAAGGGCAGCAGCATTAGAAGACTGGGAACCACTGTCCTAGAAATAGATGGTTTTTAAGAAGCGTGTTTAAATGAATTCTTTTTTTTTTTTAATCCTAAACACTAGATAAATAATGGTAGTCTGTATACCCTTCAAACCAGAAAACAGAAAAACAACAAAGACAATGTGATCACTCCAGCAAAGGGTAGAGGCTCATTTGCATAAAAATAGGAAAGCAAACAGGCATGCCAGAATGAGACCAAATGTTTCCATTTTCCTAGTGAAGGCAATGGATAGATTTCCCAATTTAAAGACAGACACTTTCAGATTATGTTTTTCTTTAAGCAAAATTCAGGTGAATCTGTCTCTCAGAGATGCATCCGGAACAAAATGATTGTGAAAGATAAATCTGAAGGGGAAACCCCAGATGCACTGGGCTAACGCTCGCAATAGCGGCGGGAGTGGTGATGACACCAGCCAGAACAAGATGCAGAGGCGACAAAACAACCCAGTTCAAGAAGAGGAGGCAAGTGCAGTGCAGACCTCAGCTATCGTTGGAGTGTCCAATGTGGTCTGCCTGCAACAGAAACAGCCACTGGTAAGGCTAATATCAGAATGTGAAAAATTGTAACGCCTGTCTCAGGCATCTATAAAGAAGTCACACCATCCAAATATCACAGTTCACAGGCTTGAACTGGTAAATCTATAGGAAGCTTGGTTCTTTTAAGTACTCGTGATACTTGTAGAAAACTGATGACGTCATTAAGCTACAAAAAATAGTCTCAGAAGATTTTTTTAATAATAAAAGTCATTCAAACTGTCTTTGTGCCTGTAAATGTAATAAAATTGAACACTAACAACACAAGACACCCCAACAAGTATATCCATGAGATACATGACACACCTAAATTGATCTTCAATTAAAAGAAAGTAGACTGGATGGAAGGCAGTGGTATTAAACACTTCTCATGGAAAGATTTGCAGGGCTGGTGAGACAGCTCAGTGGATAAAGACACTTGCAGCCAAACCTGATGATCTGAGTTCAGCCCTCAGGACTCACATAACAGAGAGAGACAGAGAGAGACAGAGAGACAGAGAGAGACAGAGAGAGAGAGAGAGAGACAGAGACAGAGACAGAGAGACAGAGAGACAGAGAGAGACAGAGAGAGAGAATGCTACAAGATTACCAATCTCTGAAATTAATCTTTGTTTTTGTTGCTCAAAATTTTAACTGGAAAGTTTTCTTTGAGAAGCAAATGAATAATAATAGTCAAGGTGTTTTACAAAAATAAATAAATGCTAAAATACGGTGAAAATTGCTACAAGCGATTATCTTTTCTGTATGGCCTAGGAAGCCAATAGCTGATACAATGAGACGGGAGTGTATTTTGAAACTGCAAGCACTACAATGGGCAGAATCTAAGCTACTACTAACCTACTATTAAACGAAAATAACCTACTCTAATCCTATGTCCTCATAACCTACATACATCCCAATCATTTGCCAATCTGATCCTCCTCCAGCTGCTTCTCTCCACCAACTCATTCCAGGTCAACTGTCAACTCTCAACTCTCCTGCTCCTGGCTCCTCCCACCTCCCATGGAAGCCCTGCCTTCCACTTCCTGTAACCAGAACAAGGTGGTCTTGGTAAAGTCAGATGTATAAAGTATGGGACAGGACTCACAGAAATGATCCCCTGGAGTTTAGTGAGATGGCAGCCGTGGAATAGTTATGTAAACGAGAAGCTGGAAACTGGATCCCTATGTGCAAAAGAATGAAGTTGAAGTTTTGCCTTAGCTGTATACAAAACAGATCAAAGATCTAAACAAAGGCACTAAAGTAATAAAAAGTATTATTAAAAGAAAACAAAAATCTTCATGATATTGGATTTGATGATGACTTATGGTTATAACACTAAAATTATAAGCAACAAATAAACATATAGGCTAGATGCCATTAAAATTTTTTTAATTGTACATCAAAGTATTCAGAGTACAAAGCAATACACAAAACAAAAGAAAACATTTGGAAGCCACACACACATGATTGTTAGCAAGAATCTATAAAACTCTCCTAAAACCAATTAGTGAAAAACAAACAAAATGATATAAAACTGGAAAAAAGACTGAAACAAACATTTCTCCAGTTATACAAATGGCCAAGAAATATTCTAAATTGTGCTCAATGCCACTAGACAGTGAGGAAATCAAAATCAAGAGCACAGTGAAGAACCATGTTATACTTAAAGTGTTTTTACAAACAAAAGAAAGGAAGGAAGGAAGATGAAGAAAGGGAGGGAAGGAAGAAGAAAGGAAGAAGGAAGGAAGAAGGAAGGAAGGAAGGAAGGAAACCATAAGGACACATGGAAATGAGAATGTCTGTGCCTTGGTGGTGGGAATATAAACTAGCCCAGCTAAAGCAGATGTGATAGTGATTCCTCAGAAAATCAAACACTAATTTATTATCTAATCCAGCAATTCCACATCTGAGTGTCAGTGGAGACAGAGAGCCCTGTAACAGGGGAAGCCAGACTAGAGCCCATGTAGCTTTATAGCTTCCACCTCTGCCGCCCTTAAGGTGGTCACATAGCCTGGTGGCCAGGGTTACAGGTCATATTTCCTCTCTCCTTAAAAGGCCATGTTCAGCAAGCCCTTAGAATTCCTCTTCATGCAAATAAGGCCTACCCAGCACCTTGGCCCAAGCCAATGATAAAACTCACCCTGAAAGCCTCTACCCACTCCCCAAAGATTTAAATAGCCTTTGTTCACCACCACCACCAGGACCACCACCACCACCACGACCACCACCACCACCACCACCACCATCACCACCACCAACACCACCAATTAAAGGAGCTGTCTCACTGAAGCTGTCTCCTGAGAAGCCTGTTTCTTGTGCACTCACCACTAATGAGATTCTGCATTGCACCCACCTGCCCTGGCTATGCTACACTCCCTCCAGTTCAGCTTGGCGCACAAGGAGCCTGGATACCCAATGGGGAGAAGCGGACAAGTGAAATTGCAACGGGGCTTTGAACATATAACTATTTGCACACCAATGTTTACAGCAGTATCATGTTCAATAGCAAAACACAGAAGCAGCTCAGGACCTGCTAATATGAGTTGTTATGTACACATTATGCAGTTTGGCCTTTATGTATGTAGGAGGGCATTGTGACACAAAGCTAAAATGTAGATGAAACCTCAAGATACTTTGTTAGGTGAAATAAACCAGCCCCCAAAGGAAAAATGTTGAACGATTTCCTTTACATGAGGCTCCTGGCTTTGTAGAGGGAGGAGTGGGGAGTTACAGTTAAATGCGTGCAAATTTTTAGTTGGGAAAACAAGACATGAAGTTGTGGTGGCTGGACAAATAAAATGCAGCTAATGCTGCTGATCTGTGTGCTTAACAGCATAAAGGCTCTGTTCTACATTAAACATTCCTCTATCACAAAACAAAAGAAAATAAACAAACAAAACTAATGTCTTTATAACATGGCAAAATGTATTGTCGTGCCAAGACCTTTTTTTCCACATTTGTTAATAACCAAAAGTATCTTTAAATAGTGGCCGGCACCTTATGGGAGGCAAGACTGACCTGGCTGTAAACCACTGGATTCAACCACCAAGATGAGTAAACCTATGACCTGCACACATACACTTTAACTCAGCTACATCACCTAGTAACTATTCAGGACCTCTGCGAACACACTCAGAATGCCTGAGTATGAATCACCTGGGCCCATCCTTCCGTGTCTTACCTTTAGAAATGGTTCGCTTTCTTTCCCCCTACCCCCATCCCGCCCTTGTTCTGAAGAAGCACGAAGAAAAACAACTCAAGTGTGAAAGTGTCTATTTGCTGTGGCTCACCATTTGAGGGTACCAAGGTACCATCAAGACAGGCATGTCACAGCTTCAGAAGAGGCACCTGGTCATGTAGCATCCACAACCAGGAAGCAGAGAAGGATGAAACTGGCTAGTGTCCAAAGGGCTTGGATAGCCACAGCTGGCCATCTCCACCACTTGGAGCACTCATGGTCTGTCTTGGAAAGACTCCACTCTATGCCTGCAGCTTTCCTTGACAAATGTCCCATGGCCCTAATATCTCTAATACCTTAGAGTCTCCACTGCAAAGTCGGCCTCAACCGTTCCATAAATGCTGGGCCTTCTTTGAAGGAACTCTGATCCTGCCACACACTGCTTAGCTGTTCTCCATAACTCTGTCAGTGTTGGATGTGTTCCCCTCTGTGTGTTTCTAGTTGTCGATGTAACCTTAGCAACTTCTACAAACTCCTAACATCCTGGCTTTCTCCGGAACAATGAGATGGATCCTTGAACTGTGAGCTAGAAACAACTGTTTCTCCCTTGAGTTGCTTTGTCGGAGTATTTTATTACAGCAACAGCAAAAAGAAACAAAGGCAAGAAATGAACACAGTTATTTTTTTTTCTTGCAACCCAGAAAAGAGTCCGCAATGTCTTGGATGCTATTGACCTGCTCTAAGGTGTGAGGAGGACCTGCTTTTGGTTGCATGAAATGAAACTCTATCTCAGCCTTGGAATCTGTTGGGACAGTAGAAAAGAAAATCCTATGTGGTTAAGAATAAAAAAAAACGCATCTAGTTTTCTAAATGCCCAATTTTAGTCTGTATAATATATATACAAACTTTATTGGGTGCTGCCTTTCCCTGGGTCAGACCTTCAGGATTTCTAGAAAAAAAAGTTTTAAGGTAGATCCTTGCTATTGTGGCTTATATATAACAAACAACGTACAAAAGAGAGACAGCTAACACTCCAAAAGGCCCTCTTGAGTGCCAACATTTTAAAAAGGAAACTCATCAAGCATACGGAGCTCTGTTTTGTTTTCAGAAAAATGACTGGAGTGGAGGACGTGCAATTGGACTATTTGATACTTAAAGCTGCTGGTTTTGTTATTTGTGAAAAGCCGACCATGGGCTGTGAGTTGTGTGGGGCTGTAGGTAAAGGGGGTGGGGTGGGGCAAGGCTGGTAATAAGGCCGACTCAGACTTACTGGAAGTCATGACTTGTTTATAAGCCGTGCTGGCAGCTGTTTGACTTTTAAAAGGTTCCTGAAAGTGGACATTATTTACACCGTGCTCATACAGAAACACAAACAGTGTTGCCTCAGCACCTGCGGCAGATGGTTAAGGGGAAAAACTGAGCTCACATAACCTCCCGAATCGCAAACACACCAACTTTTCCAATGAGAATACACCTCCTTATGGGGAGCCCAGGCTGCTTTTGCACTCGTTTTAAGCTGCACTTGGACGAACTGCCCCCTAACCCACCTTTGACTGTAAACCTGTCAGGTCTTAGAAACTGAAAAGGGTCCGGCTTGGTCAGTGCCTGAGTAGACATACTCCAAGGAAAATCAGGGTGTTGTCTTAGAGAGCGGTGACTCGAGAAGTGGTGCGTAAACCTCTGCTGGCATTCAGACCCTAAGTTCATGGTTAACAGGCAGGAGGGGGAGTTGTACTGAGCATGCTCTGCACAGAGAACACATTTCAGAGGGAGACCTCTCAGGGTGTGTTCCCCAGAGTTCTCAGGCCGTGTGACCCTTTAGATCTTTGTGTTTGTAATTTGTCAATGCCGTGTTTCCCTCCCTGGTACCAACTGGTGATTTTGTTGCTGCGTTCTTCCTCTCATTTGGAACGTGGGTCTTTCCCATTTACCTAGACGGAACTTAGTCTTGGTCAGATTGGTTGCTTCAGCTGGTGATGCTCTGTTAGTTAGAAGTCAAGGATGCAGAGAGGGAAATTAGGTCTCCTGCCACTTTTGTTCAGGAGAGGTGGGGGGGGGGGGAGTCATTGTTTGATGGCTTGTCCACACTATTGTTCCCCAGGGAACGTGAACTCGTGTTTGGAAATGGGTGCTCTGGCTCAGTGGAAACTATAGGGTGAAAGCAGCAGGGAGCACCCTTCTGGTACCTCAGGATGTGACGTCATATCCATGCAGTGATAGTACCAGGGCAGCAGTGTCATCCGTGTATCTTTAATTAAGCAACCTTAGGCTTCCCAGGGTATGTTAAAGTACATAGTATCATGCTCAAAGACTGCGTATTAGTTACCCACGGAGAATGTGCTGCTAATAATCCTTTCCTCATTCCAGGCTTTGTTCCCACATAAAATCCCCCTCCCTGGGCCACACCCTTCATAATCCTTCTTCCTATTCAAGACAAATATGTTCAGGGTTAGCCTTTAGTCATGGCTACTTAAGCAGATATAAGGAATAGGGCTGTGGAGTTTGCCATGGGGAGAAAAAGTTCACTAAACTCAAGATACAGCACAGATGAGTGGGTGGTAAAGGGCCAGTGGTAGGATCAATGGACAGAAAATTACAGAAGAAACATCCAGGGCAAGAGAAATTCCGGCTAAACTAACCTAAAAAGAGTCTTGCTAAAGAGTCCTTGGTAACTGGACCTGGGGGCTGATGGAAGCGAAGGAGCCCTATCTCTCAAATCGCTAACTCTACCAGATTCAAAAGGTACATGTGCTGGGGAGGGGGATTCTGCCTAAACTGACTTAGTCGGGAGGCTTCTTGCTAAAACTAGGTCTCACAAGAAATGCGCAGATGGTCCTCAGAGTAGGTTCTAGAGAGTTAAAAAAAACTCTGGTTCAGCAAATGCCCCTGTCTCTGCCCAACAAGCCCTCCCTCAGTGGGTAGAGCCTTCTAATGAACAGGGTAGAGATTTCTTGTGTGGGGCCTGGTAGGTCAACTATGGCTACCATCTGGCACGCCCAAGACCAAAACACAGAAGGGGAGTGGGGCTCTCCTGGTATGGAAAAGCTCTCAGGTTCCACCCAGCACCACATAAATCCTAGGCTCTGTCAGAAGTTCAGGGTCATTCCCTATTACACAGAAAGTTCAAGACCAGCCTGGGCTACATGTAACCCTGTCTCAAAGGGGGGGGGGGCGATATAGGGAGAGGTAGGGGGAAGACCCTGAAAACAGTTGATTTGAACAAGAGGAGCCGCAAGGGATTTAACCGCCATTCCTAACCAGTGCCATCCACCATCAGTGTCTGCATAAGGAACCGAAGAGATGTCATCCAAATCTACCAGCTGATTGGTGTGGAAGCCAAGGCTGGAATTCACATCTCCTGGCTCCTGGAGTTTCTGAAAACTGCACCAAAGGAAAGGGTGTTCACAAAAGGAGCACATACGCCACCACCTCAGTAGGCTGATAGGAAGGAATTTAGGTGGCACCGAGTCCTTTTAAAGGTGAAGGGGCCTTAGTGGTCATCCCTCTAAACAACCCTTTCACCTTCTCTCTTTTAAATCTCTCTTTCAGCGTCTGTATTGAGGCTGCTTCAATTCTGTAGTGTTGGGGACCATTTTTCCTTCTCTGTGTGAGCAGTAGGGGTGAGGGGAGGGAGCAGTGAGCAACTGCCTTCTTGGAAACAGATTCCACACGACTCACTCTTGAAGGAAAAAACATCTGTTGACTCATGCATTTAATGACTGGGTTATCTCCAGCCAGTGTTAAAATAATATTTGCTTTGTACATTCTAAAGCAACATGGATAACAAGAGAGGGAGAGAAAGAGAGAGAGAGAGAGAGAGAGAGAGAGAGAGAGAGAGAGAGAGAGAGAACGATTACAGAGAATTCTCATTAGATTTTGGACAATCACTGAAGTTGCAAATATAAACTTAGATATATAATAACTGAGGTCAAGGTGAGCCGAAAATCAGTTACGAGTTACTTTCAAAGGCGGCTGATGGATAAGACATGAATTAGGCAAGTTTACAGTTCTTTAATGCACTCAGTGGGATAGAAGAAGTGATCGGGCTCCCCCCACTCCCCGCCCCTGCTTTAAGCCTTCTTGGAGCTGCTTTGGAAATGTGATTTCTTTATCAAATGCCAGGAGAAGGAGCAGAGAGCCCCACACAAGCCCTGTGGCTGTCCCTAAGCAAGAGTCCAGATTGGTAGCGCTCATCTCATGATAGGCCATGGCATAATGACCTCAAATCACGAGGATTTTGTTTTTCTACACAGAAGTGTTTTATGTTGCATTAAACTAATTTTACTTGGTTTGCTGTTGAGCACCATTCTAGGCAAAGCCGTTTGTCCCTGTAGAAGAGCCACTGCTACTTTCTGGGCTCAGCTCTCGCTGCCTGGTTTCCTTTGGCAGGTGGCAGGTGGCATATCTCAAGGCCTTCAGGATGAGGCTTCAGGTTCCTTTTCCTGTCTCATGCATTTCTGTCATCTGGTCTTCTGAACTTGTTTCATTCATCCCAGAGGTGAAAGACCCCTGAGAAGGGACCACCGCTTACAAAAGAACAAAGCTTTATGGGGGATGTAGGTTCAAGTACATTGTACGCTAGGAAAAAGTATCGAGTCAAATTATACCCCATGAATTATTTACAGTATTTTTCTTTGCTAAATCTAGGCAAATATTCCCCTTGCATCAAATCTACTCCAGGAGTTTTAACTGTTTATTGTAAAATCGGGCTCACAATAGTCCTTTCATGAAACATTTAGCTGTATGTTTAGCGCTAACAAATATCACACATATATTATGAATGCTTCCTTGTTATAAAGCCGAACATTCAGTCCATGAAAGTTTTAGCCCTGTATTCCAAATCATTATGAACAAGATGTTTCCTCTCAGGCAATTTATTCTGGTGGTGTGGAACCTTTGAATAAATAGTGACGCTAGTATTTTTTAATAGCTGTTTCCCACCACATATTGCAAAGGAAACATTAACAAGGGCTGGATTCATAACTCATCATTGAACAAGTCACAGATTTAACAACATTTACGGTGAACCATAAATTATTTTATATGCGAATGTTCTGCCACTTGGATAATTTCATTTGGCTCCATGTTTTCCACCTAATCATTTTAAACAGGAAGATACCCCCATCTCTGCCCCATCCTCCGTCACGACAGGACACGCTAACAGAGCCACTTCAGAAGATGGCATGGCATGTGTCTTAACCTAGCTTTCCTCTTAACCTAAGAACTTAACCTAGCTTTCACTCACCTCTTTGAAAAACCAGATTTCTGAGGTAGAGTAGCACTAACCCTGTGGCGTGTGATCTTGTCTCCCCTTCTTTCCTAGACAGTCCCTTTGATCTTCCTGGTTTCCAATGTGGCAATAACCCACTCTGGCTGGGGTGTTGTCAGTTTAGAAGCACTGGGAATTGAGTCAGGGGCCCTTTTGCTTTTTGCTAGTCTACAAATGGCCACGCACATAATGAAGAGCTATTCGTTCTGGGGTGACAAGATGGCTTAGTGGGCAAAGGTGCTTATGGCAAAGAATGATAACCCAATTTTTACCCCAGGGATCCACGTGAGGAAAAGAGATAACTGACTCTTGTATGTTATCCTCTGACCTCTACATTAGCATGTGTGGTAGTGTGAGCACAAATATGTGCACTCACACACACACATATACACACCACTCTTAGTGCTTCTGGCTGTCTGATTTCTGATTTCTGTAGTGTTCTCCAGCAAGAGAGCTCATTTAACCAGTTCTTTCTGAATGGTGGGAATCAACTGTGTTTGGTAAGTCCTGAACTGGGAACGTAGCATGGTTTTGACTAATGCCTGTATTATATTTTTCATCCTCACAAAAATCGTTGCTGCTTTCGTCTGTGTCAAGGGTCACATAAGGTCTAGCATGTCACATTTGGAGGACACAGGAGATCCAGCAAGCCTTGGAAGGAAGGTTTCTACTTCCTGGCGGCTCAGCCCCTTACCTATCTCTTAGGGTATGTTAGGGGTGGTGGTAGGGGTGATGTCTATGTTTTCTGAGTTTGGGGAATTCCCATGAAATTATTATTATAGACCTTAACAACATTTTCTTTTGAATTTAGTAGAACCCTAGAGTCTAAGGAGGCAAGTAGTATACTTTGTAAGAAGGATTTCACCCTCTGTGTTTTGAGACTTATTTTTTTATTAATTATTCACTTTACATCTAGGTCATAGCCCCCTCCCTCCTCTCCCCCATCCCACTCTCCCTCCTTGTTTCCCCCCATCTCCTCTTACCTACTCCCCAGAGGAACTTCCACCCCAGCATATTAAGTCGCATCAGGATTGAGGGTATCCCCTTCCACTGTGGCCCAGCGAAGCTGCTCCACCAAGGGAAAAAATGACATTTTTTAAAAAGGCGGCCGAGTCCATGTCAGAGCCAGGCCCCATTTCCCTCACTAGGATATCAACAGGATGACCGAGCTGCCCATTGGCTACATCTGTGCAGGGGGCCCAGGTCCAGTCCATGTATGGTCCCTGGCTGGAACCTCAGTTTCCACAGGCCTCACTGGGACCTGGTTAGTTGGCTCTGTCGGTCCTCCAGTGGAGCTCCTGTCCCCTCTGAGTCACCCCGTTCTTCCCCCTACGCTTCCCCAAGACTCCTGTGCTCCACCCCATGTTTGTCTGTGGGTCTCTGCAGGTGTTTCCAATAGCTGCTGCATGGAGCCACTCAGAGGGCAGACATCCTAGGCTTCCATCCACCAGCATAACAAAGAATCCTCAGTAGTGCCAGGGGTTGGCTATCCTCCGTGGGTGGGTCTCAGGTTGGGCCAGGCACCTGCTGGGCATTTCCTCAATCTCTGCTCCATCCCTATCCCTGCACATCTTGAAGGCAGGGCAAGTCCTAGGTGGAAGTTTTCATGGGTGGGTTGGTGTTCCTCTCCTTCCATTAGGAATCCTGTCTAGTTAGAGGTTGTCCTCTTCGGTCTCCATGACTACTGCTACCAGGAGTCTCAGCTGGAGTCATCCTTATATCCTCCCTAGAGCCTACCCCATCTTAGGTCTACAGCTTGTTTCAGAGAAGCCCTCTCTCAAGGATTCTCTTCTCTCTGCTAGCCTTGCTTCCTCCTTACCCCACCTACCCCAGGTCTGATATCAACTCTCATTTCTCTGCGTGCTTCCTCTCTTACCATGTTCCCTCTCTTTAACCTCTTCAGCTGTCTACTCTATTTCCAGTTCTGAGTGAAACTTAAGCATCCTCCATTGGGTCCTCGTTGTTACTAATCTTCTTTGAGTCTGTGAATTATAGTATGGTTATCCAGTATTATATGGCCCAAATCCATTTATAAGTGAGTACATACCACGTGTGTCTTTCTGAATCTGGGTTACCTCACTCAGGATAATCTTTTCTAGTTCCATTCCATTTGCCAGCAAATTGCATGATTTCCTTGTTTTTAATAGCTAAGTAGTATTCCATTATGTAAATGTACCACAGTTTCATTATCCATTCTTTGGTTGAGGGACATCTGCATTGTTTTCAGTTTCTGGCTATTATGATAAGGCTACTATGAACATAGTTGAGCAAATGTCCTTGTTGTGTGGTGGAGCATCTTTTGGATATATGCCCAGGAGTGATATGGGTGGGTCTTGAGGTAGCACTAGTCCCAATTTCCTGAGAAAGAGCCAAATTGATTTCCAGAGTGCTTGTACAAGTTTGCACTCCCACCAGCAATGAAGGAGTGCTCCCCTTTCTCTGAATCCTTGCCAGCATGTGCTGTCATTTGTGTATTTTATCTTGGTCATTCTCATGGATGTAAGATGGAATCTCGGATCTGTTTTTATTTGCATTCCCCTGATGACTAAGTTACATTGAGCATTTAAGTGCTTCTTGGCCATTTGAGATTCCTCTGTTGAGAATTCTCTGTTTAGCTGTGCCCCTCATTTTTAATAGGATTATTTGGTTTGATGGCATTTAATTTATTGAATTCTTTATATATTTTGGATATTAGCCCTTTGTTAGATAGGTAGGGTTGGTGAACATCTTTTCCCAATCTATAGGCTGCTGTTTTCTTCTATTGCTAGTATCCTTTGGCTTATAGAACCTTTTCAGTTTTATGAGGTCCCATTTATTAATTGTTGATCTTAGAGCCTAAGCTATTGGTGTTCTGTTCAGGGAGTTGTCTCTTATGCTAATGAGTTCAAGGTTCTTCTTCACTTTTTCTTCTAAGAGATTTAATGTGATTGGATTTATTTGAGGTCTTTGATCCACTCACATTTGAAGACTCTTGTTTTATATGTATTTTCAGATATTTTTTGTGTGTAAATAAAACAATTATTTAAAATTTAAAGAGGGTGGCACATGCCTTTAATTCTAGCACTTGGGAGGCAGAGGCAGGGACAGATAGATCTCTGTGAGTTCGAGGCCAGCCTGGTCTACAATGTGAGTCCAGGACAGCCAAGGCTACACAGAGAAACCCTGTCTCGAAAAATCAACCAATCAATCAGATTTAAAGAGCTCTTCAGACTTACCTCAGTTTTCATCTATACTGTTCAACCCAAGTGACTCCGAAGTGGGATGTGCTTTTTATACCGTAGTCCTTCCCTAGATACGATGATTTTATCTTAGTTTTTATTCTATATGAGTATGTGTACATCTCCATTCTAACTAATGGGAAAGTATGAAGATTTTTCTACAAGTCATATTGATTTGGATGGGCAATTCAAGTTCAAGAGAAGCTGAGGCTGAGGCGGGGGAAGGCTGAGTGTATGGTCACCCTGAGCATGGCGAGACAATGTTTCAAAAGAAAAGAAAGAAAAGAGACAGACAGACAGACATAAACACAGACACACAGACAGACAGACAGAGAAGAAAGGGGAGAGAAGAGAGAAAAGGAGAAAGGGAAGAGGGAAGTGGAGGTGGGGACAAGCAGTATCTAGATGGCTCTGAATCACAACAAATGTTGCTTTTTATATTCTTTACTCTATTCACGTTAATATATTTGCTCAAAGGCGTTATTAACCTATAAATCAGTTGTACATTATTCTGAACATATTTTAATAATCAATCTCAACAAGTAACTTCTTTGACTAGAGTTCATTCTATTTGCCTATGTATGTTTGAAATATCACATATATGTATATTTGTTGTGATCAACTCCAAAAAGTTGGCTAAGTAAGTCAGGCATATCCATACGACGAAATTCAACTCTTAAATATAATGAGCTAGTCTAAATTCAGTGATTAAAAAAAAAAGATGCCCTAAACTTTGGTCATTTTATGAAATTCATCTGAGTGATAGGTACATTTTCCTACTTCAGATGATAACAACAACATTTGTATACACACACAAACACACATACACAATTATATCCATACCTTCACACCTGGTTATATACAAGGACAACATGTGTGGAAATTTCCCCAAAATCTGCCAATAGCCACTAAGTCTAAGGAGAGCTATGTGATTGAAGGGGGGGTGGATTCTTTTCTATTATATTACAGCTATGTTAGGGTAGCTATAGCTATGATGAAATACCGTGAAGAAAGCAACTTGGGGATGAAAGAGCTTATGTTCCTTTAACTTCACATCACTGTTCATCATCAAAGGAAGTCAGGACAGGTGCTCAAGTAAGGCAGAAACGTGGAGACAGGAGTTGGCACAGAAGCCATGGAGAAGTGCTGCTTACTGGCTTGATCTTAGTGGCTTGCTCAGCCTGCTTTCCTATAGAACCCCAAACCACAAGAAACCAGGGTTGTCCCACCTACAGTTCACTAATTATTAAGAAAATGTGTTACAAACTTGTGTGCTTACAGCCCAGTCTCCTGGAGACATTTTCTCAATTGCAGTTCTCTCCTCTTAGAGGACTGTAGCTTGTGTTATGCTAACATGAACTTAGCCAGCACACGGTCATTCACTGCTTTCTCCTTTGGAGTAAAAATAGTTTTTAAGAAGGAAAAGAAACTTCTCTGATGATTTTGATATTTCATCCTTAATTTTATGAATGAAATGGGAAAGACTTGGGAGCAGCTAAGTGTCCTAACCACGTCACCCTAGTCACTGTGGGGAACTGAGGACTATCATTTATATTCTCTGGAGCTGGTGTCAGTGTAGTGTGTTTGTGATCCCACAGCAGTGCAGAGTCAATATTGAAAAACTAGCAGGCAGGGTTATCATCAGACCACATTAACAGTCTCTTCTCAGGGTGCTTCAAGTATCAGCCATTTCACAGGAACCAATTACACCTCAAGTCAGCTTGATTTCTGGAGAAATTACTGCACACTGGAGGAAGTAAGAGCCAACTCCTGGACCTGGGAATGTGTGAACTCACACCTCCATGGTTGCCATCAGAACCCACCACACGTGTGATGGTAATGTAGGGTGGCCCGTTACCTTAATCTCATCAACATTTAAGATCAAAACGAAGAGAATTCTGAGAGAGAGAGAAATGATTCCGCACTGCTTCTGAAATGCTTAGCTCTGAGGTCAACTCTCATAGTTCAACTACTTGTGGACCATTCCAAATGTCCAACATAGAGCATCTTCAACTGTCACAGTCGCCCATCTAAGAACTAACCAAGCCCAATGCTACTTAGCTTCGGAGATCAGACAAAATCAGGTGCATTCAGAATAATATCCATAGATTCAAGGGCCATGTTCTGATAGGCATTTTAGTATGTGGACTTATACCACATAATACCACAGAGAAGCCATTTTGGTATTTAAAAATGAGTTACATTCCCATCTCTTTGCAAAACATTTGCTTGAGTATAAACAATTAAAAAAAAATAGATGTTTTGGCTTAAATGCTCCATTACCTTCTCCTAACTTAAGGGCCTTGCACATGTTGGTCTCTAGCCATCTGACCTTCATCTCTAATAGGTAACCAATAATGCAGGATTCTCGGCATTATGGAAATAATTGAATAATATGTGTGAAGTGCCAATAGCAGTCTACTTCAAAAGTGGATACAGAATACATGTTAATTTCCCTCCTACATCTTCCCTAGAATAAAATGCAGATTGTAAGGTTAAAAATGAATTATGTATATCTAACCATATTTTTAAAAATCAGCCCCAAATAGAAGTGAATGCGAATTGTGAACGTGGTCATTCTGTGGGTTGAGATGCTAAATAGCTCATCACAATGAATTGAGCACCAACAACAGGAAGGAGAAAAATGCAAGACTATGTTATCATCTATTTCTCATTCTTACATTTGCTTCTTTGTAAACAATTGTCAGACGCCAACGAGAAGAGGTGGTTTAAAGTTGCACAATTAAAATGAAGAAAAGGCAGTAGTAGTAAAGTATATGGAAAGCACCTCGGTAATGAGATTGAAACACAAATGCCTTCCAGAGGAAATATGAATCCCTGTCATGTGAGACGCAAAAACTACCTCTAGATGGTCATTGTTCATTTATATACCAAAGCATTATTTCCTGGTATGAAACAGCTTAACAAAGCATACCATTCACAAACAGTAACCAAGCAAAGCCAGGAGTGATGATGCACATCTTTAATTACAGAGCAGGGGCAGACAAATCTCTGAATTCAAGGCTAATCAGGGCTACATAGTCAGATCCTGTCTCAATTTTTGTTTAACTCATTAAATAACCAAATAAGTAAAGTTTCAGTATTTTCTCATTTTATTTTTATATATGGTGCCAACAGGTTGGACACTATATAAAGGCATATATTACATAGAGAAATAGTACTATTTATTTATTATTACTTATTAATAAGTAGTACATATGCATTCATTAAGTCCTTGATATCTGATATTTTATGCCATATAAGCCAAAAGTATATATTTATGCCTTATTATTTTCCTGTTGCTGTGACGAACAACCTGAGAAGAACAACTTAAGGGAGAGAAGCCTCAATTTGGGGCTTGCTTTCAGAGCAGATACAGACTGTCATGACCCAGCAGGCACAGTGTCAGGAGCATGAGGCTGGCCCATCTCATGGTATCTGCAATCCCAAAGCACAGAGTCAACAAAAAGATGAGGCCAAGCTGTAAAACCTCAAACCTCAAAGCCCACCCCTAGTGACATACTTCCTATGATAAGGCTACACCTCTTAGAGGTTCCATATCCTTTCAAGACAGAGCCCCACCCACCAGCTGGGGACTAAGTATTTAAATGTCCTATGGAGGACATTCTACATTCAATCCACAGCAATTTGTGTGACTGGCTGAAAGCATGAAGTTCATTCATTAGAATTATAACCCATAACTGTAGTTATGGGTTAAATGTGAAATGTCTCCCACAAATTTCTAAGTTTTAACACCTGGTCCCCGCTGTGGCATTGTTTGGGAGGTGGAGTATCTTTTAAATTGCTGATAAAGGCTGTTCTCAGTGCTTGAGAGTCATAGTGTACCCTGCTTTAGACTAGGCTCTCTACTTCCTGTTTCCTCGGCACATGGATGAGCCATCTTGCAGATGTTGGTTGCCATGCACTGAGCTGCCTTAGCTGTCCTGCTGATCCACCATGACAAACAGAAACCTTTGGTAAAAATAAGTTGCTTATGTCTCATATTTTGTCACAGCAGTGAAAAAAACAAATAGTTTTATTGTCTTTATTTGTGTATTAACTGACCAATCCCTTACTTCTTGGGAGCTAATCATTAGTGAGAAACACATGGACTTGAAAAATAAGTAATATGGGGCATCTAAGAAAGTATAACACAGGGAAGCATAAAACATGAATCAAAAATAAAATTGCCTTAAGTGTGTCAAAACAGTGATTTGATGAAATGATGCCAAATGGTAATGATGGTGATTTGTGTAGCATGCAAAACAGAAAGATGCCCATCTCCACAGGGTCAGGAGGAGTGGATGCCTTTTCTACATTTAAGGCACCAGAACACAAAGAACATGTTACTGGGAAATGATAAAACAGAGACAATCATTTTTCAGTGGCATCCATTAGGCACCAAGTCAGTGGAACTCATTGCCAGCATTTGTTATAAGAGATAAAACAGAAAAGAAATATCATGTCTAGTATCAATACTTAGCACATTGTCTTCTGACTTCCACGTGTGCATCATGGTATGCATGCACACACATGCACACACACACACACACACACACACACACACACACGGCAATAATAAATAAAATAAAGAAAAATAAAAAATGAGGCCTGGGGCCAGCAACATGGCCCAACAGAAAAAGCCAGTAGTCACACAGTTTTATAACCAGAATTCAGTCTCTGAAACCCATTTTAGAATTGAAGGGCTAGTTCCTGAAAACCGTCCTTGGGCTCTCACCTATGTTCATTCCCCCTCCCCACATGCACACATGACAATGATTGTTTTTTTAACTTTAAAGAAATAAAGTAGTTGGGGGAAGTTGCAAAAGAAATATAATTTTGTCTTCATCACAGAAATAAGAATGACTGTAGCACACAGAGAAATATCATAGAAAAGGCAAAAAGTGAAGGATCATAAATGAGTAAGTGGTGGGTGAAAGCTCAGCGGACAGAGTTAGCTGTTCTGATGTCAATATTAGGAATGTTTAAGGACTTCAGGACCAGCATCAGAGTGTTCTGTGACGAGAAGCCATTGAAGAGTTCAAAGATGCTAAATCACACTTAGGAGAATTTTAGAAAGATGATCTTAATGAAAGAATGCTGGCTCTAGTAAGATAGGTAGAATCTAGAAATGGGTGTGGGCTGGGTAAAAGACCTCCATGATTGCTCAGAAGACATGTTACTGTGGTCTAAAGACAGCTGAGGCAATGTGGAGGAGGTAGCCAGTGAGAGAGTCCAGTGGGATAGAATTTCCATGGGATATGGAAGCAAGAAACTACAAAGAGAAATCCAAAGTCACCCAAGGTCTTTACCATCCAACCCCATGAAAGTAACAAGGCTCAGATTCCTCTTTCTGCCAAATTATAATCATATTGTTGCATAAAGACATGAAGGGAGACTTAAAATCACTACTGAATCAGTCTTGGGTTGAGGGGTGAGGTCCAGAGTCTAACTATGTGGTCCAACCTGACTTCAAACTCTTCATGAACCTCCTGGCTCAACCTTCTGACTGCTGAGATTACATGTGTGTGCCACAAGCCCTGGCTAATCCTTGAAATTTTGAAAATTAAAATTATATAATTTTAATAGTCCATATGTTCAATAAAATCTTAAAAAGGAAACAAAAACTGTTTTGCAGGGAAAGAAAATGAAAAGACAGCACGTTAAATTTATAGGAAGCAGTTCAAATAGTGTCTAGAGGGAAACTTACTAATTTAAGTACTTATGCTAAGCATTTAAGAAGCAAAATCTTGTCAATTACCTAATTTTCCACCTGAAGGAAATGAAACACAGAGTAAACTAAACTAAAAGTGAAATTAAATAGTAAAAATAAAAGCAGAAATTAGTAAACTGAAAAAAATAAAGTAGATAAAATAGGGGAAAGAAATGAAGCCAAGGGTTTGGAATTAAAAACATCAATATGAATAATAAACACTTAAGAAAAAGTGATGGAGTGCAGGGATGAATGCATCAACTACCAAAGTCAGGGATGGAAAATGGAGTGCTACTATGTATACATTAACAATGTTGTGCCAATGAATCTGTAATTTTAGGTGCAATAGAATTCTTCAGGCACAGATTTATAAAGCGCTCAAGAAGAGGATAACCAAAAATTTCACACCAAGCAGCTAACTTTGGGCATGGGCGATGGCTTAGTCAGCAAAATGCCGGACACACAAGCATGAGGCCTGAGTTCAGATCTTCAACCCTGACACCTACTCACTCAAGCATGTTAGGGGGCATCTGTTACCCCAGTGCTCAAAGGAGGGGCACAGGCAGTTAGAGCGCCATCGTTGTCATCCAGCCTATCCAGTCAGTGAGCTCTAGTTCTACGAGAGACACTGTCTCCATCATGAAATAAAAACAACAACAAGAAGAAAGTGCCTGATATTGACCTCTGACCTCTGCATGCCTATGTACACATATGCACAGGGACCCACATGCATATACACAAAGACACGTACACACAAAGAAATTTAATTCATAACTAAAACCTTCAAAAACTCTAGACTTCCTGGAGTGTTCTTGACAACATTCAGTAAATGCATAAGATCAGCCACAGAAATCCTTCCAGTACATGGAAAACAAGCAATGCCTCTCAGCCTGGTTGGCAAAAGCAGCACTGCTTTGATAAGACACAAAGGTACAGATGGGTTTTTAAAAGAAAAATAAATAACCTTTTCATCAAGGAAGGCTTACGCAACATTACCAAGGCATTAGCAAACAGTAACAAGTAAAGCTTATCCCAAGAAGGCAAGGTTAGCTCAACATCTGAACATGTGGAAGGCCAGCGAGACAGTCCCACCCGATAAGGCTCTTGTTGTCAAGCTCAATCACCTGATTTTGATCCCTAGAACCCAAATCCTGGAGGAAAAAAAAAAGGCAAACATTCCAAATTGTCCTCTGACTTCCACATACATGTACATGTGTGCGCTGGTAAATATATGCCCACTTGCTCAAGTGTGGACACAAAATACATAAAGGTAAAATGTAAATAAGTAAAAACCAATTAATAGACTAACTTATAATCCCAATAGATGCAGCAAAGCATCTGACAAAATTCAACTGAGATTTGTAATAAAACCCCTTGAGAATCATGAACAGAATTTCCAGACTCTGATGAAAAGATATCAATGAAACAATTACAGCTGTTGTCATAATATCATTAATGGTAAAACTCTAAATACTGCCCCTAAATTTTTGACCACGACTAAACTGGTCACCCTCCCTATTTCTGTTTACAGAGGAATTACCATCTTAACACAATAAGCCTGGGTAGGAGGCAACAGTGGGGTTGAGAAAGATAAGTAAAAAGCTCTTTTTTCTTTATATTTTCTGGGTATACAATTTTAAGAGACCCTGTGTAATCTCTAAAAAGATTTTTAGGAGCAAATGGGTTCCTCAAGGTCACAAAATACAAAAGTAAATTGTATCTTGATGAATTCTTTTAAAATGTTGGGGAATTATACTGTAAAAAAAAATCATTACATACAATTATATCAAACTCAGATGTTTTAGAATAAATTTAACAAGATATGCATAAGATATGTAGACTAAACATCAAAAACCCTACTAAGAGAAATTAGCTAATACGAATGATGAATATGCCATTTCCATAGACTGAAATATTTTACATTTATGAACATGAAGTTTACCTAAATTCAATATAATGGTTAATAAAAATCCAAATAGCTTTTGTAGGGATAAGCTTTTTCTAAGTTATAGGGAACTCAAATTCCTTATAATAGCAGTGGCTGAGAATAACTGGGGAACTGTTAGATGCAATATTAGCCAAATTCATTCAACATTTGAAAATCAACTAATGCAATCAGTAATAGCATATTGTAATAGAAAGTTCTTGGTGAATTATAAATATAGGAGCTCTTCTTCAACTTTGTAGGGAGTATCTCAAAATATTCTACTATTGGCATCACAGTTTAAGAGAAAAACAGATCAAAACTGGCCGTTGTCATTCTCTGTCCCCCAATAGGGCGCTATGAGAGCTGTCACTAAATACCAACGCTCTGGAGAAGAAACAATAGAGCAAAGGAAGAGGCTTCAGACAAGGGAAAGCCAGAAAAGGAAGAGTAAATATGGGAAAGAGCAGAAGAAATCAAGGGGAAAATTTGAGGACATAGAGTAGGAAATGCAATGCTCAAAGAAACACTAAGTTTTCACATTTGACTTTTGTTGTATGAGTTACTTGTCCTGTTTCTGTGTTTACCTTGGCTTACAGTAGAAGGGGATACAGTCTGTCATGGCAGACAAGGGATGCTATCCAGACAAGAAGCATCTGGTCACACTGTATCCATAGTCAGGAAACAGCACTCAATGCAGGTGCTCAGGTCAGCTTCTCTTTTCTCTCGGTCTCAGAACTTACACTGTCCACATTTAGAGTGTGTCTTTTTATCTCAATTAATGTAATCTCCATAATTTTTCACAGCCATGCTGTTGTCCTAGTTCAAGGCAGAGTCTAAGCCCCATCTAGTCAGTCAAGAGTAGCAGACACAATGTTCAAGAAGGGTTGTGAATGGTTGGTGAGGGATCAAAACACTGCACCAAGTGGAAAAGCTGTTGGCATGGAAGTGTAAGATGCTAGTAAGAATCTTCCCTTTCAGATACCAGTGTTAATCAACAGTAGAAAAAAAAGCCTTTGGCTTGAGCATTGTGATGATGGAAGGATGATTTACTAGGCTTTGGTGAGTGTTAACGTAGCTTGAAGCACTTTGAAGGCAAAGGGAAGTGTTTAAATTTCTAAGAAGGCAGTGATTGATCGAATAAGAACCCAGAGAAGCTTCTGATTACAAACAGCTTGGTGAATATGTAAGATCAGTGTCTGATTTTTTTTTTACAAACACATCCCCTAAATTGGGCTCCATTTATAAAGGTTAGAACGTTCAAACCAATGATGGAGTTAATAAAGCTCTTCAGAAAAGAAGGCTTCCAACCCCTGTGATGACTCTGCCTGTCACTAAATATGCTGAACTTCGTGGGGAGACAGTAAGCAATCCTGTAAGAACACATAAAACCTTGAAGGCACGGGTGACACTGAACATGAGGTCAGCCATCTTGAACTAACAGATTGAAAAAGAACTCAGGTCTTACCTCAGCTTATTAAGACACTGAGGACTGTGATGGCCTGTGCTAAGCAACAGTACAAGTGGAAGGCAAGTGGAGACCTGGCTGGTAGAATCAGTCTTGAAATTCCCTTTTTGGAAAAGCCAGATTCTCTCCATTATGAAACACAAATGGCTCTCTCCTGAGCGGATCCCTGCCTCCTAGAGCCTAGTTCCTCTCCTAAGCCTTTGGGACCTTACCTCTTCCACAACTAAAATTCACTTTGAAAAATCTGCCTGTTTGCCTGCGTGGTTGATTGTTTTCTGAAACAGGGTCATGGTATACAGTCAGGTTGGTCTTGTTCATACCACTTATCCCAGGAACTTGTGTTCCTTTTGCCTCAGTCTCTCGGGTGTCGGAGTTAGAGGTGTGTGCCACCACACACTGCTGTAAATCTACTTCTAATGAGTCCAACTTCATTTCTTTCATGGAAATATTCTTATCTGATTCCCATGAGCACCCTGCTGACATACATTAAGATTTAATCATTTCTGCCATGCATTTGCAAAACACATGAACTAACCATTCTTTCACTGAAAGTTTATATTCTTTTCTCCGTTGGCTGTATTTTCATTTCATTTCTCTCAGGCAGCCTCATCTTCCTAAAGTCTTGGTTCACTCAATCATACTTCACTGCAACAGTATTTCTCAAATTGAAGAGCTGAAGTTTAAAAAGTAAAATGAATGTGGATTGGATTATCACTATGGTTTTTAATACTAAAATTGATTTAAGTATATAATGTGCTATAAACTTTGATTTTGAGGTCATTGGATGCTGTAAGTAAATTCCATATTGGAAATACATTTTTGAATAAGAAGAAAAATAGTTTTCTTCCAATGAATTTGTGCTTCCAACAATGACTATTACTTATGATTAGAGACTTTGCAAGATGGCTCAGCCAATAAGAGTTCTTATTAATTTTGCAGAGGACATGGGTTCAGCACCAATATGTTTTACATCCACCTGTAACTCCAGTTCCAGGAAATATAACACCCTCTTCTAACTTCCTTTGGCTTCTTGATTCATGTGGTATACGTACATACACTCAGACACACACACACATGTAAGAAATATATATTATATGTAATTTAACATATATTATATTAATATATTTCACAGCCTCCTGCTGTGAAATGCCCCTTAGATATCAGTAGCAGTGTGTGTATATATATAATAAATCCACAGTAAATGGACTGGGACAGGATATTTAGAGCCCACCCAGGTGGGCTTAGCATTTGAATTTTTTTTAGCTTATTTGAAATTTGCTTAGCACTATGAAATTACACTTTCACTTTTATGTATTTATTTTGTTTATAAATATGAATATTCATGTGTGTCAGGGTGGAAGTCAGAGGACAACATTTGGGAGTCCATTCTGTCCTTCTCCACATGTGCTCTGGGCATGGCACTCAATCAGGTCATCAGGCCTACTAAGCAAGCGCCTCTACCACCTAACCATCTCACAGACCCAACATTAACTTTCTAAGAGTGGAAACTACAAGGTGCCTCTAGAGTATGCACACAGGGAGACTGAAGAGCTCAAGACATTGAGACTTACATTAAAAAGAGAGAAAGAGAAGTACACAGAACATAGTTAATTAGCAAAAATATTAGTAAGACAGATTGAAGAGACTCTAAATGCTCACAAAGAGGATGGTGTTAATATACATTTCTTTTCTAGAAAGCTTAGTACTGCTATTTTAGATGTAAACCTGGGAAATCTACTTTGCCTTCCTTTAGATGAGGAGACACAGGGGAAGTCTTGACCTCACTTGACACCCGGTCCTCTGCTGATGGCGCTGCACAGCATGGAGCATCCGGCCCTGGTGAGTCATAGTCAGTAGTTTTCTTCCACAGTTGAAGAAAGCTGAGGAATAAAAGGCGGGCTAGATGTCTGGTGGCCAGTCCTCTCTGAAGACAGTATAAGGGAGCTGAGAATCTGTCAAGCCTTCTTATACCCTGGTGCCCCCAACCCCTGCTCCACTCCTGTAGAGAAACCTTTGTAAAACCCCAGGTGAAGATTCCAAATTATGTATGGTTGAGAAAAAAAAAAAGGAAAGAGAAGCCACCACGGGCTAATCACTCAGTCTTGAGTTACTGGAGTTTCTTTGTACAGTTTTCTGTTTCTTTCTCAAAGCTGCTAACACCGGACAGCCAAGGAAGTAGAAAATGTGAAATTGGATCTTTTGTATATTCCTAGGTTGAGTCTACACAGTGCTCAGTGTCTGATGTTTTGTCTCCACGTTGCCAAACATCTGGATTGCATGAAGAATCCACTAACTGGACTTGACATCCATCTTGTTCCCTGCTTAAGGGTGTCTTTTACTCCTCCTGGCTGTGAAATGCCCTTTAGATATCAGTAGCATGTCTGAGCATGAAGTCAGCTGTCTGCACCGTGACACACACACACACACACACACACACACACACACACACACACACTACTCTGTTCTATCTTTCCACCCTCCCCACCTTTCCATTCACTTTTCTAAACTCTCTTGGGGACTTCACGTTTTAGGGGCCATTTCAATCAGCAAATGGCACGTAAGGCGGGCATCTTGTCTGCCACCCTAAAGTTGAGTTTCTTCTAACTTATGAAGTCTTTCCCTTTTGCCCGTTCTCTGACTACTCCCAGGAGGCCTAGCCTTGCTCTGTGACAGCATCTTCACCCGGTTGGTACCACAGGAAGTTACAGGGAGGCAGCGCAGCCCATCTCAAGAGCCGCACTTTATAAACGAAGCCGCATAATGAGCTGCATTTTGTTGAGGGCTCTCCAGGTCCCCCAAATCTTTCTCAAATATGATTGTTTATAAAATGTTTGATAAAAATAAATGATGCTTTCAATTTAAACAAAATTTCACACTGTTACTGGTTTTAATAACAGTTTTGACAGATGAGATTTTCATCATCTGTTTTTTCTTTGTGAAGGCTTCTTCAATAAACTAAAAATGCTCTAAACTAGCAGATGTGACTCTAAAGTGAGGCTTGAGTGTGAGACATCAGGAACTAAGACTTGTCAAATGCTTCAGCAGAGAATTTTACTCCTAGCACAAGAAAGCCCCTGGTATCGGGAAAATCACCGACCTAATGACTGAGGGCCGAAGGAGAGAAACTGGAGCTGTACCAATGAGCTATTTATCGCAGGTCTAGACTCAAACTGCGCATGCCCTCCCCAGCCATTTGATCTTGCAGTGCTCAGGACTCCTGTGATCCGAAACTGTTAAGATGTCAAGTCAGACTTGTTGGAGCTGATGCTGATGTTTGACAAGCTGATGACTTGTGATTATTTTTCCCATCCGTTCAAAAATAATGAATTTTTAGTGATATTCTCTTTGTAATTGTTATTTTGTCATATTATGTATGTATGCCGTGTGTGTGTGTGTGTGTGTGTGTGTGTGTGTGTGTGTGTGTGTGTGTGTGTGTGTGTATGGTGAAGAGTTGATGGTTGACTTTAAGGATCCTGATTTTGAAATAGCTAGCTTGCTTCCAAATGAGAACCGTTTGATAGGTTTTCTTCCTTTGTGGTGGTGAGGGGTTGTTGTGGCACACTGCAAATTAGACAGCCACTAACAGTAACCCTGAAGTTCACATAAATCAAGAGTGAACATAGAGAAGAGGTTTTTGTCAAACTTTTTCATGATCTAAATAAAAATCCTTTTCCACCAAAATGCCTATGTTGAAATATATTAAACATGTTCTTATGATCAGTCTAAGAAGCTGAAAAAAAAGCAATTTGTATTTTATCTATCCCATTAACACATTCTTACACATATACTCTCTCTTTTCTCCCTCTCCCCCCCCCCGTGTGTGTGTGTGTGTCTGTGTGTCTGTGTGTCTCTCTGTCTTTCTCTGTCTGTCTGTCTGCCTGTCTCTCTCTCTCTGTCTCTCTCTGTCTCTCTCTGTCTCTCTCTGTCTCTGTCTCTCTCTCTCTCTCTCTCTCTCTCTCTCTCTCTCTCTCTCTCTCTCTCTCTCACTCTCCCCCCTCCCCATGTGCATGTGTGTGTTTCATCAAGGAGTTTCTTAGCGCACAATCCTACACTTTCTTTTGAAACAGGCACAAAGCATCTGTGCGTGGCTACTTCCAACCTCATTCTTTCTCTGTGAGTCTGGTCATAGGTCCTAGAGGACACCTAGATCAACTCGACAGAAGCAAGAACTCCATCCTGAGCTCTTCCAAAAGCAATATTCTGGGGGATCATGATGCTGTGGAGGCTCTGGCCAAGAGAAGGAGCCCAGGGGAGCACAGGCTAAGTGGCCAGACTTAGGCCAGGGGTGTGTTTGGAAGACCTGAAATCAAGATGTTGTATGGAGGGGAAGAGCTGCACAAAGGAAAAGAGAGAAGAGCTATCTTCAATGTGCACCGAGGCCTTAAGTGAAGAGAGTCAGGTATTCCCAAAGTCAGAACCCAAAAGTCAGAGTGAGATATGGGCAGTGATTAAAGCAAAGTGATGATGTACATAGGACTTGTTTGGAGCACAAGGTTTAGCTGAGGAGAAGGCACGACCTAAGCTCCTAGGATCAAGAGCTTGAATCCTGCTGAGCTGCGGTCCTTGCTGGAGTCTAGACTCTACTGTACTTGGAGATGGCAGGCTGTTCACATGGAAGGGACAGTACAGATGCAAAGGGTCGTGCACAGTGAAGCAGGCTTGTGCTGTAAGGCTGCAGTGTGGCGCGGTATCCATTTCCATGTCTGTCACCCGCTGGACTGTGGACTCCTTTGAAAGACATTACATCACATCATTCTTTGCTCTTCGGCATCCTCATCATTTCCGCACACACAGGGAGACCTTCACCTCTGCCTCTAAAAGAGGAATATGTGAACCGCAGTTGAAAATTAGTCAAGGAATAATTCTGAAAGTGTAAGAATGCACAGTTTCTCTGGCACTCGAAACACAGTTTCACCAGAATTCTTCCTTTATAGAGAGAACTGCTTGATGATGACAGTGACGTGTTTTTCTAAATATGAATACTGAACACTTAAAATATAACCCTGTGCCTTTATCTTTTAGAGATTCTCAGACTGTCTTGATTAGTTTTTTTTAACCTGTCAACTCTACTAGACATGTCATATGGTGAGAAACAGAGCTATAAAGAAGATAAATTTAGGGATGGAGGAGGTAGCTCAGGGGCTAAAAGGCACTTCTCCAGCATCTCGAGAATGTGAGTGTGGGCCACAGCATCATGCAAAGGCCAAGTGTGATGACGTGCACCTGCAGGCCCAGCAGTGGGCAGGGAGGGCAGGCTGCTATCCAGCAAACCTACCAAAACGGTGAGCTCCAGGTTCAAATAGAAACCCCATCCCAAAAGAAAACAAGATAGAGAATGCTAAAAGAAGGTGCCAGTGTGGACTTGTGGCCTCCAGTCCACGTGTATACACACTATAGACACAGAGGAAGAGAAGAGGGGGACCGTGTGGGGGGGGGTTGGGGGGCGGATGATGTAAACTATGGGAGTTAAAGAACAAGGTCTGGCTTTTATGTTTGTTTGTTTGTCTGCTTGTTTGTTTGTTTTATGCCAGCACATTGGAGTATCAGAGTTACGTGTTTCTCTTTTTATCTAAGCTCCAAAAGAACTCAGTTCTTTGCATTAACATTTCCTTCTCCCCTCATCTCTTAGCTATAGTATATTTATATCTTCCCCAACATCTTTGGCTTGTTCTTGCTCCCCTCTTTTTCGACCTCCAACTGCATCTGGTGCCAAGGACTCCTGCTAGCTGTTGAGGGTGCATTGGGTCAGAAGGGTAGGCCTCTGCCCTCAAGGACAAGGAGAAAGCCACAACATAGCAATGCCGTCCACCACTCTTCCTTGTCCGTCAAAGACTTCCTTATCTCTCCATCTACAGTCAGCCTGGAAAGGGCCAAGAGCTTCCTGTTCCTGCCCTCGCCACTTAGGCCTCAAATCTGTAGTGAGTGTAAGTCAGACAAGAACTAGAGCTGGTCTTAGGATAAGAACCAAAGGTCCAGGGTAGCATACTGAGCGTTAACATACATTGTCCTTACTATTGGTAATGACCTAGACAGCGGGGTACTAAATGGCTTCTGCATACCCCAGAGACAGAGAGGAAACTTTCACCTTTTGTTTCAACCTCAGGACCTCTAATCTAATCTCGAAACTGGAACAGTGCTGAAAACAATAAAACCAGTTCAGCAAGTGAGTGTGTAGCCAAGGCTAATGTACACTAAGATTTTCAAATGGTTTTTCAGCCTTTGTCTTGAATTTATCTCACGTTAACTGTTCGGTCCTCAGGTAGGGCTGTAGGAAAGTTGGGCGATGTCTCCAGAATACAAGGAAAGAAGTTCAATCCCCTGAGGTACAGAAAAACACCTACGATTATACCAAATGTTCCCCTTACATGTAATCCCTTCACCTTTAATGTAAATTACTAAGAAATGGGCTAAATAACAGAAATAGAAAAACTAGGGTAGAAATGGTGCCTGATGCGGTCTGAGAGGAAACAGAACCTTGACAGCAGCCAACATCCTACTTTATTTCTCTATTTGTGCTCGATGCGTAGACGTCACTTCCTTCTTATCTATCCTTTTCCTTTTGAAAATAAGTTGCATTCGTTCTTTCATTTTGGGCAGGGGAACACATGCTACGGTGCACCACAAAGGCCAGAAGAGACAACTTTTGAGAGCGAGCTCTGTCCTCCTACCATGTGGTCCCAGTGATCAAAGTCAGGCCGTCCAGCTCAGAGGCACCACCCTTCCCCACTAAGACCTCTACCTTAATCTCTGCACCCTGACTTCCGTTTTCACTGCCATGCACAACCGGGCTCCAGAAGGTTTCCAAATGTGTCCTAGCTGGCGGTCTCCGGGCCTTTTGTCATGGCAGAAACGTCTAAATCCTGTGCCATTGTCTACTTATTACCCCTTACATGCATGTTTCGCTCACTAAGACTTTGAACAGGAGTCCTTTGAGAGATGGCTTTGAAAACAGTAGAAAGGTCACTCAGTGTTTTCAAAAACTACTCTGTCCCCTCTGACTTACAAAGTTTGACGCTGGTGGGGCCAGAAGGATGGAGAGATTGCTTCTCTCACCTACCTGTGGTCAGAGTCCACAGGAAAACTATAAAAGCAGAAGATGGAGACTTAAGTCTTATCCTCGGCTCTCCATGGCCTTGGGGAATCACTTAGCAGTTTCATTACAGCAATAGAGGTGAACGTGTGTGTAGTGGCAGCAAGCTTTAGGGAATCACAGATAGGTGCCAGGCAAAGAGGTGAGTGCTACATTGTCCTGAAAGGGGTCCTTTGAGCTAAGAGAACCATGCCAACCAATAGTAAGCAACGCATGATGCATCTGAGGGCAATGCCTCCTATACCAGCGGTGCTCAACCTGTGGGTCACAACCACTCTGGAGGTCAAATGACCCTTTCACAGGAGTCAACCTAAGAGTCTACACAAAGAGTTCGCCCTGGCCAATGAATGAAAAAAGGACTACAAGAAAAGGGCAGCAATGTCGTGGTAGTAATGTTAGAGAAATAACATTAGCTTATATTTCAGACAGGTGTCCCCTCACCTGTTGCCTATGAAGACAGCCTGTTAGCCACTGAATTGAAGGAAGCTCCTCCGAGAAATTGTGTCACAAACTTCTTCTCCACCCTCTGGTGACGAATTAGGATGTATTCTCCTTAGCAGTATTTGTTCCTTTATTCCAGTTTCTTCAGCACACTGTCTCACACAATAATCTTCTTAAAACTCTATCTGTATACTAAATAGACTTTTTAAAGTACCTACTATATGCCCTATATTTGCAATACCAAAAAGACTAAGCTATTTCTGAACCAAAGAAACACCATGTTCGGGTCATTCGCTCATACAAAATCAGCAATACTGTTTTCATGTGAGCTAATTTGAGCCTGGTGGAAGGGCTAACACTGATAAGCTCTAGGACTGCCCAGGAGACAAACCTCTGATCATGTCGGTGAGGGTCTTTTTAGATTTCATTCAGGAAGGGAGGATGGAAGGAAGGAAGCAAAGAAAGAAGGAATGAAGGAATGAACAAAGAACGAAGGGACGAGGGCCCTTGTAAATATGAGTGGCATCATTCCATGATCTGGGATCTAGAACTGAAAGGAAAGGAGAAACTGAGCTGAACAGAAGCGTTCATGCCTGCCCCCTCACCTCCTCACCAAAGACATAGTGCGACCAGCTCCCTCATGATCCAGCCACACTGACTTCCTTCGGCCATGATGACTGTTCCCTCAAACAATGAGCAAACACACACAGTTCCTTAAGTTCTTTCTATCTGATATTTTGTCAGAGCGACAAGAACTGGCCTTCTCTGAAAAGCTCTGTCAGGGCGTGTGGGCATGGTCTGTAGCCTAAACTCCTGCACTACAACTGCCCTACTGTTCAGTTGTTGTAAATGTCTCCTGCGCATTAGCGTTGTCTCCTCCGAGGCACCGTAATCTACTTAAGTGCAAGGATCTGTGCTTACAGTCATTCTTTTTTGCTCACACACAAGACAGGGGATTACTTCTTTAGCTTTGCACTCAAAGACCTCTTTTATCTCAGGATAAGTCAAAGGACCTTAAAGACTTGATTGATTTGGGGGATTAAATTCAAGACCAGAGACATTTCCTCTTAGTGAAAAATTCTTAGTTCTTTAGTAACAAGACCATTGCTGCAATTTATAATAAAAATTGAATTGTAAAAGGGTGTCTGAATGTGAAGAGGAGAGAAAACGCTGCTGGTCCCATGACATTTAATATTTAATCTTTTTTTAAAGGTAAATGTATTATCAGCTTGTTTCTCCTTCACTTAATTGTGCTTATGATTTTTCCAATCAGCCCCAAACTCTAGTCCCATTACTTGCTTTTTAGAGAACTATTAGGACAAATTCTTCTAAAAACCCACTGCTCTGGTGATAGCACTTATGATCTTATTTAGTTTTTATTATGAAAGGAAGAAACTCCTTTCCTTCAGGTGACACTTTTCTCCCACACACTGCCTTTGGGTTAAGCTGGCCAAGAGGACTCGCTGGTTGTCACCTATAAGTTTCATCATCAAATGAGCTCAACCTGGCTGTGCACGGTAGTGCACACCTATAAAACTGAACTTGGGAAACTGAGGCAGAATGATCAATGAGAATTCAAGGCCAGTACAGGCTGTACTGTGAGATGATCAAAAAGAACAAGAATCCTACATTTGTCTTAAAGAAAGCAGTGTGTACATCTGGGATTGGCGGGGAGAGAAGGTTTCTCTGTTGTAATAATTCTCTGTAATAGTTCTCTGCTACCATAATGGAGGACCCAGGGACTGGTAAAAATAGAATTCTACAGAGGCAGCTGGCAGGAGAGAAGCTGGCCATGACCTACCTACCTCTTCAACTCTCTGGTAGAGACCTGTGAGTATGGAATATACCTTGTGGTCTTGACTAGAAAACCAACAGAGTGACAGAGAGCCAAGAAAATGCTAGAATCCCAGTAAGCCATGTTTACAGTAAGAGGACCATGGAGTTCCAAAAATCCTTAGAGAAAGGGGCAAGACCATTTTGTGAGTGATGCTGGGTGATGTCTGGGAGCCTTGGGCTCCAGATTAAAGAGATCGCTTGTAAGTAACAGGCCAGTAATAATGAGGACTATAGGGTGAAGTCAGGGCTAGTGATGTGGCTTTGTTGACCTAAAGTCCATGATCAGCATGCATGAAGCTCTGAGTTAGATTGCCAACACCGCATGTAATCCCAACTCCTCAGCAGTAGAGGCAAGAAGATCAAATTTTAGGTCATCTTTAGCTATTCAGCAAGTTCAAGACAGGTGGGATATATGAGATCCTATCTAAAAAAAAAGTTAAAAATGCCATACTTAAACCTGGGTTCTTGTTGTTGTTGTTTTATTTTTGTTTTTGTTTGGTTTGGTTTGGTTTAGTTTTTCGAGACAGGGTTTCTCTTGTAGTCCTGGCTGTCCTGGACTTGCTTTGTAGACCAGGCTGGCCTTGAACTCACAGAGATCCACCTGCCTCTGCCTCCCAAGTGCTAGGATTAAAGGTGTGCGCCACCATGCCTGGCTAAACCTGTATTTTAACTAAAGCCTTCCAAGTCTCCAACAGTAATGTCTAAAGTCAGGTGTCAAAGTAGGAGTGAGATTTTGAAGACTCCAGTTCATTGTCAGAGGACAAAACCAGCACAGAGCTGCATTCTAACTGAGGTCCATTGGCTTCCTTTTCTCTACCTAACGACAGAGTCAGGATAGGATACTACAAACCTGGCCCGACATCTGGATTATTTTTAGTAAAGCTTTAATTGAACAGATAGATGCAATTCATTTGCATAGTATCTAGATCTGGTTTTGTACTGGGACTGCACAGTTGAACAGGGACAGGGGTTATGTGGCATGCAACGTCTAAAGCATTTACTATCTATGCAGAGCTTGCTTGCTAACTGCCAGAACACTGTGTGCAAGACCACTGCACTTCATTTCCTTACCTATATATTTACTAAGCAGAGGTCTTTCTGCAAATCACTTGAGCTCCCTCATTCTCCAGTCTCCTAACTCAAAATTGTTCATTACATCCTTTCTCCTCCTCCTCCTTCTTCTCTTTCTTCTCTTCCCTCTTCTTTTATTTTTTTGAGGCAGGATTTCTCTGTGTAGGCTTGACTGTCCTGGACTTGCTTTGTAGACCAGGCTGGCCTTGAACTCACAGAGATCTGCCTAACTCTGCCTCCCAAGTGCTGTGATTACAGGCAGGTGTGTGCCACCATGCCCAGCTTACATCCTTTCTTTTAAGGACCCATAACTGCAGTAATCTCGACCCTGATAAAGGCTTTGAAGTCTCATTTTTAGCAAGGTGATTTAAAATCACAGAACTTCTTCTACACAGTAGTCACTCAAGTCCAGTGTCATAATGCAGGGAATGTCCCAGGCCCCATGTCTGCTGTGCAATAAGCATCACATGGTAAAGAACAATTCCTGCTGCCATTTGGGTGGTGGTTGTTTTAGATCTCTGTTTCTAATATGTCCCAACATGTGCACTCTTGCTAAATCTAGCAATACGGCCGCTGGTCAGAACCAGTGGAATCTCAATAAGGCACTTGGCTTTAATAGTGTCAATATAAAAAAATATAAGAAGATCCCTTATCATATTTTATTGCTGGCAATCTCTACAGTATCTTGTAAATTGCTTTAAATGGGTATTTAAAGTTTTCTGTAGGCCTCTGCCAAATGCAGATAAAGGTTGTAAGGGGAAATTTACATTTCATCAGTATTAAAAATTTATTAAAACTCATGAAAATGTACTTTCTCATGCTTTGGGTGTTTTATGTTAAAATCCCTGGGACATAGTTGAAAAAAAAAATCATTTCAAAGTTGCTGCTAAAATCTTAAAACATCTCAAATTCTCTGTTCAACTCAGAATGCCATTCATTACATGGTTTCTTCTCATCTAGACCCGGAAAAGGGCTTTAAAGTCTTCCCATCGGATGCGTGGGGTGGAGAAAGATGGAACATTAGTGTCAGAGAAGCATATTATTTGATTCTCAATATAATTAATAAACTCTTTCTCTTCCCCACAGGAGTCTCCTAAATCTCCGATTCTTATTTGTGTTGAAGCAGAAGATTTAGCTACTTACCTAACAGAAAGGGGGGGAAGGATCTGAAAGGGGCTTTAAGTATTTAGTACTTTAAACCCTGCATAAATTGGAGATTTGAATAAAAAATCAGCCCTGGTATTTTTCTATGAAAATGGTGAACAGAAGGAATATATGTGCTCAGAGGAGTAGAGTTTTATGCCAAACATCAATCAACCGGGCTTTAGAAGCCTATTTATAATACTGTGGGGGTTCTGGACAGTGGCACCTCACACTGTGAAGACCAATCCATGACATTAGACAGTGAACAATTGAAGTCTTTACAAATAATTAAAACACTGCTTGAAAACGGAGACGGTTTCCACAGCTTTCGCGTGTGCGCGAGATGTCATCGATATTCAAGAGTGTAAATATTGACTAGTTATTGCTGCTAGCCAGAAGGAGAAAATTCCCTTTGAAATAATAATGTGGAGTGTGTGTATATAACATATACATATGTATGCACACACATATGCATGGAGATGTTAAATATATAGTCATATAGGGAGAGAAAATATAGATTTCACTTTATATGACAGTTGAACAGCTATGCTTTAAACAACCTATGTTCCCTGCCAGTGCAGTTTGAGTGTGAGTGTGTATGCATGCATGTATATGTGTATGATATGCAAAGAGACACAAAAATATTTCTGAAAATTTTTATCCATGATTTTTTTCCTTTAACATAATGAGAGATATTAGCAAACACCATTCATCTCATCTTAAAGCCCTCTATGTCGTTTAACTTGGGATCTAGAACTATATAATTTTAGAGCTTTCAAGGACAGAATTAATAACTGTGTCTAGTTTTCATAATATTTTAAGCCCCCCTTAAATCCTTTTGGGGTGCAGGCAAAGCACAACTAATACATCAATTAGAATCCTGGAAACAGCTCCTTAATTTGACAATTTTTCATTGAAGAGACATGAGAATTAAATTTTTTAAATTAAAAAAATCCTTCATGGTTATTATTCCAGGGTCCTCATTAAGCAGAGAACTACTAGAGACATCGGCACACTTTGGCAGTGCGGAGAGGCGGAATAAACAAAAGCCATTACCTTTCAGCGCAGCGCTTCCAATACCTATCTAGCACCTGCATGCGTTTCATCAGTTAGTAGAGCGGCTCATGGGGTGCATAAGAGAGAGTGAAAAACACGGCACGCAGAAAGGAGAGCAATCTGCGTGGTGACTGTGGCCAGGAGAGGGGTGAGCCTCACCCCAGGTGAAATGCACTGGAGATTTGGGGAGGACCCTGGAAAAGAGGATCGCAGAAGAAATAACATCAGGAAAAGGATAAAGGGGAGGATGAACTCGTGTTTAGGAAATAAAAACCAGAGCAGAGGACAAGTGTGGGCTTGTGGGCTGGGCATGGTTTTCTAAAGGGCTCCAGCTATACACTTGGCTTAAGGAAAGGCTGACTCCTCCAAAGTCACATGCGCAGAACAAAAGGAAACAAAACCTCCATGTTTACCCAGGAAATGGGAACTGCCATAAGCTAGCCGTACACTACTAACCGTTTTTTAGTGGTTTGTCCAGAAACTGACTGACTTGGGGGTAGCAGGAGTCAAGTGTGGTACATCTGCGTATACTCTCCAGCTTGGTGCCTGAAGACAGGGACTCACTAAACACACTGGAATGTATTGTTGAGGGCTTCTGTAAGCCACACACCCAGGACACTGAGTGAAAACTCCCCTACAGCCTTTTGGGAAGGACTAGAGTTTGCAATGTTCCTGACCCCAGGGCGACAGACCCTTCCTGAACGTAGGACCCTGTGGACATAGGATATGCATATACGGTATCGAACACCGGTCAGTGTGGCTGGTGCTTGATTCCCCATGCTAACTTCCACATCTACAACACACCAAGAAGTGTGTAAAAAAAAAAAAACCGACCCAGTCCTGAACAACCGCAGGCTGACAAAAAGAAAAACTCCGACCAGACAGTAATCACTTTGAAGAAACCTCCGTTCCCAGGCAGCTAGCTAGCTATCAAATCCACATTTCAAACTGGAATTTAAAAGGTCCACTGACAAGGTCATAGTCCCTCCTAAGGATACATATTAAATTTAGACCCAAAGCTTTAGTTTCATGATCCAAGTACCGGTCAGAACCCGAATGGGCCTTGTTAAAAGGAGAGAATGGTGGTGGGAGGCTGTTTCCTTGCACAGTGCTTTGGTTCAGTCAGCCTGAATTCAGGGAAGCACCAGGGGGAGCTCACACATCTTCCTTCTTTTTCCTCCCCCTCTGACAGGAGGTTGGCTGTGATATCCCGGGCAAAGCGGTGGGTCACAAACAACAAGGAAGGCGCAGTGATTCACTGAAGTAAACAAAGATAATTCGTTCCATAAAAAATACTCTAAATTCTTCCCTAGCAGGGCACCACATCTTTTGGATTGGGCACACCTCAGCCGTCCTTAGAATTCTGTATTGAAGAAGAGACCTGAAGAATTGTCCCTGGGGCGCCTGTGGGGGGGGGGGGGTCGGGGGGGGGGGAGGGGGGGGGGGGGGAGAAGGGGGGGGGGAAGGGGGGGAGAGAGAGGGGGTGATGGGGGGGTGTTTTTCATGCAATGTGAAAGGGCAGATTCCTTGCAATCACAGTGGAGGACAATGGGAGAGATTTGGCACAGGGGAGGTTGTGTAATGATTCTCTACACTGATCCTTGGGATGAACTCTGGCTCTTTAAGGAAGGGGATTATTTACTCCCCCCCCCCCCCGACGCTTTGCCCAAGATTGACAGCGTGAGGCAAAGAAGAGACACTTCTGACTTAACTCTACTAACATAGGTGAACAGGGACTGATAATCCGTATACCTCAAACTTTCTTATCCGGCTTCTCTAAGTGAGGGGTCCTGTGATGCGAGCTAAAGAAAATGACCCCTGCCCTGATAGCGGGGCGCTAGAGCACACACACACACACACACACACACACACACACACACACACACACACACACACAC
>OU015744.1:18810094-18837319 GCA_907169655.1 Acomys percivali | reverse complement strand
CACACACACACACACACACACACACACACACACACACACACACACACGGCCCTCAGAGCACAGCTTTAAAGAAAGGATGCATTCTAATCCTAAATTTCACTCTTCTATAAGCCCTCAAACATGCTCATGCGGCTGACCAGCAACCCCATACTTTGAGGCAGATGAAATAGAACTGTTTCGAGTTTTAATTGATTGATCACTCAGATCAATAGCTGGTCATAGTGATCAACTCTTTCTGACTAGATTAAAAGCCGCCTTCTCATCCCTCCGCTTGCTCTTCCTTGTAAGATTAAGAATGGCATTCTTTATACCCCAAGTCTAAACTTTGAACCATCACTACCTAAGAGATGAATCACGGCGGAGCGGGTGGAATTGCGAATACATGAGATTATGGGAGCCCAGGGGAAGCGCAGAGTTGGGGGGTGGGTGGCTTTCTTCACGGGCGGATTTTCCCCTGGTGGGCCCACCGGGCCAGCAAGGATCGCGGCCTCGTGAGACCCCGTGTCTCGTGTGGCTCGATTTGCGCAGAGGCCAAGCGAGGCAGGAGACAGCACCCAGGGCTGGCACCCTGTGAGACAGACCGCAGGAGTCAGGTGGAGCGGGAAGCGCTAAGCCGGTTCGCAACAGAGGTCACCGTGGCAGGGCCGAACGAGAGCAAGGGACGCTCAGAAAGACGCAGATAGCCAGGCTTCTGCAGGGAAGTCACGGCCGAGCTTGGGGCTACCCGAAGAGGGACACAGGGGATGCGTGAATTAGGACACCAGGCCCGTGTGTGGCCCACATTTTTTTTTCAGGGCTTGCACATCCGAGACTTAGACTCCTAACAAGCCTAAGGCTCGTACATCAGTGCGGCAAAATTTCGTGGAGACTCTGGGGGCGGAAGACGCAGCAGGACTTGGGGACAGCTGTGGAAGCACTCGCGCCCCCATCCACTGCGCCTTCTGACCTATGGGAAATGAAAGCTCAGTTCGGAATCCGAGTTGCCAAGGAGCTGTCATTCTTGGAGACCTCTCCGAACGCGAGACAGTCCTTTTCCACTCGCGCCTATTTTAGGGAGCTATCCTGGGTGCAATAGGTTGACAGTACAGCCCAAGGAATATTGGGAAATCCTGCCCCGGGTGTCTGGGGCACCTGGCCAGAGTCCAGAACCACTGCAAAGAAAGTACCCTGGCGGGGCGTCTGGCATCTTTTCAGTCACAAGATCAGGAAGGAGGGGACATTTTTTAACACATGCTTTATAGCCTTAAGATGTTAATAATGAAGTGGGCTCTTCTCGCTTCCCAAGACGCAAAATTTTAACTTCCTGATTTGGGAGGAGTTGCTGTGATCCACCAAGAACAACTCCTTTTAATCAAATCTGTCCAAATGTTTCCACAAAATACTATTGGGTAGAAAAGATCTGTGACCCAGCTGCGTGCATAATTTTCAACGGAAGCAACTGTATAAAATTCGGCCTAGCTTTCATTCAGAGAGGTGGCCCCTCAGCACCCTGTCACAGCCAGGCTCTAGAAAGCTGGTCGCGGAAAAGCCACCCCACCCCCACCCCACCCCCGCCGCGCACCCGTTCTAATTTAAGTCGTCTTGATTTATTTATTTATTTTTTTAGCTTAATGTGGAAGTGGAGACTGCAAGACCAGGATCGAAAAGTACGGTTCCTTAGAAAAGTTAAGATGTTCTAGGAAAACAAAGAAAACCCATAGTCTTATGGCATGACCTTTAAGTGAAAAACTAAAGAAAGTCCAAAGCACAGAGGAGAGGAACAAAGAAGGGCACCTGCAGAGCCAGCCCGTCTCCTCCCCCACCACCTTATGGAGAACTTTAGTTATGTAATCTCATTATTCCCTGTCCCCCCCCCCCCAAACCCTAGAGGTAGGGTAATATTTTTAACTTGGGTATTTACAGAAGAAAAATGTGTCTCTCACAGTAAACTGCCTGAGGGCTTATAGCTAGTAGCATAGAATTGAGACTGATTAAGGGACAAGTTCTGGAGAATTCCTGGTTGTGGTTGTGGTTGTGTTTGTTGCTGCTGCTGCTGCTCCAGTGAGAAGCTGGAGAATTAATTACCTTGAGGAGGGGGTACTTAAGCTTAGAGAAGAAATGGTTTTAAGTCCACACAAGCCGCTATCTATCTATCTATCTATCTATCTATCTATCTATCTATCTATCTATTTTGTTGTTGTTATCAATTTAGTGGTTTGGAGACGAGTGTAACAATTTGAGAGAATTGAATAGTGCCTAAATTCATATCATGGGATTATGTTGAAATTAAGACAGTGCAGGTCAAACTAAGCAGACACACGCACACACCAGTATTCTCCAAGACACTGAAGAAAAAAAACTGAAAGAGTTTGGACTTTTCAAATGTTAAAAACAATTCGATTTTTAGTTGGGAGATCGGACAAACTACCTTTAGGATTGGAAGGGCACTCAAAAAAAGTACCAACTCTGCCCAGCAAGAATGACAGGACTTTGCAATTGGCTGCTTATTTCAGCTGGTGTCTGTGTGACCAAATGCTCTTAGTTGTCTCAACCACTCTAGACTTCAGCATTCCTGTCTGTAAAAGGGGGCAAGTGAAAACTTCTGCAAGGTTGCTGTGACATTTACCGAAGCAGTATGCTTTTAAGCCCTTAACAGAATGCCGGCTGTGTAGAGGAGGCTTAAATGTATTAGCAGCGTTTCCTGTGATTACAGTGTGTGAGGACAGATTTGTCGAGAGTAGAAATGCAGAGGGGCAGGAGCCCCCCCCACACACACACACACAAACACAGAGTTTGCCTGAGGCTGGACCCAGGAAAAGACTGGAATCTTAGTAGCTCGTGAATGCAGTGACTTCCTAGAAAGAGCAGGAAGAGATGAAGTCTGGGGAGCCTGCTTTTCCTTGAGGTGGAGCACTTCGAGAAACCCAAGAGGTCAAGGTTGCTGCAGAATGATTCAGGCAGTTTTAAGATGGGTCAATCCTGTTGCTGTCAGTAAAATACAAACATCTGTTTGACACTTTTCTGAATCCCTGAGCAAGAAGAGGAATTATGTTTCTTTGGTGGCTTTGTGTTTAACGTTTGCCACAGTCTCATGGAGTGCACTTGCTGTGCACTAGATGGTAGCCTTAACTCCTGGCCCACCTCAGTGCTAGCCCCTCAATTGCTGTGGGTTTTTTTTTAAATATACATATGCATACACAGATATTTAATCCATTTTTTAAACAGAGCTAAACACAAGTTTTGCTGAGTTATAATTTACCACTCCTGTGCCCCAAATTAGTTATTATGTTGGGAACTTGAGCTGGTGTAGAACGGTGCTGGCCACTTTAAAACATGTTTCAAAACAACTCTCTGTAATATTTTCTACTAGAAAACAACATAAAGCAAGATTGATTCTGGAGATCTACTTTCTACTTTGAGAATAATAATATATTATGACCTGCTCCAGACAATTAGTACAAAGTGGAGAGGACACCGTAACAGAGAAAACAAGAAGAGAGATTAATCAGTTTTAACACTTTGGTGATGGTGTCTTGTCTTTCTAACCTTAAAAAAAAAAATCCTACTGTTCTAGTGTATAAAATCCCTTGTGTTCTGCTTCTTGTTCTTATGTGTATTTCCCCCAAGTCACTAAAAATATTCTAAGAGGCCATTTTGGTGACCTGCTTCACATCATATCAACATAACACCATTCTCCATCTTTGGGTGCTGTGGCTCCTGTTTTTGCTGCCGTTAACTATGTTAAGATAAAAATATGGATGCACAAATCCTTGACTGAAACCTTACTTTGCAAAGCTGACTCCAGCACTGTGTGTGTGTTTTTAAGGCGTTTGAACAGTGCTGTCACACAGTTTCAGAAGGTGTAGTAGTCACTTCACCTCCTAGGCAGAGTTTATAAAGGTCACCCTTTTCCCGGGTGTCTCTAGCAGTGACTGATATCTTTGCCAAAATAAAAATCCTTTCTGGTTGGATCGTTTGAAAAGATTTGATTGTTTGACTTGTGT
Organism: Acomys percivali; assembly: GCA_907169655.1. Classification (NCBI taxonomy): domain Eukaryota; kingdom Metazoa; phylum Chordata; class Mammalia; order Rodentia; family Muridae; genus Acomys; species Acomys percivali. Next base: position 18,833,336 of record OU015744.1, on the reverse strand, counting down.
TTATCTGGCCGAATCTTTCCTCCACTTTTGTATTGACAACGTATTGCCCTTTAAATCAGTCTCTAGCATTCCTTCCAATCAGCCTTTGTCAGAATTGCTTTTGAATTTATCTTTTCACCTCTAATTTTGTTCATGGTTTTTTCTATATGAAATTAAATTATTCTGATAAATACATCAAAGCATTTCTTCAAGATTTCTTTTTTGTTTCATGTTGTTCTACAAAATTAATATCAGGTATTCAGCTACTATTTTCTACTTGCATTTTAGATACTTATATTAGATACTTGTATCTAACTATGTATTGCTTTGGTAGGCTGTCCTAATATGAGGATCTGATTTTTGCCCACAGATGGTAAGGAGGTTTCTGTGGACTCCTCTGTGGGGAGGTGAATGAAATCCTAAATGAACTTGTGCTGTTTATATAGGCACAACCACACCTCAGACACGTGAGCACGGCAAAGTGTGTGCTGATGGTGACTGGGTTCACAAACTAGCAATTGCTACTTTCTCCTTAGAGGTGGCTGCTGCTCTCTCTCGGAACCCAGACTAGCTAACCATTTCCTTGTGTTATATGTAATAAACTGCCTGAGTTTACGGGTTGTGTAGTAGACGTCCTCCATCAGAGCCCCACCCCCTTTCCAGCCTTTCTATGTGTGTGTCTGTGATTTCTTCTTTTCTATGTCACTGAGGCAGGCTCCCATGATGTGGCACTCCACCTCATCTCTTGCTGGTTTTCTCTGCCTCCTACCTCAGACAGTTCTGTGGTCTGATATAAAGGGAAGGGTGCTCCTTACCAGGAGTCAGTGAAAGGCCAATCAGAACATGAGTGCACAGGGTGGGAGAACATTGCTAAAGGAGTTGCCACAAGCAAAGAAAGGGGCTTCCTCTAGAAGAAAGATTTTTGTAATTGAACTTGATTGACACAAGAGGACTTTCCTGTAAGTTCCATGTGGAGCGTTTACATCTTAAAGTAGGTCATGGAGTTCACTCAGCAAATGTCATGTGAGCCCTACTATGGCCAGGCACAGAGAAGAGATGCTTCTGGCTCTGTCTGGTTGTCTCTGTCTGTCTGTATTTCTCTCACCTTTTTCTCTCTCCTTGGGCTCAATTCCCCGTATGCACAGAGGCAGCTCACAACTGCCTGTAAATTCTAGCTTCAGGGGATATAACACCCTTATATATGCAGACAAAATATCAATGCACATAAAATAAGAATAAATAATAAATCATTTTGGCCTGGCATGGTGGTGAATGCTCTTAATCCCAGCACTCAGGAATTAGAAGCAGGTGGATCTCTGTGAGTTCAAAGTCAGCCTGGTTTACAAAGTGAGATTCCGGACAGCCAGGGAAACACAGAGAAGCCCTGTCTCAAAAATAACAAAACAAAACAAAAAGAAAAAGAAAGAAAGAGAAAAAGAAAGAAAAAAGTCATTTATTTATTTGATTGTTTATAATGTGCATTGGTATTTTTGCCTGCATGTACAGCTAGCTGTATGAGGATGTCAGATCTTGGAGTTAAGGACAGTTATAAGCTGACATGTGGGTGCTGGAAATTGAACCTGGGTCCTCTGGAAGAGCAGTCAGTGTTCTTAACCACTGAGCCACTCCTCCAGCCCCTCATTAATTTACTAAATAGAACATCATCATTCTAAGATATCATAATTTATTTAACTTATTTCTTCAAGCTTTGACACAGGGGAACTTCGTATTAAAATAATACCTCTTTGTTATAAAAGCACCACATCCTAGTCAGATATGGAGGAACACACCTTTACTCCCAGCACCTGGGAGGCAAGAAAAGATGGATCTCCAAGAGTTTGAGGTCATAATTCAGACATGAAGTGGTAAATATAAATTATTTTGAGAACAGCCTGGACTATATAGTTAGTTTCAGGCCAGACAGGACTACACAGTGAACTTCTGATTTAAAAAAAAAAAAAAAAAAAAAAAAGGGCCTGGTGGTAGCACACATTTTTAATCCCAGCACTCAGGAGGCAGAGGCAGATGGATCTCTGAGTTGGAGGCCAGGCTGATCTACATAGTGAGTTGCAGGACAGCCAAGGCTACACAAAGAAACCCTGTCTCAACAACAACAACAACAACAACAACAACAGCAACAAAAACAAACAAACAAACAAAAACAAAATCCCACAAAAATAAACAGAAACAACAAACAAATGCTACCACACCCACCTCTACAAGTGAGGGCAGTAAAGGCATTGGGACAGTGATAAATTAAAGGTTTCACCTGCATCAATAGTGATGCATTTCTTGACTCTGAAATTTCATGGATAAACAATAATGTTCCCTACAAGAATCATCACACTTGTTGGGGATGTTAAATACTTCATAATACGTTATACAAATAACATCATGGTGAGAAACTCATATATGTATTCTAAGTGTAGATTTACTTTTTAGATCATTTGCTGAAAACAGAAGTAATGAGTGGGAGTTGAAGGAGTATTTAATATTTGAAATGTTTTATATCCATGCTGTATTGTCTTGAGGAAATTGGAAACTACCTTCTCCCCGCTCCCCCCCCCACCCAACAAACTGGTTTTCTTTTCATTTCATCATTTCAAGCAATGGCTATTATTATGCCTCAGTTTTGGCAAAACTGGGAAAACATCATCTCTATGCTATTACCTGGAGTTCCTCTGATTGTTGGTGAGGATGGCTTTTCTTGTTCGCTACTGGTCACTTAGTTTTCTTTTTTGTGCACCACTTGTCTTTTCTTGAAGCCATTTTCTTTCAATGGTGCCTGATTCTACTGAAGAATCTTTTTTCACAGTGGCCATGCTACTTTGTATTTTTTTAATACAGGGGTTTTATAGTGTAGACTTTCCATTTTCTGTTTTATAGAAATTCTCCTTCATCTGTTTCAAAAGCTATTTCTTGGTTTTCTTTTTTCTCCTTTTTGATTAAGAAGTAACCACTAGCTCATGTCACTTTTCTTGACTTTTTATCCATTCTACTTATCTGTCTTTTCTGACATAGATGGCTTTGCTGTGCCTAGTGGTTTTGACCTTATAAAGAATTTTCATACCCTATAGGTAAATTTCCTTTCCTGTTGTCACCTTCTCCTTACTCTCCTTGGCTTGAGTGTCTTCTTCAGATGCAGTTTCAAATTGTTGCATCTATAGATTTTATTCTTCAGTTGTTTTTGAGGTGACATTGGACCATTGAGAAGAACTGAAAATTATACATGAGCCCTATTTATAAATATGACATTTTCCATTTACCCAGTAATAAAGTATGTATGTATGTATTAATTTATTTATTTATTAGCACAGGGTCTTTCTGTGCAGCCCCAGCTGGCCTGGAACTTCTTACATAGAACAGGCTAGCTTCAAGCTCATAGAGTCGGCTTGCCTCTGATTCCTGGGTGCTGAGAACAAAGATGTACGTTATCATGCCTCACTTTAAAATGTTTCAACTCTATTGTTGTTGTTTGTTGTTGTTGTTGTTGTTGTTGTTGTTGTTGTTGTATGTGTTCATTATGGGGAGGGCACTTATACAACAGCACATGTGTAGAGGTCAGAGAACAACTTTGTAAAGTCAGCTCTCTGCTTCCATCTTTATGTGGGTTTTGGGGAATCAAGCTCAGATCACTAGGCATGGTGGAAAGTGCCTTTATTATCTGACCTATCTTGCAAGCTCCATCAATCCAAGTTTTACTAATTATTTTTCACCTAAATATTATGATTTTTATTCATATAGCCCCTAAAATTTATAAGGTTGATTTTAGGTACCCATAATTTTAATATTTTGTGATGATAATATTTCGATAAGCTCAAATAAATATTTGTGGGGAGGAGGAGATACTAAGAGAAAACAAAAGATAAAGAATACTTGTATCAGCTAAACTCAAAAAAAGTTAATATTCTATGGGAAAATATACTTTAAATGAAATAAAGGTGTTTACAATCTATATAGCTAAATATTTTAGTATAGAGAACATTTCCTTAAATTGTCAGGAGCACAATGAAGAAGAGGAGGGAGAGGAGGAGAGAGGGATAAAAGATGAACGATACGGAAGAGAGAAAATCAAGTGGACATTTGAAAAACAACAATTTTAGTTGCAAGGAAATATCAACCAAGGTCACAATGAACTATTGCTTTTCTTCTAATATCTTATCATCAAAGTTTTTTCTCAACCCACATAAAAGTCAGAGGATACTTTTTTTAATATATGTATATATATTCTATTTTTTTAATTAATTTATTCGACAGAAGATACTTGTGATTATAAATCGAAACTTTAAAAATCTATTTTCAAGGATTCTAATTAGAAATGGTCCCCAAAGGTGCCCAAAGATCATTTTCGCAACATTGTTTGGAGACTCAGGGTTGGGTCACTCATAACTTTCAAGAATAAGAAAAAAAAATTGTGTATGGCAGGAGAGGTACCAGTACAGCTGGATCTTTCAGCAGAGAAGGACGATAAAGACCAGGGATGTGACTGGGTGGCAGAGCACTGAGATGAAACACAAAGGGGCAGAAGAACGGCCAGCTAGGCTTAGCCATTTAGCCATCTTTGCATTGGGGAACTAATTATTACTCTCAGAGCTACCATCCCTTTGTTACATCACTCCATTAAATTTACTAGCATTTTATTTAGGAAATCATTATGCCTATCTTAAAAATAATAAAAGACTTAAAAAAAAGTTTGAACTCGTTTAGTGAAAATTCACAATGATCCATTCATGTTGAATTTCATGTTGTTGGCTTTTATGTCATTTTGGCCTTTTAAAAATTTTATTTTGTTTGTTTGTTTGCCTTACTTTAGAAAAAAAGGTCCCTGATATCCAACCAAATCAAACAAATGGGAGAAAAATAGCAAAGCGATTTCCTAAATTCATTTGTAACAAGTGACTAAATTCAAGCTCATGAAATGTTAGTTTGTGACAACATCTGGGGAGGTTTTTTTTTCCCCCACAGGAAACTAAGGTGACTAGAATGGAATGCGCAGTTCTTTATCCCTTTCCCCTTCACCTGAACAGGAAGATGGTGACTGATGTAAGATGACACAGTAGACAATGGAACCTAGACAGGGAGATAGATGGTCTGGAATGTTTTATGATACAGAGCTCACTAACTTTGTCCTCCAGAAGAAATTTGAGGTTTTATTTGTAATCCCTCAAAGTTTTATATCACCTGAATTTTTGGCACCTGTGTTTTCATTGCCCCAGCTTAATCACTATTCCTTTATATAAAATTATTTAACGTACTATGACTCTATTGACCAAACCACTATCTAGCCAATATATATAACTTTAGAAAAGTATTAATACCATAGATTTTTTTTTAATTCTATAGAATTCTAGTGTTATATAGAGGTTGTCTGGATTTTGTCTAGGTTTCTAGCAGTGGCTTCAAAACCAGTGGGGTTTCCTGAAAGATAAGAGTGTCTTTCTTATGCTGATGAGGTCAGTCCACCAGTCCCCACCAGGTAGCCTCAGGGTACATAAGAAAGTCTGACCACAAGATCAGAGGCTTGACCTCCAGAAAGGGAAGGAGATTTGAAGACAGAGCTCAATCATGGCAGGGCCAACTTTTGGGTGAATCACACCTGGGGAATGAAACTGTAAGAAAAACCAGAGCTCAGTGGGTCTATCTGATGAGTAAATATGGAGTTGCGCTGAGAGATGGTGAGCTGGTCCCTGCTCCGTGGGGGAATGGGGCTCCCTCCCAGGCATGTGTACTTCTCTCCCGGTTAAGTCATCATGTTGAAATATGGGACCTGGAGGAATATGTCAAGGGAAACTTCCAAACTGATAAACAGTTGGTCAGAGGTGAGGTGAGTAGTCTAGGATAATTCACTTCTTCAGAGGATTCAGCTTCTTTATTGAGTTTAAACCAGACAGCTAGCTAGCATCAGTAGTGTACTGCAGCATAAACAGTTGACGTGTGGATATTATGCAACTTAGTGATCTACTGCTAAAAAGAAAAAAATATAGAGCGATGAGAACAGGTGAGAAAAGGAGAAGAGAGAAAATGACAGGACAGGAGGGGAGACGAGACGGGAATTTGGCTTGCATAGTTCTTGCACGCTTATCCTGGTTCCTACAATTACTTTGTTTTCTTAATTAAGTCACTTGTTTAATTATAGACTATGTGACTCTGTTAGACATTGTTACCTATTAAGGCTGTATCTTATTAAAAGTCTTGAATTTATAAGAAATTTGAAATAATTTAATATGAATAAGCGACCTTTACCAAAGTCGTAGTTTCATTTGTTTGACTATAATGTTCATGGTAGTTGGGAATATAATTGTTGTAAAATAGGAGTGCGTGGTGTGTGTGTGTGCTCACACTTGCATATACATATGTATATAATGCATTTTAATCAGTTGCCTAAAGAAGTGATTTTCAGTCTGACAACCTTGTTTCCCAAGTGACATTTGGTGAGGATTTTAGGCAATTAAGCAGAGATTAATAGGTGTTACCAGCCTATTGTAGTGGGAAGAGGCCAGCAAAGCTGCTAAGCAGCAAGGCCACTGCAACAGAAATTCTATGGCCCAAAGAGGCAAACAATCCAAAATGCTAACATACACACACACACACAGACATACACACACACACACACACATACACACACACACACACACACACACACACACACACACCGTTACTTCAGGACTATGAGACCAGCAGGGACTCAAGCTTGGTCCTTAGGAACTGGAAAGCAGACTTCAGGATGATGTTATTGCTCATGTTCTTGATTTTACTTCATTTGAAGCACCTTTTAACTTTATAACAGAATATTTTGTGACATCCTGCTATCTGTTAATAGTACTTCTTTTTAGGTGCTACAGTATATGTGTAGCATTCACTGTTTCTTTAATTTTTGAAATTTGTCTTCACAAAGTATAAAATGCCCTAGGTTCTGTGTGATTTTGCCCCCAAGGCTTCTATCTCTTTTATATTAATCTCTATGTTAGTGATGAGAGTAAGTGTACATCACCATAAAACAGTCACATGGTTGACAAAATTATTACAAACTTAGTTTTATAAATACAGAGAAGTATAAATACCACTATATCTATGAGACTTCCTCACTCTTGGTTTTCCTTTTGTGTTTTTCTCTGTAGCAAGTACTTTATTTCCAAATGGGAAGGCCTTCCTGGTAAATGCTGTCCCTATTTAACAGATATAGGTTGCAGAGTGTGATAACAGTATGATCTGTGCAGTACTAAAGGATGCTATTCTGTGATGTGTCCATTTCTAAGAAGAACAAGGTAGCATTTTTAAAAGTACATTGTACAAAAAGAGACTGGTGTGACATCATCTTGGCACAAGGTCTAAACTGGGCTCTTAGGAGAGAGGAAGTGCTATTCCAAAAATAGGTGATGGCATTGTCCTTTTGGTCCATCATGAAGGATTTACTTCAGAGTCCCCAGGAGGAAAGATGACAAGCAAACTGTAAATCAACTTTACAGAAAGCTGATACTTGTGAGGCGAGGTCCCTGCTAGTCCTCTATAAGGGACTGAGTTGACATTGAAAGGAGCAGAAAGCAATCCAGGACTATCGTCTTGGGGTAGAAGATGCTGGCCATGTCAGCTGACCATGGCCATCAGATTAGTCCAGTCCTGGAGAACATTATAAAGATGGAGAAATGTGAAGAGAGGCAGACGGATGCTAGGATTGTACGTATAAGCACAGGTATGCTCTGCTGAGCATGTGGTACTAGAAATTGCTAAGGATGCTTGGAATCCCGCTGGTCACTGGAGAGGATGACAAACAGTGAGAGCCGTGGAACAGGCTCATCATCATGAAAGAACATCAAAATCACAGGAGCTTTTTCCCATCTAAGCTTCTGTTTTCTTGAGTCCAGTCAATTCAATCTCAAGTGTGTCACTTCATGCCTAGAAGGACTCAAAGGAAGTGTTCCTTTTGTGCACACCTATGTGACTACAACAATTCCAGAGTTATTTCAAGGGATTACAAAAAGCTGGCAACTGTTTGTATAGCTGATATTTCCCCTTTAACAAGGCCTGAGGTTTTTCATTAGATTACACATTTTTAAGTTGAGGTTTTGTTGACATACAGGAACTGGTTTCATGGCTTCCAGCTGAAATACACTGCAGAAGGATATGATCCCAAAATCGAACTTAAACAAAGCCTGGGTGCTAGCAATGGTGTGTGATTGCTGGCAGCTGTAAGCCATCCTGCATATCCTTGGGCACTGCCCTCACCAGCCCCTCAGTGCTATATGAGGCTCCTGCTCTCCCCTTAGCCTTACTAAGTAGCCTATTAAGTACATATTCTAGAACTGAATGTTCCCTTTGGTCATTCCCTAATGTCCTCTTTTAGGTGAGGAATATAAACTGTTTACAGTCAACATGATCCAACACATTCTGATACTTCCACAGTATGTCTGCATGGGCTGCACTTATATGAGAACAACATATGTCTCTATCAGAGTCAGGAAAAAAATAGTCAAATCACCTCATATAGACCAAATATCCAATTAACTGATGGCCTTCCTTTCCCTTTTCTTTCTTTCTTCTTTTTTTTTTTTCACAACCAATACTTTAAAAAGAATTAATGTGTGTGTGTGTCTGTGTGAGTGCGTGTGTGTATGTATGTATGTATGTATGTATTATGTGTGTATGTGCACATGTATGGGTACCCTTGTTGGAAAGCTATCTACATTCTAGAAAGACTGAAACCTCAGTGCTGCTCAGTCTGGTGCAAAAAGAAGGGCCCTGGAGAGTAGCTGGTCTCCATCCCATGCTAGAACATCAAAGCAGCTGAGTGTCTTTTCTATTCTACTTATGTGCCATTCTTCCACATACACTATACATTGGGGAAAATCTCATTAGCTATGGCATACTTGTGAACATCAGAGCAACTTTGTGGCATTGGTTTTCTCTCCACCCACCTTTACATTGGTTCCTGAGATTGAACTCAGATCTCCAGGCTCTTGTGATGTCTTAGGATTATTGCGTCTGTGATGAGTCACCATGACCAAAGCAACTTGGGGAGGAAAGGGTTTATTTCATCTGACAGTTCCAAATCATAGTGCATCATCAAAGGAAGTCAGGGCAAGAACTCAAACAGCACAGGAATCTAGAGGCAGGAGCTGATGTAGAGGCCATAGATAGTCCTGCTTATTGGCTTGCTCCACATGGCTTGCTCAATCTGCTTTTTTATAGAAAGCAGGACCATCAGGCTTGGGGTGGCACACCTTATAATGGGCTGGGCTATCCCCATCAATCACTAATTAATAAAATCCCAGACAGGCTTGCTTAGAGGCCAATTTTCTCAAATGGGGTTCCCTCCTCTCAGATGACTATAACTTGTGTCAACTTGACATAAAATTGTCCAGCATGTATGGCAAGCATCTGACCTTCTGAGCCATTTTGTCAGGCCCAGCGGTTGTGTTCCAATGGTAGCATATGAAGGCAGTGGTGAGAGAAACAGTAAGATGTGGAGATGGAAAAGTGATCAACCCTGCTTTTCCCTTAAGCCTCTTCAGGTCTTAGCTGCTGCCAAAATAATGCCATCCACTCTGGAGGAAACCATTCTGCCACTTGTCACATCCTCCCTGAAAATTCCTTCCCAGACCACCTGGAGGTGAATCTCTTTGTTGACTCCAAACCTGTCAAGTTGACACTCAAGACAAACCATTGAAGATGCCTTCTTTCTGCCCCTCACCTTGACCTCATCTTGAAGAAGCTGCCTTAAGCTCTTCCTTGTGAGAATCACTTTGCTGCTGCAGGCTTCGCCCCGCTGTCCTTTTTGTGAACCCTAACTCACCCAGTGTGGCTCAGAATAGTTTTCTAATTGCTTCATGGTACACTTGTGTTGTCTCTCCAAGTACATCATTAGCTGTCTGGTGTCTCACCCCTCCGAACCCTAGCACAGGGCTGGACCTCCTTTCCTTCCCAATAGGTAAGTGCGCACCAAGTGACTCGTTGATTTAGGAGACACAATACACAATAGGGATGAGGTGAACCCTAAAAGCAGTTGTCAGATTTCATGGTTGATCCGATGTAGATTTAGTTTTGACGTATGTGTTTCTGTTTAAAATGGATGCTTGCATTCTTGGCTCCAGTCTTAGCCGTTTGTTGCACCAAACCTCTGGTTTCAGGGAGTTCCTCTTTATCTGGCGTTCCTGGGAGTAACTTTGAGAAGATGGATTGTAGTGCTTGCCTAGCCCCCTCCACAGCCTATTGATTTTATATGTCATCAATGTATATTGTACGTCTACACCATTACCAGGAGAAGCAGGAGGTGCCTCCGCCCGCCATCCCATGCTGTGCCCTATGGGAAGCCGCTGATTCTTACACTTGGAGCTGGGACAATGCAACTTAATCAGACTGACAGGAAACAGGCAGCAATTACAGTGCGCCGCTACATCTGCTGGGTTCCACTTCACTGAGGGACGAGTTATCTCAATTTTAATGTACATCCCTTTTTCATGTTTCATTTAACCTCTGCTGTATTATTAAACACATCAAAATATAATGACACTCGTTAAAGAAGAAAAAGAGGACAGTTGGGATATTTTGGATGGTATGGCCTATATTTGTAACTTAATTGTATCATTTTTTGCTTCTCTTCAACATCTCCCCCTTGTGAATAACTAGTTCAGTATATAGGTATTTAAATAGCGAGTTGGGAACTGGCTGTTTAAACACCTACATCAACACTGAGTTCAGCGACAATAAAATGTCCCTCAGTCATTTGTCTTTCACCAAAAGCCTTTCTCCTTTCAAAAACATGTTTTTTTCAGGGTGTCAAAATAACTAGTTTACCCATTACTGCAGTGCACAAACCGCTTGCAAATCAGCTCAATGAAATCCCCCAGGAATGTAGTAGTGATATGACTCAGGAAAACCTTTGGAACTCAAACTAGCAGGTGTCTCACCCGCTGGCCCAGCCCAGAGCAGCCAGGGCCCATCAACTGGCCGATCCTGCTGACCTGAATTGCAGGAGCTATTAAGCCTTTCGTTTCTGCAAGGCGGATGCATTGGCACACCAGACTGACCCTTTCCTCTGGGGCTTTGTTTGGGGCTTTTTGTTTGTCTCCTTTGTCATTCCATCACCTGACCCTATGCCTCTCTTTGAGACCTGGTCTTATAATTGTATCTGAGCTATCTAGCAAACCTCCCTGAGTATCACATGCCCATCAATATTGGCTGTGATCTTCAAATCCAGACTGCCCACATCTCCTGAGATTAATGGGAGTGTGGTCTAGAGCTCTCACTGGAATCCTTAAGAGTTGTTTAGCTAAGAATGTACCAGGGGGCAATTTTGGGGTGTGGGAGGAGTATGTGTTTGGGGGAAATGGAGGATGCCAATAGAAAAGACATGTTTTTATCCAAAGAGCTCTTCAGGCAAGACCAAAAGTAAAAGAATGATAACACCCAATTTTCAAAATTAAATTAAATTTAGAATTAAAAAAAAAAAGATCATTTAAACTATTTTAGGTGTATCCATCATCCGTGGCAAACATAGGCTGCTGTGACCCAGGTTGATGAAAATTGCTACAATAGTGAGTCTGTGTTTTCAAAAGGTAAACAACCTACTCATGAAATCAAAACAAATAGAAAAACGATAAGCCAGAGCCAAACAAGCTGCCACCAGAAGGTGGAATTCATAGTAGGGTGAGTCCACAGTGCATTGTGTTTATAGTCGGTGACTAAGAAAGAGCAGAGGCCCCTTGGTACTTCTTTAAGGCAAAAGCAGCCTGATGCCTATCCAGCAAGCACATACGTCAGCCTCCCAAATGCCTGTCATGGTGTCTATCTATTCTGGGTAGGTTTTTTTTGTTTTTGTTTTTTGTTTGTTTTGTTTTTTGTTTTTTGTTTTTATTCCATGAGTTGTGCCATAGGGTTGCTCATAGTATAAATATTATTCTTAGCAAAAGCCTCCAATAAGAGCAAATCTGATTATCCTCAATTTACTCCACTGCAGGATCATGACAGTCAACATCGAAAAGACAGAGCATCATTGAGTGAGCAGGACAGCAACTTGAATAGGGATGGCACCACAGCCTACAATCTCTAGTCCAAACAAGTCACATGCCTGACTCTCAAAGTGCCTCATGGTCTCATCATAAAATCTGATATAAAGGCCAAACAATAAAAGAGAGGGAGAGATGCCAGAACAGTGTTAGGACACACTGCCCTCTCTCTTGATACCTAGCAGGAGAGGGGAAGTGAACTTCAGGAACTAGAAATGAGTGAATTTAACACTAATTGGTGTTTGAATAAACTTCAAACTGAAGACTTGATAACATCGCTCCATCTAAAACAAATAACTCTGGTACCTGACTAACATAGGTCTCAAATTCACAGTTCTACTTATGCATATAGTTTTCAAAGGGTCTTTTTATTTTTTTATTTTTTTACTTTTTATTGGTTCTTTGTGGATTTCACATCATGCACCACAATCCCACTCATCTCCCTGTCTTCTTGTACCGGCCCTTGCAACCTGCCCCCACCAAAAGAAAAAAAAAAAGGTCTTGTTGTGGAAGCTGTAGTGTGTTATAGTGTGTACCACAATATAGTCTTTTGTACGCACTTCTTTGCTTGTAAATGTTCATTGCAATGAGTCACTGGTCTGGTTCAAGGCCTCTGGCTTCTGCTATAATTATCAATACTGGAACGTCTCTGGGCCTCCTCTTGGATATCTCATGGCTGTCTTGTGTCATGGAGATCCTGCATCTTTGGATCTATAGAACTGGTCCCTTCACACATGGCAGCATTGATAGGATAGATGTTGGGATGGGCCGAACAAAGCCCTGGATCTGGGACTGGGAGGTATCTGGATGGTCTGCTTACCAGCTCTCCTGCACCACTGGAGTGAGCTCTCGAGCCCTGCCCTGGCTAGTTCATCTGCAGCCTGCAAGGGGTAGAGCCAGTTCTCCTGTTCTTAGGCCCTCAGGCCAGCTCTCACACTCAAGACATCAGGGCGAGCTCCATTGTGTTGCCCCAGGCAAGGTACAGAGCCCACTCTCCCAGGCCCACCTCTCCCACATTCATCCTCAGCTCACCTACACCCCTGCCAGTAGAAGTTTGTTTTTTAAGTGGGTTTTAAAAAATATTTTTGAAGACTTGACACAATTTGAAAAATTTAGGTATATCACATGACCTAGAAGTATGGAAAATGTTGGTAAAAGTCAGTTCACAGTAAAATATATGTAGAAAACAGTTTATTTTTCTCATGTGCTATCAAAAAAAAAAAAAAAACCCACCCTACAGGAAACTACTATGAAAAATTACAAAATATTCACAACCTATGAATGTAGTCCTGACCATATACTATACCTCGAAACATCAAAGGAACTGCAAAAAAAAAAAAAAGAAAAAAAAATCTAAAATCAACTCTAGTATGCACTGTGCCTCTGCAACAAGTCTCCTCCTGCTGCCATGGTGGTGAGCTCTGACACAGGAACGATCCCTAATCATCACCAAGTGAATAATTTGTCTCTCCAGTAAATTGCACATCACAGCAAAGAGCAATCTCCTGTGCTTCTCACATTTTAACTCTCTGTGATGCCTCCAACTCTGAAATGCGTGCTACGCCCCTGTTTAAGTTATTGATGAGGATGGTGATTGACAGCAGGCTATTAGAAATCAAATGAGGGGGTGGCCAAAAGTTACTCGCAGGTTTTTGACTGCTTGGGCAAGCATGATTTCCCCCTGAGTTGTCCAAAGCCAAATTGAAACCTCACTCCGACTCTTTAAAAGATTTGTTTGCTTGTTTGTTTTGCCTGTGTGCATGCGTCTGTGTGTATGTCTGTGTGCTGTGTCTGTGTACATCACAAGCATGCAGGTGCCCCCAGAGGCAAGAAGAAGGTGTTAGATTCCTGGGTTTAGAGTTACAGGCAACCTGTTGTAAGCTGCCCAGCATGGGTGGCGAGGCCAAGTCTGCTGAAGAATAGTACTCATCTGCTGGCTCCAGCCCCTTAATGCTCTTTGGCCACTATAAAGCACACTCTGTTGGAACTTTAAAAATATGCCCCACTCTTTGGAAGCCAAATTGGGTCCTCTGACTAATACATTCTGAGTCTGTATGTGGCTGGTGGAGAACGACAGGATGGTTCTATTAAAGCGGAGTGAGGGAAGGAAACAGTGAAGGAGGTTAACATTGTGGGGCAGGGCAGGGATAGAAGAAGAAAGGGCCCAAGGAAAGTCTTCTTTTCATATGCTCTGTTTTTAAATCTCTTCATAGTCTCTCTTTTTAAGTGTTTTTCTTTTCCATTTAATATTTGTCTTAAATTTCAAAAAAAATTCTGTCCCATCTTTTTTTCCAATTGACTTATTTTTTATTAAAAATGTTTTCATACAATATATTTGATCATATCCTTCTCCCTTCCTCACCTCCTCCCAGATCCTCCCACCTATCCAATTTCAATTCTTTCTCTTTGTCTTAATTACTTATTTGTGTTGTGTGAGTGTACGTGTACACACACACACACACACACACACACACACACACACACACACACACACGAAAGTCAAAGGAAAACATACAGGAGTCAGTTCTGTTTTTTTTTTTTTAATATCCTGGGACCAGATTGATCTCTGGCTTTTCGGGCATGGAGGCCAGCATCTTCATCCTCTGAGCTAGCTCAGCAGCCAGCATCTTCATCCTCTGAGCTAGCTCAGCAGCCAGCATCTTCATCCTCTGAGCTAGCTCAGCAGCTCTCTATCCCCCTTTCATGCCACATGCCTTTGTTTTTGCTTCTTTATCTAGCTGACATCACATATTTACCATGCTCATTCTTCTCTAAGAACAGAGTCCCTGGACCCATTGCCACTCTGGGAAGATGCTGTTGCTTCCTGTGTTTTCTTTCTCTTAGTTACTCCACACAAAATCTTTCTCTACTTATCATCTAAAGCCCCCACGAGGACTTCCATACCTGATTGTCAGACATAGGCAGAAACCTGGAACTCCATCCTTGCCCTGTGCTTCATGCAGTACTGTCTTCTGCATGGCATGCTGTCCCCCACCATTCCTGTCATCTGGTTCTATGTCCCATTGTGTTTTTAAGAAGCCACCTACTGGAACTTTAGGTGAGAGAAGCATGGGAGAATGGGAAAATAGAAGTATCCAGAGGGTCCTAGAAACCTACAAGAAGAACATTATGACAGGCAGTTCTGGGCCCAGGGGTCCTGCTCAAACTATGGCACCAGCCAAGGACTATACGTGCAGTAAATATTGAGCCCTGACCCAGATCTAGCCAATGGACAGGACATTCTCCACAGGTGAGTGAAGAGTGGGGACTCATTTTCACACGAACACTGTTGCCCCATATTTGACCACGTCCCCTTGAAGGGGGGCCTGGTGGCACTCAGAGGAAGGATAGCAGGCTACTAAGAAGAGACTTGATACCCTATGAACATATATACAGGGGGAGGAGGTCCCCCTCAGTCACAGTCATAGGGGAGGGGTGTAGGGGGAAAGCAGGAGGGATGGAGGAATGGGAGGATACAAGGGATGGGATAATCATTGAGATGTAATATGAATGAATTAATGAAATCATAAAAGAAGAAGCCACCATTTCCCCTCCCTCACTTCCCCAGACTCTGAAAAAAGCCTTTAAAATGTCCATTTCTTGCCCTCTTTCTTCCTCTACTTGTAGCTTTGCTGTCTTAGCTCCTGTTGATGACTCCATCTGCTCCTGAATCATTCTAGCTTTTTCTTCACAACCACAATAGACATATTTAGTGAGCACAAGACCCAGCCCACTACTTGTATGATCTCTGTGTGCTCCACCAAACTTCTTGTGTCTTGGAAATCCCTTCGCCTTCCTTTATTTCTGTGCCTCAGCTGTTCCCCTTGACTCTACCGGTGTCACTCAGCTGCTGAGTCAGCTATTCTGGCCACCATGGTTCAGGTGGCAGGGGCTCCTACAGGTGGGGTGTGGGTTACACATTGCACAATTTCCGAAGAAAGCATCTGCCACTGTGGTGTTGAGCCCAAATCTCATGTACTTCAAACACTGTCAGTCTCTGTCTCTTCCCTGAACTTAAGGCTGTAGCTGGGGTGCCCTGAGATATCCACAGGACTGCCAAGTTCTGGACACAGCATCTTCCTCGGGTTGGGTCACTGGGGTGATGGGATAGTTGGCGATTTGATGACATCCCAGTCCTCACAAAGCAGGTCTGCTGGAGTTCTCCGTCCCACTGGTATTTTGGGGATAAGACAAAAACAAAAGCTAACAGTTTTTCTTCTCTGTGCCTGGAGATAAAAGGTTACTTGTAACCAATGCCTAAATGCCACTCCCTAGTAATTCTACATCATAAAACCAAGTTGTAGAAGTCAAGACTGGATCCTTGTCTGCTAGGCTTGTCAAAGCCAAGTACCTTCCTGTGGCTGAAGCAACTGAAATCCTCCACTGTTCGGAAGGCCAAGGTCTTTAAGGCCAAGGCAAGATCAAGGTCAAGACATCAGCAGACTGCCTTCTGTCACTTTGGCTTATGCATGTCCATTTGTCCCTCTCTGCACTTGTTTTCCTTCTATGTGTCCTTGTCCCCATCTCCTCTTCTCACAAAAAACGTACTTTATTTTGGATTCAAATCCAACCTAATGATCTTATTTTAGCTTTACCTTTTTTGAAGATTCTGTGTCTAAATATGGTCACAGTCTGTACTAACGAGGTTAGGCCATTGATGTAGGCATCTGGAACCGCACACAGATCTCTGGAGTGAGTGGCTTCTCTTTTCTTGCTTGCATCAAAATTGAGTGGCCTTGTGTACACCTGTGGACATTTTCTGGAATCCCAGCCCATCGTGGCATGACAATTCTCATCACCTTCAGCCTGTAGTTACCGTGATGGTTTATGGTTTGTATTGGGTCGGGAACTTACTGTCTTTCACAGGGTTGACACTATGTCTTTGCGACACCCTGACAGAACCTCTGGCAGTGTTAAGCTTCATTGCCGGGCCTTCTGTGTCAAACACTGGCTTTTACTGGAGTCTCCTCTCTATAGTCATCAGTGTCCACATGGTAGAAAGCCAAATGCAAAAAGAAACACTTTTAGCTGAAATGAAAAGAAGTAATTGTGATTTATAGTTTATTGGCTTTGTCCTTTGCTTGCTCACCTTGCAGAGGTCAGGGGAACAAACTCAACGCCATGAATAGAGCAAGTTAGGCACATAGCCCCATCTTTTGGTTCCTTGAGACAGATTCTTGCTATGTATCCCAGATTGACTCTGAGCACAGAATCCTGATGCTTCTTCTGTCTGAATGCTCAGATCCCAGGTACACATCATACACCTGATTTTACTAACTTATTTTCATGTCCACAGAGGGCATTATCTAAGAGTGACATGATTCTTATTCAGTTTACTAAAGATGAACAAATCATGCCCAAGTAAGGATATTCTCATACAATCTAAGGTAAGAAGAGATAGTTACAACCTTTTCCAAAGATTGCACTGAAAAATGTCTTCAGCAGAAATTCAATACAGTGGTTGTTCAGCTTTTAGCAATCCAGGAGTTTAGAAGGTTGCATTACAGTGCAAGGATCCTGGGCTGGAGCAATGTGTCAGCAGTCAATAATGCTTGTTTACTGTTCTTGGAGAATTCAGTTCCCAGCATCCATGACAAGCAGCTCATAGCTTCCTATAACTCATCTCAGGGGGGATCTGACGGCCTCCCCTCACCTCCATGGGCACCGTCATACATACAGCATATACTTACCCAGAGATACACACATAGAAAGAATAGAAATACAATAAATACAACAAATAGAAAGAAAAAGAAATCTTTTTGAAAAGAAAAGTTAAAACAGTCCTGCTGCCTTTTGAAATGGAAAAAAAGTTACTAAATCTGCTCGACAAAATGAACCTTTTGTGTATTTCAGGACCATAGGAGATATTTAGTGTCTGCAGTTTGAACCACACTGACATAGGCATTTGGCCATGCTAGTCTGGCAAACCTGTTGCAGGACCACTTGCTAAAATGGTGGCTGTGGATCTCAACTAATTCAAACTAAACCAAACGAGACTAGAAGTTAAAAAAATAAATAAATAAAAGTTTAGTATAATAAGCCCCATGGTTATAGCAAGTGTTAATCAAAGGGAATTTGTTGGTCTCCTTCTTGTTCTTATTTAGAAACAGGGTCTCTCTGGGTAGTCTTAGCAGGCCTGGACTCACTTTGTAGACCAGGCTGTTCTTGAACTCACGGAGATCCACCTGCCTTTGCCTCCCTGAGTGCTGAGATTACAGGTGTGTGCCACCACAACCAGCGAAAGGGAATTTTTTAAATTAGTGAATTCAATGAAATACAAAGAAATGTTTCCTAATAAGGACCAGTTGGCATAGTATGTTGAACTTACTAAACCACTGTAAAAACAAACAAACAAAAAGACCAAAAATGCATGGAAAGATCTAAATTGTTCAGAAGAACCAGAAAGCTCTTTTTTAAAGATTATTATAATAATTCATATGCTCAATACTTTAAATTTAATATACATGAAATTAGATTTTTAAAAGAATTAAAACAAATCGATTTAAAATTGAGGAGTGCTAAAAGAAAAACAAGACGTTTACAACGTAAGTTAAGGCCATAATGTACACAGCTGTAAAATTGGCAAAAGAAACTAAAATTTGGGAGTGTGGGAGGAAGTTGGCAAAGCTGGAAGCAATCTGAAAAGATCTGAAAAAAGTTAATAAAGTAGATGAAGATGGGCTGACAGTGAGGAAACTGCCAGCTAGTGACAAGACATGCCTTAATAGTAACTTGAACATTTTATTAGAAGACTAACCCTCCATCTAACCATGCAGATGTCCAATATGCCTTCAGATCTCTGTTGTGGGAGAGACGGCTTATATGTGTGTTATGCTCCAAGAGTTGTGAAAACCCTTGATAAGTTCCTCCAAGGGAGGTTTCTTGATCACTAACTGAACTCCATTGATCCAAATGTCTAATTTCCATTTTTAAAAACTTTAATATCAGTCTGCATCATGGCCAGCTGTACCCTTATTTCCCCTGGGCTTTCACTTATTGTCAGAGTTTGTTTAATCTTTACCAATCTGAACTCTAACAAAGGACCTGTTGTTGCTCCCATCACTGGCATACGTTTGGGTTTGGTTGCCGTTCAGGTTGGGTGTCACACACACACACACACACACACACACACACACACTCCCCCACCCCTGCCAACACACACACATCTTAGCACTGGGTATTTACTGTTTTGCAAGTTGCTTATGTGAAGTCTTCCCCATCTTTCCCACTGGGATGCTTGTCATTTTCTTGTTAGAAAACCTTGTGTGTGTGTGTGTGTGTGTGTGTGTGTGAGAGAGAGAGAGAGAGAGAGAGAGAGAGAGAGAGAGAGAGAGAGAGAACTGGAGATTCTGGTTGTTGGTCAGGTGTCTTGGAATTAGCTCTATCACAAATATCTCTAATGAATTATAATATGTGTTTCTTACCAGAGGAGTAAGAGTCAGTGTCATTTTTGGCCCTAGACTTTAACTAGATGGGAAGACCAGAAGCGTCTAGTCAATGGAAGTGTCCACCTAGGGCCTATTGTTCCAGCTCACCACAACATTTAAGATGCAATCCAAAGAGCAGGGGAGTGGCTAGAGCAGGTGACTTTTATGGCACTCCCAGTCCTGAGTGTAGGAGTTTGTGAGGGAGACAAATATTTAACTTTACGACAACAAGCTACTGCACCTGTGATAACAGGAGAGGAATTGATGCCTTGCATAGAGAAAGAGAGGGAGGATGAAGATGAGGAGGAGGAGAGGGAGAAGCAGGAAGAAGAAGGAAAAGGAGGCAGAAGAGGAAGGAAAGAACAGGAGAGTAAGTCAGGGAGAGGAGAGACTAAGAAGCCATATGCAGAGGTGTGTACCCACGGGTCTGCATGGTTCTATATGTGTATATACAAGCCTAGGAAAGAGAGAGAGAGAACACAGTCTGAGAATGGCTAAGTATTTACACTTCTGCACATGAGAATATGGTTTTTTTTTTCCAGTGTGATAAGAAGGTGAAGGCAGAAGGTCAGAAGAAGAACAGAACATGACTATCACAGATGAGAAATGAAAAGGTGAACAAATGAACAAGGAGACAGACAATGCAGAAGCGGACAGTGACACCTTGTCCCACGTCCTCCTGTTTTTAGTGTGTTTTCCTTTTGAGTCACCTAGATCCTTGCATCAGCACTCCCCTACCTTCTACAAAGAGGCGGTATTTATAGTGGATAACGCTATCAGCAGTTCTCCTTAGTAGTGTGGACATTGGCTCCAGGATGTATATGTGAGTGTGTGTATTGTTTTCCAATGCTATCCAATGAGTATGATTATTAATCCCACTTTACAGATAAGAAACTAAGACACAGAAAAGTTAAATAAATTGCTCAAGGTCACACAACTAGTAACAGCAGAGCTGAGACTCAATTTCAAAGAGGCAGACTTCAGAATCCAGCCCCCACACTCTGGCTGAGCCACGGCAGCAAAGGGCTTGGCAGGCCGCAGTAGACAAGAGTTTAAATCAATACACTTACTTAGAAGGTGTCTGTGCTTCTGGGAGAACCACTTCTTGGCTAGAGTCTCTATCTCTTCGTTTATAAAATGACAGTGAAGTCGGCCTAGGAGAATAGAGAAGAAAAGTCATTTGGGACTTGTCTAATGCCATGAAGGGGCAACTCTTATAAAGGAAAGCATTTAACTGGGGCTGGCTTACAGTTCGGGGGTTTAGTCCATTATCATCATGGTGGGAGGCATGGCTAAGTGCAGGCCGACATGGCACTGGAGAAGGAACTGAGAGTTCCATATCTGGACTGGCAGGCAGCCAGAAGAGAGTCAAACACTGGGCCTGGCTTGAGCATTTGAAACATCAGAGCCCACCCCAAGTGACATACTTCCTCCAACAAGGCCGCACCTACTCCCACAGGGTTATACCTCAACATAGTGCCTTTCCCCTTGGGTCCATGGGGGACATTGTCATTCAAATCAGCACAGGGCTGAATCTTGGGAAATGCTAAATCACTCCCTGACTCTCTTATCTGCATTAGACACAAATAGAAAAGCATGGTACTGATGGTAGATGGGCACTACAGCGTTTACTAAAGACAGTTAAACCACTGCCCCTTGGTCAATGCCATGCCCCTTAGAAAAGGGACAGACTCACAGAGCAAAATCCTAGAATGAAAGCTAAAGCCTGGACGGTCCCTGGTGTTCGACTCCCGCCGGGGCTTCGGAAGACGGCAGTGGTCATGGCGATGTTTGAGCAGATGAGAGCGAACGTGGGCAAGTTGCTGAAGGGTATCGACAGGTATAATCCAGAGAACTTGGCTACCCTGGAGCGGTATGTGGAGACACAGGCCAAGGAAAATGCCTATGTCCTGGAGGCCAACCTAGCCGTCCTGAAACTGTACCAGTTCAACCCAGCCTTCTTTCAGACCACAGTAACCGCCCAGATCCTGCTGAAGGCCCTCACCAACCTGCCCCACACCGACTTCACTCTGTGCAAGTGCATGATTGACCAGGCACACCAAGAAGAGCGGCCCATCCGACAAATCCTGTACCTTGGTGACCTCCTGGAGACCTGCTACTTCAAAGCCTTCTGGCAAGCCCTGGATGAAAACATGGACCTGCTGGAAGGCATAACTGGCTTTGAAGACTCTGTCCGAAAATTTATCTGCCACGTGGTGGGCATCACGTACCAGCGCATCGACCGCTGGCTGCTGGCGGAGGTGCTTGGAGAGCTGACCGACAGCCAGCTGAAGGCGTGGATGAGCAAGTACGGCTGGAGCGCCGACGAGTCCGGGCAGATCTTCATCTGTAGCCAGGAGGAGAGCATTAAGCCCAAGAACATCGTGGAGAAGACCGACTTTGACACTGTGTCCAGCATCATGGCCTCCTCCCAGTAACTGCGTGTGCATTTAATAAAGCTGTGTTCACTCCAAAAAAGAAAAAGAAAAAAGAAAGCTAAAGCCTGACATGACCCACAGGAGCATGTGGGGTGACTCAGTCACTCGTTCCTGAAGAAACTGCTCTCCTGCGCATAGAGCTTCTGCATTTGGCAGACATAGGCTAAGTGACAAAGAAGTCATGAAGAGTTTTGACTCCTGATAAAACTCTCGGGTTTTTTGCTCAGGTCTTGATAAGTCACGAGTGACACAAATAAGTGCTGTAAAAGCCCTAGATGGACTCACAATGGCACCTCCTCCACAGGGTGGGGGTGACCCTGGGTCTACCTGCTACTTAGTTCCTTCATGCGTATCTGGAGCAGAGACATGTTCAGAGCCACCATTTTCAGGGCCTGCTAGGGAAGCAGATCACAGGAAGGGCTGAAGGGAGGATGTCCTCTTCAGCCTCTGCTGCCATGTTATCTGCAGACATGCTCGACATGAAGGATTGCAGATACAGCTGTCTTCCTACACAGCCCTTTAGGAGAGAGATAGAGCTGTCCTTTCAGCTGGCCAACTCCATGTAGTTAGTCACCAGTGATGTCTCATGGGGACACTGAGAAAGGGTGTTTTGGGAACAGGGAACAGAGGGTAACTGTTTATCTTATTTTTATTGATTTTATTTGTGTGTTGCAAGTGGTGTATGAACAAGTGTTGTATGTGTGCATGAACTCATGGGTGTGTATGCATAAGTTAGAGTAGACGATATCTTCTTCGACTGCTTGGCACCTTTCTTATTTTTTAAATATTCACTTTGTGGGGTTTGAATAAAACTTGGGTCTCCTACAAGAGCAGTACCTGCTCTTACCATATTTCAGGTCCCTCCATCTATTTTTTTTTTTTTTTTTTTTTTTTTTGAGACAAGGTCTATCACTGAGCCTAAAACTTGATGTTTTAACTAGCCAGCAAGCTTCCAGGATTTGCCTGTCTCCATCTCTAGGTGCCATGGTTACAGGCATTTGAGTCTTATTGGACATTCTATGGGAGTGCTTGGGATTTGAACTCAGGTCCTCTTGCTTTCCCAGCAAGCACTCTTAGCCACATATCCATTCCCCAGGCTCTAAAAAGTGGTTTCAGTGATTAAGAGAATAAGGTGACTCCTGTGTATTGACAGCAGCCTATTCTCTAGGCCACGTTAAAATCATCCTTTAAAACATTCCAGTATTTAATACAGTATAACCAAGGGCTGTCAAGACAGCTCAGCTAGTAAAATTGCTTGCTATGCAAGCTCAGTGACATGAATTCAATTGCAGGAACCATGTTGGAAAGAGAATCAGCTCCTGAAATTTGTCCTCTGACTGCTACATGCATGCCTTGTTGTGTTTGAGTATGTAGTCATGCAGAAACACACACACAC
>OU015744.1:18784215-18800594 GCA_907169655.1 Acomys percivali | reverse complement strand
TGTGTGTGTGTGTGTGTGTGTGTGTGTGTGTGTGTGTGTGTGTGTGTGTGTGTGTGAGCAGGCAGAGTGGAGAGGTCCTCATGTCCTCGGACACTGTGCGCAACTGGTTTCCCTGCAGCTCCTCAAGGACTGTGGCTCCACTGGGGTGGATGCTCTGGCTGTTGATGGGGCCTCTCTTCCTCCCATGACAGCCTGTCTCAACACTGTCAATTCCTCTTCCATGCTGACAATGAGCAGACATGATGGCAGGCTGCTCACTTAACGACTTCACTGATGACATGCAGGTGTGCACGGGTGGTGCTGTACTCGGCAGGCTTGAAGCTTTCGTGTTCTCCTGGGTGGCTGGAGGGCCGGCTCCATTAGTTTTGGAGCCTTGTGAGAATATATAAAACTGTTCTGGGTGTTTGCCAGTTTGAGATGAGCAATATATGCTTGTAATGAATCCCTGACTTATAATTTTCAAGACAATGTTAAGGATATGTTAGGTCACTTCATCTAACAAACGGAAATGCGTGGAGGCTGTGCTTTCAGCGAGAAGCACTTGAGAAAGTCAATCAATGCTTCATGTGGAATAATAACAGTATTGTTTTTTATCACTTTCTAACAAACAGTGCAAGCACAAGACCAAAGCGTCCATAACAGAACTGCTTCACGCATTTCATGAGATTTTCCTCATCCTCCTTGAGTTGTGTGAGACAGTGGAACTGAGCACATACCAACACTGGAATGAAATGATCCTGACTGGAACATCAGCTTCTACCAGCATCCTTCAAGTCAGTCTTCCAATATGTCACACTTGGAGGGGTGATGGTAGGGCTGAGATTTAAAATCAAACAAAACCTGGCTCACAATACCTGCTCAAGAATAGTGAGAGTTACTAATGGAACTTAAAGCCAAAAGGAGATGAAGGGATTTTCCTTAAGATTACAGAAAGTATAGGAACAGGCCTGGAAGTCTCAGGCAAGCCTTGAGATCTCCTGTCCACAGCTGTGTGCAGCAGATACTATCTCCTGGATGGTGCCTTTATATATGGTGATTGAGCGATCCGATCCTTTCTGGTCATTCTGTTGTCTGCTCCACAGATTACCACCTCTAGGGCCACCTTTCGCTGCACTTGTTTGCTCTCTGTACTAATTGTCATTGTGGGTGTCTAATGTCCATAGTGCACTGAAAGCCCATGCAGACTTGGTGTCTGTTGGCACCTACGTAGCCTTTGCCTGCAGTGTACCAGTTCCAAAATGGAAGTGGATGAGGGGACCTTGGAGAATGAGTTAGCTTGCTCAGTTTCCATAACCAAGAAGCTATATTCAAAGACTGCAGACTAATGCAAGCCCAGGCTTACTTTACCCAACTAGCAAACAGTTATTGTATGTCTCTTACATGATAAGGATAGAATGGGGAAGGGTACAGGAACTGTAAGAGGGAAGGTCTCAGTGGCCTGGGCACAATGGTAGACATTTCATAAGAACTGTTCTTCCATCCTCTCCTATTTTACACATAATGAGATAGAACCTCAAAAGACCTTGCATTCAAACCTAGGATTGCTAACTCCTGAGCAGGTAAAGAGCAATTTTATGGGTGGCAATGATGGCTATGTAAGTGAAAGAAATGTCCATCGCAGGGTCCCTGGAAGACAAGAAGACCCATCTCACTCCCACTTGAAGGGCATTATGACCTTTGTCCTTAACACAGTGAGGCTCTTCATCTCTGTCCTGAACCCATCTCTTCCATGACTATGAGGTCCTCCTGTTTCCCATCTCACCCTTGCCATTCTGTCTTAGTCTTCTTCTAAATGTCCTACTGTGTCACTGTTTGTACTGCTGGCCCTCTCTAGTTCCCATGGAGTCCATTCATATGTGACACTGAAGATAATTCATGACCAACTGTGGAAAATCATATCCAGAGAGGCAGGATGGGACAGTCCCATGGTTGAATGCGTAGACCAAGGACTCAGACTTACAGTGAGTAGCCTGGCTATGCCCTCCACTAGCCCTGCATTGGTTTCCCCATCAACAAAAAAAGATATGAACCATGGTACATATAACATTCAGTTCTGATGAGAATGAGCTATGTTAAGGAAGATGCAATAACTCAAACACAGCCCATGACATAGTTTTTCCCAGCAACCATTCCAACTACAGAAGGGCATTTGGATTTCTGTTCCTACACCACATGATCAGTTTCCTGATGCTGCCTCTCTGACTTAGTTTGGAAACATAAACATGTGCTCTGCCCCAGGTTATCAACTCCACCTTTCATTCTATTGTCATATGACTTCCCGCCATGCATACGTCTACAGTTCCAGCATCAGTAGACTTGACTCAGGATACTTTTGTTTTGATGGCCTCTGCCCCATATAGTTCATATTATCTGACTGATTTCTGCAGCGGTCTATCGCTCCACTTGTGACCCAGGATAAGAAATTCTGAAAGGCCCTCTATCCTTCAGCTTCCCCTTACACAGCACTGGCTGGAATGTCTCTACAGAGACTGTAGTATAACTTACCACTCCTTCCAAATTCTATCTTCCCTTCCTTGTCCATGTCCCAGAAGTTAAACCTACTACCTGCTGACCTCACCTCCACGTCTGCATCCTGTGGAGACTCTTTTACAGGAGACTGGTGGGCACAGTAGTGATCTGTGAAGTGGGGTGCCAACAGCAATGAAAGTCACCAGGACTGATTCCCCAATTGAAAAGCTACTGTGGGCTGAAGAAGCATCTCTATATTTTCCAGATAAGGCTTCATAAATGTAGGCAGATCTGGACCATATATAGCAGACACCCTGGGAATGCAGATCTCCTCACTCTGCCAATGGAGACCTGGAAACTATGGAGAGGGAAGACAGACCCACCTTAAACCATTCAAAATGCTGATTGCCAGAATTCCCAGGGCTCATCAGAAATGATGTCCACTTTTCCGACACAAATGATCCTATGAGTAATCTTCTCAGAACAGGGAGGCTGTCATCGGGTGCTATGGCTATGTTAGGACCTTTCTGCAGCTGGAAATTGTCTCAGTTTAACCAACCAACTCAGCCCATGCCTACTGCTGAAACTGGAGCAAGCAGGTTCCTGGTAGGTAACTGCCAGCTGGAGAGGTAATCTTTCCCTGGCTAGAATCCTGGAGAAGCAGCCTGCTGTATAAATTGGTGGCATTGCTGATTGGTGTAAAACAGGACCTCCTTCAGAATGGGCAGGGGCTGGAGAGATGCTCAATTGGGAAAGTGCCTGCCATGCAAATTCAGATCCCTAGCAACCACCTAGAGATGGCTGTGTGTCTGCCTTCACGTGATCTAGCATAGGTAGACACACCCACACAAATACATACAAAGAATACACGCACAAAGAGCCAGCAAATATCTCTCAGTGCTCACAGCAGGGCAGCTGTGCTTGGAATATCCTCCTGGGAAAGCTTTCACATTTTTGGAGTCAATAGCATCCCACACTTGTTGCACATCTGTTAGGGATCCATTCATGAAAAAAAAAAAAAAAAAAAAGGAAGAGGGTGAAATAAGACAAGCCTTTCTGGAGAGGACTGTACAGCCAGTCAAGTTAATCTGCTTCTTGAACCTTTCCAGAAAGCCCTGGAGGAAAAAAATCACAATGGGCATGAGGTCATCTGCTCATGGCATCACCTCTGCCACTAGAATGTATTGTCATTTGCTAATGTGGTGTTGTTGCAACTCAAAGAAACAGCTCGTTCTCTGAGATGTTGTGTTGAGTCATTTCACTCCCACAGTCCTCTGGGAGTGGAGTTGAAGCTTGTGGTTATTGGATGCACTTCCTTTGGGGTGGGGGATGGGGGTGGGGGTGGGGGGGCTGGGGGCGGTGGGGGCAGGGGTGTTGCAGGGGCGGGGCTCAGCAGGCAGGAGTTACTCTCTTCTTGGTTCTGTTTTAATGTGGGCCTGGATGCACAAGGCTAGTTCTGCGGCAGCATGTGTAACATCCCTCCATTTTATTTCTGAAGACTATGTTAGCCCCGAACAAATCTTGAGTAATTCAGAAAACTTTGCAGCCATCGAAATAGCAAGAAATAAAAGAAGCCGTGTCTGTTCTCATGCCACATACCTTCTATGGGCAATCGTCTGTGTTCATCACAGCAAGGGACATGCACAAAAGCTGTAGAGATGAGCTGATGGCTGTCCCAAGGAAAAATGCTCATAAAGCGATGCGATCGGATTGAGCGTCCATTCTCGGTCTGTCCTCTGGCTCCAGGTGCTAGTGTCAGAAGTTACACCACAAACCGGACAAAATCCCCTTGCATGTACAACTGGGCGTTCAGTTGGCATGTCACAACTGACACTGTTGGTGCCCAAGGACACCACTCGTCCGCATCAGGTCATCTGGTACTTGGTGGGTAGGTATGACATGACTCTCCCTGGTACTGCATATCAATCTTCATGGTTCCTGCTTCCTCCCTGGAAAACAGCCTGGGAGGAGGAGGAAAGCCTCCAAACTATGGATAAGGCTGCCTTTCTTGAAATAAAGGACCTCGCTTCTCTTCTTCTTCCTCCTCCTCCTCCTCCTCTTCCTCCTCTTCCTCCTTCTCTCTTCCTTCTTCTGTGCTGGAGAATAATGAGCCAACACTTAATGTGACATTTTATTTGGTTTGAAGCATATAGTTTTGAACTCACACATCATATATGAGGTTATGATTGGTTTATAGTAGAAAAGCCTCTTAGGTACATAATTATCAAAATTATCTTTTCTCAAAAGGAAAGTTGTTATGTTTTTGTACCTGTTACAGTGACAATTTTTGTAATGATACATAGAGCTTGTTTTGTGAAAAAAATTTTTTTTCTGGAGACTTTTCATACAAGGCAAGTTTGCTAGACAAAAATTCACTTGATGAAACAGACTTTTGTGTTTCAAATTAACCATGATATTTAATCTAAGAAAGTACATATAAAATATTATTAACAAAAATGTCACTTGTAAGATACAGTAATAGCTCGGTGGCTTAAAACCCTGACCACAAAGCCAGGCTGGCTGTGATGACTTTATACTGAGCAGCTCTAATCATCTGCCTTTCATTAAACTAGGACTAATTCTGATAATGCCTGAGTCACAGAGGAGGATTAAATATGTAAGTACTAGGAAAGCCCTTAAAGCAATGCCTAGCAATCAGAAAGTTTCAAACAAGTGTTTGTTAAGTAAATTAATATGTTTCAAAAGCACAACTGTTTCAGATATTAAGGCAAATATATGCATCACATCTGTGTGCCATGCTAAGACGTCAGAGTGGGGATCTTCTAGTTTTTACATTATTATATTTGCCCACATATTCTACTTCTATAAATTTTTACCTTTACTTATTTATTTTATATTTATTTATTTATTAGTTTTACATTTATTTGTTATTTTTATATTTATTTATTATTTTTTTTATATTTATTTGGAGCGGTCATGGCACACAAATGGTGGTCAGAGGACAATTTGCAACAGTTGGTTCTCTTTATCTTCCAAGCGGGGCCTGAGAACCAAATTCATATCCTCAGGCTCAGCCACAAGTAGCTTCCCCCCTGAGCCCTCTACTACTCATACTTGATTTTTAGAAAAGAGCACTAAACATCTATTAGAATATTTCAGAGGGTGAGAATGTCATGCTTAGTGGCCATACATTCATCTAGCATGACAAAGGCTGTGGGTCTTGTCCCCAACATTATAAAATAAAAATAAACAAAATATGTTATAACTGTGCCATAAGGTGACCATGGGTGACCATAGGCAATGCCTTTACAAATATTTATATTGAGGGTTGCAGCATGCCTTGCTAAGATCCAGAACACAATGGTGCTTGCTTCAGTTACAACAGAGGGCTGGGTTCATTTATTTGCTTGAATGTTCTGCCTCTTTCTTCTCCCCATTAATACCTGAAAAATAAAAGATTCAGGGTGGGGTAGAAGAAAAAAGAGAGTTACAGAAAAAGAAAAGAAACTGAGATCACTAGTCTGAACTTAGGACATCGAAAGAATGAAGACACCCCAGGACTTGAGGGAGACAAGTCGCTTGCTTGAATTGTTGTCTTTTCTTCCTGTAAACTGCGGTGTTTTGTTGACATTTCTTTTTCCAGGGGAGACAGACAGAGGCAGACTTCTACCCTCACGTGTCCACTCACAAATAGGTTAAGATGAACCTAAATACGTCCAAAGGAGTACAACTGAGCGATTTGAGGGCTTGTTATGGAAAACAAATGAGATTTAGTTTCTCGCCTATGTTGAGATTGTGGAGAGTGTGATATAAAAATCCCCCACTTAAACACAGGGTTGCGAGGCTTGGCCAAGGAAAGGCTTCATTTGAGCCCTTGTCTAAATACTGGTTTTCATGGCCAACTTCTATTTACCTTCACTTGTCTAGTCTTTTCTCAGACACCGAAAAGGAACAAAATTATCTTTGCCACCTCTCACAAGATTGGTTCTTAGTTCTTTGGGGTTTTCTGTTTGTTTGGTTGGTTGCTTGGTTTGGATTGGTTTGGTTTGGTTGGTCACTTTCGTTTGTTGGTTTGCTTGTTTATTTGATGAATTTAAAACACATGCAAAATGTTTGTGACTTTGGGGCTAATTCAATATTTCTAAACATATTAAACAATGAAAATACAAAAGATAACAGAAAATCAGAAAGAAAAGGGTGGTGGAGAATTAAGGCAGTCCTAACCAAACTGGTACTGAGCAGGAAAAAAGAAAAAGAAAAATCAATATCTGTGTTTGATTTCTCTGGGTTGTCCTAACAGAGGTCTACCAACTGTGTGGCCTAATGCAAAGATGGTTCTTCCTGGATTCTGGAGTCTGGAAGCCTAGAATCAAGGGCTCGGGTGGACCCTGCTCTTTCCTAACTCCAGCAGAAATCTTTTCTGCCTTTCCCAGGTCCTGGTCGGGGTTGCAAATCCCGGGGTCCCTCAGATTGTCACGGTATCATTCATTTCTGTCACTGTCACTCTTCCGTGTCTGTCCTCTCATTCTTTTCCACCTTATAAGGGTACAAGGTGGGGCTCACCTTGTCCCAATATGCCCTCATCCTGACTAATTACACATGCATGATTCCCCCTTCAAATAAGTCATTTCTGAAGTGCTGCGGCTTAGTACATCGACACGTCTTTTTGAAAGACACAGTTCAACCCACCACATTGAGTAATAGTTATGACAAGCAAGACGGTGTATGTCCCCAAGGCACACAGCATCACTCAGGCTCCAAACACTGGCCTCTCCTTTCTTCTATAGACTGAGAATCTTCTTTAAGAAGTGAAAGCCCTTGACCGAGACCAGACAGCCAATAAACAGAGTCAGGGTTCAGATGAGGATTCCGGAGCCCAATACTTCACTGTAACATTAGGCAAAGGAAGGAGCTGAACACCTTCAACACGCACCTCCAGATGGGCACTCATGCTGCTGCATGTATGCACTTTGTGGCGCTGTCAGTGTCTTTAACTTTATCAAAGTTTCAAGTGGAACAAGAAGAATGGTGTACTGGCTGGGGGCACAAGAAGGACACTATCTTTAAAAGTTTGCTCTACTGGGAGTTCAGATCTCTCTCAAGACAATTACAAACCTCTCACTAGACTTATAACAAATAGCATGAAGATACTTAACATTAAATTGCTGCCTGATAAAATGCTTAGGTACATTATGACAAGCCAAAATAATATTTTATGGAACAAAATTTATAATACTCCATTCTTACATTCAATGGCATAGCATTTTTTTGCAATTCATGCTTTAAATAACTTATATGCCAATTTCAATTTCTAAGTATATAATTATACCACTGCACTTAAAATTATTTTAACTTGTTTATTATATATACGTGTGTGTGTGTGTGTGTGTGTGTGTGTGTGTGTGTGTGTGTGTGTATACCACATGCATATGATAGCCAGCAGAGGCCAGAAGAGAACGTCAGATCTCCTGGAACTGGAGTTACAAGCAATGTGAACCAACATTAAGAGCTGAAAACTGAACCCAAATCTTCCACAATGGCAGCAAGTGTTCTTAGCCACTGAGCCATCACATCAGCTCCCTCAATATTTTAATTCACTTGTATTACTGAATCGGTTTATTTTATATGGAAATTTCCCACTTTTGTAAGTAAAAAAAATCACATGCTAAAAGTAGAAAATTTCTTTTTAGATATATACTCAATTCAACATTGACATGTTTTAAATAAAAAATAATTGTATAAAATGTTTAAAGCAATATTCATTTTTCAAAATGCATGTATAGATGTTAATCTCCTCTGTGAAAAGAGCAGGCATGTGTCAGATTAGTCAGCAATAGAAGACTCCTTGTCTCTGTGTTATGTAGTGTCAGGCCACGCTGGACAGTTAGAGGATGTAGTTCGGCTGGTAGAGTGCATGCCTAGCATGTAGAAGGTCTTGGGTTTGATGACCAGGACTACATAAAGTGGATAAGATGGTCCATGGTCCAGCTCTGTAACTTTTGCACTTGGGAGGAACAGACAGGAGAATCAGGAGTTCATCATCATCCGTGTGTATATCATGAGTTCGAGGCCAGCCTGAGCTACAGAAGACCGTGTAGCAAAGCTAAAACCACTACAAATAAAACCAGAACAAAACAAGAAACAAACACCAGAAGATAAACTGAGGTCCAAATCAACACAGTGCAGTTCTTTTTCTTGGCCCTCATGCCAGCCAGTACTAAAAATCCCAGCTTATATGCGTACATATGCATATAGAAACTATTATATTTTCAGAGATCAAGTACAGCGCTAAATGCATGTTCTGCCACTGACCTATGCCCAGTCCAAGCTGGCTATGCACTGCCTCTAAGAGATTGACCATTTCATTCCTTGTCAAAGGTGTTTCTTTGACATGCTTACATAAATGTTTACTTTCAGAAACTATTCGAAGAGATCGCCAGAATGCATTTCTTTAATGGTATCATCAAATATATATATATATATGTGTGTGTGTGTGTGTGTGTGTGTGTGTGTTATCGAAGTAATAGCAAATGTGTTCAACAAATAGGTACCCAGCCTTGGCATGCTGTCCTAGCCACAGGCCTCATTATCTCATGGTGTGAGCTCTGAGTGTAAGCTTGAGGGAACCCAGAGACCCAGTTGCCTTTCTTGCTTTCTCCAACCAGTGCTCTTCCTCCTGGTGGCTGTAGGCAGGGCCCCTGAAATCTATTTGACCTCCCACATACTCACATGCCACCTTTGTTACCAGCGGCACAAAGCTGAATTGTAATATGTCCTTTTATTGGAGAAAGTCTAATTTTAGTCATCCCTTTGAAAGGTTATAGTCTTTTAAGTTCCTTCATTCAGCTCAGTACTTGTCAGCAAGAATTATGTTGGAGACATGGGGATAAGACTGCATGTACATTATGTATGTGTATATATATATATGTGATAATATATATATATATACACATACATATATATGATGCCATCCTGCCCTTTTCTATACCTGAGTACATAGGCAGAAAAGAAAGCTCAGCCATAAAGTTGATATGTATCAGGAAGTACCAGGACTACACAGAGCAGATGCCTAACCTAACCCTGTCAGTAAGAATTTGCTAGTTAGAGTAAACAAAAGGTAGTTCTTGGAGGGAAAGAGGACAAAAGCAACCTAATTCTTGAGATCTTATTAAAAACTGGAATCTGGCCTTGCAAGAGAAGCGACTGAGAACTCAGTGTAGACTCTGACCTGTATCCACTTGGATTGTTGGACAGAAGACTGAGAACTATGAGTAAATGTTTGGGGGGGCGGTGTATGATGTGTGCACATGAATGTGGGTTTATGATATGTTTATGCACGCATGTGTATGTTGTCATCCAACCCCTTTAAGGACAGTGTTAACCACTCTTTAGAGATGAGACAATGCAGTGACAGGACTGCAACTGGTTTGCTCATCAAAAAGCTTTTTTAAAAATTTTTTATTAATTTATTCTTGTTACATCTCAGTGGTTACCCCATCCCTTGTATCCTCCCATTCTTCCCTCCTTCCCATTTTCCCCTTATTCCCCTCCCCTATGACTGTTCCTCAGGGGAATTACCTCCCTCTGTATATGCTCATAAGTTATCAAGTCTCTTCTTGGCAACCTGCTGTCCTTCTGAGTGCCACCAGGTCTCCCCCTCCAGGGTACATGGTCAAATATGAGGCACCAAAGTTCGTGTGAAAGTCATACCCCACTCTCCACTCAACTGTGGAGAATGTTCTGTCCATTGGCTAGATCTGGGTAGGGGTTTAAAGTTTACCGCCTGTATTGTCCTTGGCTGGTGCCTTAGTTTGAGTGGGACCCCTGAGCCCAAATCTGCCCATCATAATGTTCTACTTGTGGTTTCTAGGACCCTCTGGACCTTATTCATAATAGCCAGAACATGGAAACAGCCTAAATGTCCCTCAGTAGAAGAATGGATAAAGAAACTGTGGTACATATACACTATGGAATACTACTCAGCTTTTAAAAACAAGGAATTCCCGAAATTTTTGGACAAATGGATTGAGCTAGGAATGAATCATGAGTGAGTTAACCCAGAAGCAGAAAGACTCAAGTGGTATATACTCACTTATATCTGCATACTATCCCAAGGGGCATGTCCCATGAAAGCCTTCACTTACCAGGAAACTGGGACAGAGGGGAGGACATCCTATTGGGACTCTAGATGAGAGAAGCATGGGAGAATAGCAAAAAGCTTTGGATGGCTCAGGAAAGAGTTGCAGTTCACAGAGTCCTTGCTTCACCCCAGTGAATCATGTTTCTTGGTCTAAGCACTACTGACAACTGGGGCAGTATAAATGCTTACCTCGGTCACTGTAGGTCATTTAGCGCCATCTTTGGCCTCTGTTCACTAGGTGTCAATAACAACGTTCCTCACCCCCTACTTAGGATACCCAAAACTTTCTCAGATACCAACAAATTTCTGAGAGCTCAATGTTGTGTCCTAGTTCCAAGATATTACACGAAATGACCCTATCTGTATACAAATCTTCCGAAAATGTAAATATCTATAGTTGTGATTATGCATATATAATGGTTTCATTTTTTGGATGTAAATTTATGTTTCCACCCATTTGCCCCCCTCTCTTTGTAAAATTTAATTATATATATATATTATATATATATATTTGAAGAACATTTGGGACACAAATCCATAAATCCATCTCTTTGAGGTCACTCAGTGAGTATCTTGAGGGTTTTTTTTTTTTTGTAAGCATATTGCCTTTTATGTTTTCAAATAGAAATAACACTGGACAAACCACATTATTAGGAGCATTGTCTAGATAGGAATGATGGCCCACATCTTTAATCTCAGCACTTAGGAGGCAGTTCACAGCTGGCATGTCTACCTAGCAAGTTCCAGGACAGCCATGGCTACATAGATTGACCCTGTCTGAGACAGACAGAGAAGCATAATCTATGCCATTATTTTGAAATGGCTTTAGAGACTATCACTCAAACATACATACATACATATATATATATATATATATATATATATATATATCACATATAAATATATCAAGCCTTTTTTTTAACATTTTTAATGTTTCTCTATTGGGAGTACATTATTATAAGAGTGTGTGTGTGTGTGTGTGTGTGTGTGTGTGTGTGTGTGTGTGTGTGTTCATGTCTGTGTGCTCCTATGTGAACAGGTATATGTTTAAGCCAGAGATCAATGTTGGTTGTCTTTTTTGATTTCCCTTAGCCATTTCTTTCTGTTTGTTTGTTTGTTTGTTTGAGACAGAGTTTCACTGAACCCACAACTCACAGACTCATCTTGGTTGCCAGCACACTTCAGCAATCCTCCTGCATTCATCACACAGTGCTGTACTTCAGGCATTCGTCTGCTACCTGGCTCTTTAAGTGGGTTCTTGGAATCTGAACTCAGGTCCCCATGTTCTCACAAGTACTTTCCTGGTGGAGCCATCTCTCCAGGCCAGTGCCTTTGCTGTAAGTGGTATGTTGTTGGATATTAGTGGATATCTCAGGTTATTTCTGAAACACAAACCCTCTAAGTTGAGATGGTGGGTGAAATAAGCTTATTGTCACACTGTCATACTGAGTTATACTGTTGGCAGAGAAAGTGAAAGAAATCATGTCCCTAACCCTTGCCAGCTTGAAGATGTTTGTTGTCACCTTTACCAATTTTGATAGTTAAGTGTTTTAATTATGCTATGATTTAATTTGCTAATTTATATTGTAAGATATTTAGCAGTTTTGCAACTTACTTGTATACATTGGAATTTTTGTAATTGAAAAAAAATCCCTAGGAATGTGAAATGTTTACTCAAATGCCATGTCATTTTTTTTCTCCCAAGTTTGTCCTTTCTTTTCATTGATAATAATATAATTGGTCTTTAAAATCAGGATAATGTCACAATCCAAAGAGTAATTGCTCTGTGATTTTAGATCAAATCCTGATGACTCCAAAACTTACTGGTGGGACTCCGGCATTGATGCTGAGCTGTCTCATCTGAGATTAGCGCTTTACTAAGGTCTCTCAGTAGGATACTTTCGCCATAAAAGGCCCACCCATTTTAAATCAGTCCTGTAGTGTTTGGTTACTGTTAGGTAGGACTTATTTTCCATTGTGTTTCCTAACTGGGTATTTTGCCATGTTCTCTCTTCTTTAATAAAATAAACACTAAAGTAAAAATTAGAAAATGAAAATGAAAGTGTATGTACTATTTTATAATGTAAAATGCCTCATTTAAACACCAATGACTGAAACTTAAGTAACTACTTATAAAATGATATAGGTTCTGAATTGTATGAAATTCAGAAGGTGGTAGAATATCGGCGTATACTGTATTGAGGGGATGGTTGATAGGTTAAAAACCAGAATTCGTTCAAGAAATCCATTTCATGAAGCTTCATTTACTTATAGTTCTGCCTCGTAGAGAATTTTTGGTGCCTAGACCTGACATTTTTTATAATTAGCGCAGTGGACACTTTATGTAAAGGACTGTGACTAAAAGGATTTCAGGAACTTGAAAGCAGTTTAGCCAGGCTAAGCGTTCCTTTTGCAATCTTTACACTCATAAATTGCCTGGCATTTGAATCCTTTTACTCTTCGTGTGGAGAGGAAAGATACAGCAGCTTCAGGTCCCTACCATGGTACAGTTTTATGGTATTTATTGCCTCTCAGAGAAGGTGTTTTAAATCACCAACAACCTATGTAACCTTGAATAAATCACTTTCTCTCTCTGGACTTGTTTCCCCACTCACGACAGGAGGCTAGAATCGATGCTTGTGCAATAAAACTCCCTTTCCCTCCAAAATTCCAAAACTGTGTTGCTCAATCCCTACTAAGTGTTCATACCCAGAAATGTATACTTTGCACATTCAGAATAGATGAATTCATATATCTATATATCAAGTGGATGGGACTAGAGAGATGGCTCAGTGGTTAAGAGCACTGGCTATTCCTCCAGAAGACCAGAGTTCAGTTCCCAGCACTTACATGGCAGCTCACAACTGTCTTTAACCCTAGTTCTAGGGGATCTGGCACCCCCACACAGACAGGTGCAGGCAAAACACCAAGGCCCATAAAATAAATATTAAATAAATTATTTTCAAAAGGAAATATAAAGCAAGAGGTTAAAAATCTTAAAGTCTCACTTCCCACTATGATTGATACAGTAGATGAGACCACGCCATCACTAAAACCTCTACCAAGATGGACAATGAATCATTCCAGAGACCAGAAGATGGTCCTTGGCAGCTAGATAAGTCATATGAGTGTGGGTTCATAATCCACTCTGCTGGAGGACAAATTTCCATCTACCCAGAAAACTAAGGATCCAGGCAGTGGGTGGCATAAAATATTAAAAACAGGATCACCTCAACATAGAGCAGAAGAATACAATTTAAAAGAGAGACTAAGATGACCAGCTTAAATCCAAGCATACTTTCCTTTGCAAATTGAATTACATTTTCCCCCCTGGTATTCAGCAGAGGTAGCAAAGTGGGGAGAGTTAGTCCTGGTCTTGCTCCCAGTCTTCAGGGGAAAGCTTTCAGCATTTCCCATTGGTCATGCCACTGACTGTGAGTTTTTCATTCATGGCCTTTGAAATCTGGAGAAAGCTGCTTTCTAACTCTAGCTATTTGAGTTCACAGACAGCAGTCTTTATGTATAAAACCCTGTGGTATCCACGAGCACACCTGCTCCAGCTGAAAACAAGTTTCTCAAATTTACTAGATGCAAAATCAGCATGCAGAAGTCAGCGTTGCATCTCTATATTATCAACGAACAATATCAAAAGAAGAAATTAAGATAATTCCACTTCAAATAGCATCAAAAGAATAAATATTAATACTTGAGTAGAAGTTTTAGCCCAAGAGGTATAAGTCATGTACAATGAAAATTATAAAAAAATCTGCTAGAAGAAACGAAGGAAAATGAAAATACCAGTCTGTGATGATGGATTAAAAGACATTATTGAGATAATAATACTCCCTGGGGTGATCTACAGATTTAGTGAAATTCCTATCAATATTTCAATGGCATTTTTACATAAACAGGAAGGTCTGTAGTATTGCTCTTTGCTCCTCCTGGGTTCCAGAAACATCAACATCTTCCTGTGCAGATCCACTCTCATCCGCAGGGTAAATGGATTTTACCATATTGGGCTCCTAATTATCATAGATGCCTTCAATTATAGCAAAGTATATATTGTTGCCATCCATGACCCTTCATTGGCCTCAACTCCATGATCTACATGTTCAAGTATGACTTTACCCATGGCAAGTTCCACAGTACAGTCAAGGTTCCTAAGGACAGGAAGCTTGTACTCAATTGGAAGGCCATCTCCATCTTCCAGGAAAGAGATCCCACCAACACCATATGGGATAATTCTCACCCCCAGTATGTGGTAGAGCATACTGGTGTATTCTTCACTACCATAAAGAAGGAAGGGGCCCACTTCAAGGTTGGAGCCAAAAGCATCATTATCTCTGTCCCTTCTGCTGATGCCATTATGTTTGTGGTAGGTATGAACCACAAGAAGTATGACAACTCACACAAAATTGTCTGCAGTGCTTTCTGCACCACCAATTGCTTAGCCCCACTGGCCAAGGGAATCCATGACAACTTTGCCATTGTTGAAATTCTCTTGACCGTCTATGCCATCACTGACATCCAGAAGAGTATGGAGTATAATGAGTATGGGGTATAACGGTCATGGGGCTGCCCAAAACATCATCGCTGCATACACTGGTGCTGCCAACCGTGTGGGTGAGGTCATCCCAGAGCTGAATGAGCATACTGGCACGGCCTTCTATGTTCCTACCACCAACGTGTCCTTCATGGATCTGTCATGTCACCTGGAGAAAGCTGCCAAGTACTATGACATCAAAAAGGTGGTAAAGCAGGCATCCAAGGGCTCACTAAAGGGCTTGCTGGGCTACACTAAGAACCAAGTTGCCTCCTGTGACTTTCATAGTGATGGCCACTTTTCCACTTTTGATGCTGGGGTTGACATTGTGTTCAATGATAACTTTGTAAAATGCATTTCCTGGTAGGACAATGAACACACGTACAGCAACAGAGTGGTGGACCTCATGGCCTACGTGGCCTTCAAGGAGTAAGAATCCCTGGACCACACACCCTAGCAAGAAGATGAAGGCAAGAGAGAGGCCTTTGGAGGCTGAGGAGTCCCTATCTCATCTCAGTACCCAACACTGAGCACCTGTCCTCGCAGTTTCCATCCCAGATTCCCAAAAGAAGAGGAGTAGATTAGGTAGTTCTACTCTATTGAATACCATCAACTCAATAAAGTACACTGCACCAAATAAAATAAAAAAGACAGAAAGGAAAGGAAAAAGAATAAAGTTCATACTATCATTCATGTGGATTTTAAAAGGACCATGAACAAATTAAAAATAATTTTGAAAATAAAGACCCAAATTACAACATTCAGACTTCCTCAATCATGAATTCACTAAAGCTACTATAATCAGAACAGTATGACACTTACACAAAGACTAACATAGAGACTAATGGAATGGCATAAAAAAATTTAGAAACCCACCATCACAAGTAAGGTCAATTGTATTTCACCAAAGGTTCAAAGCAATTAAACACAGAAAGGGTATTCCTTGAATTGGCTCAGCTGGGGAGACTGTGAAACTACATACAACTAAATGAAGTTGGCATCTATATTATGTAAATTTTAACTTAAAATAGAACATGACCAAAACTTAACAGTAAAATTGAGTCAACTTTATTGGCACAATCCATCATATGTCCTGAATGCTCTTTTAATGTGTATAAGTCTGGATCAATATCCTTGCATTTAATATAATCATAATGTATATTCTGTTTATGATTTGTTAAGTCTATTAATCTTCCCAAGGTCTGTATATCTGTTTTCTTTTTTATGGATTTTGTTGTTATCTAAATGATTTATTTGCTTGCCTCT
>OU015744.1:18758278-18783514 GCA_907169655.1 Acomys percivali | reverse complement strand
TAATAATAATAATAATAATAATAATAATAATAATAATAATAATAATAATAATAAGTCAATCATTCAACATGGCCTCTGCTACTAGGAGGCTCAGGTATAATCTCCCTCATCGCCTCCCATGGGGCTATTCTGATACCTCTAACTAGATAAGACTCCTAATGAAGGAAAGAGAACACCAATCCACCCACAAAACCTTTGATCCAAAACTTACCTTGCCTACAAGACATGCAGGAATAAAGATAGATCAGATAAGCAAAGATTGAGGGAATGTCCAACCAACTCCTGGCCCAACCAAAGGCCCACCCCATGGAAGAAAGCCACCCCCTGACACTATTAAAGATACTCTATTATGCTTGCAGGCAGGAGTCTATCAGAGTTGTCCCCCCCATCAGCAGTTCAAAACAGATGCTGAGACTCACAGTCAAACATAGGTGAAGCATAGGGAGTCTAGTGGAAAAGCGGAGGGAAGGATAAAAGGATATGGAGGTGACAAGAGCTTCACAAGAAGACGAACGAAGCCAACTAACAAGGGCCCAGAGGGGTCTGTGGAGTCTGAAGCACAAACCAAGGACCATACATGGACTGGCCCTGCCTATAGGTCCTCTACATAGATATAACCTATGGGCAGGTCAGGCTTCATGTGGGTCCACTAAGGGGAGCAGGGACTGTCTCTAACATGAACTCTCTTGCCTGCTTTTGGATCACTTCCCCCTGACAGGACTGCCTTGCCAGGCCACAGAGGAAGAGGATGAACTCAGTCCTGATTAGACTTAATAAGCTGGGATGAGTGAGTAGAGGGTCTCCTCTTTACTGAGGAATAGGGGAAGAGTTAGGGGAGGGAGTGTGTGACTGGGAGGAGAGAAGGGAGGGGCCTATGACAAGGATGTAAAGTTAATTAATTAATTGATTAAACTGTTATTTTAAAAGAATAAAGGAGAAAAAGCTACATGTAAAAATATTTGCAGGAGACTACCAAGAAGAAACTTGATACCCTACCATCAAATTCAAGGGGAGGAGGTCCCCATCAGTCACAGTCATAGGGAAGAAAAATGGGGTGAAAGCGGGAGGGAGGGAGGAATGGGAGGATGCACGGGATGGGATAGCAATTGAGATGCAATATGAATGATTTTATTTTTCAATAAAAAATAATTTAAAAATATTTGCAGGAAAAGTAGTTGAAAAATTAATGTCATTTTGTTAAGAACTCACAAAAAAAGAGTATAAGCAAATCTCCTCCATCTGACAAAGGTGCATTTACAAAACACATTGACCCCTGATACTACAGCTAACATAATGTTTATTGGAAAGAGATCAGACTTTTTCTTATCATGAAAAAGTATGTCATTTGCCAATGCTATAATGCATTGTGTGGGTATCACAGAAAGTACTCTAAGTCAAGGGAAATAAAAGCATACAGGTTGAAAACAAAGAAATAAGATACTCACTGATAAGACAGTGGCTGTGCGGAAGTTCTAAGGAGAGAGAGAGAGAGAGAGAGAGAGAGAGAGAGAGAGAGAGACAGACTCTACTAGAATTAATAAAAATATTTATTAATATAATAGCTATCATAAATATTAGTACAAAATTATTTAAATAATAGCTGATATGTTGGCATTAAAAAAAATACAGACCTGGGGCAAAAGTTCTGTGGGTAAAGTGATGCAGTGCACATATGGTACCTGAGTGTGGATTTTCAGCAGCCATATTAAAAATAATCCTCTAATCCTAGCACTAGAGAACTGAGTCAGGAAGCTTCAGGAGCTTGCTGGTCAGGCAGTCCAGGCAGTCAATGAGCTCCAGGTTCAGTGAGTCACCCTGCTTTAAAATGGAAGGTAGAGCTCACTAGAGGAAGACACCCTATGTTTGTTTACCTCTGGCCTCCACATACGCACTTGAACACACATGTGCACAGCACACTCTTATACAATACTTAAAAATGCTTTAGGTTGTTTTTTTTTTTTAAGATACAAAGACTTAACTATTGGAAAAATTCCGCACACTGATGGGCTAAATTGAACAAAACCTAGCTAGTTGGACATAAATGCCTCTTATAGGTTCAGAAGACGTGGGGTTGAGATCAGTTCTCTCCATACTGACCTGCACAGTGAATGTGATCTGGTGTAAACACCAAATAATAACTAACTGTGCCTACAAAGTAGTCTCGGGAGTCCTGCTTTAGGAAGTGACCAGCTGGTACTCAGACTCACTCAGAAATATTGAGACAGCAAGCAATGTGTATGCACATTCATTAGGAAAACAGAAGAATCAACAAGTGATATTTCAATATATATACATCTATATGAAAAAAATCAGTTCTTCCTTTATTGCATATAAAATTAGAGATTAGTCATAGACCTAAATGTAAAATATAAGAATGAATTTCCAGGAAAAACAGCATAAGAATATTTTATGGCTTGGAATCTAGTAAAGATTTTTTTATATTAAACACAAAAGTAAACATAAAGAAAAAAATTTTAAGTTAGATTTTGTTAACAACATTTAAAATATTGCTCATCAAATAACAGAAGAAATGTCAAGCAAGCTAAAAATGAGGAGAAAATATTTGCAAAATGGATATCTGATTGAGGTTTCATATCTGGGAATAATTCAATAACAAAAAGATAACCAAGCTAATAAAAATAAAAAAGCCTTAGAAGATATGTCACAAGGAAAAGCACAAGAGAGAAAAGCCTTAGTCACCAAGGAAAGAAAAGAAAACCACAGCAAGGTGGGGTGCCATTGCACACCCACTGAATGGTTAAAAATGGAGACTGACAACACCAAATGCTAGCAACATGTAATGCAGCCTCAAATTCCTTACGTTGTTGGTGGGAGCACAGAATGGTAGAACTGCTGTGGGAAACGGGCCTGGCTGTTTCTCACACAGTCAAACATAGAGCCACCCCTAGAATTCCTCTCTGAGGTATTTGCTCAAAAGATATGAAAGCATATTACACACACACACACACACACACACACACACACACACACACACACATTTCTTAAAGGCAATAGATACTAAGATTTGAAATTCACACACCTCACCAGAAGTAAATTTTATGTTTATGTAAAACTGAATATGAGTGGAATTATATTTAATGCACATATACCACAGTGTTTGGAATAAGATATATTTATATGTAAAATTTACTTTAAGGCCACCAAAATAATATAGAAATTTAATGGACCTGTTTGTGATACAACGAAATTTAATTACAGCCATAATGAATATATGACCTGTATTTTGCTATAGTTTTATTTCAATTATTCTTTTGTATAAAATTTTATATTAAAATATAAACATAGGAAGGTTGTATGATACAAAATCAATATATCAAAATAATTTTACCTGTACATAAGTAAAATATGGAAATATTTTTCAACAGCAGCAAAAATCAGACAATGCTTAAGAGTAGATTTAATGAAAAACTCAGAAATGTATACAGTAAAAGGAATAAAAATGACTAATGACAGAAATAAAAAAATTAAGTAAAGGGAGAAATAAGTGAAGGCCGTGGATTAAAAGACAATAATGCTGAGAAGTCATCTCCACACATATTAACTAGTAGCCAATAAATTCCATTCAAAATCCCTGCATGGTTCTCTGTTTTAACTGGTGAGGGGATTTTTATGACGAATGGAAATATATTAATGGCTAAGATGACTTTTGAAAGAGAAAAACAGGGTTTCAAGAATTTGACTACTTGGCTTTAGAGTTGATTCTAAACACCCTGTCAAGAGAGAGTGCAGCTGGGAGGGTATGCCAACTGATCAATAGAACAGAGTTGATACACACATATCCATAAGACGGGGTTTTGAAAAGGGAGTCGACATAGATCAATGAGCAGAGGACATTCTTTTCACTAAATTGTGAGGAACCCATTGGATATTCATATTTTTAAGGTGAATCCCAATCTTGGTGTAATTTAATTTGAAGTGGACAACAGAACTGAATATCAAGGCTGAACTGCAAGCCTTCCCAAAGAAATACCTTTTTACAAGCAGACAGTGTTGTATATACTTGAAATTGACAGCGTGACCTTAGTACAGTGAGTCACATTAGTAAAGAGATCATCTTGCACAGTTACTCTCTGCATGGCTGGGAGAGTTACACTATTCACTTCACAAAAATGTTTGCCCGTATATGATTTTCCTAGCTATAGTTCTCAGATCACACACCATCAGATCTCTAGGCTTCTTCGCTCTCCGTTGCCTCTCTACTGTATCCTTTGGCCTTCAGCTTTCTCTGTACTGCTGCAATTCTGCCTTTCATATTTGGAAATTTAATATTTACAATGTATCCTACATAGAAGTAAGTGTCATTTGTTCTTTCTGTGCCTATCTCAGTTAGCCCAAACCATCCTTCCATGTCATCCATGTGGGTATAAGTAGGAGACTAATTTTTCTGAAGGCTGAATAATATTGTGTACTGTATCCCCTTGGCCATTTCCACTTGCCAGTTAGGTGTGATATTACAATGAGTAGCTATCTTTTTTAAAAAATATTTATTTATTATTTGTACAGTATTCGGCCCACATGTGCTTGCCCACAACAAGAAGGCACCAAATCTCATTACAGGTGGTTGCAAGCCATCATGTGTTTGCTGGGAATTGAACTTGGGACCTTCGGAAGAGCAGATGGTGCTCTTAAACCTCTGAGCCATCTCTTCAGCCCAACCTGGTCATTCCTCTCCTTTGGGTGTATACCAAAACAGAGATTCTAATGTATAAGAAGCCTCTCTCTGGTTTCGTGGCTAAATGAATCTACATTCCAAAAACAGTATAAAGGGTTCCCATCTTTGCCAAGATTTATGCTCTCTTGTCTTCTGATTAATAGACACCTTAGGGATTCTGAGGTTACATCCCAGAGTGGATCCAGTGAGATCAGTCACGTTGAGTACCTTTTCATTTGTCCTTTGGCTATCCTCACCATTTCTCTGGATAAATACTTTATCGGGGCCTTGCCAATTTTTAGTTGCATAGTTTGATTCCCAGCTTTGTACATTTTGGATTTAGCCCCATTAAGAAAAACTTATAGGAAAAAATTGCTCATAGTTTTGTAGCTGATAAATGTTTCCACAGAAGGCATCAACTAATGAGCTGAATTTTGTCAAAATGAAAGTTTTCTGTCCTACAAAAGTTATCAAGAAAATAAATTTAAAATAAAGTCATACACTAGA
This sequence comes from Acomys percivali, assembly GCA_907169655.1. NCBI lineage: Eukaryota > Metazoa > Chordata > Mammalia > Rodentia > Muridae > Acomys > Acomys percivali. The sequence continues at coordinate 18,778,335 of OU015744.1, read as the reverse complement.
TGAAAATATGTGCCCAACATACATTTGATAAAGGATTGGTATTCAAAATATATCAATACTCTGGCAATCAAATTAAAAGAGGAAAATCTTAAAGACTAGAATGGCAAAAAAATGAACATCTAATTGAAAAGATAAAAGACCACAACACATTGATCTTTGGGAAGATATTAACATGAGACAGCTCATCACACTTACTGGAATAGCTGACGTTAGGGACAATGACACAGAGGCTGGGGTTGTGGCTCAGTGGTAGAGCACTCGTCTAGCATACTGATGGCAATAAAAATGGTAGAATGACTGTGGAAAACAGTACACAGTTTTTTACAGAATTAGACAACAGATATCCAATGTGACTCAAGCAGCAGCACTGACTGTGGTTTAGTGCCCTGGAACCCCCACTTGGTTTGGGGTTATACAGATACTATCTCTTTCAATAATGCACCAGACAGCCTAGTCCCTTTGCCTGACCATACTATGTGCATTCATTCTTCTTCAAACAATGAGCTACTCTGAAACCCTCAACGGCCACGGCATCGACAACACGCATTCTTACCCTTGAACAATAGTGTGAGTTTCCCTACCTCTGGTAATAGTCAGATTTAGACCGTTTCTGTTTAAGTAAGATATCCAGTCATAAAGACCAGAAAGGTTTTGCTCAGGACAGCAAAACTGTGTCCTCTGGTAATCTTTTAGGGATAATCCCCTATGCACATTCTTATGCCTATGGATAATTGGGTGTGCATATGATTAAAACCAAATGCATTGTGGGAAGGGACATGCATAGTAAAGACATGATTATATAACCTAAGCAACACATCAAAATAAAGAGCCACTCAAACTAGTAACCAACCCCCTCTTCCCTTGACCCCACAAAAAGAGAGCCCAGATTACAGTCTGAGCAAAGATTACCCTCACTCATGAGGCCGGCTGTCTATTTTGACAGGTTACCACTCTTCTTTATAGATCATTGTTTTCCTCCAAATGAAATTATCTTTTGCAAATCTATGTGATTGAATACAAGGCCAGACCTGGAAACAGCCAGTCCAGACCCCAAATGCTGATAAAAACCCAGGAAAAAGCATACTCAGTTAGTCTATAATAGTCAAATACTAGCTAGAGCCTATGTGTTCTTCAGTAAGTGAGCAGTGAAGTGAACAGGAGTATATTCATACGATAGAAATTAGTTGTGAGTTTAAAGTATCAACCTACTAATAAGCACATATTGGTTTCTTTTCTGTTGCTATGAGAAAATACTCTTACAAAAACAATGTAAGGGAGAAAGATTTCATTGTGGCTCACAGATGAAGAGACAGTCCATTGTGGTCTAGAAACCATGGCAGCAGGAGCATGAAGCAGCCCATTCCATCCCATCCACAACCAGGAAGCAGAGAGTGATGAATATGGATTACTGCTCAGCTCTTTCTCCACTTACACAATGTGGGACCCAGCCAGGGAGTGATGCCACCCATAGTGCAGGATGTCTTCTCATCTCAGTTAATAAATTCAAGATATTCACTCCCCATACAGATCCTAGATTCTGTCAAGTTGACAACACCAATAATGTGGAATAACACAAAAGACTCAGTAATGTTATGCTGAGGGGAAAAAAATGAGTCAGACATGAAAAGTAGTATCTCTTTAACTGAATGGTGTTTTACAGCCAGCTTAATTAGTCTGGAGTGGTAAATTATAAACTAGCTGCTTGCTATAATGCTGCTTACAGGGGATGGAGAAAGGAAAGTGACCCCAAAAGAACCAAAGAGAATTTTCTGTACTGAGCAATTAGGTTAGTGGTCATGTGAATTCCTACATTTGTCAAAACTTATCAAACTGTAGATGGGCACAGTAGCGCATGCCTGTAATGCCAGAACTCAGGGAGGCAGAGGCAGTCAAATCACTGTGAGCTCAAGGCCAGACTGGTCTACAAAGCAAGTCCAGTACAGCTAAGGCTACATGGAGAAAACCTGTCTGGAAAAGCTAAACCAATCAACCAACAAAACAATAGCAAATATATATATATATATATACATATACCTTCTACTCTATTAAAACAAATATGAGAAATTTAAAATAAACCTTAACAGTAATTAAGCCCAAGTTTTCCCTGGTAATACTTAAGGATATTTTCATGGTTTTTTGAATCCCCTTCTCTAAACGTGTGTTTGGCGTTTGCTATGTGAAGTTTCAAAGTTTATTAATGCTACAGCAACATCCTAACCTCTTCTGCACATTAAAAGTGTCAATCAAATTTTATTACGTGAATGAAGCACTTTACTTTAAATCTGTCAAGATAATTGCTGAGATTAAGTTAAATGGGAAAAAAAAAACAAAAGGAAAATGTAGAACAGGGAGTTATTTTTAAATTTAAGGACCAGTTCTAAAGGGAATGGTAAAGGAGCTGTGAAGAGTTTTCTGTAAGATCTTTACATCATACAGAATGCTGGGTAGGGTTTGACTCTCCCACACAGTCAGGAAACCAAAGGTAACATGGTGTGCAGCAGTGCAAGGAGGAAGGAACCTGACGCGGTGGTCACCGTGAAGACATCTGTTAATGTCCCATCAGTAGAACTTCTCAATAGGCTCCAGGGTCATTCTTCCATTTGACTGTTGTCCCTTAGATGCTCTAAAGTAGGGACTGAGGAGCTGGAACTGCATGCAGACCTTTCCTGACTCCTTCAAACCACTGAGGGGCCCTTTTCATGCATTTCTTCCCCCACTTCCCAGACAACATTTTAGCATAAGCCCACGAGTGTATAAGCCATGACCGTGAAAAATAAGGCCCACAGGCAGACTCACACCAGCTCTGTGCACAGCTGGCCAAAGGGAGGAAAGAACAGAGAGCTCATTAAAAATAAATAAATAAAAAGGCCCAATAGGTTCTCTCTGTAAGAAGAGAGACACAAGAGGAAAAGGGCTCAGTCAAGAATTAAGAGCAAGTGCTACACGGACTGAAGGAAACTATTTGATCTCTTAAGTTATATTAATTTTTCATTTGGTGTTCACATGAATACCTCACTCAGGGGACTTTCTTCAATCAGTCAAGGAAAATCAAATTGAACATCAGCAGCCAGTATCAGCTGCCCAAATCTTTTGCCCCTTTAAAGAGGCTCAAGAACATTTGCTGACTTTTGGGCAAGTGTGGAGGAAATTAAAGCAGTTCTCTATCTTTCTGTGCTATTTTCTGATCTCTACATGACTAACCCACATTTATTTCTTGGTTCACAGCAGTGGCTGCAGGGTGAGCAACTTCCCTGCTGCCAAAATCGGCAACGATTTCACTCTCAGTCAAACCTATTGCCTGACCCTTCAGGGCTGGCAAATGGCCATGAGCTTTTTTCATCAGTATTAATCAAAATCATGTGCAGGATTGGTGACTGAAAATGTATGCATCTCACAAGCTTCGCACTAAACATTTTAGTGTTCTTCATTCGTGACACATGTCAAGTCTGTGTAGTAGCATGGGTATGCTGACCTTTAGCTCATTAGCTTTCAAGGAAACAATATCCCTTCTCCCCATTGGGGTACCCCTTCTGCAAGCACACAGATGAATAGATCTGTAGTAGAAGCTTTGCTTTCTTTAAAAATTCAGTTATGCACAACTGGGAGTGGTGGTGCACACCTTTATTCCCAGCACTTGGGAGGCAGAGGCAGGTGAGTCGCTGTGAGTTCAAGGCCAGCCTAGTCTACAAAGCAAGTCCAGGGTAGCCAAAGGATACACAGAGAAACCCTGTCTGGGAAAAAAATCCCGTTATGCTATGTAACTATGTTTTTGTTTTAATCTCAAGTGTGGGATATGGGACTTCCTTGCTTTATCCACAGTTGATAATTGCCTCATGCTGCTCGGAGAGGGGCTTCTTTGCCAGGTGCAGTTAGTTTAATTTTGAGGACTCTGAGAGGGTATAAATATAAGAGCCCAGAAAGAGAAGAAGGTGAGTACTTGGAGAAGACAGACAGAGGAGGATGAAGGCTGTTTGTTTTTCCTGCTTCCACATTTGTTGTTTGCTGTTTCTGGACTGATAGATATTCTGACTACAGAAAGTGGTATTTTTCTGAAGAAATCACCAACCCTAACTAGCTGGAACTAAGTCTAAAGAGGTCTATGTCCCCTTTCCCTTTTAACTTTCTTTCTCTCCTACCAAGGAGTTGGGGGAGGAGGGCAGGGTTGGAAGGGAGGTAGAGGCACTAAGGAATCCCAAATAAAACAGTTAAAAACAAAACAGTGTAGTGAGCACTGGACTCTGACTGTGGTTTTAACAAACATATGAGCTTGTTCTCTTTATCTTATCCTTCATTTTTGAGAGAAATAAAGTCAACTATTTCATATATGATCAAGTTCTTAACATACAAATCCCTTACTCAATCTCAGGATGACTTTTAGCTCCCATAAGTTTAATAACCCAAACATACCAAGGGTGCTTATTATAGTGATATGAACAGCATATGCTCTTTAACCATGGAGCCATCTCTATAGCCCTGAGATAGATTGGTTGACTGACTGACTGATTGATTGATTGATTGATCGATTGATTTTTACTTACAGTTTTGTGCATGAAAAGCAAGCATCGTGTTAGGGAACTCCAGCCAGCCACAGCCCAAGATAAGACTCTTGAGAAGGGGCTTGGGACCTCATTTCTCTTAACTGGGCCACTAACATTATTATTTGGTCCCTATTGCTGGTGTCCAGTTGCTACAGTTGGCACCATGAGGCACCAGCTCTGGTCTGGATGGATTCACTGTGGTGACAGGCCACTGGAAGACCCGATCACTGCTCCTGTCATCCGTTGGCCCACTCTGAGACTCTTAGCTCTGGTGACGGGTTGAATTCCTCCCTGCCTTCCTGAGTACACTGATGTTCTGATGCCTGTGCTCAGACACAACTCTCAAGGAAATGAATTAGGAGAAAATGTTGATTCCTGTAACAAGGAGTCCAGGATTTCCCTTTTCTTTGGTTTCTGATGATAAGTAATATCACTAGTGTTTTGAACATTATCATTCTCTGCACTTACTCTTCAGATACCCACCTTCAGTGCAGGCTGTTGTTCAGAAAATAACTATGTGTCCTTTGTTGGGGGTAATCAGAGGCCATGGCAATAAAAGTGACCCCACTCACCTTTGCTTCATTGGAGCCAGGAAGACTTGGAGCAATTAGGCAGCCATTCATCAGAGAGTTCCAGGACACATCAACAGAAAGGAGGCAGGGATCCAAGTCAGGGTGAAAATAGGTAGTCGCAACAGGCAGCACTAGCCAAGTGCTGATGGCTTTGATTCATTTAGGATGAAAGGGAAGCAGTTATCTGTTAACACCAAAAGAAAGAACCTCCTGAGCCTTGGAGCGTCTCTTAAGGTGATGTAAAGATAAGGCCCAAGAAGTCTCCCTGATCAAGCACGTCTGTCAGTTAAAAACTCTGTACGTCTGATCATGTTCTTTGTTGCCATTCATTTCCTGTGCTACAGTCTGTGCGTAAATGGTAAGAAGCATCTTCACTCTTCCAAGATTGTGGCAAAATTTACAAATGGTTTTGGTGATGGATCACATGGTGATGGGGGTTGTCTTGAACGTGTGTTTACAATATCTATAATCTTTTTTCAGTTATGTTATGCACATATCACTGTATGGTCTACTTTGTAGAATATAAAACACATATTAGCAAATATTCCAGGATGGTAAAATGTATCAATACAAGTATCACAATATAATATCCTCACCACACCAGTGGGTCTGTCAGCACAGGCCTTGAAATACTCACAGCTGTGTGGAGCCCCAATATTAACCGTGAAGATACTGGTTCTTGAAGTCAGACAAATCCAGACCAGAGTCTCTGTTTTTCCTCTTATTGTCCATGGTAATCTGATTCTCTATTTCCCAGACTCTGCAGTAACAGTGATGCCATTCAAACAATTTTGGAGAAGATCTACGCAAGATTATGCTTATGAACCATTAAGCATTGTGCCTGTTTCTTGGACCTACCACATAGCAAGGGCTCAATAAACACCAACAGCCAATGGCGGTCACCTGGCTCCTCCTGGGGTAAGAAGAATCTGAGTGGGGTTCTCCCTGTACAATCAGCATGTGGAGCATGCCTCTTGCATGGAACGAGTTAATGCAAAGACTCATTGATAGATAATAAAGAAAAACTGGCAAGAAGTGACAAAGTGATGGCCTTGGGGATGGTAAGTAGTTACTTACTGTATTTATTATCCAGAGAGGAGTACAGATTATATATTTCACAAGCCAGATGGGAATAGTTATTTAATCTACAGTAACGACTACTCTAAATGGCTCTATTGAATCTCTACTTGAAAGTGTACTTCAGTAGAGTTGCAGGCTATGAGGGAATAAAGCAAGAAACAAATGTAATAGTTAAAGGATATTTTTGCCAAAGCTTAATTAAACTTGAGATTTTGTTCCATTCTGCATATAATCTTCAAGAGACTTTTTTTTACTTAAAAAAAAAAAAAGACCAGAAAGGGTGCTATGAAATTAGCCTTAGAGCAGTGTAGATGTTGAAGAGCCCTTGAGGAAAAAAAAATAAGTAAAAAAAAAAAAAAAAGACAAATCTCAATTTTAAGCAAAGAATTGGAATTGCGTTCTAGCATCTCACACTCCAGCACATTGGTACCTACTTGAAATGAACAACTGCTAAGGGAAACAGCTGGTAGGAAGCTGTTACTGCAAAGCAAAGTGCAATATGCTTGCTGTAATTAGTTTGCAGTCATTACTCAGTCCAGTGTTGAAGGAAACCCTTGATGTGATTGTGCCCAAAGCATATCTACCAGTGATGACAATTCTGCTTAAAACTGTCACCCTTATTATGGCTGATGATATAATTTTAATGTGGTCAGAATAACAGACATACCATAAAGAGGTGTTTAAAGTACCTGCAGAGTAAAGGCTGGACATGGCTGAGGACTTGTTAGATTTAAGCTGTCCAAGATAATTGTAACACAATCCACAAAGCCACAAGACCACCTAAACAATGTCAAATTTCTAGTAGCCACATTTAAAATGAAGGGGAGGGAGTAAGGAAGGAAAGAAGGAAGGAAACAAAGGAAATGGAAGGTAGGAGGGAGGGAAAGAGAGAAAAGAGAAGAAAGAGAAGTAAATTGAGTACAGTTTAATAATCACATCTTTGTCATGGGTACCAAACCATTATCTTCTTGGCATATAATGGACTGGCCACTTTTCAAACACTCAAGATGAGAGGTGGCTTTTCTATACAACAGTGCCAATACATGTGATATTCATGGATTATGTCCTTTGAGTATCTTGAGAATCTTCCATTGTAGTAATTGTGACTCCATTTAACATGGAAAAATGAAGCACAAGAAAACAGTAAGAAACTCATTCAAGGACAAACAACTTGGAGGTGTCCAACCAGAAGGGATGCAGGGAGTCCAAGTTCAGAGTTGGCCTCTTTAGCATTGTGGTATCCTGCCTCCTGTAAGATTCTGTGTGGCAACCAACCAAGCTGCTTGACAAACTAGAGAATGTGAAGAAAATAAAGAGCCCCTCCATTGCTTAGCCCATCTCACATTCACATTTCTTGGGGATAAAGACTTTTGTGTGATCCGCGTATTTCACAGAAGTAGGATCTCGGGAGAAAATCTATCCCTTGTTCAAGGCCACAAAGGTATGAGGTGCTTATGTTGTCTGAATACAGAACCTCAGCTCTACTCTAGTGGGGTTCTGCTAACAAATCTGACTAATAAAATGGGGGTTCACAAGTTCAAGGCCTGCTTGAGGTGCAGAGTAAGTTCAAGACCAGCCTGGGTAATTTTAGTGAGACTCTCTCAAAAATAAAAATAAAAATAAAAGTGACCTAGAGGTAAAGCTCAATGGCAGAGTACTGCCTCACATGCCTGAGGCCCAAGGTGCTACAATTAATAGATAGATAGATAGATAGATAGATAGATAGATAGATAGATGATAGATACAATAAGTAGAAAGAAGAAATAATTGTCAAATACAAAAGAGTTTAAATAAGGAGAATGAATCTACTTAATGAATTCAAGAAGTGAAATAGAAACATCATATACAGTATGTAACTCTTACTAGCCTAGAGCTCACGGTCATCTACTGGCCTCTGCTGTGATGTGCCACCATTCTCTGTGAGATATCTCATTTTTAACAAAGATGGTGTATTTGGTGAATGCGAACCAAATTTTGGTAAGAAAAAAAAAATCATGATGATTCATGTTTTATCTCTAGCTGAGCATGTGGAAATCAATGGGCAGCCTGCCATGCCTCCAAATTTCCAGTTCCTTTTCAACTATGAGTTATTCTTTGTTATTTATTCTCAAATTTGTACTATGGTAATTGCTGCTCAGGACATATGATAATGACCAGCATGTCAAAGCAAGATCCTTGAGCTTAATTATCAATGATACTCAAAGGAAAAATAGACAAGCTGCACTGAATGTAAAAAATGAAAGTTGCAAACTAGTACATATGTAGGTTTTTAAACTAATTTCTTAGTCATATAATTTAAGAGATTGGAAACATAAATGAAGCAAAGCAGCACAAAACTGAAACAAAATATTCAATAATAGTTTTGGCATTCTTAACTTCCTTCAGCAAATATACAGTATGTTTCCTTGTGACATTTTCATACATGTATACAAGTATATTGTAGTTTGAACTGTTGAAACAGAAATGAAAAAAGAAGCCAGGAAACTGGGAATGTTATTGGATATGAGAGTGTACAAGATGTTAAATGGGAATATTAATCTCTATATTACATATTCTCATAATGTTTGAATTTTATAACCAGCCTAGGTTATCCTAGCAAATGAAAATTAGAGATAAATGACAGAGAAGGACAGGTAGACAGACAGACAGATGTATTTTCAGTGCTCCTGTTACCTAAGAGCCTTTCTCTCTGTTTTCCTTGGTGTCTCAGAAGGCATTAGTTACTGATCTGATTTGCTTTCTAACCCTTGGTAAGTAGCAGTGTCTAAATGAATGGGAATAGATACATTTCTTTCCTGCACACATCGGAAGTGAGGAAACTCTGAAGCAAGTCAGTCCCCAGGAAAAGAAACACAAGATAAGGCGCTCATGAGAACAGAAGACAGAAGAACTTCAGAGAGCCTTCCAAAGTCCCTGTCCATAGCAAGGACTTAGTAGCTTAGTAGTGCAAATGCCTGCCAGCCTGAGTTCAATATTAGGAACCCATGTGGTAAAGGAGAAAATCAACGTATACAAGTTGTCCTCCTATCTCCACAAATGTGCTATGACACATACCCACCTCAACCATGGGATAAACACGGTTGATAATTTAAAATGTATGCAATCCTATCTATTATCTCAAAGACTTCTCTTTCAAATATTGCCATGGTCTTATCCCATAACCTTGGTTTTCTCTTTCTCCCTAACCAAGCTACCACAGTCCAATGACAAACTTCAATTTTAAATTTCCAAACCAAATTTCTTGTCTTTGAAACCCACATGTATAGGTATGCATTCAACCAAAAGCGACATACAAGGCTGGGTGTAGCCCCACTATGAGTAAGAACCCCAGCTGGAACAATTTTGCTCATCAATGAAGCAGAAGAAACACAAGGTCTCATTAGACAACAGAGGTAGGGCACAAACAAAATGCTAGGCAAAGCCAGAGGGTACAACATAGTACAAGATGCATTATTTGGCCCCATCCAAAGTCTAAAGCAGGCAAACTTGAATCGCTACTAGAGAGCAAGGGCTGCCTTTGAGACATGGTGCTCTGAAGGATGCAAGCAATGGAGCCTGAGGTGCTCGTATTATTTCTTAATTTGGGGGCCTAAATACAGGGGTGTGTTGACTGGAAGATAACCCACTAGGCTATCCTCTTTTGTGTAGATGCCTGACTACTTGTTTCAGAGTTATGAAATATTTAAGCATATTTTCAAGGAAAGATCTCAACAACCAACTGATAAACACACTGTCCTGCTTGGGTGGTTTGGTTTGGTTTGGTCTTTGGGGTTTGTTGTTTTGTTTTGGTGTGGTTTGGTTTTGGGTATTTTTTTTTCCTTTTTTTTTTTTTTTCTTTTTTTCCTTTTTGTTTTTGTTTTTTTGTTTGTTTATTTGTTTGTTTTTTGGTTTTTTTTTTTGTCAATTTGATACAAGCGTGGGTCATCAGACAAGCAGGAACCTCAACTGAGAATATTCCTCTCTCTGATTAGCTATAGGCAAATCTGTGGGACATTTTTTAAATTAATGATTAATACAAGTAGGTCAGCCCACTATGCGTGGTCTACAAAGTTCAGGACAGCCAAGGCTACACAGAGAAACCCTGTCTTGAAAAAACAAAAGGAAAGCAAGCAAGGAAGGAAAGAAGGAAGGAAGGAAGGAAGGAAGGAAGCTAATAGGCAGCATTCCTCCATGATCTCTACTTCAGTTCCTGCTTCCAGGTTCTTGAGCTCCTACCCAGACTTCCCTCAATAATGGACTGAGATGTGGAAGCAGATGAAATAAACACTTCCCCCATCAAGTTGCTTTAGGTCATAATATTCATCACAGTCATAGAAACCCTAATGATGAATACCAAATATGAATTCAATGCTGAGAGGTGGCTGTTTCGTGTTGAAATGTTAGCCTCGCTCCGTGGAGAAGCTATGGAGATAGAAAGATGTACAAAAGAGAACAGCAGCCTAGGATAATGCTGGTGGCTCTTGATGGGTGTGTGCCCTGAGCTGTGTAACTTATTCCTCAGAAGGTAAACGGGAAAAGAGGCCTGAGGAAATGTCTCAGAGCCTACGCATGTGGAGTTGGAGAAGCTTGCTTTCTGCCTTAAGAGTCGTAAAAGGTCAGAGAATCATAGAAGGCGCAGAGCTCTGGGGAGGGGAATGCAGAACACACAGACCCTCACGGCTGCCATCTCCAGTCCAGTTCACATGACAGCGCAGCCACTCTATGCAAGGTGTCAGGCTTTGTCCTCCCATTACCTCTGTGCACACAGTAGAACAGAACTCCATACTAGCACCACCTTTGCAGGGAAGGTCGTGAATGAGGCAGAGCTCTCAGCAATCCAATACAGGGAGGCTGTCTAAACAAAAGGAATTGGGCTTTGGTAGAGCTATTTTTAATTGTCTATCTTTTCCTGAGGCCTATCACAGTTTGAGTTCTTAAGGGAAAAGCAGCGTGTGTCATAGATAACACTGGGGCTGTGTTTCTTTGCACATGTGTGCTGGGAGCGAACATCCTGAGGACTTGTCCACCCTGACAAGAACAACAAGAAGCCCATGCCTAGCTAAATATTCCAAACAGAGAAAACATCCCAAGCACAACGCAGCTTAGACCATTAGCATTTTTAATGCTTCTGCTGCTATGAAAAACGTTTGCTGGAAACTTCAGAGCATAATTTTAATTCTTCCAACATAACGAATTACTGGCCTGGACATACACCCGTCAGCCAAGATTTTCATCAAAATGAGTGCTACAGACAATAAGAAAGTCCGAAAAAGGACACCAAATGCAGAGATCAGTATCTGCGATAAAATACCGCTGTGAGGCTCATAGAGAGAAAGAACTATCTCCTTTCGCTATGCATATGCCTATGGGTGTGCATATGTAAGTATACATATGTAATGTGAATATATACATTCTGCTAGGAGTAAGGCTGCTTTTGACAAAAGGGTTTTATTATTCCCACTGTACTATTACTGACACACACTGGAAAACTAAAATCCCTCTTACTTCTAAGTATTATGGCATGGGAGGGCAAGAGTAGTTGATTGGGAGACATTTGTAGAGAGAAGCATTGTTGGAATGGGTCAGGTGTCTGTCCTGTCCATAATTCCATGGTGCTGAGGTCTGAATATGAAATGTACTCCATGGAGCGATGCAGTCGAACACCTGCTTTCCTGGTATGGTACTATTTGGGGTGGTTATGGAACCGTTAGGAGGTAGAACTTTGCTGAAGAAAATGGGTCCCCACTCGCTGTTCATTTTCTTCTTCTAGAGGTTGGGGGAGGGGAAACATGACCCCGTTGCTTCCCGACTCCCAGCCCAGCCTCACCTGCATGCTGCTGTGCTTTCCCCACCATTGTGGACAGTAACCCCTCTCAAATAGCAAGCCCTCCAAAAGAAGTAGTTTGTTTGCCTACTTCGTTTTAAATTGTGCCATTTTATCAAAGCCACAGAAAAGTAACTAATGTACATGGAAACACAGGAGCCTTGGTGTTCCTAGGACCTAGTGCATTCTGGGTGTATAAACATACTCAGACTTCTGAATTACAGATCTGCTATTATAGAGAAGCTCTTGCCTTTCCAATGCTTAGCTAGATTAAAAAGTGATATACTGCTTCTGGGTAGTAGGTATCACAATTGATTTATTATTTATTCTTCAAAAATTTTAAAATAAAAATATAACTTGAGATGACACATCCATTAAAATTTTAAACTTTTAAAATCTTCCTAAACACAAAGTAAGAGGCACCATTTCTTCTGCTACACTCCTCCAAGCCGAAGTAGAGTGTCTAAGTCTTGAATACTATGCACCAGGTTGCCTTAAACCATCACTGAAATCAAAGACAGAAATAGTCTACTCAGTTCTCATTGATGTGCTACAATTAATGGAAGCTACATGGGTGCAATGTATGAAGGTAGCCCTTCATATATTTTTTTAAATGCCAAATGTCTAAGACTTATAAAATCATGTTTCCTTTATTAAAAACAATTGTTAGTCCAAAGTCAGCTGGCTTGCTTGTTTGAAAGCAAATAGAAAAATGGAAAAGATAGTAAGCTCTTAAGGGGAAAATGATACGGCATCATGGGGATATACAGTCATATATATAAGAGAACAAGTGAAGCGCAATTTTTAAAATCCTAAAGAATTAAAGTAAGTGAATATCCTTTCAAAAGAAAGGAACAGAAACTTGGGATTAAAGTATAATATCTTCTGGCTTGAAAAAGCTCTTTGTCTAAAGGCCAATCCACTTTAGACAACAAAGTTCACACATTTTCCACACACCTTTTGCCTCTTGGAAAGTGCTACACTATTCCAGCCTTCTCTTAGAGACCTGGGACCAAAGATCAGTGCTCAGCAGAGCTCAGAAGAGGGCTCCCACTGCTCTCACAGAGAAAGGCTCTTGTAAGCCTCCCACCTTCCATCCTGCTTGGGTGAGCACAGACTAATGGGTTACATCCGTGAGAGTGATGCTACCAGAGGACTCTGTACTTAGCTCCTTCCTTCCTGAGTGTGTTGCAGACATTGCTTCTGGAATCTTCTTTGCAGCTTTAAGAAAGACAAAGGGAATTGTCCCCACCCTCACCTAATGAGTGGGCAACAATCACTTCAGGCCTAGCTTAAAAACTGGTGCCACATTGCCCTAAACCCCTCAGGTCAGGAGACTGCCAATCACTTATCTGAGTAAGTGATTCTGGGGGCAGATGGCAGTGAGAGGATCTCAGCATTTGGAAATGTAGAGCTAGACTTGAAAGATGCTGCTGCTTGTCGTTAGCAAGGTCAACAGAATACAGCACTCTTGTGTTAGTAAATCAAATGTTTATAGGGGGTTCTGCAAGACAGCTGTGTTATGAGAAACAGCGAAGAAAGGAAACTGGAAGAAAGCAAGGAAGCTAGACACGAGCCTTCCAGTCAAGTCGTACACACTCATTCATTCACACAGCATGCGGAATCTCTCCTGCTATCACAAGTGAGGGATACTTATCTACAGAGGAGCCTCGCAGGCAAAACTTATCTAAAGACTTGGAGCATGGAGCAGCAAGTACTAATGAGAAGTTAAGCCTAGATGTTTTGGAAGTCTGAAGAACAACAGTTAAGTTCAGAAAACACATAATAATGCTATGTCTCCTGATGACTGAAGACCACGAACTCAAGAGTGTTCATGATGAAAACAGACCATGAACTGCAGTGCCAGACTCCTTCGCAGTCCAGACATTCTCTCATAGTCCTAATGAGGCTGAAAGTCTGCACAGCCTGGTGAGAGACAAAAGCATTGGTTTGTCCAAAAACAGGCAAGATCTAGGCATGAGATAGGCATGGTATCATAGAGGTGTTCTGGCAAGTTCTCGGATGTGCTGAAAAGGCAAGAGCTGGGCAGTCTTTGAAAGGCCTTCATAGATGGAGCTGAGCAGATGCCTTGGCTACTTTCAGACTCTCCTCCTCTGTGTTGATGGGGAGCGGAAGTCAGTTCTACCTGAAAACCTGCATCCTCAGAGACCTCTAGTTCCAGGGTTGACCTCACTGGGTGTGGCTAACACCAGAACCCGATTGCGTTTTCTCCACTTTTGCGTGGTAATAGCTCTTGGAGAAACTGGCCTGTCACCCATCGGTATTCATTCGAAGACGAGCTCAGACTAAGGTCAGCGTGGAGGTGATGAGCACAGGGAGCCGAGCTCAGGCCATGTTACAGCTTTGTGAAGTGAAGGCAGAGCAGTTAGCCAGGCAACCATGTAAGGATGGCTGTGTCCACTGGGGCTCCTTCTGGAAAGCTGAGCTAGTGGAACTCCCTGAGAGCACCTAAACGTCTATGCTAAGTCAAGCCAAACTAAGTACACACACTGAACATCTGAGAGTCCTACTCTAGGTGTAGAAATGGCATGCCTGTGAAGGTGCTTTCCCAAAGTCCTGAAGGCTTCCAATGGCACTTCAGAGTCTCCGTGTTCTCTTCACCACCCTTTCCTGAGTGCTGCTGCATCAGTTACTTCCTGACTAAATGCCTAGTAAAAAGAGTTTAAGGAGGGAAGGCTAACGGAGAGAAGAGGGGAGAATTCAGGTATGAAGTTATGGTCCGTCTTGGAAAGAAGGAGGCAGTGACGGGAGTTTGAAGTAGCTGAGCACGTTGTAGCTGAAGTCAGGGAGAAGGAAGAGATGAGTGCTGTACCCATTCTGAGGTACCCAGGCCCTCAGACCTAGGAGAATATCGATGGCAGAGGGCAAGTCTGATTAAAAGTTACAGTTCATCCTCCGCCTCCAAAATGCCATTTACATTGCATCATCATAATAAAAATTCATTTTAATGAAAAATTTTGAAAGGATTTTGCTTCATTGTTAATACACTTAATTTCATTTAAAAAGCACCCCACTTGTTTAGATTTCTATTTTGCTGCATACTGATGCAAATTTTTTAAAATCAGGGCTTTAGACGGTTCCTTACATCATGGCTTCAAGGTATTAATACCCTCTTATCATTACAACAGGGATGTTAAGGGAGGGAGCCAGCATAAACACACAAAGCAATACCACTAGGGTAGTAGGTCCCCGATTCCTACAGAGATAGAAAACACACAGAATTCATTTTCCCCAGGGTGCTGGAAATGGTTATTCGATAATTAGCCTTAGTGCTGATAAGCCTGTGAGAGTCAGGATAGGCCAAATGAGATCTCTCTGTAAGTCCATCAGTTGCATCATACCCACTTCCAAGGATCAACCACAGTCACATGCTCAAATTCCACAGCTAGGTCACATTCAGACCCACTAAGCCTGTGACAGAGACAGATCCAGGGTCATCTCAGGCCGGTGTGCTCTTGATGTTTTCATTTGTATGAATCATGCTGTACAATAGGATTAGTGATAATGTGCACTTCCAGAACTGGGGAGAACTCCGTAAAGGCTGAAGTGCATCTCTGCTTTCTTTGTGTTCCGTAAGCAAGCTTGATCGCCTTAGGGTCTTTGCACTCGGAGCTACAGCTTCCTGGTGTAATTACATCCCACCGTTCAGGAAGTGGCTTGTTAATTGCCAAGTCTCAGCATAAATGTCACCTCCCCAGAGAGGCCTTTTGGGACCACACTATCTGAAGTCAGCTCCTGGGTGTTTACTCTCACCTCACTGCATTGTGTTTCTCAACATAACACCAATCACTAATTACGGTTTTTTTTCTCTCCTTCTCTCCTTTCTTTTCTTTTCTCTTCTTTTTTTTTTCTTTCTTTTTTTTTTTTTTAACTATTGGTTTCTACTGAGTATGATCAAAGCAAGGACTTTATTAGTATGATTGCCACCCTATCAATCCCTAGTGGGATGTGTCTTCTAGTGGATGCTGGGTAAACATTTGATGAGCAAACTGATCATCTAGCTCAACAGAACTCCGTTTATAGAAAAGGAAAAATTATCTTACCACACAACTACTTTGGAGCAATGGGGATGGAGAATCATAGGTAAATTCCAAGACTCCTGTATGTGCTATCTACTCTTATATCAACCTAACACAAACTAGAGGTATCTGAAAGAAGGGAACCTCAGTTGAGAAAATGCCTCTATAAGATCTGATGAAAGGCACTGTCTTAATTAGCAATTGATAAGGGAAGGCCCAGCCCATGGTGGCTGGTGCTATTTCTGGGCTGGTGGTCCTGGGTTCTGTGAGGAAAGCAAGCTAAGCAAGAAGTGGATTTTGAGACAGTGAGCAGCACCTTTCTATGGCCTCTGCATCAGCTCCTGCCTCCAGATTCCTGCCTGTTTGAGTTCCTGTCTTGGTTTCATTTAGTGATGTGGAAGTGTATGCTGAATAAACCCTTTCCTCCCCGAATTGCTTTTGGGTCATGGTGTCTTTTTGCAGCAATAGAAACTCTAACTAAACCCCCATTCTTTTCTATGGCTTTGAATTAATTTTGTTCTGATATCGCTTGTAAGTTCAGGTCAACTGGCGGGGGGGGGGGCGGTAAGAGGTATAAAAGAGTATATTTTCTATATAATTTGGCCAAGAAACTTAACCCAATGAGATTATTAAGCTTTTCAAATTTTGACTATAGTCAAAAAATGAAAGCCATTCCTAAATTATAAACCAAGATATTATAATGAATAAGCCTCGCCTTATTCCAGAGTGAAAAATATCCCATTAGAAAGCTTTTCCGGGGAATGAGACACTGATTTGTGTTGTTTCAATCCATCCTGAACATAAAATTGAGGTCTGAAATGTTAACTGTCTCTATATCTGGGATAAGTGTCAAAACTCTCAGAGAGTGAGATAATTATCTTCTGACATGGTCCACTGAAACATGGCTAGTGGCTTCCCATCACCAAGATTTTAGCATGTGACAATCTACATTTTTAGTTCAATAAGCTGTGGTGAGCTATATTCCTTGAGATAGTTCCTGTTCCATATAAAAAATTAAATAAATGAAAATCCTCCAGGAAGGAATAAGAGGAATAAGAATGCTGGCCTTATCTTGATAACTGCCTTCTATCTCCTCCTCACAACTCATTTTGTAATTTTAAATAAATAAAAAACAAACAAGCAAATAACAACAAGGAGGCCTATTGATAGATGGTCAACCCGAAGGGGTCCAGAGGTAAAGGGTGGAAGTGGGGGTGAGGAGCATGGAGTAGAGCCGTGCCAAAAAGAAGTTTGGAGCTTTTTATCTTCAAAGCTTATCTGTTATACCCAACCAATTGAGAAAACCATAAGGTCATGCTTTAAATTTTTATATTACACTACGCTCAAATTATAAAAGATTTGGGTGAATTTCTAGATGTGCATGACCTTCCAGAGGTAAATCAAGGAAGTAAATAAACTAAGCAGACCCGTGACACCTAATGAATAGATGCAGTAAGTTCAACTCTTCCAAATAAAACAAGCCCAGGAATCTACAAAACTTTCAAGGAACTAATACCGATGATCCACAAATAATTCCAGAAGATAGAAAAAATATCTTTTCTAATTTCTTTTGGTGAAGTTAGTAGTACCCTGATACCAAAAGCAGACATATATTCAGTAAAAAATGGAGGGGACCAATCTTCCTGGTTAACACAGACACAGAAATTCTCTACAAAATACTCACAAACCAAATTCAAGATCACATCAAAACTGTATTACAGTGATCAAACTGGCCTCCAGCCAGAAATGGTATAACATATGTAAATGAATACATGTAATCTACCATATAACCAGATTCAAAAACATAAAGTACATGATCATCTCATTAGATACAGAAAAGACCTTTAATAAAATCAAACATCCTTTCATGATAGAAGTCATGGAGAAACTAAGGATACAGAGATATAGCACTATATAACATAGACATACGTAATAGGCCACCAGTCAACATCACGCTAAATGGAGAAAAACTGCAAACAAGATATGGATGTCCACTTTCTATATTCTTGTTCAACATAGGCTTGACTACAGGTATAAGACAAAATAAGGAGAAAAGGAGGATACAAATAGGAAAAGAAGAAGTTAAAAAAATATTTATGGTATTATTATATTCACAGAAGACACTAAAATCTCCAACAGAAATCTCCTAAATCTGAGAAGATAATTCAATAAAGTATCAGGATACAAAATTAACACAAAATCATTAATTTTTAATACACAAATGACAAGCATACTAACAAAGAAATCACATTCACAATAGCCTCCAAAATAAAAAACATCTTGGAATAAATATGACCAAGGAAATAAAAACCTTCAACAAACAAAAACTTTCAGATACTGAAGAAATTGAAGAATATACCAGGAAACGGAAATATCTCCCATACTTATGGTTCAATAGGATTAATAACATGAAAATGTCCATCTTACTAAGAGCAACCAACAGATTCAATGCAATCCTCATCAAAATTCCAAAGCAGCTCTTTACAAAAATTGAAAATACAATCTTAAAATTTTAGTTGGAAGCACAAAGAAACCCAGATGGCAAAAACAATTCTAACCAATAAAAACTCTGCCAGAGGTATCAACATCCCAGAGTTTAATTATAGTGCAAAGCCATAGTAGTAAAAACAGCATGGTTTTGGCACACGCACACATAAAAACCAAAACCAAGACAAAAACAAACAAACAAAACCCACATTGATCAATGGTTAAGAGATTTTTTAAAGGTGTTCAGTACCCTTGGCTACCAAGGAAATGCAAATTAAACTACTGTGAGATTTCATTTTACCCAAGTCAGAATAACTCAGATTAAGAAAATAAAAGATAACAAATGCTGGGAGACTGTGGGAAACAGGGAACCCTCGTGTACTGTGGTGGTGGGGGCAATTTGGTGCAACTGTGGTACAAAGCATTGTGGCAGTTCCTCAGAGAATTAGAAATAGATCTACCCCAAGACCCAACTATCCCACTTCTGGAGATATACCCAAAGGACTCTATTTCCTACTATAGATAAACATGCCTATCCATGTTCAGAGATGATCTAGTCACAATAGCTGGGTTGTGGGGAGAGCCTAGAAGTCCATCAACTGATGAATGGATAGTGAAAATGTGGTCAAATGTGTAAAAGGACATGAAATTTTCATACAAATATATTATCCTGAGTGATGTAACCCAGACCAAAAAAAGACAAATGTCAAATGTTCTTGTCTATATGTGGATTAAAGCTTTAGATGTGTGTGGTCAGTCTGAAGTACCTGTAGAATTCAGTAACTAGAAAGGGACCATTTAGTGTGGAGTGGGGGGAAAGATGTAAAGGAAAGGGGCATAGTAGAACACAGATGACATAGAGAGGGAAAGGGGCAATAAAGGGAAGAAAGGTATAAATGGAAGAGTGGAATGGGAGGGTAAGGCAGAATTAGGGACTGTCAGAAGGATAAAGAACTCCAAGGATGTTTGAAAAAGCCATGTGGAAACGTTATTTTACAAGCTTCCTAAAAGTATGTTCTTTTAAGAGCTTACTTGCTGTTGCCCTACAAAGGAGGTTATGATCATCCCAAAAGCCATAGAGTATCGAATAGAAAGCGTACTTATCAGAAGTGGGGTACCTCTTCTTGAGTCAGTGGTCATATGTGCCCTGGAGACTCCTGTAACATTACAGCCTATTGTCACTGTCCTTGTTTGTCTACCAGAACTTGAGGGTAAGACCATATTGCTGAGGACGCTACACACTTTGGTCTCGGGAACATAATAGGATCCAGTTGGTACTGACCAAGAAGCTTCTACCCTTTTGGCTAGCTCTTATCATATGGTTGGGGGCTGGTCCTCAACAGTCTTACCCGACTATGAACCATATGAACTGCAATAATTATCAGCATCGCAAGATATGCCCATGGGTACAATCTCTCTCTCTCTCTCTCTCTCTCTCTCTCTCCCTCTGTGTGTGTGTGTCTCTGTCTCTGTCTCTGTCTCTGTCTCTGTCTCTCTCTCTCTCTCTCTCTCTCTCTCTCTCTCTCTCTCTCTCTCT
>OU015744.1:18736540-18758268 GCA_907169655.1 Acomys percivali | reverse complement strand
CTCTCTCTCTCTCTCTCTCTCTCTCTCTCTCTCTCTCTCTCTCTCTCCATAATTTAGTGTCACTCTCAGACATCATAGGAGAAAAGGCTTAGTGCAGTGAATGATGGTTAACCAAAACCTCACAACTGGTCAAAGTGATGGAAGGGTGCTCAGCCAGAAATGGGACATCTATATCACACCCCTTCTCCAAGGCTCAGGACCATAGTGGAAGAAGGGGAGAGATTGTAAGAACCAGAAGCTGTGGAGGACTGAAGAAAGACAGTGTCTTCAGGTAACACAGAGTCCTGTGGTCAAGAATTCCCTGCAGCTGCCACTGCCATCATAAGGTCAAGCCAGTCAGCACTCTAAGGTGGAGTAGGAAGGAGTTCATGAGCCTGCAACCTAAACTGGGGAACTACAGACAGGTGGCCCCACCTGGGAAAAGAAACTTAGTTTTCGTTAAGATTCAAGTGTATTCTAGTGTATGGTTCCCCACACAAAGTATATAGACAACACAAACTGAAATCAATAGGTTATTAAATGTTCAAACAAGGACACAAAGTTGGAGGGGAGGATAGTGGAAGGTAGGTCTGGAGGAAGATACAGGGAGGATTTGAGCATAAATATGACTGTGGTGGTTTGAGTGAAAATGGCCGACGTAGGCTCATATGTTTAAATGTAAAGGAAAGATTAGAAGGTGTGGCCTTATTGGAGGAAGTGTGTATATCACTGGAGGTGGTTTTGAGTTGTCAAAAGCCCACATGAGTCTCAGTCTTATGCTCTCTCTGCCTGCTGCCTGTGGATCAGGATGTAAGGTCTGAGCTCCAGCATCCTGCTTCTCTGCCTGCCACCATGCTTCCCCCCACCCCCCACCGTCGCCATGGTTGCCATGGGCTTGCCCTCTGCAGCTGTAAGTAAGCCCCAGCTCAATGCCTTCTTTTAAAACTTGCCTTAGTCACAGTGACCAATAGAACACTGACCAATAGAACAGTGACCAATAGAACACTGACCAATAGAACACTGACCAATAGAACAGTGGCCAATAGAACAGTGGCCAATAGAACAGTGACCAATAGAACAGTGGCCAAGACAAGGACCAAAAGAGAGTCTATGAAATTCTCAAAGAACTAATAAATAGATATTGAAAACCTATTTCTGTTGTATTCCTGATGAAAATAGCAGTGGCAACTGCTTCCTTTCCAAGCTCTGCGAATGACAAGAAAACCAAGAGTTGCATGGTTAGGGTGGCATTTTGTCCAGGTGCCCTCAGGAATTCCTGTTATATGAGGGAAGAACTCAGAGAAGTTGCAGAATGCTTTGTTAAAGCAGTAGTCCAGGGAGCTTCCTTTGGATCCTGAATTACATAACATCTTTTTTAAAAAAATATTTTATTAATTTATTCATATTACATCTCAGTTGCTATCCCATCCCTTGTATCCTCCCATTCCTCTCTCCCTCCCGCTTTCCCTCTATTCCTCCCTGCCCATGTCTGTGACTGAGGGGACCTCCTCCCCCTGTATATGCTCATAGGGTATCAAGTCTCTTCTCAGTGACCTGCTATCCTTCCTCTGAGTGCCACCAGGTCTCCCCCTCCAGGGAACATGGTCAAATATGGGGCACCAGAGTTCATGTGAAAGTCAGTCTCCACTCACCACTCAACTGTGGAGAATGTCCTGTCCATTGACTACACAACATCTTAAAATCACGAAAGCATTATGCCCAGAGCCTCATGACTGCTCAGTCCACACACAACAGCATCCCACCAGTACCTTTAGAGATACCTGATATGCCTAGACATTCACACTGACACCCGAAAAAGGTTATGAAAGAAAATAAATTGGAACAGACAAGCCAGTGTTGCTTATATTTGTAAAGCAAAGAGAGTTATTATCAAAAGAGCCAAGCTCAAAATACTGTCACTCTATTATCATTTGCAAAACAGTACATTACCTGTGCAGTGAAGACAGAACACACTCCTTATAGCATTGATGATTCATTGGCAAGTAGAACTTCTTTATGCACTGATGGAAATGATGGGGACATGAGTGGGAGGTGGGAGTACGTGGCGCCATCTCTATTTCATCTTATTTTTAGAAAGAAAGCTGAAGTCTCCTAGGAAAGTAGAGAAATGTGAGGAATATCACTTTATGCTGCTTTGTTTTTACTCTTAGTTCGATGATGTTCTGACAATCTTCTCAAATATTTAAAGACAATGGTCTTCCAAATAGACTGCAAACGGCCACTTCCAAATTATCAAAAGCCAATAGCTTATTTTAACTTATACATAATATATCACAAATAATATACATATATATTGTGTCATATAGTGTAAAAAATATTCCTAAACAGTGAGGTACACGTGGAGACTGTTCCACCAGCTAAGCCTGCTCAGGTTTTTAGAATGAAAAGGATTTTCTTTCTTTTTATTTCACCATGTTTATCTCTGTTCTAAAACAGAGACAGTTTAAAGAAACTAGCTTCCCATGCCCCACTGGGGGGTCTGTGTGATGAGAACTGTTTTACCCAAACTTAACACAATTACCCTGCTGCTGGTCGTGGAAGGTTGGAGTAAACAGAAACATTAAGGGGAGTTAAGACGTTGTTAACCAAGTGTTCTCCCCCATTTCTGGGGATGTGTTGAGGCAAGCACTCAACCTGAAAAAGATCAGATGTGTTCAGGCGCATTTCTAAAACCTGAAGACACCCACATGTGATGACTTAAAAGTCTTTTCACTCGGTATCAGGTTTGGATCAACAAAACAAAGCAAAAAATCTCACTATGCAGTAAAGAGACATAAACAGCATCCTGTATCCCTGAACACATTGGACAAGAATGAATGATGATATATACACCTGCTTAAATGGTACCAAAATTTAAAACTGTGTGAAGTGACCATAACAATAACAGGATTATCAGTTTTCTTTGAAAATTCACTCAATCACCACTCATGAGTGCCCTGCTATGTAAAAGATATCACAGAAGGATCTTAGGAATAAGGAATAAATTTTGTAATAATGTGTGTTATGTATTCTTTTATGGCATGTTAATCTTCACATACACTCATTGATTCATTCAACAATCCTGAATACCTATTATATGTTATTCTTAAACCAACAGAGGGACTTTAAAAACACAGATGCACTAAAGTTGTGAGGCTTTCTTATTGCCCTGTGAGCTAGTGGGCTACTCGACATAGGGGCCCATTCCTTCCCTAGCTATTTCACACTTTCAAAACACACTTTTCCCATTCTACTTAAACTATCTGTGACAGGGACTGTGATTCTGTCAGTAAAGTGATTCTCATGTGACCAAGAGGACCAGCCTTCCATCCTCAGAGCCCTGTCACAAAAGCCAGGATGGTGGCCTGTGCTTGCAATCCTTCTTGTGGGGAGGCAGAGACAGGAAGATCCAGACAATCTATCCTCATCAACAAGCTGAAGGCCAGAGGAAGAAGAGCCAACTGGTCTCCAAACAAACAGGCAGTTAAACAATATTCTGCCATGACTTCTTAGCTGCTCACTGACTCAACTCATGTTGTACCAGAAGAAGCTTTGTAAATTCAAAATCATGTTTCATTAAAAAGCCAAAAGAATCTATTGCTGTGGCAATCAAGAAGTCCACTCTCAGCACTTAGAACTGGGGCCAAGATCCTTCACATAGAAAAGACGTGCGTTGCTTCTGGAGGGAGGAAGGCAGAGGGGCGAAAGTAGAAAGAGGTTGACTGGCCCAAAGCTTGGAAGAGACTGCTGGTGTGTGGCCCCTGAGTTGCCTGCACGGATCCTGCCACAATCCTTGCAGTTCATCAGTCTCCAGCCTGGGCAGATCATGCAAGGAATGAGCTATGGTCCAGGTAGGAAGAAACATCTCCCTTAGAGATGTACCCCATCTCTCATCCTTACAACTATCCTCGGTAGGGGTCTCAGGCAACTAGATTTATACACATCTAGTCATGTTTTCTTCTTCCTTGTCATCTTCTATATAAATGTAAAGGTAAGGGCCATGGCTTATTATTTTTGGCTGAATTTATGGATGTTAGGTGAAAATGGTTCACGATGTAAATAAAGGACATGTCAAATATCTCATTACAGATTTCTAATCCATAAATCTTTTCTATCTTATTTGAATTGTTAGCAAACGCTTGTATATGTGGGCATAATGTGGTGGTTAACTTTGATTGTCAGCCTGATTAGATTTAGAATCGACACGGAGACAGATCTCCAGGTTTATCTGTGAGCGACTAGTTGAGGTAGGGAGGCAGTACCATTCCCTATACTACAATCATGGACAGCACTAAAAAGGGTGCGGCAAGCTACATGTTAGCATTCATCTTTCTCTGCTTTCTGGCTGAAGAAGTAATGTGGCCAGCTGCCTTATGCTCCATCTGCTGAGCCTTCCCTCACATGATGCATTTGACCTGGAAACAGGGAGCCTAAAGAAACGCTTCCTTCACTATACTGCTCTTAGGGGTATCTTGTCACACAACCAAAAGTGAACTAATGAACATGTTTGGTATATGTTATGGACTGAGTGACGGAAGCTAATTATATATTCCTTAGCTCATCCATCCCCCTTGAAGTGAATATATTTAAAATATGCAATTTTGGGACACAGTATACATTGTTAATTATAGTGGGCTTGCTGTGCAATATGTCTCTAAAACACACTCCTCCAGAGGGAAATTGTTTCCTTTGAATGCCATCACCCCTCCCCCAGTACTCTAGGAAACTCTGCTAACAAACATGCTAATCTCCGCTTCTGCCATTTCGGCGTTTCCAAGGCTCCACGTGTTCGGAGGAGAGTAGAATACTTGTCCTTGTTCTCTTGCTCATCTCCTTTAGGATGATGTCAACTAGGTCCCTCCACATTGCTACAAGTAACAGGGCCTTCTGCCTCTGGTAAGGCTGACTACTATTCCACTGCATGTATGTATATCCAACATCTCCTTCGTCCATTCATCCACTGTCAGGCACCAAATATTTCTTGAATACCAACTTTGGACTTGGTTTCTCAGAACACAAATATTGACTCCATTCATTTACAGAGACAGCAAGGAGATGTACTTAAAACACTGTAGTTACTTTATGACCTGTTCTTTGTCTGTTTTCAACATCTACAAGCACCTTAAAGGTGAAACCTCTACTTTGTTTATCCTCATTTTTCTAGGACAATATTTAAGGTAAAATTTACTATAGTGGCGCTCATGACAAAGTGGGACTCCTCAAAAGAGACTGTAACAACCATTTATTTGTTTTGAGACTCATCTGTGTTGCAGCAGATTTCAAAAGTGGGTATCTTTGTACACGTGGGAAGTGTCCAGCTATCTGCATTACTGTGGTCTTGTTTGTTCACTGTTTTAGTGGTCCGACATGGAGCACATATTGCCTCCAGTTTGGGATTATTAAAAATGGCACTATTATAAACTTTTCTTGGCTAAGTTTTTAGAAGTAAGATAACTGTATCACATTAGGTTTGGGAATAGCTTCTAAATCATCTTCCTAAAAGGTTGTACTAGGTTTACTGCTTGCAGTGGACCTTGAGGCTGGAATGGAATTTCCCTCAGAGTGATTGTGGAGAGTTTGAACTGCCCCGACTGTTCTGAGGGCAAGCTTCATGCTCAAGCAGCGAGGCAATAAGAAAAGAGACAGCCAGACGCCCTTCAAGATCTAACAGACACTCCAATCCCAACAAGTTCTGAAAATTCATTTGCACCAATTTAGGGTTGCTTTCCATGAAGACCTAGGACACCAAAACTCTTAATAGTACTTCAAAAACCCTTATTTTCTAGCAAAGTACACTTACCAAGAAATGGGTCCCTCCAACTCACCTCACTAGTAGTGGGAGAGAGGTCCTTTTGCCTCACATTCTCAGCTGGACTTGCTGTGGTAGTATTGTAGTTTTAGCCATTCTGGTTATACATTCTTTGCCTAATTTCTAACAACCAAGGAAGTTGTCTCCGCAAGTGCATAATTAAAAGTACACCACCAGTGCTGGTGCACGTGCCTTTAATCCCAGTACTGGGGAGGCAGAGGCAGGTGAGCTCTGTGAGTTCAAGGCCAGCCT
The DNA here is from genome assembly GCA_907169655.1 of Acomys percivali. NCBI lineage: Eukaryota > Metazoa > Chordata > Mammalia > Rodentia > Muridae > Acomys > Acomys percivali. The sequence goes on along the minus strand of OU015744.1, from coordinate 18,752,228 downwards.
GGTCTACAGAGTAAGTTCCAGGACAGCCAAGGCTAAAACAGAGAAACCTGGTCTTGAGATTTAAAAAAACAAAACAAAACAAAACAAAACAAAACAAAACTACACATATTACATATGGTCACATTTTTAGTTTTTAAATAAATTATCTATCCAATGCCTTTGTCAATTTTCATTAAAAGTACCAATTACCAATATAATCTGAGAATTTCTTTGTTTTGGATATAGGGTGGGACTTTATCAGACATGAAATTTATTTTTCCCCCAAATTTGTGGCTTCTGATATTGCCTCTGTCTTCTTTTTAAATTTCATTTTCTTCATTTATTTATTATGTTTATGTCACGCATCCATAATGTATCTGTGTGGGTTCCAAGCCTGTGAAGTTGTTTCTCTTTTTCCACCTTGACATGGGTTCCAGGAACTGAACTCCAGTCAGCAGGCTAGCATGGCAAACATTTTTGCCCACTGAGCATCCTGTCAGCTTTTATAATAATCTTAATTTCAGTGAAGTTCAATACATTTTCTCCTTAGGTTTTTATTTCTAAGATCAAAAAGATTTTTCAGCTGGGTTATGGTAGCTCACATGTTTAATCCTAGCACTTGGGAGGCAGAGGTAGGCAGATCTCTGTGGGTACAAGACCAGCCTAGTCTACACAATGAGTTCTAAGACAGCCAGGGCTACACAGAGAAACCCTGTCTCAAAAAAAAAAAAAAAAAAAAAAAAAAAGAGAGAGAGAGAGAGACAAAAAAATTTCTCATTCCATTTTCTTCCCCTCAAAAAGTTGTATAGATTTGTGATTAATTTTCTTTTAAGTTTGAGTGTATGGTTTGTTCTGAGATCATTTTTGCTTATGCTGTGAAAACTAGATTTATTCATCTGTCTGTGTGTGGATTTTCAGTGTTCCAGTGTCACTTGTTGTAAAGATAAGCCATTCTTGGCTGTGTTGCCTTTGAAGTATGAGTAAAAAAAAAATCAACTGATCAGTCACACCCCTCCATTTCTAGAAATCCAATTTATCTGTCCTACCTAATTTTTTTTAATGCCAATATCAAACTACCCTGATCTTTTAGCTTTGCTGGTCACTACACTAGCAATTGCATTTTTTCATGAATTTTAGAATTATTGAATTCACTTTAAAAAGAATGGTCATGTGGGAGCTTGAGAGGCCAGCTCTATAGAACAGTCTTATAGAGAATCGGCTTCTTGCTGATAAAGAACACAGCACATGTGCCCCTATGTACACTTTCAGTGCTTTCCTGATCATAAGGGAGGCGACTCTTCCCTTCTAAGTGTGTGTCATCAGCTTTAAGTGTGCTGAGATCCCCAACAGTTCAGGCTATTCCTTCATGTTCTGAGTTGACAGAGTTTTTAATCAAGGCTAAGGTTGGATTTACCAAACACGATTTTTTTTTTTTATATTTGTATGAATGTGTAGCACATGTGTGCAGGAGACTGAAGAGGCCAGAGGAAGGAATCGGATACTCTGGAACAAGAGTTGCAGGCAGCTATGAGCAGCCATGTGGGTGCTGGGAGTTGAACCCAGGTTCTCTGCAAGGGCAGTAAGTGTTCAAAACCACAGAGCTTGCTTTCCCATCCCCTTCTTGATACATTTATTAACATGGTTAAATGATTTTGCTTTTCATTTTGTGAACATGGGGAATTACATTGATCAATACTTTGACCGTAAGCTAACTTCTCTTGTAGGTCAAATCCCAGTTGATCACACTGTATTAGCTTGTTATTGAGTCATTGGGTTTAATTTGTTAAACTTTCCTTATTGTAATCTTTCCCTCCGGCTTTTACTATCAAAATTTTCAGGTTTGAAGTAATATTGTCCCATCAATCTGTAGTATTGATAATGACTGCCTTTATTCGTTTTGCCTGATGTGTGGCTAGCGTCCACCACCTTATCAACATCACAGTCAGTGTCTGTCCTCATGGACTCTCTCTCTTTACTGTTGCATTAATTTCCACTGTGGTCATTATGGTCATCTTAGCTTAACTTTCTTTGTGTTTAATTTTTTCTTTGTCTAGTGTGTTTTCATGCAAGCAAAGATGATTCTTTGCATCTCTTCTACTGTATAAAGACCTTTAAAATCACATTTGACCTATTTTCATATATAATGTTTCTGTATTACAGTTTAAAATACTATTTTCCCTTCTTTTTTTTTTCTTTCCTTAATCCATGGTTTATTTAGAGGCATGTTATTGAGTTTCCAAGTATTTAGAAATTGTATAGCTATCTTTCTGTTGTGGCTTTTTAATTTAATGTCATTGTGGTAAAAAAAAAAAAAAAAAGAACATACTTTATATAACTTCAATTCTTTGTGTGAAGCCTCAACAACAGCGTGCATGATCTAGCTTGGTAAGTGACCTGAATGCAGACGACAAAACTTGAATGTTCTGAGGTTCAAGAACACTAGACGTTTCAGGTCAGCTTGAGAACACTTCTAGAATCTTCTTCATCCCTCCTTGTTTTCTGTCTTTTATCCACCAACTGCTGAAACACAAATAATGAAAATGTAATTGGAGATTGACTCCACTTCTCCTTTCAGTTACATTGGCCTTTGTTCCCTGTATCTATCTCCATGCTCCTAATGAAGAGCATAAATGCACAGAATTTTAGGACCTCTCAGTAAATTAATTACTTTATCTTGAAATCATTCTTCATAAAGCATATCTTGGCAGTCTTTGCAATGACCCATCTTTCTTTAGATCACTATTCTGAGATTTTTGAATTTTCTTACTTTTTTTATCTGTGTCTATAGAGAGGCCTTCTCATAGGCAACATATAATTAAGTCTTACCTTTTAAGACAAATCTAAAAATACCTGCCTTTCAAATAGGGAGAGATTGTTTATAGCCAATGTGATTTTGGCATGTTGGAGTTAACCACTTTTATATTATTTTCTTCTTGTGTTTCAGTTCCTTTTTTTGCTTCTTTTCCTGAGTTCTTTTTATTTAACTGAGAATTTCCATGATCCCTTTCTAATCCCAGTTTTTGCTTCCAGAACTACAACTCTTTGCTGCTCGTACGAGTGATGTAGTATGCATACATCTTCACAGTTTCAGTGCTCATGTGAGTGCGTGTGCCACTTCTCATCAAGTGTAAGAAACTAACGACTCTGTACTCCATTTTTATCTGTTATGAAATTCACAATTCATTGTTAGCATTGTTTCTCTAAGTTATTACATTGTTAATTCTCTTTTAAAGAAACTTAACTAATTTAAAATGCATTTTATAACTCTTTTCACAGTTAGCAATTTCAGTAGGCGTTGCTTCGTTTGGTGATCCAGATTACCACCTGGTTCCACATGCCTGAAAGACATACTTTTACGTCCCTTACTAGGAATATCTGCTACAATGAATTATTCCAGTTTCTACACAGCCAAAGAAATCTTTCTACCTTCCTTTGGAAAAGCAATTGTGATGACTATAGAATTCTAGGTTGTATAGTGATTTTTTTTTTAGCACATCAAAGACATGTTTTACTGTTTCTGCATATTTTGTTTCTCATGAAAATCTAATGTCATCTTTATTTTTCTACACGTGTCTTTTTTCAGGTTTTTTAAAAGACTTTTTTTTTTTTTGTTACCACTGGCTTTCAAAAAGTTAATTATGCTGTGTTGTAGTATTTTTTTCTTCATATTTCTTGAACTTGGGGTTTATTGAGCATTGGGATCTCTGGAATGTACAATTGTGATCAAATTTAAAAGTCAACAGTTATTTATTTACATATTTTTCCAACTCTTCTCAGTAGTACATACATAGTAACACTTGAAACTCCCCCCAAATATTAATGTTCTCTGCATTCTGCCAGTCCAATTTGGTAGATGTTTCCATTTGTACAGATTCTAATACTAAGCTTCTAAATTCACTATTATCTTCTTCTCCAGAGTACAGACAGTAACCTGCTGTCATTCTCAACTCAGACATTGCAGTGTTCACCTTTACAATTTTGAGTTTCTTTTGCTAGTTTCATATCTCTAGCGATATATTTAATTTTCTCTATATATCTTTAAGCGTGTGTGATATAGTTCCAAATGTTCCTAAAGGTCTTTCTCTACTCCTTCCATCACCCATGTCATTTCTGTATCAGTTTCAAAAGATTTGTTTTTCTCATTATGAATAGTTACCAGGTCGTGTCATTTTGTAACATCTATGTGAATACATGTTTACCTTTCTCTTCTGTAAATGCTAGAATGCTTTGACTTTTTCTTTTTGCCCTTCGTGGGTGTAAGCCTATTTGTTTCCTCTACTTTGTTGGGATCTTATACCTCCACCTCCCTTCCTACCCTTCCTACCTCCCACTCTAAGTAAGAGAGAAAGATGGTTAGAGGGGAAAGGTGGCGTAGGCCTCTAAAGGCTACTTCCTGCTGATTATGGACATAGAGTTCTGTGAGGCAAGTCCAGGCTTTGTCTCATCAGGATATATCCAAGTTCTTGTCTCTTTTCTCTTGACCACTTGACAAACCACCACCACCACCACAACCAGCAGCAGCAGCAGCAGAAGCAGAAGGAGGAAGAGCAGCTAGGCCCTCTCTCTTTGGGCTCTGGTCTTTTTATACCCTCTCTAGAGTCCCCAGATTAAACCATCTTCAGCTGGCAGAATCATGCACCTGCCAGAGCACATGCCAGGCAAACAGTCTGCTGCTGTAGACAATTTGAAGAAGTCTCCATCCCATCTCTGGGATTAAAACAGAAACATGTTTACATAACATAACTGGGCTTTTTATGACATCAAAATTCTCTCTACATATGGGTTTTATCTTGTTGGATCCAGATCTTTTGATGTGACTACAGAAACTGCTGAACTTTGTGTGGAGGTGCATGCTGCCTGAAAAATCTCACTTACCTTATTCTGAGCATTTTAGGCACAACTGGAGCAGCTTTTACTCTGGAGTATTGGAATGCCCCATAATTTCTGAGGCTGCCCTCTCCAGGCTGAGGGAACAAGGCCTATATAGTCAGTGCTGGGTGAGTTCTGAGAACTTTGATATTTTCTAATCCAGACACTGTTTTACCTGTTCAGACAGCTTCCCCCAACCCCCACTCCCAGCCACAAACTGTTCACCGCTCAATTGAAAAACAGGAATGCTAGAGTGTCTCTGAGTGTTCTTTACTCCCAAGCACCTCCTCCCAAAGCTCTCTTCTACCTGTATTTCTGTCCTGGTAGCTCCAGTGAGGTTGGCCTCCTTGGATTCCCAGCTCCAACTATCAAGATCAAAGAGCTAGGAGACTGGTCAACTGCTTATTTCCTGCACTGTGGTTTGGAAAGCATCTTCCTCCCCTCACTTGTGCCACACCTCGCAGATGGCACCACTGTCCTCTGATTTTCAGTGTCTGCTAATGGATAGCTCATAGGTTTTTATCTCAATTTTAAGTTCTATCAAGTGAGGTGATGAACCAAGCTACCTATAAGCAGTGTGGCATTATCTTTTTTATTTTCAGAGAAGCTGCCCTGAAGATGAAGAGTCCAGCTATATAGGCCGTGGAGTGATCAACAAAGTGGATGGAAAGTTTGGGCTAATCTGAAAGTTTGCTAATATGAAATAAGTGTCCTCATATTAGCAATTCTTAAAAGGGGGACTCAGTGACATAGTTCATTTAAGGCCAGCTTTGGCTGCATGATACCCTGCTCAAAACAAAGCAGCTCATGTGTATGTATATAAGTACGGATGTGTGCACGGACAGATGAGGAGGGTGCATGTGTGAGGGACAGAAGTAAATTTTTGGTGTCATCCCTCAGGATTCATCTACTTTGGTTTTTGATGTAGATTTTTCCAGTGGAAATTGGGCTCATCAACTTGGCTAAGTTGGCTGGCTAGCAGGCCCCACGGACCCTCCCTTCTTGGTCTTCCCAGTGCTGGCATTATAAACATGCCACCACACCCAGCTTTTCATATGGGCTCTGAGACTCAAAATCAGACTTTTATGCTTGCAAGGTAAGTACTTTATCAACTGAGCTATCTCGCCAGCCCTCATCAAAGGTTCGTAAGATTTTTAAAGAAGAATTTATCTTCTGAGTAGTAGACTCTTTTTTTTTAACCATAATCAGTTTAACACACACACACACACACACACACACACACACACACACACAAATCCTATTTTCTGGTTGCTTCTTTTTAGCATACATTGTGTGATATTGACTTCTCACTCACTATAATATACACTTTCTTCAGGTCAATGACGACTTTGGCACAAAATCTTACAAAGTAAAACATAGCAGGATGCAATTCTTAATTCCCCATGTGTTGAGCAACCTCGAGTTTCTTACACTTGTTCTATACTATCTTGCACCAATTACTTTTCTTCATATAAAGTTAATTTAATTTTCAGTTAACTTGAGTTCAGTAAGTGATAATTCCTTGTTGTTGTGAAGAAACGTCTTCTGAACCAGGAAGTTATGCTTAGAACAGTGCTGTTGTGTCATGAAAACATGAAGCATAAAGAAAAATGCATGTGGGTGACTGCTATGAAACATGCCCACATCTGCCCTTCATCAGAACCTCAGGATTACGGAGGCCAATGAATTAATCATTAAAACTGATTGACAGGTATATCCAGACATTTTAACTTATTGGTGAAGATCACTATAGTTATTTAGCTTAATGCTTTGAAAAATCTTGCTGGAAAAATCTATGCTATGTGAAAGGAGTCAGATCTCAACCAACAGTTGTGAATTTATGAGCATATGTCCCCATTGTGGCACTTTTAGCTCTATCTGCCCAGAGAAGGCAAATCTGTGGACTAGTTCAAGTGCATTCCATTAAGGGTCATTAGTATTTACTAATGAGTCACTTCTAGGCTCCTAGAATGTTTCTGTGGAGTAGGGTTTGTAAAATTAAAGTTGAAAGCTGTAATCTCTTCTAAATATTTGGTGGAAAATTAGAGTTAGTCTATATTTTGCTCAAATAGTAAAATGTCACTTGAAAGTCACAAGTTGGACTTAGACAGCTTTCAAATTAATTATGTTTGAGTCTGTAATGGTGTGACAGCAGTGCATGTTCTGGCGAAACAATTCATTGGTTTTGAAATTTTGGTATTTTCCCAGACTAGTGTTAGGCAGTGTGATACTTGGGTGACACAAGGTAGTGGCAGCAAGCTGTAGTTTCCAGGAGCCTTGTGACCACAAAGGTACCAGCTTCTGCGCTAAGAGTTGATGTCCCACAGGTTAGGCATACCAAATGCCTTTCCAATTTATGACCTTCTCAACTGAAAAAAAAAATTTACCATAAATTGCAGGGACGTCAGAGTGGCAGAGGCTGAAAGCTTAGGTATCATACCTAGACCCTACAAAGGAAGAAGATATAAGGGAAACTGTAGGCTTCAATTTTCTATACCTATTTCCTTAAAAATTTACCATAAGCTTTAAGAACTTAAAGCAATGTATGTGTTTTATCTAATGCTTATGGGTCATGAATTTGGGAGAGACCTCACTTAATGGTTCTGGCTTATGTCCCCCAGGCTAGACACCTTCATTTGCAGGAGGCCTGAGGGCCTCTTTGGTTACTGATAGGTGGTCTCAGCACATAAGACGACTTCTTAACAATACTACTTGAGCACCCTCACAATATGGCTGCTGGCTTCCTTATTCAGCAATAAGAGTGAGCAAAGTGGAAGCTACAGCACAGGTTATGACTTAGATTCGGAGTCAAAGGCCATGCATTATTGTTTGGACTTTTTCATCGTGGCTGTAAAATATCTGACAGAAATAATGTAAGGAAAGTTTTGGGGATTTCAGTTCTTGGTAGACTAGTCCTACGCATTTGTAGGCCTGGAGAAAGGACCTTGTGTTCAAAGAGCATGGAGAATCAGAACGCTTTGAGTGACTGCAGCCAGGAGGCACAGGCAGTGGGTTCTTACACTTGCTGGCTTCCTCCTTTCCGGTCGTGTTCCACCTGGGCTCCCAGCCCATGGCATGGTGCTGATCACATTCAACGTAAATATTCAGCTACACAACTTTTCTCTCTGGAAAACATCCTTTCCCAATCTCTTTGTCACTTCTCAATATAATCAAGTTGGGGTTCACAATCGATCACCTCAGCAAGATACTACAAAGCCCTAGTATCTAATTAGATTGATGCTATTTAAAGTTAGGGGTGGCTGTCCAAGGGCATGAATACCAGAAGAAAAAGATTCTTCAAGTAATCTCCAAACTACATCTTGGCTACCATGGCCTAAGAATATTAATGGTGATAGATGCTATACTCATGTCCATTGATTTCCATTCATGGGCAATATCTCCCATTGAAATGTGCTACTAACATGAGAGTAACATACTACTGCTTTTGTGGGTTTGATGTTTATGAAAATTTTTCCTTAACTATTTCTAGGCCATTGTAGGAGACCTTTCCAAACAAGATCCTCCCACTTCCCCCCTCTTTTGTCAATGAGGTCTCCTCCAAGCATTTGTTATGAGATGATGTGGGAACACATCCTTCTACTTGCTGGATCCATTCTGAGTCACCTCTTCTAGATGCTTCTCCTCTGCTTAAAAATTTTCACCTAATGATTACAAGAACCACTGAGCCCCCAATTCCAACAGTCAAGCTGGGATTCTGTCAGTGTGCATAGACAATCTGGCCCTGGTCTAGACCCTTGAGATATAATAAGAGCAAGAGTTTCATGGTCTGTGTTCCCAGCATTGACAGTCCAAAATTCTCTATCACTACACATATGTGCCTATCATCTCTCAGGACGAGTCCTCAAGAACAATATAAAATTGCCTCCTAAGGGGCTCACCCAGATGTCTGCCGGATATGCACAAACAATTTCATCCTGTGTCAGTAACTGGCATATTTCTATACAACTCTAATCTTGGAATCAACTCAATGTTTTCTGGTCCCTTTAAAACTTCACTGAAATAATTGGTAGAGATGAAACAAATAGATTTAAAAAAACCATCACAACTACAGGCCAAGAAAAGAATGGTCAGTAGCCCAAGAGATGTCAACAGTATCCACAAGTTTTATAAACAGAAATACAAATATCAACTGGCTTAGCAGGATAAGGTTAAAACCTAGATACTGTAGCAGGAGAAATCACCTAGAAATAAGCCAATTAGAAACATTGAGCTTCAACCAACCAACCAAACAAACAAACAAACAAACAAAACCCCTCAGGATTGGTAAGGCTGAAAGCAGAGGCATTGGTGGTGATTGTAAGAAAACTTTTAAACTTCATATAGCTCCTGCACCATTCTCCACCAAAATCACCAGTCTTCCTGCCTCCACACACCACACACCCTCAAGAAAACACTTTGTTAACTTTCTTAACTATCTGCTGTGGTCAGAATCGAGTCCTATTGCTAGACCAAATGAAATTATTATGTTCTGATAGAACCACCACTGACTGACATAAAATTAAAAGTAGTTACCTCTGAAAATGTGTAGACAGCCTTCTGGGTGGCATTTACTTTTATGAGTAATCAACTCGGTTATAATTTAAGCTTCCATCATTACATCAACTGCTCCAGGACATCGTTCTCCAGAATCCTACATCCTCTTGACAGCCACTGTCAGGTCATGAGGTAGAAGTCATCAGAAAATTAATAGATCCCCTAGCTCTGTTCTCCAAAGAAATTCTGCAGTGGGAGAAAGAGAATCCATTTCTCTGACAAAGTGCCACAGTTTAAAATTATCTATTCAACTGTTTGCAGGTGATGATAGCAGATACTGTTAATGTTGGACAACCTCAAGCCTCCTTCTGTAGGGAGTGTTTACCTATATTTTGAGAAAAGGTCTCTCATTTGCCCAGAACTCAAGAAGGCTGGTCTGGCTAGCCAGAGGCCCCAGGGATCTGCGTGTCTTTAACTCCACTATGCATAGCTTTTTAACATAGCTTGTGGGGATCAAACTCTGGTCCTCCTGCTTGTGTGGGAAGGACTGCAGTGGCTAAAACAGCTCCCTGAGTCCATTCTTTTGTTTTGTTTTTCATGAGTTTTTCAGAATAAAATACTTCCATTTAGACTTGTTCTTTAGAGATTTCATATATTTCAATGTGTTCACCACATTTACCGTTTACTGTGCCTTCTCTAGGATACCGTATAGCATTTTACTCAGCACTTGGCTTTGTAGAATGTGCTGTAGCCAAGGGGTTTTATGCTGCTATCACTTCCTGTGGCTGTCTGTGTATGTTTCTTCAATGACATAATATTGAAAAGCTGACCATGCAACAAGTTAGCATATAAGTTGAGAAATTTCCTTGATAAACAACTTATTAAAAATATTTAGTGTTTTGTTATTAAATTTTTAGCAGAACACACAAGCCTTCTAATACACAGAACAATAATTGTGTTGTAGATAGAAGTTCATTTCCTTAATAAAATATCCCATCTCAATTCCCAACCCAAAAGCACATAAACATGAATATGACCTTGGCAAGTGTCTTCAAACGTAACTGACTTCTCCATATTGAATTACCAGTATTCCAAAAAGGAGTTACCAATCACCAAGTACACTTGGGATGTTTTATTAACACTAGAGCAATTGTCTTTATGTTTATAGAAGCTGAACAAAATCTCTTTCCATATGGCAAAATCTTCAACTTAAATTTTGTTTAGTTAACCTAGGGTTGAAAAACAATCAAACTAGCACAAAAGCATCATAAAGCTTTTGAAATGTCATTAAATCACAACTAGGTTTCAGATATAGTCTTAATTCTATAAACCTCCCATCAAGAAAATGTAGACATTATACATATACTTGGCAGACATTCAGTCCAAGTGAGTGTGTTGAAATGGTTGATAACCAAAACACTAAATCAGGACAACTTGCTTCCCTTGGTTAAGTTGAAATCTCTGGGGACATAACTTAATATCATATTAGTCTCAATATAGCAGTTACCAAGATGAAAACCAACTGTCATCACTAGACTTATCTAGTTGAAGTCATTGGACCCTGTGCATCAAGGACCAGTTCCATCATGCTGGGCCCATCTCATCCAGAGAGCTGCATTGGGAGCTACTGAGATTTGGAGTGACATATGTTCATGATTACAGTGCCTTTCAGTATAAGTCCCCCTGTACTCTGTCCCCAGACACACTAAGTTATTCGCATTTCATGGCCAGAATATGCTAAGTTCTTACAAAGTTCTTTCTGGACACATACTGATTCGTCTCTCAGAGGCCTCTCCCCAACTTCTTCACCTTTTTATAGGCCTTTCTGCATTTCAGGCCTCAGGCTAGCTTTAGGGATTTCTTCCCTTCCCATTTGTCATGCCAGTCCCTTGGGTACTCAACTCTATCCCCCTGCAATAGACTTTGCCTTCCTACTTTCTACATTTCCAGTAATAAGTGTAGCTCAAACAAAACACCAGTTTTATGGGTCTGGAAGTGCTGCAGCTTTCAAACACCCAGGGGACCAATGGACTCAGACGAGCTTGGGGTGTTGAGGCAAGCCTTTGCCCTCTAGCCATGTTGCACCAATAGGTCAGTTCTCTTCTGTGGCTGGGCCTCCAGTTGTACAGCGATAGCTCCTAGTTCCCATCCTGTTCCCTGTCCTATGTAGACCAGAAAGACTAGAAGACTACGCCCCATCCTCTACTGCCTGACTCTACACAGCAAATGGAAATTCACTTTGGACATCAATTCCTGCTGAACTTTGATTGGAAATGAGTCCTGAGCTACAGCCTATATCAGGGCCATGCCTAAACAGCTTCTTCCCTTTTCCAGCCAAATACCTACCTACCTACCTACATGTACACACACAAATACATATATGTATGTATGCACACATACGTATACACACACACACACACACACACACACACACACACACATACACAGAGAGAGGGGGGAGTGTGTAATCAGCTTGTGCCTACTTTACTTTTTCTATCAGTAGTTTCCTTAGTAGAGAAGACTAGGGCAACAGTAATCTGAACTCAAAGAAAAGAATGGAAAGCCCAAAAGTAAAAACACGTTCACAAATACACACAATTCACAAGTAATATGCAAATACTCAATAAACATGGGGAAACTAGAAACATAAAGAGAACAAAGCAATTCTTTTCAACCTATACACAAATAAAAGTTCTCAATAAAAATATATATATTTACTTGCTGTGGAAGAAAACAGATGAAGATATAGTGTTTCTCTGCCTAGAGGCACATCTACAGATGTGTCTAAGCCAAGATGTCTACTGTATGTGGAAATACATCGTGAGAACATTATTTTTTGTCCTCCCTTGAAACCTTGCCTTAAAATAACTGATTCTGACCCAGAGATGGATCAGTGGATATGGACACTTGCTGCAGAAGCATGAGGACCTGAGTTCAAATCCCCAGCACCCACATAAAAGGCCAGGCATGGTCATGTACATAAACAGGAAGATTACCAAGATCACTAGTCTACCTCTATGTTCAATGGGAGATCCTGACTCAAAGGGAAAAGGTGGGAAGTGAAAGAGCAGGCCTCCGTGTTCTCCTCTGGCCTCCAAGTCCCAACATGTGACTATATACCACACACATTCACACTTCTCCATGGCTGAAGACAATACCCACACAACTAATTGAGCATGGACAGGTAGGGCTGGTGCCAACATAGAGCCTTCCCTTCTATGTTCTAAAGTCCTTGGTACAGGATGGTACTCTGCACACTGCCAAAAGAGAAAACATAAACAGCAACCCAGCCACAAACCCTTTGATCCACAATGCTGTTCTGCTGTGCCAAGGCAATGATGGCACAAAGCTGGTGGGAGTAACCAACTAATATCTGATTTAACTTTAAGGTCCACTTCATAAGATGAAACCCATAGGGGACACTGCTTGGGTAACCAAGGACCTAAGACTAAAAGCACAAGACATAGATGAAAACCAAATACTACTTGTCTTTAAAAAACAAAAAAGGATTTGTCCTAGTTAAGGTTTCTATCGCTATGGTGAAACACCATGACCGAAAAGCAAGTTGAGAGGAAAGGGCTTATTTGGCTTACACGTCCATGTCGCTGTTCATCACCAAAGGAAGTCACAACAGGAGCTTAACCAAGGCAGGAACCTGGAGACAGGAGCTGATGCAGAGGCCATGGAGGGGTGCTGCTTACTGGTTTGTTCGGCCTGCTTTCTTATAGAGCCTAGGACTACCTGGCCTTTCTTATAGGCCAGGATGGCACCACCCTCAGTGGGCTGGGCCTTCCTCCATTGATCACTAATTGAGAAAATGCCTTACAGCTGGATCTCATGGAAGCATTTCCTCCACTGAGGCTCCTTTCTCTCTCATGGCTCTAATGGGTGGGTAAATTGACACAACAAACCATTACAACTGACCCCTTGTCAACTTGATATACAAACACATCACTATTTTTTTCATTGTGTGATGCTTTTACTCTGTATGTTTTTTAAAATATTTTATTAATTTATTCATATTACATGTCAATTGTTAGCCCATCCCTTGTATCCTCCTTTTCCTCCCTCCCTTCCACTTTCCCCCTACTCCCCTCCCCTATGTCTGTGACTGAGGGGGACCTCCTCCCCCTGTATATGCTCATAGGGTATCAAGTCTCTTCTTGGTAGGCTGTTATCCTTCCTCTGAGTGCCACCAGGCCTCCCCATCAAGGGGATGTGGTCAAAACCCATCATTATTAAGCCACAATTCTTCCTTTCTTATTCATCCCCATGATCTCACATTAAAAACAAAAATAACCATAAAAGTCCCAGTCTTTTCAAATCCAAACACATTAAAATATCTAATCTCTTAAAAATCCAAAGTCTTTTATAACTCAAAGTCTCTCAACTGTGGGATCCAGTAAAATGCTTTCTTATTTAAAGAGAAAAAAGTCAGAGCATAGTCACAAGCCAAGCCAAACTCCAACTCTCCAGTGTCTAGGATCCACTCAAGATCTTCTGGACTCCTCCAAAGAGCCTGGGTCACTTCTCTTCCCTCCGCAGCACACACAGCCTGTCTTCTAGGCTCAGGCTGGCTCTGCTCCCCCCCCACTGCTGATGGTCTTGGTGCCTAGTACTGGCATCTCTAAACCTGGGGTCTTCTGCTGCAATTGGGCTGCAGAGAGCCTTTTATAGGCTCTCTTCCTGGTGTCAAGGGTCAATTCTCTGTACAACACCTTAATTCCTGGGCCTTCACCAATAGCCTCTTCTGGCCTCTCACAGTGCCAAGCGCCAGCTGTTCTGTATGACCCCTTTCATGCCTTCAAAGCCAGTACCACCTGGATGATTCTTATACATTACCCAGTCTGGCTGCCAGTACAAGGTACAACCTTGGTCATCCCTGACATCTCAGAAAGCACTTTCCAGAAGATTTTTACCTCCATGTTGCTGGTATCTTCTTAACCACCAATAATTCCTCTGCTCCAGCTAACCAGCATCAGTTGTCCCACTAACGTGAAGATTTCACTTCAGGAGTTCTGGTTATCCGGTTAATCACAGCTGATTCTTCAGCCCCAGCTAACCAGGGCCAAAGAATCTTAAATCAAAATAGCAAACAGTCCCATAGAGTCTTTAATCTTTACTCTGAAATTTCACAAGCCAGGCTTGCATCTTCTTTACTGTCCTCAATATTCTTACCTTCCAATAATAGCCCACTGAGCTCTTAACACTCAATGACTTTAAAAGCCTTCCTACAATCCTCCGCAAAACATGGTTAGGTCTACTAAGATGGTAGTGTTAAATATGACTAGTCATAGATCAGTGCCTTAGTCAAGTATCATCAGAGACACTTAGTCCTGCAGGAGATGGAAACAGGTACAGACACCTACAGCCAGGCATTATGCAGAAGGAAAGAGACCTTGAAACACACAGCTCTAAATGGGATGTCTCTATCAAACCCTTCTCCTCTCAGAGATCAGGTAACCCCTTTGGAAGACGGGGAAGAAAGAGTGGGAGAGCCAGAAGGGATGGAAGAGAAGTCCTTTTTTTTTAATTTTTAATTTTTAATTTTATTAATTTATTCTTGTTACATCTCTATGGTTATCCCATCCCTTGTATCCTCCCATTCTCCCCTCCCTCCCATTCTCCCCTCCCTCCCATTTTCCCCTTATTCCCCTCCCCTATGACTGTTCCTGAGAAGGATTACCTCCCCCTGTATATGCTCATAGGGTATCAAGTCTCTTCTCGGTGACCTGCTGTCCTTCCTCTGAGTGCCACTAGGTCTCCTCCTCCAGGGGACATATTCAAATGTGAGGCACCAGAGTACATGAGAAAGTCATATCCCACTCTCCACTCAAGTGTGGAGACTGTTCTGACCATTGGCTAGATCTGGGTAGGGGTTTAAAGTTTACCGCCTGTATTGTCCTTGGCTAGGGCCTTAGTTTGAGCGGGACCCCTGGGCCCAAATCTGCCTATCATAATGTTCTACTTGTAGGTTTCTAGGACCCACTGGATCCTTCTACTTTGCTATTCTCACATGGTTCTCTCATCTAGAGTCCCAATAGGATGTCCTCCCCTCTGTCCCAGTTTCCTGGTAAGTGAAGGCTTTCGTGGGACATGCCCCTTGGGCTAGTATGCAGATATAAGTGAGTATATACCATTTGAGTCTTTCTGCTTCTGGGTTAACTCACTCATTATGATCATTTCTAGCTCAATCCATTTATCCACAAATTTCGGGAATTCCTTGTTTTTAATAGCTGAGTAGTATTCCATGGTGTATATGTACCACAGTTTCTTTATCCATTCTTCTACTGAGGGACATTTAGGCTGTTTCCATGATCTGGCTATTATGAATAAGGCTGCTATG
>OU015744.1:18715361-18730853 GCA_907169655.1 Acomys percivali | reverse complement strand
ATAGATATATAAGATAGATGATAAAATACAGGCAGACAACATAATAGTTGATAGATAGGTGATAATAGATGATAGATAAGATAGATGATAAATCTACAGATGATAGAATATAGACAGATGACATAATTGATGAGAGAGATAAAAAATAGATGATACATAGGTAGGTAGATGATAGATAGATAGATAGATAGATAGATAGATAGATAGATAGATAAGGAACGATTGTATCCCCATTCAGTCCTCTCTTCTAAAGTGGCAGCCAGCAGTCCCTGGTAAGCAGAGGACATAGTCAAGCTGCTCAATGTATCTCTTACACTGTGTATAATGGTGTCATCACAAGTCTGTTTGGTTTGCTCTTCAAGTCTAACTACAGTTCAATTTTATTTCTATTGTCTTTTTGACACTTGGCTTGTTCATCTTCTTTCTTGAGTTTATCCTGGATCTTTGAGATTTCTGATTGGCAGAATTCAATGGCTAACTTTTTGTTCTTAGAAATGAGCTTTACTAGCTTAATTCTTCCTCCCCAACTATATACATGCATGTGTGTGTGTGTGTGTGTGTGTGTGTGTGTGTGTGTGTGTGTTGGTATACTAAGTGTGTAAAATGGTGAAACACATAGACATATGAGTAACAAGGGAGACTACAAACATGATGCTGAATTGCCCCTTATTCTTGTACATAATATTATTGAAGTATGATTATTTTATTTCTTTTTCATCTAAAATCATCAGGGAGAATGTGAAATATGGCTGCATTCACCAATAATGGTTTGTCAGTAAATCACTACGCATCACCTTTGTGTGTGAGATGTGTGGGTGTGTGCGATGTGTGGGCACAGGTATTCTATGGCACACACATGGAAGTATGGGATAATTTTCAGAGAAGGGTCTCACCTTCGATTTGTTTGGGGTGAATGTCTTCTGTTTCTGTCTCTGCACTGTGTACTTCAGCCTAGCTTCTGTGCAATTTTATCTCTGCCTCCCATCTCCCTGTAGGAATGCTGGGATTGGAGACCTATGCTACAGCATCCTGCTTTTTAATGTGGGTGGCCTCATGTAAGCAGGCTTGCACAGTGAGCCCTTATACCCACTGAGCCATCTTCCTCACCTTAATAATGGCCCTCCCAAGGTGATGTCTACACGTGGATCATTCGTGAGAATTCATGATCTGAATCCTCTAGCCCAGTGGCTCTCAGCCTTTCTAATGCTGTGCCTATTTAATACAGTACCTTATGTGTGGTGATCCCAACCATAAAATCATTTTCATTGCTACTTCATAACTGTAAGTTTGCTACTGTTATGAATCGTAATGTAAATATCTGATATTCAGGATATCTGATATGCGGCCCCTGTGCAAGGCTCATTCAACCCTCACAGGCAGAGAATTGCTGCTCTATAGGATTAAATATCCAAAGTAATAGCAATGCTGGATTTTTTTTTTCTATTCTTTCTTTCTTTTTCTTTTTCTGTTTTTTTCCCAATTCTTTTCTACAGTGAAATTATTAGAATTTGCATATTTAAATACATTAGTGTAGAAAACCTTCCCTCCAGTCTTTGTGAATGGAAGTTTCTGTAGGACGCAGCATTACGCTTGCCAACCTTCTGATGGGTGCTTCGCTCGACACGAATCTGCTTAAAGGGTATTTGCCTTTATCCTTTTCTTATTCTTAATGCATCTTTCAGCTTAACTGCAAAATCTTCTGGTTTTGCCATTTTTATCCCACAGGACGCAACTATTTCTCTTTAATCTTTTGTATTCATCTGACTTAGTGTTCTACTGTGCAGCAAGTTCCCATTTGGATTTAAGCTGCTTATAGGGTTCTTATTTTGCCTAATTAGTTTTAATTCTGAAAGCTGAGAATGGACTAAATAAATACATATCTGTTTGTCACCTCTCTGCCCTCTAGAATATTCTGTTCCGGATATAGGCATCTGAGTCCTGTAGAAAGTACGTGTCTGGACATTTACATCGTGATGCATGTGACATCATCTCATTGGACACAGGAGATGTTCCCTGTGCCTTAACTTCTCTTCTTCCCAAGTGGCCTCTGCCTGCTACTTGCAGTACTTGACCTGAAGGGTTAGGTTTCCATTTCTGGACATTCCCATGTAATTTCTGAAGAATTACAACAAAATTTAAAGTGCACAGACTCAAGAGGGAGGAAAATTATGTAAGCTTCTTTAATCTTAAATTTTCCTAGAGTCAAAAGTTTTTTTTCTTTTTTGCAGAGCAAATTTTAATAAAGACAGATACCGGGTGGCAAAAATACTAAGGTGAATTTTTTCTGTTGCACGGTTTGTCCACATGCAGTTTATGCAGCAATATCCAGGGTCAGGCAGAGAGTCTTCGTTTTATTTTTAGGTTGCAATTAGCTTGCTCTATCTACGTGTTCCAGTCAGATCCTATTTTTAATAATTTTGGTAAAGCTATAGTTATAGAGAAGAACAGCAAGAAGTAATAATAATAAACCAATAAAAAATAAAATTACCATTCTTTGGTGGATTGTTAGAGAACAGTAAACAATGCCAGAAAAAAATTTAATGTATATAGTTTAGTCAAATAAAAGTTCCAAATTTTATTTTCAATTTCTGCTCTTATTTCAAAT
This sequence comes from Acomys percivali, assembly GCA_907169655.1. Lineage (NCBI taxonomy): Eukaryota > Metazoa > Chordata > Mammalia > Rodentia > Muridae > Acomys > Acomys percivali. The sequence continues at coordinate 18,728,248 of OU015744.1, read as the reverse complement.
AGATTTTTTCCACTCAATATATTTTGATCAGGTTTCTTCCCCTTTGCCAACTTCTCTTTTATTTTTCCCACCTCAGAAAAAAAAAAGGCAAGAAAATAAACAAAACCCACAAAATAAATAAATAAAAACAAAACTAAAAATAAACAAGCAAATGCCAATAAGACAAAAAATAAAATGCCAAAATGAAACAAAAAGCCCACAAAAAGCCATGGAGATTGTGGAGGTCATTTCGTGTGGGCCAGCTACTCCTGGGCATGTGGCCTGCCTTGCAGTGTGGTGACTATGCACAGTGAGATTCACCAGAGAAACCTGATTTTCCCCTTCCAACCAGGTCTCAGTTGCAGATAGCTTCTTGGTTGAGATGGGAAGCAGTCTCCACTTCCCTCTCAGTGCTGACACCCCTATCTGGCTTGGCGGTGTGCAGGTCTTCCACATGGGGCAGCTGTCACTGTGTCTGCATCAGTGCTGTTGTACCTGGACAACACTGTTTTCCTGGAGTCACCCAGCACTCGTGGGTCTTCCAATCCTCCCAACGTCCTCTTCTGCATAGATCCCCAATCCCTGAGGGAAGGCCCTGAAGTGAACACTTGTGTTTGACCTTAACACTTTATGCTTTTATTTCAAATTGATAATATCATCTTCCTTTTCTTTTTTGGCTATCATATTTTATTAGGCTATATTTAAATTAATTTTGGCATCCTAGCCTATTCTTCTTCTGGTGAATATATAAAGTCAGGGGGCTTATTTTTCTTTTGACGTTCTTGTGCTCTTCCTAAGACCCCCTATTTTAAGCTGAGAGAGTGACTACATTATCCTCTGAAAGCATTAAGCAGTGCGTATGGGAGTGGACAGACCTGTGCTGATATCAGCACAATTAGCACAGGCTCAAGGACCAAAGCAACAGGTCTTGATGAGGAGGGGTTTCCGTGAAAGACATCAGATGTCAAAGCTAACCCCCTCTTGCTTCCCCAAATAGCTGCAGTCAGAGTTTTATTCAAAAGTTTCTCAATCTCCAGATCTGAGGATTTGAATAACAAAGAAAGAGCCTGGCACTGTGGTACATGCCTGTAATCACAGCACTTGGGAGGCAGAGACAGGAGGATGGCTGTGAGTTCAAGGCCAGCCTGGCCTACAGAGTGAGTCCAGGACAGTCAAGACTACATAGAGGAACCCTGTCTTGAAAAAACCAAACAAACAAACAAACAAAGAGAAAAGATAGACCTGTGATATGAGATCAGTAGGTTCATACTTGGGTTGGTTTGTTTGTATGTTTGTATGTTTGTTTGTTTATTAATGAAAGTTGCTGCATTGCTCTTTTTTCAATCTTGAGGACACCTATGCAAGAGCTCAGTGTCTCTACAGACACAAGTAAGACATTATTCATCCTGAGGCAAGGGGGACTGGAGTCCGAAGTTCCATTCCTGTATTAGCTTTCCACTGAAGGGCTGGGATGCCTCATCTTTCCCCAAGTCCACACATGCACCCGAATCGCACACATGCACCGCACTCTACATATTCAAAAGAGCTAGTATTCTTCCAGGGTTCTCTATCTAGGGTCTAGGTCTAGGGTCTAGGTTCTGAGGGTGAGACCAGATGATTTCGTATTATCTTTTTTTTTTTTTTTTTTTTAAATATTTATTTATTATTATGCATACAGTGCTCTGCCTGCATGTACCCCTGCAGGCCAGAAGAGGGCGCCAGATCTCACTATAGATGGTTGTGAGCCACCATGTGGTTGCTGGGAATTGAACTCATGACCTCTGGAAGAGCAGTCAGTGCTCTTAACCTCTGAGCCACCTCTCCAGCCCCGATTTCGTATTATCTTAAGGCATCACCTTCTGTGCCTGTGATTCAGAGAACGGGCCGCAGAAGCTCAGGCTCCCCGTCCATTGGCACAGGACACTTCTGTGGCTGGAGCAGGCTGAGGTTTCAGGGAAACCTAGGCACCTTTCTCTTCTCCTTCCTTCATATTCTGATTTTCCTGTCACATGCTTCCTGACACTCTTTCAGCTCTTGGAGCATTCATTATGCTCTTTACCCACACTGAGTCTTTTGATAACTACTTGTCCCTAATCGCTACTGTTTGCAACAAGCTACCAAAATGCTAGGCTCTTTGAACTTTACAATGGTAATGGTTGAGAAGTCTTTCTATTTGAAAAGTGCGTACTCCTTTGTTGACTGTAGGACTGCTTTTGTCGTAGGGTTGTAAGTGTAGAGCCAATGGAATGGGCCCGTGTTGATTGACAGGCCAAAAGGACATTGTTGATATCTTACCCTTTTCACTTTGCTCCGATCATTTAGAGCAGTGGTTTTCAATCTGTGGATTGTGACCGCTTGGTGGGTGTTGGATGACCCTTTCACAGGAGTCACATATCAGATGTCCTGCATAGCAAATATATACATTACAATTCATAACAGTAGCAAAAATTAGAGTGATGAAGTAGCAAGGAAATAATTTTATGGCTGGGGGCCACCACAGCGTGAGGTTATAAACAGTTGCAGCCTTAGGAAGGTTGAGAACCACCGATTTAGAGAGCCTGAGATGATGAAGGGTACAGCGGAAAGCAAAGTATCTTTTTCAAAAACCGTTCAGGATATGTTAATGTCTAGCCAGGCGAGAGAACTATCAGCCTAGCTCTTTTTTTTCTTTTTTAACATTTATTTATTAATTTATTCAGATTATATCTCAATTGTTATCCTATCACTTGTATCCTCCCATTCATCCCTCCCTCCCACTTTCACCCTATTCACCTCCTCTAGGTCTAAGACCATGGGGGACCTCCTCCCCCACTATATGGTCATAGGCTATCAAGTCTCATCTTGGTAGCCTGCTTATTCTTTCTTTGAGTGCCATCAGGCTTCCCCACCAAGGGGAGGTGGCCAAATATGGGGCACCAGAGTTCATGTCAGAGTCAGTCCCCGCTCTCCACATAACTGTGGAGAATGTCCTGTCCATTGTATCAGCCTAGCTCTTAGGAACCAGAAACTATGCTAGATTAGTGGAAACTGAACCCATTTAAATGATGTCTCCACAACCTAAGAATATTTATTCTCCAGCTCTTCAAATTTCCTGGTGTTTCTCTTGCATCTAAACTATCGCCTTGAAATTCTGTGCTTGCTGACCCCACCCTCTGCCTTGACTCTTGTCTGACATTCGGCACTGTCTCTTTTACCAGCTCACCTCCCATCAAATCTCTGGAGTTGGTTAATTAATATTTAGTGTTCATAGTTTGTGGTCATCTTTCTTTCCATGAAATCTGACACCAAGTACACTTAGACAATATATTCGCAAGTCTTTGGGCTGCTGGTGGTAACTGATAGCTTCTTCATAATTTAGATATCTCTTATGCAAAATACCATCACAGCAACCCTGATCATTTTTGGTGTTTTGTTTTGTTTTATTTTTCTAATGCCCCTCCACTGAAAAGGCATGCTGGCATCGAAAATTCAGTTTGTCTAAAATAAGCTTCTTAATTCCTGCATAGAACATCTCTGCTATGACTTCCTTACGTGAATACAATTCCACTTTAGGGGTCACCTTTGCTTCCTTCTGTAGGCTATTTCCAAAGTCCAGGTGGACTTTTCTACAGAGCGTTATTTATACATTGTTATTTCCATCTTTCAAGTTCTAACCATTTCCTGTCTAGACTATGGCATCATCCTCTTGTCCAGTCTTTTTTTATTCATTACAACCTACCACAAAGCAATCAGTGTACCATTATCAGATGTTTAATATAAGGCACAACTTCATCCCATTCTCAAAACTTATGATCAAAGTCCAAAGTCTCTGGCATCCCTTGCCTTAGGGGTTCAAATTCTCCTTCTGGCCATCCTTAGTTATTTCTTCACACTAGATAGAAAGCACTTTCATTGTTAAGTGGAAAGAATATAAGCTTTTAATCAGGCAGATTTGGGTTCAACTTCCAGTTTATTACAAGTAATTTGGTAAAGTTCCATATCCAAGCTGTGCTTCAGTTTTCACAGGCAAACAAAACCAAAAGCCAAACCAGCGGCAATCCTCATTATTGACTGTCTTATATGTTGTGGTATTTTAATGGTGTCTTATTATTGGCAGGTCCCAAACTACTGCCTTGCTTGTTCCAGGATAATGAGTTGGGAGATGGGGAAGATTCATTTTAGGGTTTTGTTGTTGTTTTGGTCCTATTGTTTTATTTTCTTTTTAGCCATTGTATGTAGCTGTTTCTCCTGGCTATGTTCTATGCCAAGTATTGACTGTAGCCCATGGACAAGTCTTCGGTTCAAACCTAGACATTGTCTGTGGCTGCTTTCATGCCACAATAGTTTGTTGGAGACAATATGATCTGAAAAGTCTAACGTTTTAGGTTACCTGCTCTCTTCCAAAAAGTTGGCCGGCCTTGTTGTAGGCTCACTTTCTTCACCCACTGCATATCACCTATCCCAAGTGTGGTGTTATGAAATATGTCTGCAAAATCCTTCAATAAAACTCACTGCAAAGGGTGGAACGTCATGTTTCAAATGGCAGTGTCAGGAATCACCTTGGAAACAAACCTCCCCGTATGCCTTTGAAGGATTATCTGTATTGGATTCACTGATGTAGGAAGACACACCTTCCTTCTAGATAACATTGCTCCAGGAACTGTAAGTCCTAGACTAGATAAAAAGGCAGCCAAGGACGGGCGGTCATTGCTGCCTCCTTCCTGATAGTGAGCACAACTTGACCAGTTACCTCAAATGCCCACTGCCATAATGAGTGTACTCTTGAACTGTGAACCAAAATAAGTCCTTCCTTCCTTCAATTGTTTTTGCCAGTTGCTTCATCTGAGCTACTAGAAAAGAAACCAGCATAGTCCTCAAGCCTCTGCACATGGCTAGACTTTGTGACTTTGTTTACAACAAGCAGGATTTGACAAAGGGACATCTGATTTGGAGCAGGCAGTGTACAGATCGCTTTTTTGAATCACAAATTCGAGAGACACTCAAGAAGCATGCCAGGAGGTCCAGGTAGTCAGGAGGTAAAGTCTCCTGCCAACAACCTGTAACAACTAACCAGCCACCTCGGAAACTACCTGACTGTAGCTCCAGGCATTTCTACTACAAACCCCACAAAGGACACAAAACCAGAATCACCTGGCAAAACCATTGCAAATAATACAACAAAACTCTGGCCATTAAGTACTGACATTACTTGTGCCACAAAGCTTGAGATAATGTTTCCTAGAATACATATTTAAAGTATCAAAAAGCAACCAGCTACCATCAACAGCCCCAAAACACCCTGTAATCTAAATCTGTCTTCTGACCCAAAAACTTTGCATGTAATGGCTCACTCTATACTCTTTTTCAACATCTCAAAGCCATCCCAAGACAAGTGTGCATAGGCTGTTTTTCTCTCCTCACGTCAGTAGACTTCTCCTCCAGAAATTCTTATCTCAGTGAGTGGCACAAACAGCTTATCTGGTAAGTTATAGCTCCAGTCACCTGTCATCATTCTTTCTCCTTCTGTCTGATATCCAGCCCACCATCAACTCCAGCCGAACTTGCTTTGAAACCCAGCAGTTGCTAGAGAAAAGACTTGGACAAAGGTAGTCAAATTTTCTGTTTCTTATCAGTCTGTTCCAAGGAAAGCATTAATTGGAAGTTGTCTCTAATCCCTTCTGATAGTTTCTGACATACTCTATATTGAGCCTAGAATTGGATGTTTTTATTCATCTTAAGACACAGGGTAGGGGCTAGAGAGATGGCTAAGAGGTTAAGAGCACTGGGTGATCTTCCAAAGGTCCTGAGTTCAATTCATGGCAACCACATGATGGCTCACAACCATCCATAATAAGATCTGATGCCCTTTTCTGGCCTGCAGGCATTACATGCAGGCCGAACACTGTATATATAATCAATCAATCAATCAATCAATCAATCTTTAAAAAAGAAAAAGACAGTGTCAACTTTAAAACCTGAAAACACATATAGCACTTCTAATATCAGAGCATTGCACCATTTTCTCTGCTTCTTCTCTCCAGCTGTCAGAAGACAGAACCAATATCAGTGATTGTCACAGACAAGCAAACCAAGGATTGTTAATATGGGAAATGACAACATGGGATCATGAGCTCCACAGGAAGTGGCCAGAATAGGGAACAATACAACAAAGTTAGAAGCCTGGAGAAGTGTCTTTGAAGAACAGAAACACACCTTGGTTTGGGATTCACTGGCTCCTGGGTACTAGTGAATAATGGGACATGGGGGAACTAATTCCACAAGTTGTGGGGAAACTACAAACTGAGATCACTTCATCACAAAGATGAGCTCCATGCTGAGAATGGGCATCACCGGCCCCTCCCTCGTGTACTTGTCTCTTCTCACATCCCAGTGGTCTGTCTTCAACTGCCAATGATGACTATCAGGTTTTGGGATGTAGATCCACTTCCTTTGTGCCTCCCAGCTGTATGTTTAAGCATGTCTACATGTTCAGACCACACAGGAATGACTCTCTCATCTGCTTAGTCATGTGCCAAAAGTCTCTGTGCATTTTCCATCCCCACTTTCTACACTCTACTCCAAAGGGTTATCATTTCTTCCTCATACTGCTAGGACCACCTTCTATCTCTTCTCTCCACATCCGTGTGTTATCATGTCTGCCATCTTTCCTCCACCCTGAAGCTAATGTCTTTTAAATGTCTAAGAATCCCTCATTTACAACACTCACTCTCAGAACTCTTAAAATAACGATTAAAATCTCCCAAGGTCCTAAAAGGCCTATGTGTCCTGAGCCAATACTCTTCTTGCGTGAGTTTAATGCTGCACATCTTTCCTTTGTACAACTCATCACTGATTATATGATAACATCTTCTCTGCATTACACTCTCCTAGTAAGAGCTCCCAGCACACAGCAGCCATGAGACAGCTATGTACAGAGTGACTAAATGAATGTCATTGTTGCTGAATACTGATGTTTTTCATAAACCAGCTCATGATGGTCCTCTGAACTTCTGACACGCGTTTCATTCATTCATTATGCTTCCTTTCTTTCTTTTTGGCTATACCTGTTTTTTTTTTAGCATATTATCTTATTCTGATAAAATCTATTTGTTATTTTTTTAAATTCTCATGTCTAGCACATTGCTATGAAGATGGTATGTAACCAAAAAAACTTATTATTCATAATCATGATTAAGAACTTAATTCTACTATAGTTAATTTAGTGAATTTTTCTAATTCAATTATTTCCTCAAGAAGTATACAACTTTTAAAGTATACTCTCCTTCAGTAATTAAATGTTATAATCAGCTAACACACTATTATGCATGCAAAGTTTCATGGATGTTAGTTCATTATTTCTAGCCTTTTATATTCTAAGTTTATAATATGTTAAGTTTTAAACTGTTTAAAGGTTTGGCTTTTAGAAATAGAGATGGTTTAAATTACACAGATGTGATGAACATGAGCTTGTAGTGAAACTTTGGAAAGGCCCTGCAGAACTCTCTAAAAATGATTCATGAGGGCTGGAGAGATGGCTCAGAGGTTAGGAACACTGGCTGCTCTTCCAGAGATCCTGAGTTCAATTCCCAGCAACCACATGGTGGCTCACAACCATCTATAATGATATCTCGTGGCCTCTTCTGGCATGCAGTTGTACATACAGATACATTTTATGCAAAATAAATAAATCTTTTAAAAAGAATCATTCATGTGCCAAGGAATTGACATTCATCACTGAGATCATTGGGGGGAGAGGGAAGGTTACACAGGTCCTAGGGTGTGAATGTGGGAGAGTTGGCCTTGAAATATTTCTGCTCTGAGAAGCCCTCCTGCACTCACCCCTGCCACCAATAGCTGGCAGGAGATCTGGCTCTGGAGTCCTAAGAGCAGGAGATCTATCCCTGTCCCTCACCTGCTACAGCACACATACCCACAGGAATGGGTCCTGCACCTGTCTGGACAGCAGAATAGAGCTGGCCCTGGTTGCTGGGGTTGCTGGTGAACCAGCCTGAGGGCATGAGAGTAGGAGAGCCAGCAGGCTGACCAGCTCAGATACCACCCAGGCCTAGATCCAGAGCTCTGAATTGGCTCACCTCAACATCCACCCCATCAATGAACTGCTGGAGTGCATGAAAGGGCCAGTCCTACAAATTTAAAACTACAGGATCTCCATGACACAGGGCAATAACAGACTATCCCAAAGAAGCCCCAATGAGGTTCCACTATTGATAGAGTAACAGAAGCCAGAGGACTCGTCCCAGACCAACAATTCATTGCAATGAATATTTGCAAGCAAAGAAGTGTGGACAAAAGGGGACACACTGTGACATACTACAGCTTCCACAGTGACATTTTTTTTCCTCTGTTGGAGGGGAGGTTGAGGGGCAGAGAGCGGGAACGAGGAGATGAGGAGATGAGTAGAATCAGTGTGCATGATACAGAATCACAAAGAACCAATAAAAAGGTTTAAGAAAAAAAAAAACTCCTGAGGCCCAAGATTATGGCAACCAGAATAGTGACTCATATTCTCATTTTACGTGGTTCATCACTTTAATTTGTGGGAATGTTTCTACATAGGTTTTTTTAAAGATAGATTTCACTCATATGCCTTTGTTGGTCTCTCTGGTACTTGTATGAAGAAAAGTTTTGAACTTTCAATGTTGGCTGCAAGCACAGTAATGCTTGACAGTACTTATCAGATTTCTGTATGTCAGCCATATTTTAATCTTTGCCATTTTCTTTTTATTAATTAAACATTTTTTATTTTTACCTATATATTTATATTATTACACATATATACATTAAACTACCTATAGCAAGAAGAACTGTGACACAATCAGGAGTTATATAAGTGTTACATTCTTAGTGTTTTGGCTATTTGTATTTGACAGCCTTGAAGAAAACATCTTTGCTATCTTGATGCATCAAAAATTGTGAATGTAAATCAATATCTATGACATCTTGTCATTATCAACTTAAAACATCTATCTAGACCTAAAAACATCTTAACTCCTAAACAACTACACTTCATTGTAAAACTAAACTACCTGATCTTCAACTCCATCAGACTTGAGAAGGAATAAACTTGATTACCTGAGTATGCCGGGCATGCAGCTTAGTAGCTTTCCAAATGAGAAGATGACAGAGACAGTTTGCTACCTGAGTGGTCACTCAAAACTCTCTATAACATTGGAGCATCTTCTTCAGCCTTCTGGCCCAATATATGTGACTGACATATTTGTGAGGGAGCAACTATTGAGGACTTACTTACCCTGTCATGGCAGAGTTTGGCTGTCAACTCTGTCTGCATCCAAGCTTGCCCTTTTTAAGGCAAAATTCTGTCTGTGGTAGAAACAAGGACATTTTCCCCAGTGGCTTGTTTGCCACATTTGAAGTCATCTCCATAAGGAGGTTCTTTGATGTTCATCCTTTGCCATTTTCTTAATGAAGCAAGTTGGTTTTATTTTAGTATCTAAGCTTGGTAGTACCTTGCATTCCATTTGAGAAAGAGACACAATTGGATATCTTCTAGTGTTATATTCAAGTATTTGCCAACGTAGGCAGGCACGTTCCAGTATGATTTCTACTACAGATTTCATTCAACTTAAGGTAGCTTTCATTCGTTATCACCATATCTGAACTTGATATATCCTGGAGGTCTAAGAACCAATGCTTTGCCAAGGAGATATAAGTATCAGTGTGACTTTGGTCTCACTTGACATTCAGAGCCTCTCACCAGATAGTAGTCTCAGGCTTTCTTATTAGCCTTCCACAAAAGCAAGGCTCATTTCTCAAAGTTTCCAGAGATCTGTAGAAACATCAAAGTTCTTCAAATTGAAACGACAAAATATCTCCTAAAAAAAATCTTGTCTTTATGTAAACATAATACTCACAAGCTCCATGCTACATTCAGAACTTAGTACTCAGGAGGTTTCTAAATAATAAAATTATTTTCCACTAAGTTATCGATTTGTGAAAACTGTCTAGCATGCTTCTGGTACTGCCCTTCCCTTCAAAGCCATTGTGTCTTGTCTATTCCCAAAGGAATAGCCTGTGTTTTCATCTGCTCTGGCAATTATTCTTTTTTATTATTATTAATTTATTCAGATTACATCTCAACTGTTATCCCATCACTTGTATCCTCCCATTCATCCCTCCCTCCCACTTTCACCCTATTCACCTCCCCTAGGTCTATAACTGAGGGGGACCTCCTCCCCCACTATATGGTCATAGGCTATCAAGTCTCATCTTGGTAGCCTGCTTATTCTTTCTTTGAGTGCCATCAGGCCTCCCCACCAGGGGAAGTGGTTCATGTCAGAATCAGTCCCTGCTCTCCACATAACTGTGGAGAATGTCCTGTCCATTAGTTAGATCAGAGTAGGGGTTCAATGTTTACTACTTGTATTGTCCTTGGTTGTTGCAGTAGTTTGAGCAGACTCCCCTGGGCCCGGATCCACTCATCACAATGTTCTTCTTGTAGGTTTCTAGGACCCCCTGGATCCTTCTATTTCCCCCATTCTCCTATATTTCTCTTACCAAGAGTCCCAGTAGCATGTCCTCGCATCTATCCCAATCTCCTGGTAAGTGGATACTTTTGTGGGACATTCTGGCAATTATTCTATATCTCATTTATCGATGACATCTAGAACTAGTGTGACTCCCATTTGTCAAGTGCATATTTACAAAAATGCATGTGTACTGCTGCCTGAGAACAATTTTTTTCAATCATACAGAAATAAAAGTTTAGTTGCAGAAATTGATGTAAATACTCTACCACTTATTAGTGATCCAGATTAACATTTTTGGGACTGGCCTAGGGGATAGTCTGAAATCAGACCTCAAAAACATATTTCCAATGATCCTCAATACCCCTATTAGCTCATGGGTGTAGCTATTATAGTTAAATTTTCTAGAAATCATCTAATGATGAATCCAATCAGATATGTTTAAAACTAAGCTAACTATATTACTGAAGCAAAATATTTTTTTGCTTTTTTTAATGAGTGTGTTTTAAAGGGATTTTTTTAAACAATTAAATTCAATCAAATTCACCCTGAGATGTGAGTGGAGAAATGTAGAAAGCAAGGTTTTTCAAAGGAAATAGTGCTTTTGTGAGCACAGTAACAAAATCAGGCAGCAAACAGTGAGCCTGTTTGGAGATCTCTCCCCTCTGGCATGAGATGTTAGTCTCCTCATTTGCTGGAGGTTGTTGTGCTAAACACCATGGCCAAAAGCAACTTGAGGATGAAAAGGGTTATCTGAATCCATGACAGAGAGAAGCCAAGGCAGGAACTCAAAGCAGGAATTAGAGCTAAGACTATAGAGGAGCCTTGCTCAGTTTGCTTTCTTATACAACCCAGGACCACCTGCCCGTGGTAGCACTGTCCCCTCAGCCCTCCCTCAGCACTCAAGAATCAGCAATCATTAATGCCCCTCGTGGATTTGCCTACAGGCCAATTTTGTGTTTTATGAAAGCATGTGTCAATTAAGGTTCCCTCCTCCACGATGCCCTGACCTTGTGTCAAGTTGTCAAAAAAAAAAAAAAAGAAAGAAAAAAAAATCAACCCAAACATCTCCCTACTATCCAGCTCCGATCAGAATATGGCCAGTGCTCTTTCTGAAACCATGAGTCATGGTGGGGGTGGGGAGGGAGCCAGGGTCTTCCTATTAGCTAAGCTTCTATTGCTGCAGTAAACACTGACCAGAACAGTTTGGAGAGAAAAGCTTTTGTCTGGCTCACTGTTCCGGGTCACAGCTTACCAATCACCAGAGGAAGCTGAGGCAGGAACTCGAAGGGAGCACCTTGGAGGCAGGAACTGCAGCAGAGGCCATGGTGGAATGCAGCTTACTGCCTTGCTTCTCCTGGCTTGCTCAGTGTGTTCTTCCACAAGCCCAGACCATCAGCCCAGGAGCGGCACTGCCCACACTGGGCTGTTGCCTTCTACAGCAATTATCTATCAAGAAAACGCCCTACAGGATCACCCACAGGCCAGTCAGATGAGGATGTTTTCTCAGCTGAGGTTCCCTCTTCTCAGATGATTTTAGCTTGGGTCAAGTTAATAAGAAACTAACTAGCCACCCCATCCCTTATTTAACTAAGTCTTCGGGCCTGACGCCATGACATGATGCTCCTGGAAACCCAATGGCTTGACTGGTCTCTGCGAAGAGACCTGGCTCTCTTGAATGAATCTGGATAAGGCCTTCTGCCATATTCCATGAGACTATCAATGGGATAGCCATGGCCTGAGCTTCTTGTAGTTTTCCCTGTCAGCTACTTTCACTGTTCTATAAATCCCAGGATCCCAGCAATATTATGGCTTTTCTCTCTAGCAGACAACATTCAATATATTTGTTCACTTGGCTAGCCACTGGAACTCAGTAGCTAGGCACTCAAGTCAACCAATCACTAAGTTCCAGGTTCAGTGAGAGAACCTGTCTCAAGACAATGAAGTTGAGAATGACACCCAAGGGACTAAAGAGATGACTCAGTGGTTAAGAGCACTTGTTGCTCTTCCTGAGAGAGTTCTGAGTCTTAGCACCCTGTTAGGTACATAGTAACTCCAGCTCAAAAAGATCCAAAGATCCAATGCCCTCATCAGGCCTCCGTGAGTGGACTGACTCTCTCTCTCTCTCTCTCTCTCTCTCTCTCTCTCTCTCTCTCTCTCTCTCTCTCTCTCCCAGTACTGGAAAAACAATTTAAGTATGGGAGTTTTCTCATTTACTACCATCAAACTCACAAAAGCAATTTCTGGTCCTGGGAATTGAACCCAGGGCCTCATGCATGCTAAGCACATGTTCAAACAGTGATACACACCTTCTGATATTTAATCAACATTTTAACAACTATAAGTGCTTCATCCATTTTTCCTATCCTTTTCTTTCCTTTCTTTCTTTCTTTCTTTCTTTCTTTCTTTCTTTCTTTCTTTCTT
>OU015744.1:18683872-18707881 GCA_907169655.1 Acomys percivali | reverse complement strand
TGTGTGTGTGTGTGTGTGTGTGTGTGTGTGTGTGTGTGTGTGTGTGTACACCACACGCATATCACAGAGTACATATGGAAGCCAAAGGACAGCATTCAAGAATTATTTCTCTCTGTTTACCATGTGGGTTCCAGAGGTCAAGATCACCAGTCTTGCTTGCCAGCCAGCACTCTTCCTCTTGGGGCCCCCTCAACAGACCCTAAAGAGCTTTCTGAGGTGATGATTATGTATATTTTCTCTGTTAATTTCATGGTGTAGAACTATGACCAAATGTTCCAAATTATACACTTATATAGGTGACATTTATTGAATCATATAAATGTAACAGAGCTATCTTAGGTATGTGAAACACCAAAATTGACATGAAATAAAAAATATTAGGGGGTATTTTTGCATCTTCACTTTTATCACAGCAGTCCAATATGTTGAGTGTTATTATTTTTAGTATTTGAGTAAGTTACCTCACTATTGCTGTGATTAAACACTGTGGCCAAGGCAATGTACAGAGCAAAGAGTTTATTTGGACTTATGATTCCAGAGGGATACTACAGGGCTATCTTAGTCTCTGGGATGAAAAGGAGCTGATTTTGCTGGATGCTGGCAGGGGAAAGGCCCAGATGAGCCAGGCAGGCCTATAGGGTAGGAAGCAGCTGGCCTACTTGGTGTGTGGTGAAAGGGAACTGCTGAGAATTAGGTATGTGTCTATTACATTTTTATGCCGCATTCCCTTGGCTTATAGCAGCTTTTTCTATACTGAAATTTATGTCACATTCCCCTGAGTTCACGACAGTAAACTAGAAGCAGGAGGAGCAGACAATGAGGCTGAAGCATCACATCTTGAACCACGTGCACAAAACAGAGAGAGGCGTGTTGGAGATGGGCCCCCAGCAAGGCTGTGTACCACCTAAAGCTCCCCAGTCAGCACTACAACAGAGGCAAAGTAATGCAATGACTGTGGGGGAACATCTCTCATTCAAACCATCGCAGATCCCAACGCATTCTAGACAGAAGCTGCTTTGAATTCTAAAACTGACGTCACACACCTGGGATTAGAGCATTTCTACATCCCTCCTTTGAGTTCCCACTTACACTCCTTTTCTTCCTAACCCCCCTCTACTACCCTGACTAGTGCTAGTCTTCCAGACTCCCCTAGTGGCTTCTGAACTAGCACGTTCTACCTTTTTATAGACCGAAGCTACAGAGCACCATGATTAAGTTTACTGTAAGTTTACTGTAGCCTTAAAGTGTCACATTAAAAAGGCATTTAATCTCAGCACTTGGGAGGCAGAGGTAGGAGGATCTCTGTGAGTTCCAGGAAGCCTGGTCTACAAGGCAAGCGCAGCACAGCCAGGACTACAAGAGAAACCCTGTCTTGAAAAAAACAAAACAAACAAACAAAACACACAAAGGCATGCTGCCTTCTGCAGAAGCATCAGATGAAAACAGTATAGGATCTGCAAGTATCAGCAGATTCTCTAGAAATCACATTAAAAGAGTAAAAATGGGTAGGAGAAATTAATATGATGTTCTGATTAAGTCCACATAGGAAAATTAAAATAATTTCAACATTATGTTAGTGTAATTAATATTATTAAGATTAATTATTGATGAAGTCTTCATAGTCCTGGCTGTGTTTTCCACTTACGTTATGGCTTCACTTGCAATGGTCAAGAGTTCAATGGCAGTGGGTGCTTCTTTATTAAACAGCGTGGGAGGAGATGTCTTTGGGTGCTGTAAAAGGGGATGATGAGGATTTCTAAGAGTGGAAGGGGTTAAACAGCCCAGGCCTTAAGGTCAACAATTAATAAATGGGACCTCATGAGGCTGAGAAGCTTCTGTAAGGCAGGAGACACTGTCAAGAGAACCAAGCGACAGCCTACAGACTGGGAAATGATCTTCACCAACCCTGCATCTGACAAAGGTCTAATATCCAAACTTTATAAAGAACTCAAGAAATTAAACACCACCAAACCAAATCATCCAATTGAGAAATGGGGCTCAGAACTAAACAGAGAATTCTCAACAGAGGAGTATCAAATGGCTGAGACACACTTAAAAGAAATGCTCAACATCTTTAGTCATCAGAGAAACGCAAATCAAAACAACTCTGAGATTCCATCTTACACCCATCAGAATGGCTAAGACCAAAAATTTAAGTGACAGCACATGCTGGCGAGGATGTGGAGAAAGAGGAACACTCCTTCATTGTTGCTATGAATGCAGACCAGTGCAGCCACTTTGGAAATCTATCTGGCGCTGCCTCAGAAAACTGGGAATAGGTCTTCCTCAAGGCCCAGCATTTCCACTCCTTGGAATATACTCAGAAGATGCTCCAACATACAACAGGGACATACGCTCAACCATATTCATAGCAGCCTTACTCATAATAGCCAGAACATGGAAACAGCCTAAGTGTCCCTCAGCAGAAGAATGGATAAAGAATGGTACATTTACACTATGTAATACTATTCAGCTATTAAAAACAAGGAATTTCCAAAATTTGTGGACAAATGGATTGAACTAGTAATGATCATAATGAGTGAGCTAACCCAGAAGCACAGAGACTCAAATGGTATATACTCACTTATAACTGGACACTAGCCCAAGGGGCAGGTCCCATGAAAGTCTTCACTTACCAGGAAAGTGGCTCAGAGGGAAGGACATCCTATTGGGATTCTAGGTGAGAAAAATATAAGGAGATAGGGAAATAGATGGAACCAGAGGGTCCTAGCAACCCACAAGAAGAACACTATGATGGGCGGATCTGGGCCCAGGGGTTCTTTTCGATCTAAGACACCAACCAAGGACAATACATGCAGTCATCATCAAACCTCTACCCAGATCTAGTCAAGGGACATAACTTTCTCTACAGTTAAGTGGAGACTGGGGACTGACTTTCACATGATCTCTGGTGCCCCATATTTGGCCATGTCCCCTTGTTAGGGAGGCCCAATGGCACTCGGAGGAAGGATAGCAGACTACCAAGAAAAGACTCGATACCCTAGCATCATATTTAGGGGGAGAAGGTCCCCATCAGTCACAGTCATAGGGAAGGGGAATGGGGTGAAAGTGGGAGGGAGGGAGGAATAGGAGGATGCAGGGGATGGGATAGCAAATGAGATGTAATATGAATTATTTTATTTTTCAATAAAAATGTGTTTAAAAAAAGAGTGGAAAGGGTTAATGACCACCCTGGGTCATTATAAAGTCAGGTTAATCTATGTAATTTGCTTCTAAGAAATTATACATCACATATATTGACAAAGGTTATCTGACCCCCGACAAGACTGCATCTTTGAGCAGTCTTTGAGAAAAATGACTGCACCATCTTGGGCATTTGAACATTTGGGCTTCGTTTGATGGGGCTTTTAGTGGCAGTGGGGGCGTGATAGCTGGAGGAAGTATGTGACTGTGGACAGGCACTGAGAGCAAATAGCCTGGCCTACTTTTAGTCTGCTCTCTCTGCTTCACACTTGCATTTTAAGATGCGAACACTCGGCTTCCTGCTTGTTGTGTGCTGTTCCAACAGGATGGACTCATCTTCCTCTGGAACTCTAAGCCCAAGGAAACTCTTTCTTCACTAAGTTGCCTTGATGGTATTTTCTAACAGCAACATAAATGTAACTGACACACACAGGAGCCCAAGCACAGGGCTTCCTTTAACAATTAGTGGCTGTTCACAGTGGTCCCGTATGAAAGCATTAGCATTAGATGTGAAAATGGTAGCCACAGTTCTGAAGTCTGTGTTCAAACCTCAGTCTCCCCAAAGCTTTCCCCACAGGCCAGGCTCTCATCCAGCTAGAGCTCTGCAATATTTGATGTAGACTTGAGTGTTGGTAAGTCTTGGGATATTTTCAAAGGCCTACCAAGCTAACTCTCCACCATGGATGGGTCAGGTAGGTGCCTGAGTATTCATCATTGTTGAAGAATTGCTGCATTCTACAACTTGGTAGACCGTGTTTAGTTCTCAATGTGTTTAATTCCAGCACAGATAAAATCCTGCTGAAACTGTAGCACAGAACACATGTAAAAATATGTATAAAAACAAAAACAAAACACAACAACAACAAAAACCCCAAACAGAGCCAAGTCTTGGAATAACATCCTGCTCTCCCAGAATCCCTCTGCGATGTTTCGTGTGGCCATGCTAGCCTCTCTCCTGTGTGTGATCCTTCCCATCTTGATGGATGCTTCTCTGTTGGAGCTCTTTGAGTCAAGTTAATATACAGCATCTCTCCTGTTACCTTCTGAATTTGGAACCAATGAAGAATCACACAGGGGTTAGACAGATGGTGAGAGAATATGGCTTTAGATTAGATGCCCTGAGAGCTCCCTAATTCTTCACCCATGAGTGAGAAGAGACACCAGGCCCATCACAGATGGAGGTGGACAGTGAAGGTCTGCTCCAAGCTGAGCTCATGAATGAACACACCAGATTGTTGTCATTCTGTGGTGTCTACCAAAGAAAAGATTGTCTAGGGAGCCACTGAGCAAGCTCAGTGATGTCATCCAATCTCACCAAATGAGCCAACCTATATGAAAGAGACATGGGAAGAAAGACCAATCCCTAGCAGAAAATCCTTGCTGCATGTGCAAGGCCACGGGGTTGATTTTCCATACCCAGGATCTGCTCCTACAGGAATGCATTTGTCTACCTCTTTTCAAAATGTCAAAGGTCTTTATAAATACCATCATACAGACCTGTAGACACTACTTTCTCTGGTGTAAGCTTCCCTCCTTCATTCCTGTGCCTATTTTAAGAGGGGGGGGATGTTCTACTAGGCAAAAAACAAAGGCAATACTCCTGTCTTCGTGGACACTTTTAAAAATGAACAAAAATAAGCCAGCTGTGGTAGCACATGCCTTTTAATCCCAGCACTTGAGGGGCAGAGGCAGGTGATCATTTTGAGTTCAAGGCCAGGCTGATCTACAAATCAAGGTCCAGGACATCCAGGGCTGTCATTCAGAGAAACTGTGTCTTGAAAAAAAAAAAAAACAAATAACAACCACAACAAAACAAAACAAAACAAAACCTCAAATATGGTACTATGGATGGTGATAAGGGTGACTGAGAAAAAGAAGGCCAACAGGTAAACGCGGAAGTTGCAATGTCACGAGAACTCAAAGCTCACCTAGGAAGGGAGCATGAAAAGAAATGTCCTGATGGAGAGGTGGAAAGAACGCTGCAGATAACTAGGACCCACAAGTTCTCCAAATCGAGTAAAGAGCAGATGCTTAGGCTCTGGGAAGGGTGCCTGGCACATGGGAGTGCAGCAGAGTGGCCAGCAGGGCAGGAGCAGAAGAGGGAAGTTCACACCTTACCTCTGTCTGTAGGGTGTTATGAGTTTATTGTATACCACTTCAGCCTCTTTCTGTTGTGTTTTAAAGTTCAGATTATTCAAGCCATTTCACTAAAGTATCCCTTCTAACGCTCACTAATTGCAAACAAGCGCGTGCGCCCCTTTCTGAGCCCTGTGAGCCCGCTTTCCCTCAGCCAGAAACTTCCTGGAAGAAAGCACTTTTCTCTTCACTCTTCATTACACCTGCCTGAATTAATCCGCTGCACAGCAGCAAAAACCATTCAGGAAGTAAGTTCTCTCCCCCTCCCTCTCCTTCGCTCCCCCACCTATCTCTGTAGGAGTGTGTGTGTGTGTGTGTGTGTGTGTGTGTGTGTGTGTGTGTGTGTCCTCCAGACACTTTCATGAAAACCTCTCTCTGGACCTTTCCCGATTGACTCTGGGTTTTTCCAGTGGAACCAGTCTCTGTTAGACCGCAGGGCTGCTAGCACAGCGTATGCCCACTGTCTTAGTCCGGACATCTGTAACAAACTTCTACAGACTGTGTGGGCTGAATGACAAGCATTTATGCCTTACTGTTCTGGAAGGCCAATATCAAGTCGTTGCTTGGTCTCGTGCTTGACTTGCCGATGGCGGCCTTCTTACTTGAATTCTCCTTTGGTAGATAGAGAATTCTCTGGGGTCCTTTTGACCCAGGCACTAAATCAACTCATGAGAACTCCATCCTTAGGACCTAGTTACCATGGGACACTTCACTTCCCAATGCATCACGCAGGGCATGATGCCTCAGCATTCATATTTAGAGAGGAACTGTGTCATCCGCAGCCCCCGCTGCTGCTAACCCGCACACATGCACACCTGTGGTTCTACGTGGCACTTTCTTTGTTACACAACTACAGGCACTTACCAAACGAAAGCTTATACAGGTTCCCAATGAGTCGAACAAACTCCTGCCCTTCAGCATTTATATTTTGAAAGATAATTCCTTTTCTGAAGGCAGGACAGGGTTGGTTGTCATTGTGCCCACAACTCACAGCACAGTGATTTCATTGGTTAATATAGCATATAAACATACATAAATCGAGATAACTCACAAAGCAGGATTTGGAAAATAAATGTGCTCATCTCCTTTAGTCTGATCAGACTGGAGATTATTTACTCAATGACTTCCTTTAAAACATACTCAAGATTTGCTTATCACCAAGATGGCATTTTGGTCTGTGACAGCTGAAACCTTCTATTGTGAAACATCGTGACAAAATGCTGGGTGGGCCGAATTTTCTGCTCACAGTCTTTGAATCGACTGGGGCTGAGAGCCCAAGATGGCTGACAATCAAACACGACTTCTTAATAAATTGCATCACTGCCAAGGCCCAGTCATCAACCCCTCAGAATTTCCGTGTATCCAAATCTTCTATAGTGTTAGCAAGGAAAAGAGAAAGGATTGTGAGAATTTGCCTAAAGTGCTGAAGTCAATATTATCTGTTTGTGGTCTAGGAGTTCTGTTCACAGCCCAGCTGTTTTGCTGTGGATGGGACACAGTGAAAGGGTGGACTGCTTCTCATGGTAGGTTAGCCGTGAAGGAGACAGACTTGGAGTCTCTATCAGTCAGCATGCGCCTAAGACTGTTTGTTCACAGGTGTCGGGAAACAGCCCTTGAATGAAAAGCTGGGGTTGGAAGCAGGATTAGCACACTAGAGAGGTAACTGAGTCACATGCAGTCTTTTACTTCCAGGGTAATTATACATGTGTTGCAGCTGTTGACCCACATCCAAAAATGGCCGGCATTTTTTTTTCTCTTTGAGTTAATTTCTTAGAAATTGGCACATTTTGGATTGTGGTGACTGTCATTACTGATAGGATGACAGTGTATTGTATCAGCAGCAACCTTTCCCTCACTAACCAGATGCTCTCATTGTGAGAGGACGTGGTTAGTGCAACCAGGAGATGAACAAACCTAGGAGTGAAGCTCAAAACAGTCATTCCACAAACTGTACTTCGCCTCAGGGAAGAGTTTTCTGTTGATTCCGTAGGCTCATTATTATTATGAATATAAGATGTGTCAGACCTAGTGCATATGGAAGTCGGAGGACAACTTTCTGGAGTCCCTTCTCTGTACATGTAAGTTCTGGGGATCGGAGTCAGGTTGTCAGGTGGGCGTGGGAAATGTGGTATTCTCTGAACCACCTCACAGGCCCAGTAGATGCCTTATGAATCTACTTGGACTGGAGGAGAAATATCCACTCACCTTTATACATAATACTTTTCTAAAAAATCTGTTGGAATTTTTTTCTTAAATGTCTATATTAACTTCAATTGAACATTTGCCCTATTGACCTTCATGACCAACACATTTTTATCAGATACTGTGAGACAATTTAAAAAAAAAAAGTCTTCATTAGGTCACAGGTTTCCTTGAGAAATTAACATAAAGTCTAGTGTACCCCCATGGAGTTACTTTGTTCATTTGCTTGTTTTTAAAGAAGCTGAGGACAAAATACAAGTCTTGGAAAAAATGAATAAATATTAGGTTAAAATGCATCATGTCCCCTAACAATGAAGTATGGCACAGGAATGCTCACCTCTGCCCATTGTGACTCTGAGCTGTGGGTGTTGCTGAACATATGGTAAATGATGCTGCCCACAGTTTGCCTCTCCCCTCCCTTGGAGACATGCAGAGGAGACGCCATCAGCATTTCTAGGGAGGGTAATATAATTATATAAACTTACTGAATTTTCATGTGTGGAAATGAATTCCATAGCTCTTTCCTAGCAATAGGAGTATATGTAAACAGTGTTATTGAGTGTGTGTTATGAATTAATTTAGCCTAATTGTTATAGGAGATAAATATTCTCTAGCATTTAATTGTCATCCATCTACCAAAAGGGCAAACGTGATCGAACAACTTGGATTCTAATCAATATTAAGTCTTATATTGGTTTATATCTAGGCTGTGCTCTTTTTTTTTTTCTAGAAAAATTTTTTACCCTGCTTATATTGTGACTATTACATGTTATTTTTAGCAAAAATGTTACCTTTATTCCTCAAGCTTCAGATTCCACAGGCTATATTTATATGCAGAATCTTTCTATCCTGTGTTTAGAACACTTTCGCATGATATAACAGAAGGATTACCTACTAGTTCAATAAAATCATGTGGAGAGCTGCTCCTGTGTAAAGGCTTCCTTGTACAATTCGGATGGCTACAGGGAGAGAAGCACAGGAGGACTCTGTCTTCAGGAAGCACTTGGTCAAGATGGGTGCACCAAGGAGCATCCATCAGGGCAAGCAGCGATGAGCAACATCCAAGGCTGCAAGGTTTTCCAACCCCTGTCTGGGAAATGCTTTCACCTCGGGAGCACCTGCTTCCTGCAGTGTGCTTTACAACTGGAGATGATCTCCTGCTTTAGGATGGTGAGACATGATCTTTATGATGTTTTTCTCTAGATATAGGATGCCAACTCTCTGTGCACCTGACTCCCCTTGAGACTAACACCAGCCCTTTCCTAAATGGTTAGCCAGACGCGGGGAGGCAGCCTGTGGTTATGCAATGGAGCGATGTTAACTATTAGTTTATTGACAGTGCTGAACGGTAAGTGGCTGCCCATTCCATCTGTTGTAACTATTTCACATTCTCTTTTAGAAATATATTCAGAAATGTATTACAGGTTTAATAAATTCCATATTTCAGATTGCGTACAGAACTCTCAAAAACAGCATAGGCTAAATAAAAAGTAGTAATAATACATCATTACTGCATTAAGTAATAACTCATAATTTACAAAGTGTGGATACATTAGACTCAGTTACAACTCTATACAGCAGAGTGATCCTTAACTTTGTAAAGGAAGGGATGATGGTTCTAAGTCAGAGGATTTGTTTACAGCAACGTGCCCAGCCATAGCAAATTAAACAGAGGCAGTTTTGGTTGTCACAACTTGTGAGGTTGGGGAACACTACTAACATTTAGTGGCTAAGGGCCAGGGTTATAACTAAAATAGCCTACATTGCACAGAATAGCCTGAACCATCAAAGATCATCTATCCCTAAAATGTTCATAGTTCCAAGGATTCAAGCATGTGTCTGTGACCACAGTGTTGGCATGATTTCAATCTGGCATTTTGCTCTCACTCCCGTATTTTTTCTATGCCCCAAAGGGACAGCTTTCAACATGAATTGAATGTGGAAGAACAGCCCGTTACATTTTATGTTCTGTTCATTTTACTTCTTGTTTTCCTGAGCTACAGGGAAAAGGTGGAAATTATACCTTTAGTAGACAATGAAATGTTGCTATAGTATAAAATTATTGCCAGTGGCTTTGGGAAGAATTTCAGCACAGCTCTCCTTCCTCTCAACTTCCTCCAACTCTGTCGTATCTACAATAATACTTTTGCATAATAAAGGGTGATAAAATTGGGCTGTGCTTCCCAGTTTTAAGGTTGAAGCAGACAATATCTAGAGCCATGCTAGAGAGAAGGGAGGTGGGAATAAATGATTGATTAACATGTGTATGTATTCTCAATTATCGATGGTAATGGCCCATGGATATAATGTGGACTTGCCAAGGCTGCTGATAATCCAAAGCCCATTTTTTATTGAGATTTGGAATACAGAACATTATTTTAAAAGGAAAGTCATTGATCTAATAATTACCTTAATTTTGAGGTAAGCTACTGGAGTAGTTATTTTTAATTCCCCATATACACACCACTATGAGGCAGGAGCTGCATCCAAGAATATCCTAGTCAGGGGGGCAGCCAGCAAAGATGAAGCATCAGAGCAGGAAGAGGAAAGAGGAGGGGGGTGAGTGTACAGAGCCAAGGGCAACCGAGTCAAGGACATGTTTAACTGAGCCCTAGTCATTGCTCAGGTGCTAGATACTGATCCATATGATGATTGTATACAGGACACTTCAGTAGTTTGTACTTCAGTTCCTGAAGTGTAAAACGAGAGACTTACTCTGCGCTTTCTCTATAAGGCATTGAGAACTAGATGCATCTGAAAATATTCCTGGATCATAGTATGATTGTGTTTTTCAGTTATAAACACAATTCCAGAAAACTCGAGTGTGGAGCTATAAACACACAGTAATTATCTCATGAAGAAAAAAGAAAAGAAACAACCACAGACCAGCAATGGTCACATTGTTCCATCTTTCTTTCTTTCTTTTTCTTTTTTCGTTTTTGTTTTTGTTTTTTTGAGACAGGGTTTCTCTATGTAGCCTTGACTGTCCTGGACTCACTTTGTTTGTTGACCAGGCTGGCCTCGAACTCAGAGCAATCCACCTGCCTCTGCCTCCCAAGTGCTGGGATTAAAGGCATGTGCCACCACGCCCAGCCATTTTCCTTTTTAAAAATTTTAATACATAGACATATTAGAGTTATGTCTATAGACAAGAAAAAAAAATCAGAACTCCTTTTTCTCACCGAGGAAAATGTAGTTACTTTTCAGTTGAGGAGCCCACAGGTGCAGAGATCAGTTTCAAAGACAATATAAGGATGAGCAAAGAAGTTTGACTCCCAGGAAAAGGATATTAAGGAGCCTTAATGTTCCCTAAGAAGTTACTTCTCAAAAGAGCCCTGGGTGTGACAAGCAGTTCACATGGGAAGAGGCGGGCAGACAGTGTGGGGATCTGTGATGCAGCGAGAAGGATGGGGTGTCACTGGATCCTGCTTTTCTCAGAGTATAGTGATTAGAGACTCTCTGTTGTGGGGGCATGGTTGTATGATGTCAGCAGGGATACCTTCCCATGGTCCCATGCAGGAATCTTCCTAGAGGTTTGGAAGTATAAACAGCTTCCCAGGTGGCAAAGACTTGGTTCACTGGCCTGGTAGGATAAGAAGGGGTGATGGGATGACCTTGTTTGGTCCAGATGTAGCCAAGGTTGTATACCCATTTGATCAAGCTTTCTTGACCCAAAGGTCATAGGTATGAAATGGATCATATTGGAGTTCATGTGTGGGTAGATCTGTGGCCTCCGTGCAGATTCCACCAGCAAGAACTTAAATGTAGTGGTGGATAATGCCAAACTATATGAGACCATTTGTCACTCGGTGCTGGAGATGTAACGATATTGGTTTAAAATAGTGTGTGTGTGTGTCTCTGTGTGTGTGTGTGTGTCTGTGTCTGTGTCTGTGTGTATATATGTATGTGTGTTCCATGCTCAGGCCACCCAAAATATTGTTGCTGAATTAAGAACATCAGCATCACTCAGGATGCTTTCTGGTGCTTGGGGTAAGCATCCGATGCTATTCTGGCAAACGAACTTCCAGCTATCTGATGAACAGAAAAGTTCTGAGTTTTCGTGCTTTATTTCAGTGGTATAAATGCTTCTCCCTGCCAATTTTAAGGCATCTATATCTATGCAATAGCATGGAGCATAATCTTTGGTGGGGCTGCACAATTAGTTCCCATGAGCCAGAGCAAGCTGACTCTAACACATCATGGTATACACAGGTTCCCCTCCCTCTCCATGTTGGTTACTGAGGCCCAGCAGTGTGACTTTTAACAAGTTTAGATATTCCTTTGACACTGACCAATGTTTGTGAAGCACAGGTTTGTTGTGGGAGGCTCTAGCCTTTCAGGCTCATCGTTAATAAGGCAAAAAGCTCCAGGCTAAAGTCCTAAAGTGCTATGTCCATTGGTTTTATTAACTGAAAATATTCGTGGCAGCGATCCCCTTAGCGCTCATCTGCCATACACAGTGTCGTACTCACTGTGACTTAGCCCTTCAATCAGGACTGTCCTTGACATTTCTATCATCTTGTTTTCTTTGCCAACACTCTTGCCTCAGGTCCTGGGAGAATAGTGTCTGAAACAAAGTAGAGGCTCGGAAAGTATTTGCTGACTTTTCTCTCAATGCTTACTTTTATCAGAGCACTGGATAGCTGCTTCCTTCTTGTTTGTTGATATTTGCCTTTGTTTGTTTGTTTTTACATAGGCAGGGAATAACAAAATGGGGTAGAATTTGCGGGCGACTGTGTTGATATTTTGGCTTGGCATTCAATTACTGAGGACTCCTTTTACCTCTGCCACTCAATTAGTGAGATGACCTTGGGCAGGCTATAACATCTGATTCTTGACATCCACAACTATGACTGGAAGTTTGGGTCCAAGTGCTCTTCAGGGTCTGATCTTTTTGTGAGCCCAGGAAGGTCTCCAGTATTACCTTTCTTTTCAGACTCATGAGAGAAGAGCCTGATCTTCAGGCCTGGCATTTTGTGGTTGTCAGAGTTCAACAGGCTGGAGAGAGCCCCAGTGGGAACATCTATATCACAACTCCTGCACCTATGGATCAGGGGACATTGCTCTAAAGGGGGTTGGGGTGGTGGGAATATTCTAAGTGCCAGAATACCAAGAAGTCTGCTGTGAAATCGTCTCTCCTAGAAACGGCCACACAGACATGGCTGTAAAGAGCGAACACAATATCCTTGGACATGTTAATGTGGAGGAGGAAAATTTCGAGGTATCTCACCCCTAGACAGAGAACTACAGGTAACTAATGAAGAACGATGATTAACCTCTCCCAAGGGACAGACCCCCATTTTTGGTTTTCCAATGCACTGTGATTAGCCCTGAATCACACAAACAACAAATAACAAAAACAGACTCTGCAACACGCACGCGCGCGCACACACACACACATGCACACACCAATAATAATCAAAGAGGGTATGCACTTGAGAGGCAGGCATTGGAGTTTAAGAAAGGGCATCTGTGAGGGCTGAAAGATGAAAATCAAAGAGGGAAGGTGATGTAATTCTATTTCAATTAAAAACACATTTTAAAATGTTAATGGTAATACTGACAGCACTGGAATTTAAAGTATGCTCCACGTCCAGCTGTATCCTTCTTCAGATGTGAAGATTAGGAAAGTTCTCGAGCTAGTCTAGCTGAGGAAGGGGAAGTTTGCAGAGTGCTCTGCTCTCCTGGACTGGAGGCAATGAGTCCTCTTGCTGACTGGGAAAATGCTCATAGATACTCTACTCACGGTTTCATTGTCTACTTTTAGAAATCGCAAGACCTTTCTCTCTATCTAAAGAGCAGTTTTATTCACTTACTCTTGATTTCTGCTTTCTAGAACCATGACACTCACATGACTTGGCTTCCCGGTACAGGTCAGGCCAGCTGATCAGAAGGCATGTCTACTTTACCACTCACCTTAGACTACTGTTGATTTCTTTCTCTTCACTCAACTGCTCTAGTGTTTCAGGGATGGCTTGCCTGGGGTTGAAAGGAGTCATGTGCCATCCACTCTTTTCAGAGTACTGGAAAGTGGACCTTTAGGAAGAAATTCAGCTTGGATAAGGTCATTGGCTAGCCTCTATGATTACATTATTTTTATGAGAAAAAGGGACCAGAGTTCTCTTTTTGCCAATCACATAAAAGTATAAGTAATGGTGCACACCTTTAATCCCAGCACTAGGGAGGCACAGGCAGGCAGGTCTCTGTGAGTTCAAGGACAGCCTAGTCTTCAGACTGAGTTCCAGGACAGCCAGGGCTGCTCTACAAAGAAACCATCTCTCATACCAACCTTACCCTGTTGCCCACCAAAGGGGAAAAAAAAGTATAGGTAGAAAGCAGCTATCTGCAAGCCAGGAAGAAGAGGAAGAGTCTTAATGGAACCTATCCATGCTTTCATCCTCTAATCTCAGACTTTAGACTCTGGAACTGTGAAAGATGAATGCCTGTTGTTCAAGTCACTTTGTCTCTGTTTGTTATAGCAGCTAGAGTTGACTAAGACACACACACACACACACACACACACACACACACACACACACACACATCCTTATCAAGAGACACAGACAGGTTCAAGGGGAATCTGTAGTCCAAGGAAAGCACCAAAAACTTACCCTGCACACTACCTCTTTTATCTCTAAGCTTTATAGTGTCCTCTCAAATAAATACCCTTTTCGAAGGTGCTTCCAATTTCCATAAGTATAATTAGAAAGTACTTATCGTCTGACGGTTCAGGAAAAAACAGAGACTAACACACCCACATTTGTCCCTTAATTTAAAACAGGAAGGGGAGTTGCATGTTTTTTCTTTTTGATCAAAAAGGGCTTAGGAGGAAAACACACACACACACACCCACACACACACACACACACACACACACAAGACTAGCAGGGTGCATTTATATCCCAACATTGATCTTATCAGTGATTTCTGGACAGGTCATCTGCTGCCCTTGAAATTCTGGAGGGTGAATTTTACAAACCTAAAAGCTAAAAGGAATTTTATGGGATTATCTAATCTAGCCTCTGCGTTTTACAGCAAAGGTCGTTGGCATGGAGTCTTAGGTCACGGAGCTGATTAGAGGTAGAGCCAATGGGATATTTTTCCCAAGCCAATGTTTGTGATCTTTTCATTACATCATTTTTTTTCCAGAGCCTGTTGAGGCTTACTCTGAGAACCAGAGATAATGCCTGTGATAATGCAGCACAAAGTGGTAGCTAAATGTGAAATATTATTTTAAGATGAGAATGGGGGATAAAACACTGAAGTCTTCATGATGTGTGAAATGGCCCATAAATGTCCCAATTCTTGTCCTGTAAAAACTCACATATAAGCAAAAGATCTCAATTCTGTCATTGCAACAACTTACAATCAGAAAATAGAGATGAGGACATTCTCACTGCCAGATGGCTTGGGAACTTGGGTCAATGTGGACTCTGGTCACAGATTGCTGTTCTAAGGTGGCCTCTATCACTTAATACAGATAGTTTTACTTAGGCAAATTTATGTCGTTTAATAAACTTCTGCTCTGGGTCAGGAGCTGCTGTTTCATTTGCTTCTGTTGCTGTATAGGTTAAGTATGGAGATGACCAATACTATAGCTTCATTCTGAGCATCAGTGTGGCCCGTATTTGTGAGATTCTTAGAACAATATCTGGAACAGAATAAGCTTTCTATTGGGAGAACTGGACACTCACTATTCTTTGGAGACTTGAGATTCTACAAACTCAAATGGCTAGGTCGGGGGTATCAGTGAGTCAATAAGAAATTAGAGCCGGAAACGGTGTATTTCTATAGTAGTAGCATCACCTATATCGGTATTATGTAGATATCTCAATGTCTCATTGCTATTTTCTGACT
The DNA here is from genome assembly GCA_907169655.1 of Acomys percivali. Taxonomy (NCBI): domain Eukaryota; kingdom Metazoa; phylum Chordata; class Mammalia; order Rodentia; family Muridae; genus Acomys; species Acomys percivali. The sequence goes on along the minus strand of OU015744.1, from coordinate 18,692,482 downwards.
AAGAAACAGGTTTGAGAAGGTAATTGGCCAATATTGGAAGTTGAGTCAGGCACAGTTTATGGTACGAGTCATGTGAGGAAGGCTTCTGCACTAACCTTCTCACACTCCGGGGAGGTTATAAAAGAAGGAGTGGGCACCGAGGAGGAAGAGGCGAGGACCCTACCACTCTTCCAGCTCAGGATCACACCTGGCTTGGTGGCCTTTCCCCCAACTGCCCATGACTGGCTGAAAAATCTGCACCTACACTGCCAGGGACCCAGCTGCTTGAGGCCGGCACGACATCTCCCAGCCTTCCGGCGAGTTCATTCATGCTGCTGGAACAACACTGAATCAGAGATCAAGGCCTGACAGGAGACAGGGCGCCAGGCGCGCTCAGGGAGATAAGACCTGAGACCCACCCGCCGGCGGGACCGCCCCGGTTCCCGGAGGAGGCGTGGCTTAGCACGCCGCCATCTTGGCGGCCTCTCTAGGCGCTGTGTTTACCACTCTATGGTCCCGCGCTCCCGCCCCGCCCCTCCCCAGTCATTGTCTGGTGGAGCCGCCGCGGCCGCAGCGCCTTCTCTTTATAAGCCGCAGTGCCCGGATGTGAATGGATTACAATGTATCTTTCAGGGAAACCTATTATTATCAATGTGACTCCTCGGGGGAGTCAATGATGGTGTTGAGGATGATGATGATGATGATGAGACGCCTCTAAACTTGGAACAAGTTTAGGACTTTCAAAGAGAAGAAAAAAAATACAGCCAACAAGACTGAAGAACAATTATAACTATCCTGTGTTGATTTTTTTATAAACAATAAGAAAAAGTTGTCGGATTTTTTTTTAATGATTAATTTTTTTGGGGAGGGAATTTTGTTACAGTTTTAAGATGGAAAATGCAAAAACCAGAGCCAGGTGAATAGTCTTGTAATCTGTGACTAACCCTGGAACAGGACTGACTACTACTTAAAATACTCTTTTGGGGGATACACATGTGAGATACTAAGTACTTGCAGAAGATTTTTGTCTCTCTTTTTAAAGTCTCTTTCCTTGGAATATTGTGAGCATATTTGTGGCCATTGAAGGTAACGTTACAATTTGCTGTCAGAGTAAACTGTTTGTAATTGAACTGCATTTTTAGAATGTTGATCCCAATGTTTTATTCAAACAAAAGGAACAACCTATTAAATAATTGCCAATGGGAAAACGTGTGTGCATGCATTTCGGTACGTACTCGCACATCTAGCAATAGCAGGGTTGGGCAAATGTTTTCTTTAACATTAAAGTAGTGAATGTTGCATATATTGGGTAAAGCACGCATGCTATTACGAGAAAATAATTTTGAAGCTTAATTTTTGTCCTAAAAGACAATGTGAAAAAAGTGTGTTTTAAGAGCATATAGGGCCTGCAGTGGTAAATGGTGAGTTGAAAACTTGAAGTAGTGCCGAGCGCGGACTTGGAGTAACTCGTGTAAAAACAAAACCATATTATTCATTCCCTAAAATTACCTTTTTTTTTTCCCTTAAAACCAAAAAACAAAGTTTCCTGCTATACGATTCTGTGAGTTAAAAGGGCGAAAGGAAGAAAGTCTGTGATTCAGGTTTCGGCCCCAACGCAAAGTCCCCAAACAAAAATATCTCCCTAGCAAAAACGTGGACGGGTTTCTGTATGGAAAAGAAAAATATTGTTCGTCTTGGCAAAGTCTTTATGCATCACGTGTATTTGCAGCAAAGCAAAACTTGCTTTGCTGTGTGTGTGTGTGTGTGTGTGTGTGTGTGAGAGAGAGAGAGAGAGAGAGAGAGAGAGAGAGAGAGAGAGAGAGAGAAACACACTGAGAGACAGAGACACACAGAGAGACAAGAGAGACACAGAGAGAGAAGTGAGAGGGGATGTAAACTCGAGTGAATTTCAAAGTGCCTCCGATGGACGAACCCCGCAAACCCTGAACTGTTCAGGCTTCAGAATGTAACTGGCGATCTGAGGGGAAAATGAGGTGCTGGGTGATTTTTCCTTGGTGGGTTTTTCTTTTCCTCGAGACCGGTTGGTGTTGGGCTTTTTTCCTGGGGTGGGGGTGTTTCCCGGCAGCCCGGCCCGGAGCGCCGCGTCTCCCCGCCGGAGCCCCCCCACCCATTTCTTTGCTGAACTTGCAATTCCGTGCGCCTCGCCGTGTTCCCCCTCCCCCCTTCCCTCGTCCCCTCCCCTCCCGGGAGAAGAGAGTTGGTGTTAAGAGTCAGGGATCTTGGCTGTGTGTCTGCGGATCGGCGGCGGCGGCGGGGAAGCCGGAGCGGGCGCGGGCGCCGGCGGTTGGAGGAGGTGGTGGTGGCGGAGGCAGGGGGATAGACATGACCGCCGCCTGGGCGCCGGCGCTGCACCGGGAGCCCCTCGTCGCGCGCGGGCGGTAGGTAGCGGCTCGGCAGGGCCGGCTGGGCGGATGCGCGGCGGGGCCGGGCCGGGCCGGGCCGGGCGGCCGCTCTCGGGCTCGGGGCCCCAGGGTCCCTGCCGTCCCCGCCGGGGTTCGGGAGCTCGGGAGCGACGGCATCCCCTCCCCCGGCCTCCGCCCCCTCCGGGCCCGGCGGGCTCCCGGGCACAGCGCACTTTGCCAATGGGCCTGACTTCAATTTATTTTTTTCAACCCTTTCTTTCACAAATTAGGGGTGCGGGACAATTGGAGGACCCTGAGCCTACTGGGCTTCCCCCCTCCCCGGCAACCCCACCCCCTGTGGACCGGTTTGCACTCCAGAGACGCTGGTCTTTAATTTCTTTAGAGCTACTTTGCAGGGCAGGGGGGACTGCTGTGAGTGTGTGCAAGTGTGTGTGCGTGAGTGTATGCGTGTGAGGGGGTGGGGTGGAGGGTGGGGGGAAAGTTGAGACCGGTTCGTGCAGTAGTTTCTCTTTTCTCTGTGATCCATTCATTTCTCCCTCTACCTCCTGTTGCATAAATTGATGCGCTGACGAGCGGCTACCCCCCTTCTTTCCTGGATTTGGTTTTATAGTGGATGTTACTAGTTTGATCGTCTCTTTGGAAATACAATACAATATCGCTATTTTTTTTTTTTTTTTTTTTTTTTTGCTATTGCTGCCTATTCCATTAAAAAAAGAAATCAAAACAAAACCCAACAACAACTCTCCCATTCCTCCCTCCTTTTCTACCTTAATCCCATCCGCTCCTATATCCCCCAAACCCTCCAACCCCCCCAGTCTCCAAAAATCCGATTGTGTTTTCTCCAAGGATTGGGACTGGATTTTCTGATTGCGGTTATTTCCATGTTTCTAGGTTTGTGTGATTTTGCTAAAATGCATCACCAACAGCGAATGGCTGCCTTAGGGACGGACAAAGAGCTGAGTGATTTACTGGATTTCAGTGCGGTAAGAAAGAACGGTGGAAACTAACAACAGCTGTGAAAAAAAAAAAAAAAAAAAAAAAAGCCCTCCCCCAACACTTCAGCTAGGAACCCATAGTAATGTGAAAAACTAGGATAATTTTTAATTGGCTGAATCCTTGGAAAATGTGAGGGACCTTTTGACAAATTTTTTTTCTTTTTTTTGTTTTTGTTTTTTTTTAACTAATTTTGGGTTGTGAAAGACTGGAGACTTTTTTTTTTTAAGAGTCTAATGACTTGTCTTGATTTCTTTACCTACCAATTTCTCCGAAGAGTGGGCTCTCACTCCAGCAGGAAGCAGTTTCAGATGCCCCTTGAAACTGTCAAGTCCACAGAAAACTTGTCCACATCTGAACAGAGTAGCTGCTAACTTGTGTACTACTCCACATCCTATTTACTTATTTATTTACTTTGGAAATGGAAACAAAGAAATAGGAGAGCCAGTTGCTGTAAAGTTGAGGTTGATGGTGCTGTGGGCCCTCCTGCCTTCCTCCTGGTTGTCTCTTTTGGGATACTGGAAACTCCTATGCATAAATTGAGCATACATTCTTTTTAGAGTATCTTGGACTATTTTAGTCAATTACCGTCTTGAAATCAGCACAAGGAGGAACTTCCACACTTGTGGAGTTTTCCTACTGTACTCCCGAGGTCTCTCTTCATCCCCTCTGCTTCCCAGGAGTCCCACATGTGCCAGGGCATGGGCTCAGTGTTGATGCCAGATGAGTTTGGTATAAGATGCATTTGTAAAGGAAAAGCAAAAGAATCCACAGGACACACAAATAAAATCCAAACCACTTTCTAAGTGGGGCTCTCTCAGGCTGCTCCTGCTGCCCCTTGCCGCCACTGCCACCGCTGCTGCTGCTGCTGCTGCTGCTGCTGCTGTTGCTGTTGCTGCCGCTGCTGCTCCCCTTGTAGACCCTGTGGAGAAATGGCTCTCGGAAGTTTTGGCAGGAAGCAGAGCCCGTAGGCAGCTTTGCAGCCCCCTTTCTGCTTGCTGCACTTTCTCCATTCGCTCTTTTGCTTTTTGCAGGCTCTGACTCAGGGAAGGTGTGCAAAATGCACTAGATGAAGAAGAGCGGGGAAACCAATTAGGGCTGAAATAAATGCTGGAGAGAGAGGGAGTGAAAGAGAGCGAGAGGGGAGAGAAAGAGAGAGAGAGAGAGAGAGAGAGAGAGAGAGAGAGAGAGAGAGAGAGAGAGAGACTGACTTGCCTACATTGCTCTCATGTTTGACCTGAAGTGAGAATCTATCGCAGGTGGCATTTTTATTTTTGTTTTCATTTGGGCTCAGGTATGACAGACAAGTCCTGTAAGGATGGAGATGGACATTGCTACATTTATGCCCAAGGTTTTCAGTATAAAATGAACAACTTTCTCTTCTTTGTCAAACTAGTGTTTTCTATAAAGGCTGCTGTCCCTCAATGTATATCTTGATAGTGCTGTGGGGACTGTGTTCAGAATATAGTAGGACTGTCTAGCAATCTAAGTCACCCGAGGAGGAGAAAGACAGAACAGGGTAATGGAGGGGGGAGGGGAGTGGGATGAGGTGTTGGATGGCGATGGCGATACATTTTTTTACTAAGGAAAGCCTTAGCATTAACCCCAAGTTTATTTATCAAGAATGTGAGAGATCTTTGATGAACTCTTAAAGCCACAAATGTCTTCTTTTCATCTGTGCCATTTCTTTGTTTCCTTTAGATGTTCTCGCCTCCTGTAAGCAGTGGGAAAAATGGACCAACTTCTTTGGCGAGTGGACATTTTACTGGCTCAAGTATGTGAATTCTTTTTTGGTGTGAAGTTCAATGTTCTTACTTGTTTGTTTACTCTTTGTGTATTTTTGGCTCTGTTGAAGTGTTCTGAAAGAAGTCATTGAGTTTTAGCCTATGATGCTGTGGTTGTCTCATCCACCAGGAGCAGACTTACACAAAATGTTGCCTTTTGCAATTAAAGTGTGACCTATTTCTAAATCAAGAAAACCATATCAGAATTCTATCACTTAATTTAAAAGTGATTTGAAAAAATATGGTTGTAGCTGAACATGTGGACATAAGAATAATGTTAATATGAAGACAAATCGATGTTCCCTATTTTAAAATAGAGGGAAAAAAATCTAACTTTCTTAGAAGGGGAAACAATACCAGTTATTAGGATCTGTGTACAATGAATTGTTTTTAAAGAAAGCGGCACTTAGTTTTTTTCAGATAAGTCTGTAAATAGCCTCTTGCTAGCCTCAGAGGCTAAGTAGGAATTCATTTATCTTTAAACTATCTTGTGGGTGCCTGAGCTGTTTGTTTTCCCTCCCTTATCGTTGACTTATGCATTGAATTTAGTGTTGCTGATTTGAAGAGACTTAGCGTTTTATATATGAGACTTCTTTGGGTGATGCTTCTACAGAAAGGCAGCGGTATTCACAAAGGAATCTGTGTGCACAGTGATTATCTGTCATCTGAGGAGGAGTTTTTTAGTATAGGGCTCTTAGAGTGTCTCTTATTAAAAGTGGGAACTGAAAATGTGATATTTCTGTAAGATGTGTTTGGCTTTTGTGGCCAACCAGTTTTAAATAAGGAGTCAATACATTGTTGCCTGCTGTCCTTCAGGTCCAGGGTTTAAATCTATTGATGGCTGTTAAGCAGCTGCAGGGTTTTAGAGTTCTGGCCATGGTACATAACGGTCCACAAGGTAGCTCTGCTCTTAAGTCGGGCTGGTAAATGTTGACATCTTATAGCTGTAAGATGCCAGTGTGTTTGTCTGTTGGCTATGGTTATAATTTCTATATTTTTTTCATCTAGTGCACTAACAAGCAAAGGAATCTGTTTACTTATATGACTTGTGTAATTTGTGTATTTTTATAAAATTTATGTCTTTTAAAACTTGCTAGTTTCTAAGTAAGTTACTTTTACTGGCTCCCATAAGTTTAGGGGATTTTTTTTTTCTCTTTAACATGATTTACAAAATATATGATGACTCCTATAGTTTTCCCTTAGCATTTTTAGGGTGTTCTTTGATAAAAAATACTAATGACAATATATTTACTTTACTGTTTGAGTCCTGTTACTGGTTCCATTTTTTTTTTTTTTTAAATTTTGGTATTAGTGTTACATCTTACAAATTTCTACATATTATTCTTTATATAGTTTTCAAGACAGAAAATATTAATATGAATGCTTGAAGTCATGATGAAGACAAATGTGTCCTGTAGTCAAGCTAGTGCTTCCTGTAGATGCCATCAAAATGCCAACTTTATGTCTGGCAGTAATTTCCTTCATGTTTTACTTAAGAGATGTGTGTATAGCTGAAATCTGGCTGAAGGAGATATCAGGGAGGCCCAGAAAGCCACGACTTTCAAAGTTAGTGTAAAATACCATTTGCACTGTTGTAAAGGTAGACACATTTGGAATAACTTAATGCATTACTTTAGCTATGCTTTAATTTATTAAGATGAATTAGAAGTATGAAATATGTTAAAATTTAAAAGACAGTTGTTCTATTCAGCACATGTTCAGTTAAAGTCCTTGTTGAAATGTTGAAGTGTTTATAGACAGTATAGGATGGATACGTTGGATATGTATTGACTTACTTGGTAAGTAATCATATATCAAAACTCACAGGTGTTCAGACAATGATGTGTGTGTGTGTGTGTGTGTGTGTGTGTGTGTGTGTGTTTGTGTTGTGCTTGTGTGTGTATGTGTGTTATGTTTATGTTTCTATAGTCCCAGAAAGACACTTCTTCCCTGCTGAACTGTTAGGCTATTTCTAATGAATATGCAGCGATTATCTTCAGGGTGTTGAACTTTAAAGCTACCTGGCACCAGTGGTGTGGTTTTCAGGACCAGATGTTTACCCTGTAAGGGTAGAAGGTGTAGCGCTCTTTTTATCCTGCCTGCCTGATTGGAAATGCTGTGCATTCATATTCTGCAGGAGGATGGGGCCTGGAATACAGGGGCTGCACAATGTTGGTTTCCCCATCTGCTGTGGCACAGCAGAACAAGGCTTAGACTTCTATAAAATAAGAGACACATCTCTTCTCAAGCATAACCTAAAAAAAATTATGCAAACTGCTCTTTGCCCTTTAACTGGAAGCATGAATTAGAAAACTTTGGGTAGAGGAATTATTTTCTAAAGTTACTTCAAGTTTATATTAATTTTCCTGAGTGGAGTCAGGTATGACTTTAAAACTTGGATTCAGGAAAAAGAGACGCAGACTTTGAGTAAATGGTTCCAATTTGAAAAATCAGTGCTGGTTCTTTTTTTCCCCCCCAAAGTGAGGTCTGCTCATATTTCGTACTGCACATTCCCAATAGCTGTTGATTCCATTAATACGTGATATTCAGTGTGAGAATGAAAAGAGTGTGGCCGGATTCTCTTTAATCTTTCATTCCACAAACATGGCTTTTCCTACCACCTTAAGAAATGGTAAGGCTGCTGGGGTGAGTGGAATGTAACCTGAGCTCCAGCCTGACAGTCCCAGGGAGCATTTTTCACATGAAAGGCTTTTGTCAACCCAGGGAAGGACCAGCAGTTTTTGTTTGATGTTTGCAGGTGTTCGGCAGAGTGCAGTAAAACTGTTCAGCCAGGATGGACCTGAGCTACCATGACCTTAACTGGTGGCTCTGGCATTGTTTTCAAGGAATGGCTCAAACCTATATGGTAATATATACAGAGCTATCTGATATCTGTTATATCACTGATCTTAAAATGAACTAAAAGCATTCACATGCTTGCATGCTTGGAAAATTATTCTCCTTTAAAAAAAAAAGTCTGAGTCACCAAAAGAAAGCATCTGTGTCCTCCGATGAGCAGAGGCTTGATTTCCTGACATAACAAATGTGTAGTTTATTTGATTATGTTTGAGGCTTTCGGGAACAAAAGATAAACATACTAGAGTTCGGCATCATTAAAAAAAAAATCATTTTAAAACTTACCTAAAGTGAATACTAAACATCTTGTTAGGTCAGCTCTGTTGGCATCTGTTAACACATGTGAACAACCGGTCTGTGAAGGGTCCTGCATCTTTCCCCTTTGGTTTGAAAGTGGAGGGGTCTTTTCCCTGTACTTGCTTAGTTCTTAGGTGTTCTGCACTTGGCAAAGACGGCCAAATACACCAGTGTTAAAGCAATGAAGAGTAAAGTCAAAGCATATCACACTTGTCTCCTGAACCAGTTTTGGGAAGGCGGAAACAGTTTTTGGCTTTCACACAAGTTAGCTTACATGATGCTCCCATGACATTGAAATGATATGTCCATTGAGTCAA
>OU015744.1:18655951-18675294 GCA_907169655.1 Acomys percivali | reverse complement strand
AGAGAGAGAGAGAGAGAGAGAGAGAGAGAGAGAGAGAGAGAGAGAGAAGGCATAAGTGTCACTCTGTATTCCAGGCTGACTTAGAACTCATAACCCTCCTGTCCTAGCCTCCTGAATGCTAGGATTTAAAACAGTTCCTTAGGTTTCAAATTTGATTACTCGCTAAGTGTCCACATGTGCTGGGTCATATGCTGGGCTCTGGGAGAGAATCAATGAGAAGAGGGGTTGCCCGAAACTGACAGCAGGCAGACAGTAAGGGAACATAGGGCCTACACTATAGCAGCTTCTACATGGGAGAGGTGAGTCAAGAGACGTGCTTGCAGTCAGGTTAGCTGACTCAGAAGAGCAGATGGGAAAGGTTACTTGGAAGTGAGCACAGGTAGGCTGAGGTCTGATGGATGAAGTGGGCTGTGCTGTGTGCTTCCATAGAGTGAGGTGTGGTGAGGGAAGGTGTGATTGGAGCAGATGCCAGAGGTGGGTGGGGCCAGATCCTGCATGGCTCAGCACCCAGAGCCTTGTTGCTGATCAGACTTGTACCTGGGAGCCCTCTGCTGCAGCCTGGAACTTGAACCCATGAGTTACTCAGAGCAGCTGATCCAAGCCAGTTGTGAGGTGTCTGAAGATGGATGTTTAGGATAGAGCTAGATTGCTGCGTTCAGACTGTCCTTGGCCAATACCACTCAAGAATTGACTGGAGTCCTTATTTGCAATCTGTGCCTTCAGCTGATAGGAGAACATTCCTAGTGAGTATGTGATTGCTTGTGTGTGTGTGTGTGTGTGTGTGTGTGTGTGTGTGTGTGTGTGTGTGTGTGAACTTCCTCTAACATTTTACTTATTTTAGGATGTACAAGCCAGCTCTCTGGTGTCATTCCGTCCCCACCCTTATGGCTGCTAAGCATTGCAGACGTGCATATATCGTCGGGATTGATTTAGCAATTCTCTTTTCCTAGAGCACAGAGCTAAGGGTCTTCTTTAATGGTCTTTGGTAATTATGGACCATTTAGGCTTGTTATCGCTAATGGTACAACTGTTGCATTGATTCCCTTCTTCCCATGGTCTGGTGTCAGAGAGCATAGCCGTAAAGATGTTAGCGAATGTGTTTGTTGCTGAACTTGAGGATGGCATGATTTATATGGCGTTCTCCCTGGGACTGTAGCATCGTTACTTGATTGCATTTATTTCTTGAGGTAGGCCAAGATGTGTGTGTGTGTGTGGGGGGGGGTGTGGAATGAGCTCTAGATTAGGAAGGAACCGAAGCTTCCCCACTTTTCCACTACCCCACCCTCATGTCCCACCTTGCTCTTTTCTAACCACCACCAGCTTCATTGGCCCTATGCTCTCTAGGCCTGGTCCCTCTCTGTTCTCTTCCTGCATCTTAGTTTGGTCTTCGGTGTCATCCCTCAGTCTAGCCTGCTGCTGTGTCGCTTTCATGAGGCAGGATCTCACAGCTCTCTCAGTGTGTTTACTGTGCAAGTTAGAGAAAAGACAGCTAGGGTCCTCTTTCCTGTCGCTGCTTGAGCCAGCTAGTTAGCACTGGGGTGCTGTTGTGGGACCAGGCTAGCCTCAGAACTATGCCAGTTGGTGATACTTGGCTCCTGGTCCCTAGAGATCTTTGGATTCTTCATCACTTGGGTTCAGAAAGGAGGGATGGGTAGAAACCATCAACTCCAAGAGCAAACTTCCTTAAAGCACGTGGCCACTGCTGGTGAGCCAAGGGTGCTGTGTCTGCATTCTATGGAGTTCTATCAGCCTCTGGGCATGCCTTGTTAAGTCTTAGATAAAAGCAAAATAAAATGTGCTGGCCTTTCTTTAGGGGACACACACAGAGCTTCTACAGAGGTATGGCACTTTTTTTTCCTTTTTATTTTATTTTATTTTTATTTTTTATTAATTTATTCTTGTTACATCTCTATGGTTATCCCATCCCTTGTATCCTCCCATTCTCCCCTCCTTCCCATTTTCCCCTTATTCCCCTCCCCTATGACTGTTCCTAAGAGCGATTACCTCCCCCTGTATATGCTCATAGGGAATCAAGTCTCTTTTCGGTGACCTGCTGTCCTTCCTCTGAGTGCCACTAGGTCTCCCCCTCCAGGGGACATAGTCAAATCTTTTTCTTTCTTTCTTTTCTTTCCTTTCCTTTCCTTTCTTTCTTTCTTTCTTTCTTTTTTTTTTTTTTTGTTTTTTTTGTTTTTTTTGAGACAGGGTTTCTCTGTGTAGCCTTGGCTATGCTGGAACTTGCTTTGTAAACTGGCCTCAAGGCTGGCCTTGAACTCACGGAAATCCTCTTGTCTCTGCCTCCCTGAGTGCTAGGATTACAGGCGTGCACCACCATGCCTGGCTTAAACATTATTCCTTATGGTTTTATGTGTTAAGTATTTTGTCTGCATGTATGTCTACATACCATGTGTGTATCTGGAACCTAGTGATCATGTAGGCCAGAGAGAATGTCTGATTTCTTAGGACTGCAGTTATGCAGCTCTGTGAGCTGCCATGTGGTGCTGGGAACCGAATCTGGGTCCTTTGGAAGAACAGTAAGTGCTCTTAATTCCTGAGCCACCTCTCTAGTCTCCTGCCTCCCTCCCCTTACTTTTCCCCACAAGGAGCATCATTATGTAGCTCAGGCTGGTGGTGGCTGCAAATTTGTGATTGCTCTAGCCTACTGAATGCTGGGATTCCAGATACCATGCTTGGCAATGTATTTTTGTTTGTTTGTTTTTGTTTTTGAGACAGGGTTTTGCTGTGTAGCCCTGGCTGGCCTGGAACTCACTATATGACCAGGTTACCTTCGACCACACAGAAATTTACTTGCCTCTGCAACCCAGGTTTTCTGAGTTCAAATATTGCAACATTCAAAACAATATGAAATTCAAGCCACATCTGGTTTCAAGTGTTTCTGAAGACAAGGGACACTCAACCTGTATTATAGGACATATTTTATCATGTAATGTTTGACAGCTTCAGATGAATTTATGTATCATGTTCTAAGTCATGAAGGAGTGCTTCCGAACCCACCCACCCACCTGTCCTACCAGCAAGAGCAGTTTCTGGACAAGCTGCTGCCTCTCTTTCTATACTTTCCTTCTCTCTTGACATTCCCTTTTGTTTGTTTGTTTGTTTGTTTTCTGCCACAGTAATCATAACATTATGATGTGGAGGCTATTTTGGCTTGCTTGTGAGGATTGTAGATAAGGAATCATATCATCTTCTGTCACTTGCTTTTCCCATTTTGTGTGTTTCGAAGACTGGTCCATGTTGATGCTAGTGGTATCCAGTCACTTCCTGATACTGGTGAATATACCCTAGCTTGTTTCCTTGCGTACCCTGTTTTGTGAAAGTCGTGCTTGGTATTATTTCTCAGCTGATGATGCATCTGCAGACTCTCTCAGTAAGGTAGACCTTTGTAAGTAGACGTGGTAGGCTGTAAAGTTATATGAAAACTCCATAGGACAAAATCTTTTTTCTCAAGAGTTTTTTTGTTTTGTTTTGTTTTTGTAATCTACAGTCTCACCTGCAGCATAAAAGATTATTATGGGTGCATGTCTTCGCCTACTTTATGTGTTAATCAAGCTTCTTAATTTGTATCTTCCTAGTAGGGATAAAACAAAGTGTATCTCATTGTGGTTTCAATTAGAGGTTTTCTTGATGATGAGGCTTTGCATATATTTATTATCACCCATGTGGTTTTCTCCCCCTCGTTGGTCCTTGGGATCCCCCAATTGCCTGTTTTCTGCTATTCCCCCTTCCTGTGTATTGTCTTGTAGGTGTTCTTAGAGTTTTGAATAATTTTTTCCTGGTCACCTATTGCAAACACTTTTATGGCTCATCCCTTTCTCCCCCTTTGTAGTACGTTTTGATAAGCAGAACCTTGTAAAAAGATTTATTTTTTATTTACTTAAATGGTGTGTGCCCCGTGTGTACATGGGAGTGCAGGTGCCCAGGTAGGCCAGAAGAAGGTGTCAGGTTCTCTGGAACTGGAATTAGAGGCAGTTGTGAGCCACCTGTCTTGGGTGCTGGGAATCAAACTTGGGTCTTCTGGAAGAGCAAGTGTTCTTAACTGCTCGGCCATCTCTCCAGCCCTAGCAAAGGCTTTAATGTTGTCGTGTAAATGGCCTTTTCTTTAGGATGTTTTATCTTCAGTCTTGGGTAGAAAGCCCTCGTCTGCACCACGATTTTGCCTTTCACAAGTAGGCTTTCCAAACTCCTTTTTATGTGGACTGGGAAACAGGGCTAGATATCCCAGGGACCTGTTCACGCGCCAGTGATTTGTTGAGAAGTCCGTTCTCTCCCCAGGCATCCTCAGTGGTCCTTCTGCAATAGCTCGCATGTGTATGCATTTCTTTCATCCTGGGTTCTTTAATCTGTGGCTCAGTTTCTCTGTATTATGTCCACATTTTAAGTTTGATGTTACATTTTCATACCTGGTAGGCAGAGTCCTTCTTGCGTCTCCTGTCTCATTTGTATATGCTAGACTTGGGGTTAGTTTTTGTTTTTTTGGCTTGTGCTCTTCACTATTATTTGTAAATTTGTCAGGGTGAGGTCTTTGATAAGTCTGCTAGATATTTTTAATGAGAATGCAGACAAACTTGAGATGATTGTGTTAAAATTTGTCTTTTTAATAGTCATTACCTTTCCTCATATATCCTCTCATTTTGGCTTTTGATATGAAGATTTTTAAAATTATACTTTTAGAATGATAGTTTTTTAAAAATCATTTTATGAGGTTGAATATTTCTCTTGGTAATTAGCATTTTTGTTTTTGTTTCTGTTAAAAACAGTATTTTCTTTTATATGAAATTTTCTTTTATATGTGGCCAACATATAGATTTTGGTTAATTTTCGTATATTGAGTTTTAAGTTCATCCATGTTGCTAAATTTTCTTGTTAGAAATGACGTGTGTGCTTTCTTAGAGGTTTCCCTATAAATTTCGATAATGTGTTGATAAAGATAATTGCTGTATTTCTCCTTCTAAACCCCTACACGTGGCCTTTTCCCCCCGATCTAACTGCACTGCTTAGGAGCACAAGCCAAGTGGGAATGGTAGTGGTGAGCATTGTTATCTTAGTCTTAATTTTTGCTGTCGAGAATGCTGTTGGTAGATGGTTGGCAAATGAAGTCTTTACAACATATATTTTACTGAATTTTTATAATAACTTCTATTGTAATCTTATTGCTGTTGGAGAACTCTGCTGTGTTTTTTTTTGTTGTTGTTGTTTCTTGACTTCTTTTGCTGTCAGTTCTGTTAATCTCCATAATATTTTATCACGTGCTTGGGAAGAATGTGCATTCTCTGGCTATTAGGTTGCCGCATCTATGTGTCCAGAAATTCAAGCTTACTTGTTTTTGTTTAAATCATCTATACCTTTGTGAATTTGTAAAACTGTGCCTGACGCATATGTCATTGAGAAACTTGGGTTGAGATACCCGATAGTGGTGAATTTGTAGGTGTTTTCCCCCTCTCCAGCTTTTTTGTTTTGACTTTACACATGTTGAAATTACATTACTATATACATTAATGCTTAGAATTACTTTATCTTTATTTTCCATCAAGTCTATCCACTTTATTTGTGCTCTCTGTTCTTTGGTCTTAACATTTATGTTGTCTTGTGTTGGTGGAGTTATCCTGCTTTTCTTTCTTGCTCATATTTGTCTGTTTTTTTTTAACTGTTTTATTTTATACTTTATATGAATCACATATCATAGAATTTCAATTTTGATTGTAACAGATAATGTCAAGTGACTTACAGTTTTTCTTTTTACATGTCGGCTTGGTACACTTAGACTACAGTGCAGGTGTGTGTTAGTCTGGCTCTGCTCACCGCTGCCTATATTCCAGCTGTACATTTGAGTTATATCTTTGCTATTTTTCATTCTCTTATCTTCAAATACATTTGCTAGCCTTTGTTGCTTTTTATTTCTTGCCTCCTTTCATTGTTTATAATTATTTCTGTTCTTGTCATCAATATCTGTGGGCTTTCACTGCATAGTTATTTGATAAATTGTTACTTTGTAATATTAGTTCTTCTTCAAAATCATTTTGGTATCACCAAATACTCCCATTATACGCTGTTACTGTGTGTGTGTGTTTTGATTCTTAAAATTGTTTCTAAAATTTAGATATTGAAATTTTGTAGACACTATTCATCTTCTACATTGCATGCCCTTAGTCTTTCTTGCATCTCATACTTTCTTCATCATTTCTCTGTGTTCGGAAGTGTCTTTTAGGGGCTTTGCTTATTTGGGAAAGTTTGAAATCAATCAATCCTAATCTTTTTCTCACAAATGAATGCTCTATTATTGTTTACTAGTGATACCTCCTCAGGACACAGAATTCTGCCCATTTGTTTTTCTCTCATTATTCTGAGGATTTCATTCTCCTGGCTACTTAATTCCATATTAGCTTGAGAGAAGCTTGCTGTTCACCTACATAATGCTCTGCCTGTGCTTTTTGGTATTTTTCTTAATTTTCACTTAATAGCTTTTGAGTGTGTGTGTGTGTGTGTTTTGGTGTGTGTGTGTGTATGTATGATTTTATGTCTTCCTACAACCAAGGAAAATTATCACTTTTGTTTGTAGTGAGGACTGACTAAATGTGGTAAACTTGTGCTCTTCTGCCTCCATTTCTCTCATATTTTCCTTTTCGTTGTATCTGCTGCTTTATGGGAATTTTTGTAGCTTTATCTTCTAGTTCTTCAATTCTCTCTTCAGCTTTCTCTAATGTGTCCTTTAATAACCTACAGGTTATATTTTCATTTTGAAAAGTGGTAATGTTTTTATGTTCTTAATTTCTCTTATTCCTAATTTTATGGTTATATTTCCCTTTTAAAATATAGCATACAATTTTATAATAGTTTTCTAACAGTTTCAGTATAATTAAAGTAAATGAGAAGAAGACCAGTGTGAAGGCTCAACAGCTCACGCTGGCAACTTTAGTTCTATCCCTGGTCAAAGGATAGAATTAACTTCCCTGTGTTGTCCTTTGACTCCTCACCCCCACTGGAGATGGCCTTCCCCAGTAGATAAGTAATATAATAATTTAAAATATATTATAAAAAATAAAATAATGAAAATTGAATTACCAGTAGATGCAGATGTACTGAGGGCAAATGTCAGAGCCAGCACTGTGAATAGATGGAGGTGTCCCAAGTCTGAGGAAGAGGCATAGATTGTTTTGTTTTTGTAACCAAATTGACACAGAACTTTTAATAACAATGCCATCAACAATAGCCACACTTTTCCTATCTTACTTATTAACAACCAAGTCATAGAAACTATATTTCCCCCCTTTTAAACATAGTAGCATAACTAGCTTGATGGTATACATCCATTTTAATTCCTTCTATACATTTAAACAAATTAATCATGCAAAAACTGCGACAGAGACTGAAGAATTTTTAAAAATTGTCTTATTTCAGAATTTTTAAAAGTAAACTTTTTTTTTTTTTTTTTTGGTTAGTGCAAGAGGCTTATTTTCAAGGCATAATTTGTTCTTTAATCTGCGTCCCGCATCCCACCGAACCTCTATTTAATTCATGCAAACGAGTCCCGTTGAGATTATTAATAACTATCTCTCTCCGAACCTCAGCCCCTTTCTAGAAATTCTCCACATGCAACATTCCCACGCTCCACGTTCCTCAAGGTCTTTGCCGTCTGGTCTATTTCTACCTGAACTGTTCATGTCTGAGTACTTCAGGCATCTCCCCTGGGCCTTTCCCTATTCTGTTGGGTGGCAGTGTGATGCAGTACCTCAGTCTTGAACCGGGCTGTCTTGTGATTATCAGTGAGACCTGGTTTCCTCTGTCTAATGTGTAGCAACAGGAGGTTGGAGAACTCAGTAAGCTAATGCTTACAGTCATGTGGTCCATGTCAGCACGTGGTAGGTCTTATATGTCTACTCTCATACTCATGTACTCTTCCATCCGAAGTCACCTCTAAGCTTTCCACGGTGACCTCTCACATGTAAACTGCTCTCGTACCCTCCATGTTACTCAGTGACAGTTTGTCAAGCTAGCTTCCTATTATATTTGGCACCCTGATGTGCATGCTCCCAGTAGGACTTTTTGCCTGTGAAGAGTGGGGCTACCATGCACCTAATGGACTAAGCTAGGTTCCAGACTCCCTGGCCCCTTCTTTCCTGTGAATGTGTCCAGCCTGCTTTGCCAGCTGAGGCCAGTGCACTGACATTCCTAGCCTCGTGGCCTCTGGTTGCTTCCAGGCTTTCTACTTTTCCTGTTGAACCCAGGTTATAATGTAACTAGAGTGATCTTGAAAGAAAAAAGAAAAAGAAAAGAAAAAAAAATGTAACTAAGTCCGTTAAGTCAGAATTTAGTGTTTTTCTTACTGTGATTAAAATAAGTCTTAGAATAATGGGACTTGGAATGCCTTTGGCTCTCTTCTCCTGTCCCTGTCTACTGTCTACCTACAGTGACTTTTAACTTTTCCATGATCCAGGACCTTTGCAAGTGCTGTGGCTGTGGTCTTTGCCTTCCAAACTCTTCTGAACTCCACTGCAATGGCATTTTCTTAATTAAAAAAAAAAAAAAGTAAAATAAAAATATAGATTTATTTAATTGAATCTAAATGACAACTTCTTTAGATCTAATGAATGCTAAATTTATTTTAAAAACGATTCAATGAACATATTAATAGACATATGTTCAAAATTGAATCATTCCATTAGTAGGAGTGAGACTACTTTATGTTTTATGTTCATTTAAGTTCAGGAGAATAGCATTGTCACTGGAAAACAAGACACTTCTTCCCTTTATGCTCACTTAGTGGTCAGACGATTTTCAATACCGTCATCTTTCATCCTTGTGTTTGCCAACTACATTTTCTGCATTATCAGATAAACTATGCAACGAAACCAGGGGTTGGAAAGCAGCCGCTCTGCACCATCCAGGCCCCCTTACTTTGTTTTCACGCATTAAGTCCCCAAATCTGGTTATGCCCAGTACACTGAGGAGGAACCGAGTTTCAGAGTCTCCTGCCTTGTCTAAAGCTGTCCTGCCATGTGGGGCAGAGTTAATCTATGATCTCTAAGAGGAGGTGTCTTTCTGTGTATTTCAGGCCACCTATGACAATTGCACTAGTGAGTCTTCTGGGTGTGGCACCTCACAGAGTAGTCCCCACCGTTCTGAGGACAGGGTATTTCTAACAGTGGATTATAGACCTGGAGTTTCACCCACTACCTCGTCATGGTAGAATACCCCTTTGAGGTCTCCTTGACGTAAGAGAGGAGTGATAGTAAGTAGCCAGCACCTAGACAATTCTCTGTGGGAGCCAACAGAATGATGAGCTGATGGACATTCGTGTTAGTAGGAGAAGCTGAAGACTTAATCTCAGCATTTGTGTTTGTCTTTTAACAATTGGCTAAGATGGCTACGATTGAATATTGTTTTAGAAGAATAATAATGCAAGGTCAACTTGGCCTGGAATTAATGGATATTAACTGCAGAAGGACGCCAAGTTAACTGATTTTAGACAATTATTTAGCAAGAAGACTCTAACTAGTTGTGCTTCATTAGTGCTTAGTTGTAGAAATCAGGGAAGCGAAGCGTGTATGGGGCGTGTGATTGGGTGAGCTGGCTTCTGTATGGGTTTTGTTGGCCAGGCTGAAGAAGACAGGAGTGTGCAGAAGGCAGAAGGCTCAGGGCTGGGCCTGCAGGAGGAGTGCGCACTGCTTGGTGCTACCTTCTCTGTCCACAGCCTCCCAATGCTCCTGCTTCCTCTATGCAAGAACACACATTCTGGTTCAAAGGTACATTGTGATGTTTTTATTTTTTAAGGCTAGTTTTCTGGAAACCCGTATTAATGCCCGATTCCTTGTGCTATAGATATAACTGTTTCATTACATTACTTACCCCTATAGACACCTGTCAGGGACAGCTCTGTTAAATGAAAATTATTCTATCTCACTGAAGAACTAGAGATCGAATACATTTCCCAAACTAGAATGTTCTAGCCTGGGAAGCACAAGACAGTGTCTCCAAAGGAATTTGAGCATTTTAGAACCACAGAATCCTCTGGAATTCTGATGAAAGATATGTAACTTTTCTATAGAAGAACATTTATATGTTATGAAGACTGTATTTTGCATACAGTTTTGGGGAAGGCTCTAAGGGTCATTTTTTAAATACTAAAAACTTTCTATATGCTTTGAATGTGTGTGCATGCGTGTGTACATGCATTCGTGCATGCGTGCGTGCATGCGTGTGTGTTGCATGTACACAGACACTTTCTCCTTTATTTTTCTCAGTGAACCTAAAGCTTACTGTTTGAGCTTGGCTGACTGGCCAGTTGAGTTTTTGTAATCTATGAATCTTTGCATTGCTGGGTTATAGAGTTGGCTATTCCTGACTTTTTATATGGCTTCTGGGCATGAGAACTCAAGTCTTCTTGCTTTCACAGCAAGTACCTCTACCTACTGGGCCAACTGCACAGCCTGCTATGTGTTTCCCTTGTAGGAAAAGAGGCGTTTGCAGATCTGTGTGTGGGCACATGCCTCATTGCCCTTCTTAATGATGGCGGCACGTTTCTAGTGAGCTTAAATAAAGTTTGCTGTTTCATTTACTGAGGGGCCTGTGAGCATGCGGGAGTGTGTGCTTATGGTACGTTTTTAATCTTCTGTGTAAAATGAGGAGAGAACCACCCTTCTCTCTCAGCCCATGTTCGCCAAGTCACCCCAGGGCTGGAGACATACATTAGCTAGTGGAATGAGAGCTTTAAGTCTTAGAGGTGTAACAAGTAAATTCTCACAGATGACTTGGGGACATGGACAGTGTGCGATGCACAAGCTCGAGGACTGAATTCAGCTCTCCAGAGTCCATATGGAAGTTGAGTTTAGCTACACATATCTGAAGCCTCAGTGCTTAGTTAGGGTTTAGCAGGAGAGACAGGAGGATCACTTAGTCAAAAAATTTGCCTCAGGGTTAGTCAATGAATTTGCCTCAAGAAAATAAGGCAGAGAGAGAATGCCCACGCAGGACACATAGAGTCCTTTTCTGGTGTCCCAGACACATGCCTGGTGCATATGTCCCTGTACACGTAAGTGCATTCACATACACAGTAAGAGCACCCTACGCTCTTGCTGTGGGCTATGGCTTTGAGCTCTGGGTTTAGCATTCAATACAAGCTCAGTAAATAGCAACAATTTACTATCATCAGAATTGCCAAAAATTCACAATTTTCTTCAAGTTGTCTATGGAATACTCACAAACACCTAGATTTCCTTATTAGGCATGTGGCCATCTTGTACTGTTTGATGAGAAAATCTCGTAGGTAATTTGTTTGGAATCAGACTTCTTTAACTTAGGTTCCCTTTCCAGCACACATTGTATTTTAATTTTTTTAATAAAACAGTAATGATGTAGATAAGTTAACTAATGAATATTATTATGTCCTCTCTCTCTCTCTCTCTCTCTCTCTCTCTCTCTCTCTTTCTCTCTCTCTCTCTCCTCTCTCTTTAACAGCTTCTAATATTCAGTAGGGAAATTTTCCTTGTTAAGAGACAGTGACAAGGCCAGTTGGCCTAAAATTAGATCCAGCAGCTGTGTTTTGAATTGAGGCCCCACATGTGCACTTCGCACTCTTTCCCCTGCGGTGCCTGTCTGCTGTTTTATCTTGCTCCAGGGAGCAGCTTTTTTGGGTGACTGTCAACATCCGTGATTTTCCTGGTACATCCAGAAAGGTGCTTTTGTGTAGTTCACTGCCATGTTTGTTTACATATATGGAATGCCAAAACTCAAAAAAAATTTCTAAAAATTATTCATTTGCATTTCTCTTTTTCCTTTAAAAAAATCACCCTCTAGCTGACTTCACTTCATGATGTGTATATGGAGATTTAAGTCTTTGTCTATCTGTCCCTACCATAAACCACTTAATTATGAACATAACAGTAACATATATCAAAGAGAAAATTTTAGAGGGCAGACGAATGTCCTAGGTCATCATTATATTTAATTTAGAATAAAATAGTCTTTTATAAAAATATCCATGATAATTTTTGATGTTCTAACAATGAGAAGTAGATCAGTTGTGTTTTATCTGTTTATATTCATAAGTCAATGTTAGCCATTGTGAACTTTGTGGTTCCTCCTCTGTCTTTCTTCTCCATTGTTTGGTTAATAAACATTTTTTTTTTTTAAGAATATATTCATCACGCAATTCTATCATGATTCAGTTTAAGTATCTCTGTTTGTAAGTGCTCTTCATTTCCCCTAATTAAGTTATTTAGTCATTTACACATTAGTAACGTGCTACATACCCCTCTTTTGCAGGAACTTATTTTAATGATACCCACAGTTCTGTTCTGCCCCCATTATACCCATAGATCAAGCTGAATAATGGCAGTTTTAGACCCATATACTAAAAGTGATTATAGGTCATTAAGGCCAAATTAAGGTAACATTTCTGATGGCCACAGGCGGAAGTCTAACTAATAATTACTCTTTTTCTTCTGCTTTGGAGAACTCATTCAGTTTTGCTTTAATGTTGAATGCCCAGTGTTTGGCATGTGCTACTGTTTGCTTTGAGCAGGCTATTTTTTTTTTAAAAGGGAAGAAATATATGCAATACACACCCATCTCATTCAGAAATATCTCTTCAATGATTTTGCCATACCATCTTCCTTTTAAAAAAATTGTACTTCTTCTCTACGTTTCTTTTCCTACCAGTTTGACCACTAGAGTGGATTCCAGTCAGTGTTCTTGGCTAATGAGAACAAACCTGTGTTATACTACCTACTTGTGACCTAAATAAGTACATCATGTCTTTTCAAATGCCCCGTGGAAACTCTAGACAAGCACTGACAATAATGGGCAGCATCCGGCCTCTAGTGAGTTATTTTTGTTTTAATAGATTTAAATAATATATTAGGAAAAAAAGATTCTTCAAGCTTGAACATAAAATTTTTGAACCTCAGGATATATGACTATAGAATTATTTTTCTCTTTGCGAGGAAAAAGCAGTCATTGTGAGGCCAAGTATTCTGGGTTAATTTGTTGGTTATTTATGCACAACTAATTAGGGACCTCTCTTATCAATTATTGATTATTATGATGGATCTCAACATATACCACTGATTAGGGAGCTCCCTTATGGAATACCAGGATGGATCTCTCAATCACACATAAAGTTTAAAAAGCCTCAAATGGGATTAAACTATAGTTCTTCAGTTGGAGTGTCTTCCTTTGCTGTCTTAGTCTTAGCTGGATACAGTGATTTCAAACCATTGCCAGTAGAAAGTCAGTGCTCTTATTGGAAGTACAGGTTTTCACCAGCCCGTACAGATATTTACACCCACGTTTACATTTAATCATCATCCTTTAAGTAATGATTCAGGCTGGGTGTATTGTACTGAACAATTACTCTTGTGTATAAAAGGAGAGAGATACAAACATAATTTATTTTTGTTGTATCTGAAGTTTGCAAAACGATAAGAAACAAGAGTGATCACCTCAGTGAAGGGTGTGGCGGGTGTAAAGAATAGTGTGGTGGGAGGAGATCTGAATGTAAACAGTTTCATAGTATTTCAGCCTTTGATCCATGCAGGTTTTCTCTCTCTCTCTGTCTCTCTCGCTCTTTCTCTCTCTCTCTTCTTTTTTTAAACGTTGAAACAAAAATATGGTAGCAATTACAAATATTTACATTATACTTTAAATTAAGATTTAGGTTTAGAATTTTAAGCAAGAAAGGTAAGAAATACCTATAATCCAATTATAGGTATAATTCTCATTGAATTTCTCTTAGGAATGCTGGTTTTGGCACAAGGAAAACACACATCTTTAAACAAAATTTTGTGTATGACATAAGGGTATAATGTTAAAAATCAGACAGTTGACAAACGAGGGAAGGAAATTATTGGCCAGGAGTTCTTTGTAGATACTGCGACTCTGTTGGTCTGTCTTCCTTTGGGATGGAGGTAATGTGTTAGATATGGCAAAGGCGTAGAGACTGATAAATAAGAGGTCCCTGGCATCTGTCTGGAACCTACAGTCTTCTATAACCTGAGGAGGAGGAGAAGAGGCAGAGACACCCTAAGTTTTAGTTTAGTCTTTGTATACTTCGTGCATACTGGTATCATGTTAGTTTGTTGATGTGACCTAAGATTTCAATAGAGTTCTCTGGTTTTCCCAACATGTAGCTGCTGATGAATTGGGACTGAGTTGACAGTACAGAAAGGGGATGATTGAGCCACCTTAAGCACAGTAGTAGACTTGTATTGTGTATTCATCCAACTGTGGGAAAGGTTCCCTCTGAGATTCTTAGTGCTGTGAGCTTTGAGTCATGAACCTGTTCAGTTGGGGACTGTATATGTACTTATTGGTCTGGTTGTTGTTCATTGATATTTTACTGCTCTCATTCATTAATATAATGTTACAGTCTTTTTGTACAGTGGATTAGCTTTACATATTGATCAGGTCTTTTTTTTTTTTTTTTCCGAGACAGGGTTTCTCTGTGTAGCCTTGGCCAGCCTGGACTCACTTTGTAGACCAGGCTGGCCTCGAACTCACAGCGATCCACCTGCCTCTGCCTCCCGAGTGCTGGGATTAAAGGCGTGCGCCACCACGCCCGGCTAGGTCTTTTCAATATGTATGGTTAAAGTCATTATCAGAGCTCTTAGGAGTCATTACCCTTGGACAGAGGATGTAAAAGCAAACAAATAAACAAAAACCCCCAAACAAAACATGGCATGGGGTGCTATTCTGTAAAAAACACTCAATCCTTTTTAAGTCCAAGAGCTCAGACAATTTTGAACATGAAAAAAAAATCACTTTGAAAGATAAAGGTATATAAACTCATTTAACTATTAATGATAGAGATTAATCTACAAAGAATTAAAAGCAGCTTTGTTAATGGCAAGAGACACTTGCAGTTAATAAGGACATTACTTCTCATTTGGGGTTAGGTAGGCCTCTCATTTATTAATGTCTGTTTAAACTACAAACAGAAAGAACTCCATTTTTACCAGACTTCTTGTCACAAGACCCAGTCTCTAAAGAGAAATATCAGTGACGGAAAACCAGAAAGACTAAATAGATGTATTTGGTCTCACAGGCAGTCCATTAATTTGCTCAAATTAAATATTATCTTTAAATATTGAAAGGTTAAATGTACACTGATAATGGATTTAGACAGCTATTAAGCTGTAATTGCTTTCTAATGCAGTTACTAAAAGACATTTGATATAACATAGTGAGGATGGAGGATTAGGGACTTTTCTCTACCTCGGCTTTAACTGAGTTTTATAGTTTTAATTCTGCCAGTGGTAGGTATAGGATAACCACAGTTTTTTTTTTTTTAATGAGAAAATATACACTATATAAGCGATTGAGCAGTCAGATTGTTTATTTATTTATTTATTTATTTATTTATTTATTTATTGTTGTTGTTCTTTTTTTTCCAGCAATCAAGTTGTTGAGTGCATTATAAAGCATAGGCTTTTTTCTGGTCATAGAATTTGCAAATTTGGTGATACTGGGACTAATTTAAGATCAACTCTCCACCCTGAGTGTTTTTCTACTAGATAAAAGTTAAATGTCAGGAAATGTTATCAGCTCATGATATGTTTGCTGGATTATTATAGCTGTGCATGCGTGTGTGTGTGTGTGTGTGTGTGTGTGTGCGCGCGCGTGCGTGCGTGCGTGCACACACATTAATTGAAAACTTCTCTGTCTATTGGAGAGTCTCATCTGTTGGAGAAGCAAGGGGATGGTTTTTGCTGGCTGGCTGGGCATGTTTCTTTTCTGGATTCGTCTTGTTTGAATTTATAGATGAGAGTTTCATGTTTTTACAGGTTGTGTTGTGAAAGCTGAGTTTTCTAGGTTCCGTGACTTAATGTTAACTTAAGAATTTAAGTGAACCGATTTTGTCAATCATCTGCCTGTAAAGTTCAGTGGAAGGACAGCAAAGATGTGGACAGGGAGTATAAAGGAGAGTTAAGCTCCTGAGGACATATTTTTCGTGTGAAATAGTTAGATGTATGAATTCTGAGCCTGGGTTGGAGACGATGAGGGCCTGCAGGTACTGAGCCCAAGTACTGGGTTGGAGAAGACGAGGGCCTGCAGGTACTGAGCCCAAGTACTTTTGAGCTGAATGAAGAAGAGAAGGAAACACCTGCTACTGATCCTGCCACTCATCAGATGTTTGTGTTCATTATTAATACACAGCCTCTGCTATTTCTTGGATAAACTGTTTTGCCTTAACCTTTTGGCTCAGTGTCTTTTATTTTTTAATTTTACTACAAAAGTGTACACTTCATTTCGGTTTCTCAGACTTTGATGGAGACATAGGTATATGTAATTTTTTTGCTTTTTGCTTTTTTTTTTTTTGTTGTTGTTCTTATTTTTTTCGAGACAGGGTTTCTCTGTGTAACCTTTGCTTTCTGGTCTCACTTTGTAGACCAGAATGGCCTCAAATGAACAGAGAGCCTCCTGCCTCCGAGGTATATGTAATTTTAATTAATTAATTTTTAACATTTTGTTTTATACCTAGGAAATATTGAAATTGTAGGTAATGACATGCCCCCTTTCCCCTGGGTTATATATGCCCCCTAGACAAGGGTGCCTTGTACACTTCCGCCTTAGAGGGATATAATATCCATGCTTTTTGCTGAACTTCAGGCTTTCACAAGGTGAAATTTTAATTTTTTTAAGCCCTAAAAAGTACTTTAATGATTTGGATGTTACATGTGTGGAACCATATTCACTGAGCTGTTCTGACTGCCTGCACACACACACACACACACACACACACACACACACGCACGCACGCACGCACGCACGCACGCACACACACACACACACACACACACACACACACACGACATGATGTCACAGACATTTTAAAAATTCCCATACTGTAGCATTACAGAGAAATAAACTACTGTTTGCCTTGACTGTGGCTGGAGGAGTTCTATAGGAAGTTGGGACTCTGTGTCCACAGGTCACTAACGAGAGTGGTGCTGTGCACCCCTGAAAGTCTCCTCGCTCCCTCCCATGGAGGTGTGGCCTTCTTTGCTCAACCTTACTCTCCTAATCTTAACAACTGTATTTCTGAACATCTCTGAGACCAACAGATGTAGGGTGGATTCCATCCTACATTTGGAGGAATTATGCTTCCTTCTTTTCAGTGGACTTTATTGTCTTCTTGGTTTTTTTTAATTTTTTTTTGTTTGTTTTGTTTTTTGTTCTCGTTAAAGCAGTTTTATAATTCTTATGAAAACTCTTAGCCATGAGGCTGGAGAGTCAGGGGTTAAGAGCATGCTCTGCTCTTGCAGAGGACCTGGGTTCAAGTCCAAGCACCCCTAGGTGGCTCACAACCTCCTGTAACCCCGCTTCCAAGGGATCTGATTCTGACCTCTGTGGACTCCTACACACACATGCCAATCAAAAAGTATATTTAAAAATACTTAATACACTTTACATATTTCTCTTACATTTATACACTTTTATATCCTTGTATAGTTATAATTGTTATTGATTTGATTTTAAAATTTGTTTAATATGGTTCTTGGCAGGAATTCTTCTGCTTCAGCCTACCATCTCTTGTCTTTCTCTTTCTTTTGCGGTGCATTGAGAATAAAATGGTTTGTGCCAGAGTCATACCACCATAGGACACTATGAAGTTCACTTTAAAACTTGTGTTTTCCAGCCAGTTAATTCTTGGTAGCCTAAATATCCTCAGAGCATCCACTGGATTTACCACACCTTGAATAGTTGGATACCTTCTTACTTGTCCTGATATTTACTGGTCCAAGGTGAGCACAGTAGAGTACAGAGGCACATAAACGTTTCCACCAAGACTGCACTCAGTGTACATAAACATGGCGGCTTGAGGACTTGGCTGAGCACTGCCACCCACAGCTCCAAATGCATTTACATGCAGCCACAGAGGATGCCTATGAAGCTGAGGATCAGGATACCATAATAGTGTATGGATCCAGTGTCACTGTGCCTTCAAGCCTTTGCTGTGTACCTTGAGGGCCAACAGAGTGTCACAGGCCTGTGTGCAGAAGGGACAACTGTCATTCACACCATGGAGACTTGCGTTGCTTCTAAGTGCCCTGAGAGGCTTGACCGGAAGGGTTTCTTGGGAGGAAACACTGTTGCCTGAATGAAGTTCAGCAAGCAAAACTTGAGTGACAGTCACATATGCTGGTTTTTTTCCCCTCAATTATCTAAATGCTTTGTTTGGTGGCAGGAGTATAGAAACAAACTGCGCCTTTTCTCTGTCAGGCCTCTTTTGAGCTACTAAATCGTAGAAAGATCAAGCAAGCTTTGACACCTATACTTTTCACTTCCCCGGCCATGATTTTGGTTAATAGATACACATAAGCATGACTGCAGCAGCCAACACGCAGAGGTGGAGACCGCCCTGGAAAGTTCTGTCTTCTGCTCTAGGTGTACGGTGATTGCTTCTCTTGCTTTGCACTCATCCCTGATTTAAATATCTAATGAGTCTCATCAAACAACATTTCAACTTTCTATGAGATCCTGTAAATGATCCCTTGGATCCCATTATGAGAAACAATGGGAGAAACGAGCTTTAATGGGGAGGCTGCAGTTCAGCCTCTGGATTCTGCAGCTGTTTGTAACAGTGGTAGAGCGCGGCAGTTGAACTGCAGCCATCCACCCAGTGGCATTGCCCATTGCGTGATGTATATATAAAAAAAAACGATGGCCACTACAGGATGTTTCATTTCTGCATGGTGCTCAGCTTTGGCATGGGCTTTGGTACAGTTTTGTGGCCTGGCCCTATTCTCTTCTTTGAGATTGGAAAAATCAACCAACAAACACCCTCCTCCCGCCTCACCTCCCGCCCCCCAGTGCTTCAAAGAGACCTTGCTGATGTGAATGAAAATACTTCTGTATAATGCTTTTTGTGTTTGTGTGTACTTGCATGTGTGTGTGTGTGTGTGTGTGTGTGTGTGTGTGTGCATGTGTGGGGTACGTGTGCAAGTATGTGCACCCATGTGGAGAACAGAGGACAACCTTGAGGATCATTCCTCTGATGCACTCCTCCTTGGCTTCTGAGTCATAAAGAACATTAAGTGACTGTCAAGATTTAAAAAAAAAAAAAATCATTATTTGTGACTTCCTAAGAGCTGACTGAAAACTGTGATTGTCACTTGATGTTCATCATTGCCCGGGAGCCCTGAGGATCTGCCGCCTCCTCCTTCCCAGCTCCAGGATCCCACTGTCTTCCCTCCCAATGCAGGCCTACCTGGGCTTCATTTTCCATTGTGTTCATTTTATATCCGATTATGTAGTAGTTTCTGTCATGTTGGTTTTCTTCAGTTGTTTTTTTTTTTTTTTTTTTTTTTTTTTTTTTTTTTTTTTTTTTT
>OU015744.1:18605027-18655941 GCA_907169655.1 Acomys percivali | reverse complement strand
TTTTTTTTTTTTTTTTTTTTTTTTTTTTTTTTTTTTTTTTTTTTTTTAGGATGATGTCATTCAAGCACATTTAAAATTTTAGGTGGAAAATACATTTATCGAGTATACTGCCAGAGGCTGTGGGCTGAGCAGTCATAAGAATGCTACCTGCAGCCCAGAAGTATATTTTAAATAAATTGAGGAGATTAAGTTGACAAGTATGAGGAGCAGGGTTAATCTATGTGCTGGAGAGTCAGTGAAAGATGTCTTAAATGTATAGCTCAGATAGAGCTAGGGAGAGTCAGTCAGAAGGAACACTGGAAGTTCCTCTGTGAAAACTGTGCTGGGCCAGGGGTAGAGAGAGGGGGTTGTTGATGGAGACGTGGCTGGAAACTCACAGGTCCCGGGATAGTCGAATTGCAGGTATGAGACCTCAGGAAAGCTAAGCTGTCTCTCTTCTTCCTCTGTTTATTGGTTTGGAAAATGGAAAATAGAATGATATTTACTTGTAGGATTGGCAGGGAGTAAGCTAGCCCATATAAAGTACTGGCCGAAAGGTCCAGTATGGAAGACACTAAATAGCTCCATTTGAGAAAGGCGCATTGCAGGGCTTGGTGGGATGTGGTGATTTCCAAGATATTTGAAGGATATAACACTTAGATAAGGTGTTCTTGGCATTGGCATTTGGTCACATTGAAGAGAATGGATATTTCATTGAGAGCCAACAGTACTACCACTACCATTCAACAGGCTTTGGGGGGCTATGCATAATTATTCCAAAGCAGATTTTTTTTTTTTTAGCAGTCCAGCATAACAGATACCCTATATACTATTTACTTTTATCTGCATCAATGAAAAGAGAAACATAAAGATTTAAGAGGAGGGGGACGTTCCTCTCTCCACAGCTGGTCATGCGCCCAGTGTAGTTGGCAGTAGAATCGATTGTTTGGAATGTGTCCCTAAAATCTTGTAATTTAATTTTCATTATTTATGTAACACAGTCAGTATATGTGGTGCTTTGCCACACACACACAAGACCAAATTTCTGGCCTGGGTTATTTTACCAAAGAGTAGGCTGTAGCTGAAATACTCCGGCCTACTAAAGCAGACCGAAGCTTGGTAGCCCTCTCCCATGATCCTAATCGGTAGGGATCAAATGGAGGATAGTGAACGACGGGGTCAAGAGCTGGGATTATAGGGCTGTGATGGCAAAGGCCCCATGTGATATCAGTGTCTCTGAGGGGTCCGGAAGAGCGTGTAAATATTTACTTTAGATACAAGAACAGCAGTTGGTTTGAATGGTGGGTGAGGTGGTGTTTCTCTTAGGATCATTTTGATTTTTTTTCATTTTGTCCCGTTTTAAAGGTGGGACTCATGTTGGAAACGAGCGATTCTCCTAATGTGTGTCTATGAGAAGCTGGAATAGGACTGGCTTCTAGAAAACTCCTTAAAGGGACCGCAGATTCAAAGGTCGACACAGGGGCTCTTCAGTAGTAAATGGGAAGATGAGCCCAGAATTGTTTTATTTGCCACTTTAGAACAATGCATGTTTGCTTGGATTGATTACTGTTGAATCAGAGTCCTTGGTTTCCAAAAGACTGTGGACAGGGACTAAGCTAAGAATCTCTTGTAAGGCCCAGAATCACAGCAGGCTTATCGGTTTTATGTTGAGTCAAAAAGACAGCCTTGAGATAAGTTCAAGGAATCACAATCAGAGGACAGAATAAGCATGTGGGGGTCAAAATTTATTCAGCATATGGTCGTATGCCACCAGGAACCATAAAGGATAAATTATTCTGACTCCATCCTTGGCAAGCTCTGTGTGGCTACGGAATCTAATTATTTTGCAAATCATCCCAGTTACTGACCACAGCTAGGAGATTACCCCCTAAATGAAGATTACCACCAAGATGGAGTGGGAGACCTCTCTGGGATTCCCGTTCAGAACTGTAGGAAAACAAAGCCGGAAGTCCACATGTTAATCATTAGTATAAGCCAACTGACCGGTGCAATCTGCTGGGTTCCGTCACTTCACACATTTTTTTCTATTTCAAGAAGTTAGGATTCAGAGCTTAACCTAAATTTTACATACTCACGTTTGCAAGCATCACTCCTTCCGTCTGCATTACTGAGAGGAGTAGGGTGTCCTCAGAACACACAGCGGCTTGCTGAATCAGGAAGGGGGGCGGTGAGGTCACAAAACCTCTTTCAGCTCCCTGGGTGCATGGCAAAGAATGTGAGTGTTGTGACAGTTGATGGGGGTGTAAATTCTGCTCTGCACTGATAGTGGCGGGCTTGTTATTTACGTCCCCACCTTTGTTTTTATGGAGCATGGAGTCACCGCACAAATGGCCATTTGTTTTCGAAAGCAGTCTGTCTAGGACCAGAGTGGCAGGTCACCAAGCTAAGGATTTTATAGCATTATTTGCCAGCCTCTTCGGGCTTTGCTGCCTTCCCCCTGAACCCAAATTTTCTCATCACACCTTTAAATATTGCATCAAAAACATGGCCTAGGAAACACAAAATGCCTTAGGAAGTCTCAAGGGCAGGCAGGGCTTTGTCTGGGAACCTTGCGTTTGTTTGTTCTCCCAGTTCTTTGCTACATGGGTAAACAGCTACCCATGTTCACTGTAGATGGCTAACTGTAAGATGTGATGGCCACATCGATGTAGGGTATAGTGGATTTTCTCAAGCACGTGACTGGCTCAGTCTAACCCTTTAGGATGCTTTGTTGCAAGTATAAGCATGGATATCTGTTTGATAGGTTCCATATTCATGGAGTGATTTATATCATGATATCAAAATGTTAGTCAGCTCCTGTCTTATAGGAACTGGCCACAGAATATTATTTTATGCCATCGTATTTGAAAATGACATGGTGGCAACACCGAATATGGATAGTTTACTTAAGCTGAAGTTTTAGGGGTGGGGGTTGGGAAGACATCCAGATTATTTCAACAAATCTGGTATTTGAAATGTAAAAAACTGCACAAGTGGCATTGCAGCAAAACCCTGCCTGTTCTATGCGCACGTGACCCAGCAGCTGTCAGAATCTGTCTGGAAGCTGTGGGGGTGTGCATTGGGGTACCAGTGCTCCCCAGGACCTGGGCCTCCAGCCCTGCTCAGTGCAGGGTCGCTGATCTTCACTTGTTTCTTTTCTCTTCCTCCCACCTTCCCTTTCTGTGATTGATGGAAACACGTGCTGGGGAGCGTTCCCTGACAAGCATCCCAAACACTGAGAGAAGGAAATGCTATAGTGGTGGTGCTGGGTCTATTTTTGAAAAGGAGGCTGTTAAATGTAAAGCCGGTGTTGATATATTCGGGTGAATTATAATGGGGATATTATTACAGCCTTCCAGGCTGAAAATGTATTATTTTTCTCACCTACTTTTGGTTGCTGATACTTGATCATAGGAACATACTGTGCATCTGGTTAATTTGGGGCAACTTATTTGTAGATTTTCAAAAGTCAAACTTTATTCTTCTTCATGTATTCTCTATTTTCTCCCCCCCAACACCCCCTCTCCCTCCCCCTCAGCCCCCCTTCTGTAAAGGGGAAAGAGGTAGAAACGCAGCCTATATATGGAACTTCAACCACAGCCTTTCAGGCTTTTACAGGTTACTATTAGAAATGCTTGCAATAAAGATGTTTGGGGGAAATACTGATTTATCATTGATTTTATGAATAAAGATAATGTCTGGTGCTGATTATAATTTCTAAAATCTTTTGTAGTAAGTATAGTTTCTCCATCTGTATTTTCAAATGCTCAGGGTCTTTGTGTGGCAGAGGTCACACTGGATCCAGTGGGACAGAGAATTCTATAGGAAACAGGTACATCCTCTATATGGAACTATTTAGGCGATACACAAGATAGAATGCCCAGTGAGAAAATTATAATTTAAAATAGTTTGTAATATTTATAATCTAAAGTAATTTATTTCAAAACTAATTTGTATGCTATGGCTCAGGTCCTGAAAGCATGGAGGTGCCATGTCTTCCTTATTCTTCCCTGCACCCTTTCCCTGGTGTGGCATTTTTTGTCCCTGGATCAGAGAGGTTATTTTATTATTTGTGTATCTGAGTCACTGAATAAAAGAGTGAGTGGGCAACTCTACTGGATTTCAGAGCAAAGGTTCATTTGCTTGGTACTTGTTCTTTAGAATGTGAAACTGACACAAATGATCAAAAAAGGTGTATATGATCAAACTGGGAGAGTTGTACACACACACACACACACACACACACACACACAATTAGTAATAGTTCATGCCAGGTGCACCTGTGTCTCAAGTTCCTGTCCCAGCACTTTCTACACAGTAAGCCCTATCTTCGTGACTATTTTAGAAGGGAGCAGGTAGTTACTTTGTAGATAAGGAAACTGAGGCACACATTAGACCAAGTCACTTTCCCAGGGTCTTGTGTCTTCTGCTTCACTGAATTAGGATTTGAACACAGGAGTACAGTTTTGTTCCTAGAAGCCCTGCACACGGACACAACTCTTTGCTCCATCTGATGATGACACCCCTATGTCCTCCCTGGCTGTGCCTGAGGCATTGCCTACAGGTGTCTTTTACTAAATCCTGGGAGAGTCTTCAGAGATCACCCTGTACTCTAACCTTATCTAGGGCTCTGTATCGGCTCTCCACACAGATCTGGGTAGCTTCCCCTCACTTTGACCGTTTCCTCAGCTGACTAGGAGTGTATACTGGTATGTCCAGTGTATGGCCCTGGAGCCTTAGGTGATTGGTGCTTAGTTTAGCTTTGCTCTCTTAAGGACTCAGCTACTCCCCTGGGGAATCTGCTTGGAATTCTTCCAGGTGGCTTATTCTATTCTTACAGAGTAACGTCCTTGTTTGAAGTAGGTGGATATAGAAATATATAATAGTTAATACCAGACACTAGCTCATTTAGTTAGGCCAAGAAGATCATCAGGTGAAGTTTTGGAAGAGTGAGGAAAGGTCCTGGAAAGAGAAAGAATGGAAACGTGGCATTTGCTGCATTGAGGAAGATGAGAAATGTTCTGGTTGAAGATTCATAAAGGGGGCGAGAGACTGGGTAACAATCCTTAGGACTGGGAAGCCCAGTTCTGGTGTGCATTATTTCACTTCTCTGTGACCTTTTGGGCTTTCCTCAAACAAAACAAAACAAACACCCAAAACCTGTGTGATGTAATGAATCCTTGGCTCCCTAGCACTTACTGAGGATTGAGCGAGTAAGCGCTCATAGTGTACTTCAGAGGATGCTCACACGCAGGAGGTATGGGACAGATATTCTCATGGAAGTTGCCATTTTCCCATTGAGGAAACTGGTTCTGAGAAGAAAAATGACCCAAGCTGGGAGTCTTGACACACATGTAGACATCCCTTTTAGCCTGTTGAGAAGAAGTGCAGAGCAAACATCTGCTTGACAAATCCATAACCTCTGCACTTACCTGGGATCTCAAAAACACACTGAACTTTTTGCATCTTTCATTCACACCCCCACCCCACCCACCCCTGGCCCAGGGCAATGCATCCTGGATGGGTGATTTTGAAGAAGGTGGTTGTCAGCCAGCATAATGAGAAGGAAACTTCTTCCACATATAATCCAAATTTCAAATGTATTAATTTTGCCGAATGCCATGGCAACATACATATCTGCTTTTCAGTTCCTGAAAGGTATTTTGGGAACTATTGGCTCATGCTTGCTTGAGCGTTTTCGTCTTTCAGCTATAGAAAGGCACCGTGTTTCGTCTTCATTCTGTGTTTGTGCTTCTATTCAAGATGAGAATAAAAGCAGTCCGTTTCTGGGTTGTAATATCTTCTATGAGCGGTGGCTTTCTAAAACAGTCACACCTTGACTGAAATGAAAACTCTGCCGTATCATAAAAGATATTCTAATTACTGCATCTAGTTAAAAGGAGAATAAATCACTAAGAGATTATTTTAAGTGCCTTAAATATAATAAAAAAAGAATAATGGATGCTGAACAGCTTGACAAGTTTGATGAATGCAGACGAAGGCTGCTTTCTGCTGCTTTTTGATGGAGAAGTGCATTTTACTTTGCCGGTATATTGTCAAAGGGAATTTTTGTTGGAAGATAAGGAGAAACCTTATCTTGGTTGAACATTTGCCAGGTCCTAGCGTTAGTCTAGGCGGTGTGTGTTATCTCAGTCTCATTTAATCCTTCTCCGCCTTCTAGATACCATTATCCCCATTTCACATCGAAGACAAACAAGGCTTGGGGAGTTGAAATCACTTGCTTCAAGGAGTGTAGCAGCTAAGAAGAACACAGGGTATATAGCCCAGGAGGCTGAGTGGTGGGCCCCTCCCTTCTCTTTTATTGTTGCACAATAGCAATTGTCTCTATGGTCCAGAGACACCAGTTGCATCACCTCCAATTGAGAATGGGTGTGTCAAATGAGTTAAGCCTCTGTAGAAGGGGAAGAGTCGGGCTGCCCTTTAAACAAGACACAAAAGCTTCTCCTTTTATGCTACCTCAAAGGAGGGCAGTCTACACACCTCTTTACTCAGTGCTTGGCCCGTAGCAAGGGGAGTGGCTGGGATAGTTTTACTTTTAAAGTAAATATTCTTCCCCACTGACGTTAACAGAAGATTTAGGTTATGTTTAAATAAGACGTTTTAAGTGGTCCTGTTTATTCAAAATCACATCCATTCAGCTTCTTTTAAATTATTTTACGACTCACAGTGGTGGTAGAGGAGCTAGAGAGATGGCTCAGTGGTTAAAAGCACTTGCTACTCTCGCAGAGGACTCCACCTGTGATGGCTCAAGGGGAATCTCGTCGACTTCCTTGGATGCGGTGCATGCAGAACCCAACAGGTGTGTGCACAAGCAACGGAGACACACTCCCACCAATAAAAAGTCAATCTACTTGAGAAGAGATGGTGCTACAGCTAGTGAAACTATTGTGGGTTCTATCAACAGTGATGGAGTTTCTAAAACATTTGATGAATTTTCAGTTGGATGTACTTTTATAAGTGTCTACAAATTCTTGCTGCTTTGAGATTGTGTGTGCCTGTGTATGTTTGCATACAGGTATGTTGACTATATTGCTGTATTTGAGGAGTGATGAAGAAATGAGACCAGAGGCAAATCAGGCTTTGGGTTTTTTGGCTCCACTGAAAAATGTTCTTTTTTTTTTTTCCCCTAAGTCAATTAATTTATTATTATGTATACAGTGCTCTACCTGAATGTATGCCACCGACCAGAAGAGATCATTAGATCACATTGTAGATGGTTGTGAGCCACCATGTAGTTGCTGGGAATTGAACTCAGGACCTATGGAAGAGCAGTCAGTGCCCTAAACCTCTGAGCCACCTCTCTAGTCCCTGAAAAATGTTTTTATTGTCTAATGTGCTGCTGGTTTTTTAGCCTAGTAAGTTTGTGTTTTATTGGTTGACCACTGTACTCCTTTAGGTCTCTAACAGTAGAGACATGAGTTTGGGAGTTGCTTTGTAGATTCCTTCCCTTAAATCTGGCAAACAAAACCTAGAAAATGTAAAATATGGGCCGGGTGTACGCCTTTAATCCCAACACTCAGGATGCAGAGGCAGGTGGATCTTTGTGAGTTTGAGGCCAGCCTGGTCTACAAAGTGAGTCTAGGACAGCCAATGCTACACAGAGAAACACTATCTCAAAAAACCAAACCAAACCAAAAAAAAAAAAAAAGAATGTAAAACATAAGGTGATGTACAGTGTCACTTGCCACTAGAGGAAGGGGTGGTGTGTGTGTGTGTGTGTCTGTGTATACACATGTATGTGTGTGAAGACCAGGTTTAACTTGTATATCTTCCTTTATTGTTCTCTGTGGTTTTTTTAATTTGTTTTGTGTTTGTGTGTTTGGTGTACTTGTGTACTACTTTGCCCTCGGAGTGTCTCCTCAGCCCTATTCTGGAGAATTTTTCTTTTTCTTTGAGTGTGGAACTAATGCTTGAATTTTTTTGTTTTTGTTTTTGTTTTTGTTTTGTTTTGTTTTGTTTTGTTTGTTTTTCAAGACAGGGTTTCTCTGTGTAGCCTTGCTTGTCCTAGACTTGATTTGTATATCAGGCTGGCCTTGAACTCACAGAGATCTGCCTACCTCTGCCTCCCTGAGTGCTGAGATTACAGGCATGTGCCACCATGCCTGGCTTGAGTGTATTTTGAATAAGAGTCAAATAAGTTAAATTTGAAGACTCTTTTTGGATCAGGACTGTGTTCATGTATATTCAATTGAAGGTGTTTATAGGAATGCTGCTCATGAAAACTTATAGAAACTGAGACGACACTCTTTTCTCTTTTTACATTTCCCCCAACTCTTTTCCTTGTTTGCCTTGTTAAACCCAGTTTTCACACACCCACATTTTAAGATGTATGGAATTACTGGACTAACAGCTCTATCCTTACATTCAGACATAAAGTCTTACAGAATCACAGGTGCACTGTCAGGAGGTTCATTAAATTACATTCAACATTTTCTTTTTCAAAAATACTGTTATCTTAATCAATGAAAGCCCAGATTCACAGTGTGTGTGTGTGTGTGTGTGTGTGTGTGTGTGTGTGTGTGTGTGCATGGTTATGTGTGCGTACATTTATGTATGTGGGTGCCTGTGCATTTGTTTGTGTGTTTCTAGGTCAGAGGTCAACATTGGTGTCATTCCTCAGGAATGTTCCCTCTTATTTTCTGAGACAAGGTCTCTCATTGGCTCAGGGTTCACCAAGCCCTGGAGGTTGGCATGCCCCAGAGCCCCAGGCGTCCTCCTGACTTCACCATTGTAGGCCTGGGGTTGCAGGTACACACTGCAGTGTCTTCTGTTTTTGAGGGTTTTGAGGTTGCACTCAGGTCCTCCTGTTTGCAATACAAGCACTCCAGGAGGGAGCTATCTCCCAGCTCCTGCTCTCGAATATTTTCAAGCACGTGTGGATCCTTCTATTTTACTGAACCATGGCCATGCTGTGGCCCCTCCTTCCCTTGGCATTCACTCTGCTGAAGAGGTAGGAAGTACAGAGAGCATGGGTATAGTTCCTTAATGAGACATGAGCTCTGCCAGAGTCTCTCTCGAGCCAATCAGCAGACAGATCTCACAACTGTATTAGTGTGTAAAGAAGAACACAGTTTATAGTGAAGGTGCTAATACTCTTTTATGATCTTTTATAACTCAGTTTTTAATCTAGTTCATATGACTTCCTACCCTGGCAAAAAAATTAGTATGGAACTGGTTTGTGTCTGAGAAATATGCTTAGAACATGTATGGTCAATAGTTTAAGGGATGGTCTCATTAAAATAATTTTTATTAAAAAGATTTACATTATCGCCGATTGATTTTTTCAGGTTAGATACAGAGTAAGCGGTTCCTGTTGTAATTAGCCTTTTCTGTAAGTGTCTGCCCCGTGAAAATCATCATGGTTCCAAATTTATAGTGACTTTGATCAAATTAATGAAACTAGGATAATGTGGATCATGTTTTTAAAAAAAATCCTTTTAAGGTTGTGATTGCTATGTTAAAAATGCAATTTACACTGTGAAATGCCACACAAAGGTTAAACTGTATTAAAGATAATAATGTGTATAATGGAAGTGAGAAAAGAGTGTTTAACAAGAGTTTTTTTTTATGGTTATGGAAAGGAAAGAGGAATTTTTATACTATTAGTAACCATTTGGTATTTTCAAGTTCAGCAGCCTTCAAAAAGCGTATCATATGATTTGCTGTATGAAAGAACATATTTCGGGGCTGGAGAGATGGCTCAGTAGTTAAGAGCACTATCTGCTCTTCCAAAGGTCCTGGGTTCAATTCCCAGCACCCACATGGCAGCTCAGAACTGTTGGTAATTCCAGTTCCAAGGGATCTGACACCCTCACACCAATGCACATAAAATTAAACAGAATTTTAAATTAAAAAAAAGAAAGAATAGATTTCTTTTTCCTTTTTAATTTAATTTTATGTGAATAGGTGTTTTTGCCTGCACATATATGTGCGCATCACATGTGTGCAGTGCACATGGAGGGCAGAGGAGAGCATTGAATCCCCAGGAACCGGAGTTACAGGTAGCTGTGATCCACCATGTGGGTGCTGGGAACTGAACCTGGGTCCTCTGAAAGGGCAGCACGTGCTCCTTGCTTGTTACTGTTAAATTAATATTAAACATTAAGATTAATTTAAAATATTATATTAAATTTTCTTTTCGAGATAAGGTTTCTCCATCTAGCCTGGACTGCTTTGGAATTGTCTGTGTTTCAGGCTACCTTGAACTTCGATTCTCTTACTTCATCCTGAGATTAGAGGCAGGCACCACCACACCCAGTTAGAGAGCCTGTGCACAAGCATGCAGTAGTCACCCCAGCGGCGATGATGGAGGTCTCTAATGGTATTCTTTGTTTTGCTGTGCATCTGCATAATTCCTTGAGATTCATTTCTCCTGGTTTTCACTGAGCTGACTCTCTCTCTCTCTTTGATTTCAATGGTGCTGTGTTCACTCTGTTGGTGCTCTTGCCGGGTCTGTTTCAAGTTGGTCTACTCTAATGGCCTCTGTCTTTTCTTTTGCCTCTACCAACATTTGAACTGCAGTCAGCCTTTCTATCTTCCCTTTACTCTATGTGCCAGGGTCTTGGGGTGCTAAGACCTTTTGTGTTTCTGCTGACTCCTCCACATTTGCTCTCTTTACCACGTGCTTCTACTTTCTGATTTTTGAGAACTTTATTTTCTTTTTTTCTTTTCCAAATTACAT
Source organism: Acomys percivali (assembly GCA_907169655.1). NCBI lineage: Eukaryota > Metazoa > Chordata > Mammalia > Rodentia > Muridae > Acomys > Acomys percivali. Next base: position 18,645,260 of record OU015744.1, on the reverse strand, counting down.
TTGAAGAAAAGTGTATATTTTTGAAGTTTGAGCTCATCTTCAACTGGGCGTTTGTCTTCTGTGTGGTGCCAAGCCTTGTGGTTTATGGGATGGCTCTTAAGAACTGGTTTTATGTTAGTTTCTTCCAGTTTCCTGGGAATTTTTGTTGGCCTGGCTTTTGGTTTTACATTAATTTTATGGTGCTGAGTCCCCAAATTATTTAAGTTGGATAAAGTAGCTTTTGCTGGTCCATATGGAAAGGCTTCAGAGATTTGGTCACTAGCAAGCCCCTTCCTCCCCTCCTCTCGCCACTAACCCCCAGCCGTCACCAACGTGTGTGTGTATTTTTTCCCCCTTTTGGCTACTTCACTGAATTGGTAACATATAGTCAGCAGCCTTTACAAATCTCTGGTTTTGTGTAGAAATCTTAGGACCTGTCTCTCCCTGGGCATTGAAGCTCTAAGTCTCCATTCTCCCAGTCTGTTCTGAACTCAGTCTGTAGCTGGAACTCAGTCTGTAGCTGTGCTAATATTGTCCACTGAATTTTTTCTGCTCAGAACCTGAAGGGCTTCTGTCCAACATACTGAATCTCCACGCTTCTGTTTCAATCTAAGAAATCGTACCTCCATCCTGTTAGAGATACAGCCCTCTAGACATCCCGGAAAAGGAAGGGGGCGGGGGTCATCTCTCACTTGTAGGCATGGGGTGCGTCTCTAACATCGCTGCCAGCACGCGCTTTCTTTCCCTTGCCTTCGGTGTCTAGGGCCGGGCACTGGCATGTTGGAAGGCTGGCCAGCACTAAACATCCTTAATTCTTGGGAAACTTTCAGTCCTGGGTGGACCTGGATGCTTTTCTCCTTTAGGCTTTGGTTCCCTTCTAGACTCATGAGAAAGTCTTCAAAAGCTTTCCTGTGTTGTAGCTACTTGAAGCTTCTTGAGCTTCAAGTATGCTGTTATATTCAGATTTCTTTGTTGAAATTTGTTTTAAATATACTCAAATTCGAAATATTAGTCTTTTTGAGAGAAGGCTCTGCATGGCTAGTGGATGGAAGGTTCCTGGCTCCCAAGAAATTCTAGGAACCATGACCAAAATTTACTTAACATAGTCTTCCTGTTGAGGGAATTGGCAGATTGTGCTTTGAGGGCTGCCTTCAGTGTTGCTATTGGTAGGGCTGCAAAGCCCTCAAGTATGCGTTTCACATTGATTTTATTGTAGACATCCGGGAGGCAAAGAGGAGGCAAATGATAGCTTACTCATTTACCAGTGATGCAAATCAAATGTGCTCCTGGCAACAAAACCACTCCTGACACCTTTGCCCTTTTTTCCACTGATTTGAACTAAAGATACGTGTTTGCACTCCATTCCAGGATAACGTTCTGGCCTGGGTCGCTAGCTCACTACACACTGTGGAGCTCGCTGAGTCCTTGGGCATTAAGAACTTACTGTTTTCTCACTCCTTAAGGCAGTAATTTGGGGACCAGTACTCATATAGGAAGGGCCTGGATCCCAGTCCCCTGTGCAGTGAGTGGTAAAATACCTGCTAGGCCTTCCCCGGCTTCTGAATCATGATTTTGAAAGAACCCTTTGCGAGAATTAAACAAGCATACAAACCTCGACACACGTATGACTACACACAGTCCATATGGGAATCTCCTCTAGAAGGGGTGTAATTCCAGAAGTTAAGCAAAGGGACAAAGGAAGCTGTCGAGGAAGGAAGGTAGCGTGGCCAGAATGCTCAAACACGTTAGCACAGGTTCTGCAGATACTGGTACCATCGGTGACTTGCGTTTTCTCCAAGCCTTCCAGTTGGAAATAGGAAGTGTTTTTAAGGTGCGATGGGAGAGAACAAAGCTGAAGGGGGAGGTTTTGGTACAAATTTATTCTGTACTAGCAACAAGCTGCGTAATGCAAACTTCCCAGAAGCATTAACGTACTTATTTGATTAGTTTATTGTGCAAATCTTCGGTCTTAGGAAACCTATCTTATGTCGGTTCTGATAACAGGACAATATTGTCATAAAGCCTTAAAATTGCTTGAGAAAGCATCCTAGTAACTGTAAACTTGATATTTTCTTGTACTTGTTTCTGAATAACTGTCTTGATTGCAGTTAAGTTTTTATGGAGCCACTGGCTTCTGGAAGCCTAATGTGTTCTGGGAGACGGTGGGTTATGTCGTCATCATATGAGCTATAATTCTGGCCTTTGGTGTGCTTGGTCCTACCGAGCTCTGGTTTAATGGCCCCCGGGATGAAAGTATAGGAACTCATGGTTCTGCCTTCACACTGCTGTGAAATGGGATCATATAGTCAAATGGTAGAGGAGAGCATTCAGGGCTGGAAAGTGTCAAATATCTTCTCTGTTCTTTATAGAAACATAGTTTAGATGCTGTCTGAGACCCTGGGAGATCAGGAAAGAAAAAAAAACTCACTAAAATTTTACTGTGGATATTATTATTTCTGTTTGTTTGCTTTGAAGTCTAGGGATTGCTTGAGGAGGGAACAGTGACAGCTAATGCGACTTTCACTGCGCATCGTGGCCACATTAATCTGCGGAAAGTATAAAGCACCGTTTTATGTAAATTACATATTTTAGATTGGAGAAAGTGGAAACACATTTTTTTTTAAGTGAGAGCTTTACTAAGACCCTTTTATGGATTTACTGGTTTGTTCTCATTTGTCACTGGACTGCTTCCAGATGTAAAATACTAGTTTCTTGCAATTGCAAGGAGTCGGCCATCAAGACCAGGTGCACATGGCTTTATTGCCATTTCACGTCTAAGTTTTAACGTTGGAACCCGAAGAATGCCTGGAACTGATCAGTGATTTAACTGTCTGCCTACTAATTGGACTGGGACATAACTTTGTGTTTTTATCTCTTCTATTCTGATTTCTGTGTCCCTTTCACAAAAAGGAGACGATTTTACTCTGTTTTAAGGTTTCTTCTGAAAGGGGCAAATATTTTTTAATACCTATTTTCTCATGTAATCTGTTATGGTTCTCAGACAATGAAAAGAATAGGAGACTACTCTTTAAGGCTTGGTAGTGTTGTATTTCTGCATATGTGTTTGTTCATATGGGTGTATGCTTGTGAGGGTGTGTACCTGTGATTGTTTGCGTGTGTGTCTTTGGAGGCCAGAGTTCAACCTCGGTCAGCTTTCTTTAGGAGCCGTCCACATTTATTCATTAATTTTTTGGATGTAGACCAGTGTGGTCTGGAATTTATAGCAGTCCACCTGTGTCCACCTCCCAGGTGGTGTAATTAAAAGTGTGTGCCATCATATTGGGCCATATTGTGTTTTGAGACAGGGGGGTCTCTGCACCATCACATTGGGTCATATTGTGTTTTGAGATAAGGTCTCTTGCTGGCCTAGAGCTTACTAAGTAAGCTAGGCTAGCCAGCCAGCTATCTGTTGCCACCTCCCCAGTGCTGGGGAGCTGGGGAGCTCAGCCACCACCATACTTTCCTGGCTTTCCTATGTGGGTTGCAAGGCTCAAATTCAGCTTATGCAGCGAGTGCTTCGCTGGCTGAGTGAGATCCCCTGCTCCTGTTATATTGTTTTGTAAAAATAATAAACACAAAAAAATTGACCCCACTGATTTCTAATATGCCAGTTTTGAGAAATCTGTGCTTATAGTTTTATATATTTTCCTTCCTTTTTAGGGTGAGTTTACCTAACTAATGTAAAAGTGGTGTGTTTAATTAGGTGTAGAATTTGAATTCATTGTAGGCTGCTATGATTTTTCTACCTTGGCCATTTAAGGCAGAACCTTGTATCTTGATGTTCTTGGAAGGGTTTACTAAGTCATAAACTCTGTGATGGCAGTAGAGACAACCCTTGGGAACACCCCTGAAATGTGGAGACTATTCATAGCTGACCCCCAGTAGCCCCTCAGTGGGAGCTCTAACCAAGGAGTGGAGAATGAAGCTTAGTTTTCTTACCTGGGTTGTGAGGATAAAAATTTTTCATGCTCAGTGACCCGGCACACAGTAGGTGCTTTAGTCCCCTCCAGCCCGCCCCCCTCCCAATTATTAGAGTATCATTTTCTTTATATGCTTACAGGATCCAAGTGGAATGTAAATAACATGGCCATGTTTAGAACATGACACATTGGATCGATTTCAGTTTTGAAAAGGAGTTTTGAAAATGGAAATTTGAATATCATTTGACAAGAGCCCTGATGTGTCTGAGCAGAGAGCACACACAGCTCAGAACTCTGAGGTTTCAGCCCTTCCTCTTCTGGGTCCTTGGTCTGTCAGACAGTCTGGACATCTGGTGGACACTCTGGTAGTGAGAAACCTAAGCCTTTCTCTTAGAGTGGAAAGGTGGGGTAGCTGAGTGGAGAGTGAGGTGAGAGTGAGAGGGATGCAGAGCGAGCACCCTCCCCTAGAGAGAGATGCTGGTCCTTCTGCTGTCTCCCCCGCCACAGCCCCAGCAAAGCAGCCTGGGTACCTTTGCTTACCCTATTCCTCTTAGGACACCCGAGGTCTACCTGACCTCACTTTGTGTCTGTTTAATGTGAGTCTGCGCTGCTTTCTCTTCCACTTAGTGTGTAAGTTCCGGCAAAGCCCTCTCGTAAGCATCGTGCCACAGAGAAAGTGCACTACACATATTTTATTAAAGAAAGAACAAAGGAAAGAGAAATGAAAGGGGGCATTGGGAAGTGGAGGGACCTGGAAAGAGAACACAGAAGGCTAAGGATGAAAAGAGATGTCTACTTAATTGGGTTTATCAGGAAAGCAGTACATTAATGGGCATTAAAAACAAAAAAAGAAAAAAGAAAAAAAAAAAAAAAAAGGCTGCTTCACTCTTTGGAAGGAGTCTAGACTTCGTTATATGGAAATTCGCTGTAACATGTTTGCCAAATGTTTCCTTGTGAACAATAAGGGTGAGAGAAAGTCTGGAAACTTTGGAGACACTTGCAAATTGTCCTGAATTTGCAGCTCAGGCTTGTGTGCTCTTAGGTGTTGAGGCTGTGGGCTGATCCTCTGAACACAGCTGGGGAAGCATTAATGGGGTCCAGCTGTATGCTCAGAGACTGTCCCCTCTCCGACTCACATTAACCAGGTAGAGGCCCTGCCCTGCCCGCCTCCCTGAGGACTTTATGGGTCCCTGTAGACTGTTGCATTGATCTTTCATTTTTGGGTTTTATAGCAATTCTAAGCATGTGAGCGTAGATATTCTCTCTTTGATGTGCCTTTTGATAGAAGCCAGAGCGCTTTACCTGTGCCTGTGTTTAATAATGGGGGTGGGGTGGGGGGAGGGTCACATGCCCTGCAGCACAATATGCCCTGGGATGCTAGCTGCACCACTTCTGATGGGGATGCTGATTGGCAGGGCTGTAATCAGGACTGTTTGAACATGAAGTTTTTAAAAGGTACATATCTAGCTTTGTTGCCATTTTGTTTGTAATTACATTTTTTTGCTTTGTTTTGTTTTGTTTCTTTTTTTGTTTCTTTGTTTGTTCCATCGTGTCACTCCCTAGAAAGGGGGGAAGTTGGGAACATATAGGAGACCCAGATTGCAGAATTCATATAATCACAGGGCATCTGTGATTTGCCACATTTTTTTTTCTTACTTTATTTTCCTGATATCCTTTTAAGAAGGCAAATATTGTGCCCCATTTTCAGATAGGTAATTTTGGAACCCTGCTTTCACTGCATTAGAACTTCGAGCTCCTTTGATGAGTAAAAAATCCAATGTGGCATGGCACAGAAGGATGTTTTCAAGGCCTATGAGGCAGTGGCTGTCTATGTTGATGGGCATTTATTGCCTATAGACAGCACCATATGCTTTAGAGTTGGGCGACCCTTCTGTGGGACCATCCCCTATGTGGGATTCCCCTCTCCTACAAGGTAGCTGCAGAGACATGATCTGCCTGGGCTTGCATATTACCAGTTTTCAAACTGTCAATATAGCAAAAAAGTTGGATTAGTTGAGTCAGTCTTCATGTGCTTAGGCCCAACAGTGTCTAGCAGAAGAGATAATGTTATATATATCTTCCTTTGACATTTTTTGGCATCTCTTGACCACAACCCCTTATTTGCTTGTATGTTTATTTATTTGTAAATCAGTCTCCTGTGCCCTTACTTCTGTTAGCAAAGGGGTGATGTGAAGGGCCAGGAGTTCCCTAGCTGCTGACTTAGCTTTGCAGATGACACGGTTGCCATAGGACTGGAAATTGAGACATGATGTGCCATGGCTGCTGACAGGGATGACACTGGGGATAAGGTACCAGTTAACTACTTAATCTATCTTTAGGCACATCACTAGAACTGGTTGTTGTCTTTTGAATACTCACAGCAGACAGTACAAGTTGGATGGCTCCATTTCCAAAAGGCACAGTGGACCTGAAGTGCTCAGACCTTATGTGGCCCCAAATGACCCATTTCCACGGGCTCACTGCTAATTACTTTGTTATTTGTTGGGATTCGTTATTGAGAATAAATCTAATTTTGGAGTCATACATTGGGGCAAGTACTAAGTATTTGATGACATACAATTTTAGGACATTTATCTCTAAATTTCCTTAGTGAGTTTAGGAATGCCAGAAGTGGTATTGGAGTGCTCTGTAGAAGTGTAGTAGCTACCTTGGTAGAATAATTATCCTAATGTATTTGCATGTGATATATAGCTACATATTTATAGTTCCATTTTCTTCTTTATATAGGTCAAAACTGGCTTTGAAAGCTTTACTTCATTTTGTGATCTTTGTTGTGACTCATAAAGTTTAAATTACTTTTCTACCTCCACTCTGTGGTTATTGAGGGGCCTTCTTTGTCTATGCCAAACCTAGTATTACATCTGGGTGTGTAGAGATGAACTAGACCGAAGCTTTGCACTCAGGGCTGGATGCAAATGACTTCTTCTCTGGCAGGAGTTAGACCATAGAAGAAGCCCTGGTACCTAGAGGATGTCCATTCAGCCTCATAGTGCAGTTCCAGAAAGCTTACCAGGGACTGCCATTTACCACCTAGCCAGAATTCCATATGATGGCTCTCTCTAGAGGCTCTTTCAATAGCCTCAGTTTAGATTTTATTAGTTATAATTTTCTAACAGTTCAGTAAAAACAAAACAAAACAAAAACCACTTGCTGATAATTTGGAACAGTGTTTTCCATGTGAGTAACTACTGTTTTGCTTAAGTCTCTTTAATTTTTTTTTTTTATTTTCATTTTCCTCCTGGCTTTTAAATATACTTAAAATATTTTTAACCATATCTAATTTTTGCAACTTCTAAACAACTTTCTAAGCAGTCACCTCCTGACCCCCTTTTCCCCCTTCGCCGTTCCCCCCTCCTGGGGCCACCTCCCTTTCTTTAGAGCCCCCGCATAATGCTATTCCTTTACAGTCCAGCCATCTGCCTGTTTTAGCCTCTTCTTCAGTCTCCCTGTTTCTTCTGTATAGATTTCCCCATATGTCTGCTTCCTCCTTTATCCACAAGTCCAGACACTCCTCCATAGCTTTCTTACCACCCCATCCTGGTGTCCCGTCTGTTCATAAATAACTCTTTCATCCGCTTTGGATCCCCAGCCCCCACTTGTTCTAAAAAGAGTGCAAAGAAACCTTAAGTGCACAGAGCCAAGATACCCAGTGCAGTTTTCATTTAGTGCAGCCTCTCTCCTCCCGGTCACCTTTTTTTGCATCCCAGTTTTCCTCATTCACCTTCTTTGTACAGGTCCCCACAATTTCCACTCCGTGTTTGCACTGAACTGGCTGCAGAGTGATTTGATATCTGCAGGACAGAGTTTGCTTCTTATTGGTAGACCGATTTTGCCCTGACTGGTTGCTATTCTTGGAGCTGCCAAAGTCGTAGCTTTGTTCTCTCAAAACTCATGCCATTGCTGGGGAACTGCTCTCCTCACCTGGGTGCATGGCAACCAGAGGGTGCTCTGAAATGGATTCTTTCGTAAGCCTGTTCTGGCATGTGTCCCACAAGAATGGTTCTGCTGGGGGCTCTGGAATGTTCTAGGTAACTGAATCGTTGCATGCCCTGCTAGTCTTGTATGCTGGTGACACTCTGCCCTGCAGAATGAAGCATTGGCAGTTTACTTCCCTTTACTGACTGTAGCCATTCCAAAAATTGTTAGTGTTTTTCCTTCCAAATGTCAGTGATAATTTTACCCAGAGTCCCTGTGGAGATCTCACTCAGCAGGGTACAAATCTAGGTAAGATTGCCTTGTAAATCAATCAAAACCTACAAGGACTAATATACCATCCCTGTGTTTGAAAGATAACATCTGAAGGGTAACTAGATTGTGTGCTATATCTGTTGAGGACTAATGGAAAAGATACTTTGCTTCTGTCTATCTGTCTGTCTGTCCTAATCCTCTAACTAAAAAGAAAGAAAAGAAACCATAGATTAAAATGGTCCTCATTCTCTTCTGGATGAATATCGTGGGAAAAATAAGATAGAATTGTGTATTTCTGAGATGCTGAGAGAATTGAAACTCTGTACACCTAGAAGGCTATTAACATCATGAAAATGAAAAATCTCTAAAATTAAGGCATTTCATTCTAAAGGCCATGGGCTTGCACAAAGAGATTTGAGTGTTTTGTTATTTTTAATGTATTTATGCATTTATGTATTTTTGTTTTCTATATTGAAGCATGAGGTTTCATTGCTCCAGGGACTCAGAAAAGGGAAACATGAAAGAATGAAAAGATGCTGAGCCAGCAGCAGACCACATGCCAGTGACTCAGAGACTTTCTGGAATTCAAAGTTAGTTGCTAATGAGATACAAATTTCCTGGAGAAACTTAGCTCAGAGGGGTAAGACATTTTACCTCAACCACACCGATGCCAAAGCTAGGTCTGTGTGAAATGTGTGCTGTGGTTGAGTCTGTGTGGGTTCTAATTAGTAGACAGGCAAAGATCTAAAGTAGTGGTCCCAACACCTTTTCAAGGTTTCGTCTTCTTAGACAGTTTCCCTGTGAGAACATCTTAGGAAGGCTTTAAAAACTACCAAATTTTATAATAGTTGTTGGTTATGGATAAGGTTCCCTTGGCTGAGTCTTTGCACATATTGTTGATACCATAAGTATACAGCTTGGTATAGATGCCTCTTGAGGTCTGTGTGCTGGGTAGGAATGTATTGGATTGTGGTGCTGTTTCTCGAAGAGTGCAGTTCTAGACCCCATCTTTATTAAATGACATTGACTTTCTTACCCACACCAAATCGTACACCCAAGGTTAGATCCTTAATATCTCAGTAGGCATAGACTTACTTGAATATGTGCAGATGGTGTGCAACTTAAGACCAGAAAGTTTTCTGCTTTGGGGCTTGTAGACTTAGGAGAAAGGACAGTGACTTTAAAAAAACAAAACAAAAACAAAAAAACCCCAAAAAACCCTTTTCACCCTTTGCTTTCTGCTAACTAGACTCATGCAGCCATTTATTTAAAGTCCTAAAGATTTGGCAATGGAGTTTCGAGGCTACCTTCTAGCAGGTACTTCAGTTTTTCCCCCCTCCCTCAGGTCTCCTCTTAAATTGGTTGTGGTCTGTGGGCGCTCAATTAGTTCAGGCTCAGTGCAGTGGGTTTTTACTGAGAGTGTGTCTATACTTAACATTTTTTTTTCTTTAATAATACGGAGTAAAATTTTGTCTGCTTCTTATAGCTTTTTTCTTCCTGGTTACCAGTTTTAAATTTATCTAGGCAATTGGAAATCTTGGGAGAGGCCAATCTGAAAAAGAAAAATCCTCAGACTTTGAAGCTCAATACACATCTGCCTCCTAAAAGGAGCTCCTTCAATCCCTTCTATGCTTCATTCATATCGCCTGCATTTATTGAGTGCTTATTGTGTGTGCAGTGATATGCTTTTTAATTGCTGGCACCCAGAATATGTAAAGAATAAAATCTCTCATTACCTCAGTATTCGGAGTGCCACCTGTTTGAGTTTGTGCTGAGCTCCCCAGAGTGATGGATTCACATGAATAACGTGGGGTCTTGAGGCTTCAGAGGAAGGAGAGGGGTGAACGGGCTGTCTGCGGCTTCCCTGGGTCCCATTCAGTGGGGTGCTCACGTTTGAACTCACAACAGTAAACAGTTTCTCCTCAGTGTTTCTCTCTGGGAAGAGAGAACAGGAGTCTGTTGACTTCACTGGGGGACAAGGACCTCCCAGGTCTCCTCACCCTCACAGGCTTCTTGTGGCCTGTCCTAGATGAGTGTACTTTTGTCCCCTCAGAATGTGGTAGATCTGCCATTGCTGTTCTGTGGATACGTGTAAGCATAGTGGTTCTTATGGGGTCAGTACAGAGGAAGACGCCTCTGTGGTTGGCTGTGCAATGTGGTGGGTAGAGGGAGGCGTGTGTTAGAAGTTGCCTTTCCCCTCTACCTCCATTCCATACTTAGCATGGTAGGAGAGCCCCTCCAAGAGAGTTGCAGTTTGTGCATTCCTGGTGCTTCCAGACTAAAGGCTCCCTGCAGTAGCTTGGTTCTCCATCCTGCTGGACTGATCTTGGTGGAGAGGGCACAGAGCCCATGGAAGGAAGGTCTTTCAATGCATACTGATGGACACTTGTGTTTGGGAGAGTGTGCCTAATGAGGCTATCAGGGTCTCAGGGTTCTGTGAGGAGTGAAGCTATCCATGGGCGAGCTGTGCTGGGTTTACAGGTGGATCAACTCCAGCTCCAGGCCCGGCTTATCATGTGTTGTCAGCTCTCAAAGAGAACCCGATGAGCAACCAGAGCCACACCAGCCGCATCACCTTTGGTAAGATTGCTCCAAGGATGGAAAAACCCCAAGCTCTCTGTGGAATAGAATCTTCTGAGCTAATCCAGAGGCTGAGATAAACCTGTGGCCAACAGAGACAATGAATTAACTAAGACCAGTCCTTCCGTAAACAGGGCAGGAGGCTGAAATAAACTTCTAGCTTGGGAAGCCAATGGGACTTTCAGTCATTCAGGCAGATTCCTGCAGTGATGTGTGCAGTGAAGTGGATTTTCTGTGCTTCCTCAAGTGGGGCACGTTTCTCTCCTCTCTGATTCTTTAGATGCCTTGTTGAGTTCACTGGGACTCCAAAGACAGAAGAAAGCTAAAAATGTGTAACTTGACAAAAATAGCAGGGATGATGAGATTTACTGTCAGAGTAAAACCTGTCAGATTTTCCAGATGTGAAAGAGCAGATGTGTCTTGGACATCCTACAATAGCACCCTGTGGCTCAGGCATCCACAGTGGCTTTTGGTGCACATGCGTGAAGCAGGTTTTCAGATAGTTATTGTGAATGCCAGTGTCTGCCAGCTCGCTGTCCTTTTCCTCATTTCTTTGTTTCTACATGACGTTGGAGTAAGGCTTTAATGTAGACAGAAGCGCCAGCCCTGACATTTCCTACTAGGATACATACTTTTTGCCAATATTGTAAGACTCGGGGTCCTTCTAAAAGGAACTTAGTTTAGTCCTTCAAGCCATTCATCTTAACAGGAACATTAGTCTTTCAAGTCATTCATTTAAACGGGAACATAGCACAAAACAGGCCACATTGGCTTCTAGCACCAGAAGCAAGGTTTTACATGACTTACTTGCCTTCATTACACCTTGGTTTCTGATCTATGGAGTAGGGTTAATTCTGAGGTTCAGGTTCATGTGGAGCTTAAGGGAACACACCTTAGACTCCAACCATGAGCAACGTCCTCAAATTCAGCTTTGTCTTATTTGGCCTCCCTCTGTCTTCAATATGCTGCTTCCTCAGTATGGGTCGATTCTTATTGTTTGTGGAAGCTCGTTGGTATTTAAGAACAGAAAAGAGGATGTGATTCTCAGTCCTGATGAGCTGGGCTGGGTAGGTAGGTGGGGGAGCTCCCCTTTTCTGATGAATGGGCAGAGGTGGGGAAGAGGGAGGGATGGTGGGGCTGGGAAGAGAGGAGGGAAGAGGCTGTGATCAGTATGTAAAATGAATAAATAAATATAATTTAAAAAGCAGGGGGGAAAAAAGGAAAAAAAAAGAATGATTAAAGGTAGAAAGCCCTGTCACTCAGCTGAGTCTTAAAATTGGGATTTAACATGTAAACTCACTTCATTTAAATTGATCAGAATATGGTAAAGATTAGAAAACAAAAGAGACATGTAAGTACTGCCTCTAAATTGGATGCAATAGTCAAACGTGGTTTTGTGGCACATTATAGATAGGAAAGTAGGGTAGAAGGAAGGGTGTGGCTAGGAGTTAGCAAGAAGGCAGATTGATCCATAAGCATTCGTCAAAACGGGGAGACATGGTGGGAGACCCAGAAACTGGAGAAGGGAATGAGAAAGGTAAAGAGAGGGGCTGAAAAGTTCTGAAGCTTAATTAACTGATCTTGTCACACACAGCTGTTCATTTGAGTTGTGGGCCTCGGAGTATTATTCCTTTTTATCACCGTCTTTTGAAATGCTAATTAGATAATTGACCATTGTTCAGCTCGTTGGCTACTTTTTATTCTTAAACTTTTAGAGACTAGTCCTTGAATGGGATCCTCCGAGCAGCACAGCAGATGGGAAATTACTCTCTGGCCTGGAGTTGCCAAATGACCAGCTCAGTGTGGCTGGGGTCTGTGAAGTCCCAACTTGGAGCTAGCCTAAGGGGTGGTTAGTGTGGTCCTGTGAGCATCCTGCTGCCATTGATTATATGTTGTCATGGTGAAGGGGGCTGCCTTTGTGTTTGAACGCAGATTTATTCGATGTAGCCTGATCAATTAAAAAAAAAAAATCTTCATCATGAACATCATTTGGGGAAATGATCTTTCGAAGGCTACCTACAAATGACGAGTAACGTGTCTAGCTTCTGAAACTCCTCTGCAAGAGGAATGCTTGTCTTTGGTGTTCTCCCACTCTGGCTCTGCTTACTGCATAGTTTTAAAAAATTAAAGCATGTTTTATGTATGTGTAAGCATTCTGGGCAAGACGCAGTAATGCTTAGTCAGTACCACTCGATAGCCATCTAGGTGGGATTCTTGCAGGAAAGCACCCTTGAGCAACAAGACGCAATCCAGCAGGAATGAGTTCTGATCTCTGTTCTGTTTTACAAATCCCCTCACATTGTGGTTCTGTAGACCCAGCTTGGCGTGGAGCCTCACTTTGCTTGACAATGTAGAGGCAGCAAAATAACCCACTTGGCCCTTCCTATGTAAACACCCAAATGGCCAAATGTGAAGGTTAAAACGAAGGTTTCAATCTCTTTCACATTTTCGTGGGTATTTAAGTGCAGATGTATAGACAGGTTAATGAAGGAAACTGACCTCTGGTTAAGTTCTCACTTTGTTAAGTGTTGATCTCATTTGCCATTTTAAATGCCTGTGAATTAAAATTTGATCGTTTGTATGGTGTGACTATCATAGAAGGATGCTTTCCTTTAGGTTTCAGGCTGTTATTAGAAAATAAAATTGTTTGCGAAGGAGATATATGTCTGTTGTTAAAATTTCAGAAACACTTAAAAAATAAAATTATGAAACCCCAAATTTTCACTCAATGGTCAGCCACTGCATAAACTTATTATATTGTCTGGTAACCTTTATGCATATAGAAATACATGAACACACATAAAACTTAAAATATTTATGTAAATTTAAGCAACTAAAGGGACCTATATTTATTATTGTATAATGTTTTCATTAAAAAATTAAGACCTATCAATATGTATACTTTAAAGTTTCTTTTACCTAGCTATTATAGTTTTCTTGTTTTACTATTAATTCTTAAACACAATTTTTGTGTCTGTTTTATAGGAATCCCTCTTCCTGAATCAAGTTAAATTACTTTATTCTGCATCTTCCGGAGTATGAGTTTATTTTAGACCATCAATTTAGCTGCTTCCTATATGCTTTGTTGATATATGTATCTCTTTGGACGGTCACTTTTATTAGTTAGTTTTAAGAGTAGTAAATTTAAATTTAAATTTCCAATTTTACTTTTGCCTTCAAACTTTTTCAAAGCATCACTTTTTTTGCAGTATGAGGAGTAAAGACAGTCTCTGTGCCTTAAATCTTTTTACACTGAGTGTATTCTAATAAATATATTTAAGATGTTTACAAGAACATATGAAATAAGATTTGTTTCTGTATTTTCAGTACTTAACTATCATTTCAGACATATGTTTAGCATGTTCAAAGGTTAATGGTTCTGCCATTTTTCCTGTGTAAATGACTGTGTTGGGTTGTAGTTTTAGTTTTAGGTTAGCTCCCTTTACCATCCTGACCTTCCCCTTTGTATTGGAAGAGAGTTTTTTGTTTGTTTGTTTTGTTTTGTTTGTTTTTTTTTTTGTTGCTGTTTTAATCACTGATGTATTTTCTGCAATGTAATGAAGATTTAAATTTGGTTAATAAAATTTTCAGTTTTTGTGTATTTATTTTATTTCCTCTTATATCCACCTAACTTTACATCTGTCCCTAAAGGTATTTTTCTTGGCACCAGTTTTGTACAGATATTTATCTTGTTTACCTGTCAACTGTGATGTTTCCCAGAATCAACTTTTAATTTTTCTCGGCTGGAAACGGATTTCTGAATCGTGAGCACACTGAAGTATTTCCTGTGTAGCTTTTTTAGCAAGCTCCGTTCCAGGCCTTTGTGTTCTGTGTGTTGCGAGGAGTGTGGTGGTAGGGGGTAGGGAGAGGGGGAGGGGGTAGGGAGGGGGAGAGAGAGGATTAAGGGCCGGAGAGGGGGAGATTTATTCTTTTCCACTTAGCCTAAGTGTGAGCTTTTGTCAGTAGGAGGCGCTGGAGAAAGTTTGGACAGAGCATGCAGCAGAGATCGGTCAAGGCTGTAGCTCTTCTCAGCACGTTGGCGGTTCCAGTTTTCTGTTTGTCCTTGGCCACTCAAAATCAGCTTCCTAGAGAACCCTCCACCAGCCTTCCCGCTGCTCTTTCCTCCTCAGCTACGGGTGTAATACCCCAGCTATCTGCCTTTTGTCTCCTCATCCTCGGAATTACACCGTTTCCCCTTTTGTTGCTCAGGGTTACTGCTAAACCCACAAAGCTACAGACAGGTGTTGCATGTTCACCCATACTGGTTCAGGAAGGCAGAAGAAACTTTCCCAGAGCTACTTTCTAGAAATTTCTCTTAAAAACAATACTTTAGAAGGAAGACAGAAATGCCCCCAATGCTTTGCTTGTAAGGATTTCTGTATAGATGTTTATTATTATAAACTTAATTATATCCTACAAGTGCTGTCTACGTCATACTTTATTGAGGATAAAAATGTTGTTCAAATAAGTTGTGTTTCTTAAGGGAATGAAGGCTGGCTTAGGAAAGGTACCTGAACCTCATCTGTTAGCGTGTAGCCTGGAAGCTGGCGAACAAGGAATAAGGACAGGTAGTACTTGAGTGGGGCTTCTTTTCTTTTCATTTTTTTTTTCTTTCTTTCTTTCTTTTTTATTTATTTATTTATTTATTATTTTTTTTTGAGGACAAGGTAGTGAGGAAAACAAGATACGCAGGAAGAAGGAGTGTTTCCATGGTGAAATTTGATTTAATGTATATGGTTCATTTTTGATGCTGCACTCTTGTGAAGAGGTTTATTGGCATCTATGTAAGGTCATTGCAGAGCACAAAATGCAAGTCTAAGTGTTACTCCCTTCTAGGAGCTACAAGACACATCAGTATAATGAGTTACGTTCATTACTTTCTTATTATCGTCACTGTTTTAAGAGGGCTATTTCCATTCCCAAAATACCCCCCCCCTTCCTTGATTCTTATTTGTCATGATTTTTGCGTGATGCTATAATCTATTGTTAGGAAATGATAATCCCATTTATTTTTGTGTCATGGGGAAAACGGTGAAACCAGCTGTTTGAATCTTTCCAGATAAAATAGCTTCCAGAACTCCTAGTAAGGCTCTGTATTGACTGATGGGTCTGCCCTGGCTTCTGCCATGTGGAGAAGCCAAGGAAAGTTGAAAAAGCGAAAAGATACCAAGCCCTGCGTATTTTTTAAACTAGATAATAGAGCCTGAGTTATGAAGAAAAGGATGAAGGAAGAAATGCCGGGGATCTGTTGTGCTAGAAGGAGCAGAGAATGGTACAGGCACATTGTAAACACTATAATTAGCTAGTAATAAGAGTGTCAGAAAAACGTGCCCTGAAAACCATGCCCTGTACGTGGCACGCTTTCCCACATATGTGCCCACTGCCTTTTCTATATGCTCAGGTTTGGTGTCTGTTGCTTATAACCAAAGCCACGTGTTCCCATTCAAAAGTCGTATCTTCATTTACAAATCCACAGAAAATGTTTTTCAGGGAAGGAAATGTAACTCGATCAGCTTTGCACGGTTTACATAATGTGATAGTCTCATATTTACTATGTAGTTAACAAGAAATAACTGTTACCAACAAAAATCAGAGAATTTAAAAACAACGAACATTTTGCTTGGGAGCCTATGTATATCTCTATATAAATACATATAGATATCTATAAACATCATCGATCCTCCCATGTGCACATGCCATATATATGTGGATGTGGGATGATGCTTGTTTTTATATATACATATCTATATTTATATAGCTGCAGAAGTGAAACATATTGCTTTTTATTTAAGTGAGTCAGTGTGTTCATGGGGAAGCTTGATTTTTGCAGCTCCTCATCCCTATGGGGACGAGTAGATAACTGTTAATGATTTGGTCTCTGAAGGTCAGAGTTGGGCAGGATCAATTGATCCCTGAAGACAATCCTAGGCTATGCCTTCCCCAACAGTGGATTGGAAAATTACTATTCTTTGATGGAAATAAAAACTCACTTTAGATAGCTTTAATAGTCTTGCATTATTGATTTATAACATTGCTCTTAGATGGGTGTTTTTTTTTGAACGCTGTGTGTGTTTGTGTGTGTGTGTGTGTGTGTGTGTATCTATGTATAAAAGGTGGAGAGATTTAAAATAATCCTATAACACTAATCTCAAGTTTTAATTCTCTAATAGATTGTAGAGGAAAACATGAAATGATTTCTTTGATTTTAAAAGCATTCTTTACCTGCAGTTAGTTTATTCTTTCCTATTGATTATTTTTGAGAGTTTGCCTTTGTAGTTAAGATATGACACCTTTCTAGGTCTCAGAAAGTTCTTGAGGCATCAGTGGAGACTATTGAAAATTGACTGTTGAGGAATTAAGCAGATGTAGACACAATGAACAGATAATTTGGTAAGAATATAAGGCCCTAGTGTATCTCAGTTCAGCACACAAATGAACCACATGCAACAGAGACAATTTTATATGGTTCTTTGTCTGTGCTCCATGTTAGAAATTTGGAAGAGCATTTTTAAAAAGACATGAATTAATACTTATTTTTATGATGGTTCTCAAACTTGCCCAAGTATGCCAGAGTGGGCTTCACATCCATTTATTTGACAGCTGAGGTGGTGTCCTGTTCTGCAGGGATGGATACTCAGGTGTTTGTTGTGCCCTCTTGTCATTTGCTCTCATGGCTTCTATGTTGTCACTATGACCTTTTTGCCCATCGTGTTCTGAAAATTATTAAAGAACTCTAGGAAGCATCATTCAAATGATGTGGTGAAGTGAAATCTGACCTTTGCTTATGTGTGGCTTGCAGGAGTATGTCTTAATGTGCAATTATGAAGGAAAAGGACCTGGCTTTCAGAGTGCCGAGGGAGTGCACTTGGAACTGGGAAGACACAGAAAGCAAATCTTCAAGTTTTAAGGCCTCTTCCTTATTCTTTTTCAGATTTTGTATCTCCAGATTTACAGCAAAAAGGCCAATAGTGGCAAGGCACCATTTTTCACTATGAGATCAAATTGTATTTTTTGTCAATGTCCCTACCTAATGTTACTTCCATACATTATTCACACCTTCATTCACTGAATGAACAATCAGAAATGTTTTTGCCAGATTATGAGGAGGACTTGGACCTAGTTTTACTCATTGCTTATATACCTCGTGCTGTTGCTTTCTTGCCCTTTTGCAAACACAAACTTTCCTCATAGTGCAGACTCTGAGGAATGCCAGTGGTGCCTTAGATTGCTCTGCCTTCTCCCTTTCTTTTCGTTTTTCCTGTGCTTTTGATAATGCTGCTCCCTCCTCCCTCCGTTTTATTTATTATACTCTACAATATGGACTTTTTAGGAGCTTTTGATGGAGTTTGACAACTGCTTACAGCGGTCTTTGAAATGTTAGGAAGCACAAGGTTTTACAGAGCGAAGTTTGTGGGATTTGGCTCTACGCAGTAAGCTGGCAGCTGCTCTGTGGCCAACATTTTGTGTAAGAGGGCAGATCGTATTTTATAGGGAATGTGGGAAAGATAAACTTCATTCACTTTGAGGTTATTTACGCGTTTGCATCTCAGGCTTGGTGCCTCTAAAGACCTCAGTCTTAGAGCTAGCCAAGCCATTTCTTTTCGTACTTACTCACTGCTGACTCGCTGGTTCATCTAGCCACCCGGTGTTAAAAAGTAACCACGTGACAAACACTATATGGAGAATAACAGGCATCTGAAAATCTTTATAATGATTATTTGTTGCAGTACTTGTTACTTTCCAGTCCTTGGTCATGGCAAACTAAATCTAAAGACAAACAAGAGAGATTATAAGAGCTCTACCCTATAGGGACCTGGTTGGTTTCTTGATTGGAGTCGATGTACTTGTCTGATTCACCCATGTATTTATTGCCTGTATCCAGTCAGGGGCGGGTGTGTCCTGTGCTAAGGGGAAGGCTTGGTAGATGAAGTGTTTGCCGAGGATCTGAACTCAGTTTCTAGAACCCATGTAAAGCTGCAGAGCATGTTGCTATACATGTGTAGGCTCAGCACTGGGAGATGAAGAATCCCTGGATTTTCTGACCAGCCGGTCTAGCTTGTGAGCTCCAGGCCCATCAAGGTACTCTTGTCTCGAGAAAACAAGGCCAATGAGATGGGCCAGCCAATCAAAGTGCTTGTTGCATGAGCCTTATGACTTTAGACCAGTTCCTGCAACTCAATGAAAGGAGGCAGGATACCACGCACCTCACATTGGTCCTTACACCTCTGCAGCATCAAAATCGTGGGCAACCATTGTGGAAGGTATCTGACCTTGACCTCAGGTCTCCAAAAGCATACACACACCTGCACATGTGTACACACTTGGACATGTGCACACACAGACACATAAGCACACATACATACACACACAAGTGTAATCTTGTGCACACTCAAGATGTTGCTAAGTCCTCTGGTCTTGACCCTAATGAGCCATTCACCCCGAGACTTATCATCTCACTCAAAGGCATTTCATCTTTCCTCTGACCCAAACTTAGGGAGTTATTTGCCTGTTCCCCAGGTACCATCTGGCATGCATCTGAAGTCCTCACGAATTTTGCTAGGCTCCGTTTGTTATCTGCTGCTTTGCAGGGAACACTTCAAACCTAGCATCTTACAACAGCAGCCACTTCCCTTATTCACACACCAAGTTCTAGCTCACTGTTTGGGCTGAGCTGAGCTGAATGGTTCCCTGTCTGGAAGTCTTTTATGAGATTCTGTATCCTGTCAAGTTGCTAATCAATATTGGGTATCACATATCATTTTTGATGTTCTATTGGTCAGAATCAGCTTAGTCAAGTGTCATGATCATTGAATTCTTTACAGAAGCATGGGTGAAGAAATAAATGGTCAACAAAAGGGTCTTCTAATAGTCTACCAATGGTTCACCACCACTATCACTACCACGACCACTACCACTATGGTTACCACCGTCACCCCCACCACCATGACTGCAACCACCACCACCATGACTACCACCACCACCACTACTACCACCATGACTGCCACCACCATTATCACCATCACCACCACCACCATGACTACCACGACTACTGAGAGCACCATTCTTTAGAAACACCTTCAAAGACCAACTTCCTTGATTGGCCAGATTGTTTTATCCTCATCTTTTTACCTCTACATGTTTATTTGGCTTAAGGTGTTAATCCTCCTGCCTCCTGAACTGCCAACTGCTTTTCTTCTGGCTCTTCTGTATTTAAATATGTTCCCATATTTCTTATCTTAAAAATTATAGATTTTTTTTTTTTACAGTTTCACATTCTGTCCCAACCCTTCCTCATATTTTAAGGCAAACATTCCCATAAGCCCAGCAGAGCTTGCTCATTCCCCATTCTTTATCTAGTGCACTCTATGCTGGCTCATGTCTGTACCGTCTTCCCCACAGTCAATATTAAAGCAGCCGGTGATAGGGCGAGCTGCCTTGAGCCTTTCTACTGCTCAACCATGCCCTTCTTCCAAACTGCCTAGAAGCCTTCCAAGCTCAGGTGCAGTCTGCCTCTTCTGGGGTACTTCTTAGCTGTGGAGATTAGCCTAACTGCCTTCCTAGTTTATCCTTACAGCCTATGTAGAGGCTCTCAGTCTTCCTGAATGAACTGTAGGCTCTGTCCTTAGCCATGTTGCTGCCCTTAGCTCAATGCCTTGAACACAAGAAATGTTTAGTGCATGCTTCCTAAATGACTCTGACGTACTCGGTTTTTGGTGAGTCCATCTCTTTTTATGAGTTTTACATTGTAGCCTCACTCCCCACCTGAGACACTTTATTCCTTTTATTCACTTGATTCCTTTTCCGGGTACTTTAAAAACTCTTTAGGTCTTGGTTTTTTGGTCATTCTTTTAAACATTATTATTTATTGTTATTGTGTATGGGAGCACATGTCATGCTGTTTATGCAGGGTTCAATGGACAGCTCTGTGGAGCTGGTGCTGGTTCTCTCCTTCTATCCCTAAGTAGGCTCTGGGCATCAGGCTCAGGTCACTGGGCTTGCTTGGCCAGTTTCTTTGTCTGAGGAACTATCTCATAGATCCCCACCCCAATATTTATTATTATTAATATTTTTACCATTTTTGAGTGTTGGTGATAGAGGGTTCAACAAGAGACATAAGGTCACAGTTATCAAAAACTTATTGCTTCTGAATTTATGTTTCCTTAACCTTGCTGAAGTTATTTTCATTCTTTCTTTTTTGTTATTTTCATTCTTAAAAAAGTATTGTCTTTTATTGAGTAGGGAAAAATCAAATGATTACATTTATGAATCAGTTATCGTTGTACTTAACCTTAATTAACACTCAATTACTATATATGGAAATATATACTATATACTATCATATATTACTACAAGAACTATATAAAATTAGACCAACCAACAGATATTGTATCTACAAACAAATGAGGCAAATAAATGGCTTTGTGCATTTGGTATAATTTTATACCATATGTATTTTAGAAAATTATATTTCTATTTCTATTTCCATTTTCTATAACTCACAAAAAAGCTTGAAAAAAATCTAATGCTCCATAGACAGAATTTACCTTATTTGCAGTGGATGTTTAAGAAACAGTTCTGTGTTGGAGTATCAAATCTTATGCTGAATGATGTATTTGGGTTAGTTGTCCTTTGACCTTTAAATTTTCAGGTCCTTCCTTTGGCCTTGGTTAATGTTCACCAGGGCAGTCGATATGGTCATCCTGTGATGTAGATAGATAATATACACATGTGTTTTTTCATACATG
Source organism: Acomys percivali (assembly GCA_907169655.1). Taxonomy (NCBI): domain Eukaryota; kingdom Metazoa; phylum Chordata; class Mammalia; order Rodentia; family Muridae; genus Acomys; species Acomys percivali. Next base: position 18,623,827 of record OU015744.1, on the reverse strand, counting down.
CTTGATATGTTCAAATACATGCTTGGTCACTGAGTCTTTTAGGAAGTAGACATGTAGACCATAATGCTTGATGCTATAACACTTCTGTTTAGGATGCCATCAAGATAGTTTTGATTGATGTCTGCATTTGTTAAGTTTATCACTATTCAAAGAACATTAGCAACAGGGTAAAGATACAGGAGAAATCAGAGATGGAAGATAGGAGAGAAATCTGGTGTTTAAAGAATGATCTTTGATCTTCTGGAAGAGGAATACATATCATGTACTTATCTATGTAGAAGAATTTACTTGAAAAACAAATTAAAAACATAGATCTGGCTTATCTTTGTAGATTCTGGTTTGGTCTTGGATAGGGAGAGAAGGCCAGGCAGGGGGTTTATATGTTTATGCTAACTCAATTAGCATTAGCAGGGACTACTGGTGACACTGGCTGTCTAATATCAAACTCTCTGCACATACATTTTCAAAGAGAACAAAAACTTCAGGATTTATTTTGTAGACACAGAAGAGAGTTGTCAAGTGTGGTGAACCTGGTTTGAAATTTCAAGATATTGTTATTTGTGTTCTGAAATGGTGCTTCACGGGGAGCAGTTTATTTATTTATGCTTTTTCTTTTTTATTAATTAAACATTTTTTATTTTTTACCTATACATTTCTATTATTGCACATATATACAATAAACTACCTATAGCAAAAAGAACCATGACACAATCAGGAATTATATAAATGTTCATAGTGTTTTGGCTATTTGTATTTAACAGCCTTAAAGAAAACATCTTTCTTATCTTGGTGCTTCTAAAATTCTGAATGTAAATCAATCTCCATCACATGTTGTTATCATCAGCTTATAACATCTATCTAGACCTAAAAAAAAAAAAAAATGAACAACTAAGCTTCATTGGAAAACTAAGCTACCTGATCTTCAACTCCATCAGAGACTTAAGAAGGAATAAACTTGATTACCTGAGTATGCCAGGAGTACAGGTTAGTAGCTTTCCAAATGAGAAGATGACAGAGACAGTTTGCTACCTGAAGAGTCACCCAAAACTCTCTATGATGTTGGAGCATCTTCTGCAGCCTTCTGGTCCAATGTATCTGACAGACATATTTGTGAGGCAGGAACTATTGAGGACTTGCTTACTCTGTCTTGGCAGAGTTTGGCCGTTGATCATGCTTGCATCCAAGCTTGCCATTTTTTAGGCAGAATTCTGTCTGTGGTAGAAACGAGGACATTTTCCCCAGTGGCCTGTTTGCCACATTTGAAGCCATCTCCATAAGGATGTTCTTTGATGCCCATCATCTTCTTTGAAGTAGGCTGGGTGTTGTCAGGAGTTAACTTGTCTCATTGTCAATGAATCTTTAAAATAATAAAAACATTTTAAATGCCATATTCTGCATGTCTCTGAGGTTTTTGAAGACCTTATCTAACTATCCTGTTATTTTTCTATAGGATCATATCTATTTGCCATACCTAAAATGTATATTCTTGTAATAAAAGTAGACTAGTAATTGACATGACCATGATTCTATCAACTAACAATTAACTTACATAACTTATTTATCCTAAACAGCCTGCAGTAGCACTTTCAAAGTATTTGAAGTAAATCTTGTATTATAATTGAGTTATATGGCTACAATACCTCATATTAGAGTAGAAATATATATGATATGTGAAGAATAATCTTACATTTGCTTTCTATTCCACTGTATCTAGAATTAAACTTATTTTGCATCTATATACAAAATTCTATAGCAGTGAATTAAAAATAACCCTGTTAGTGACAATTGAGGCATTAAATTGACGAGTAGATTCACTAATCTACTTTTTGTTTTATTTTCCCTATATATTTCTATATTCCCCCTTCTTTCTTTTCAATCCTGTCTCCAAACCTAAGAATGTAAGATAGAGAAAAATAGAGAAATCGCTGAGTCTAACCTTGTTTTCTCTCTAAATAAGACCAATAATAACTTGCAGCCAACTCCCATTGATAATAATCATCTAAAGCTGAAAAGAGCAACCAAAAACCCACTCAACGCCCCCTTAAAGGAAGTGGGGTGTCGTTCTCTTAAGGTTCTTCTGGCTGATTTGGGACAAATAATACCTTTGTAGGGGCCCAAATAAAATTGGGTTAAACAATAATAATGGTTAAACAAGCTAAGAATCACATTTGTGGTCCAGTTTCTAAATGTTGAGAAATTCTGGGCTTAATTAGAGTCCTGTGTGGGACAGTCTGAAATGCTGGACCAATTGAGATTGGAAGCTTTGTTTGAAAATAGATTTATTTATGTTTTAATAGGGGGAGGTAAAATCATATCTTGTAGCTATTAAAGGTAATTTCACTTTCCTAATAGATGGAAGTCATGGAAATTTTCGTTAGGAAACTGAATGAGAATACACTTGCAGACTAAATGGTACCTTTGAGAGCTGTTAGATATTTGTGGAAAAAATTAAGAGAAGTGGTGTTCTTTTTGAAACTCTTTCAAAAAGAGATATTAGTTAGGAAGACTATACTCTGACTCACTCACACAGACATTGGTGTCCAAAATGTTGGAAGATGAGGTATTATATGGTGGTGGGTTGCAAATGATAAAGAATGAGTTTAGTATTTGAAAAATGAGGCCTTAGTCTTCTTCTATTCTTTGTCAAGCCTTGGTCCCAGAGGGCTTTGGTCCTATGAGACATTGAACCCAGGCACTGTGACTTCTGTGAACAAGGCTGTGTGAGGAGTCTGCAATAACAGTGATGCTGCCTGATTCTCTTTGTGCTAGGCAAAGACTGGCATGTGTAAAATGCTAGTCTTTAGGGGACTTGCTACCTAAGTGGAACACAGAAGGTGATGGCCTTTCACCTGTCTCCGGGAAACTTCATATAGCAGTAGCAGCAGCAGCAGCAGCAGTTGGCTTCCTGAGTTTTCTCTTGTTTGTTTATTGGCCTGATGCTCATGGCCTGGTGCCTTGCCTCCTTGTCACCTGGTTGGCGGCCACTCTCTAGGACTGAGTTGGCGTGCCCGTTATCTAGAGTTTCTTCCTGCCTTTCTCGGCTTTGAACTTTTGGGGTAAACCTTAGTCTGACTTTCTACACTGTGTTTTCCCTTGGCCTTTCATTCCATTTTGTTGTTTCATTTTGAAATAAGTTCAGACATGTACAAGGTAAAGAGAATCATAGAATCAGTCCCTATCTTATTGTTGAAGCTGTATGAAAGCTACATGGAAACTGATTCTATGTTTGTTTGTTTATTTTTACCTTTTACATGTCTGAAATATTTTCTAAAACCTTTTGATGATTTGTAGATTCCTGGCCTAGTAAAGCTTCTATATGAAATAGTGTGTAGTGACTGTCTAAGCTTTTCAAAGGTGGCACAATAGTCTATCAGACGGGTCTTCTGTCATGTTTTCACAGTTTTTGATTAACTGCTGACTTTAACATCCGTGTACATAGCAACTTCCTAGCACCTGTAAGATGCTAGTAGGGAAGTTTATCAGGGATTTACTAGGTTCAAAGCTCTTACCAAATTGCTATGAGGAAAAAAAAAGGTATCAATTAGTATAATGGTTAATTTTGCTAAATATAGAAAATAGTATCAGATTTGTATTCTTTTAAAAATCTGAGCTATTAGTGACAGTGAACATTTTTGTGTTAATGACTCTAAGTGCCTCGCAACAATGACCAGTTACTTTTAGTGTTGTACAATTCATCTGCTGAGTGTGAGGCCCATCCACTGAGGATTGGTTGTGGCTCTCCATTTCAAGTGTTTTTCTGAGTTTTTCTTTATATAGTTTGCTCTCTTTATAACCCCTAATTTTATTGAGAAACGTGACTCTGTCAGGATTTAATTAAATTTTTTTTTTAAATTTAAAAAGTGTATTTTTTGTCCAGATATTTTTCTTAATTTTGGAAAAAGAGTGTCATTGTTTAGGTATAAGTTCTTAATCATTTAATATATTTGACTGAATTTATGATGTATGGAACTATTTATGGAATGAATTTAGAACTCCATTCCAGAAGTACTTGGTGCTCTTTGTATGGGCCATGAAATCAGTTTCACAGGTCAGTATTTTGATGATAAAAAGTTCCTTTTGCTGCAAGACATTTCCAAACTTCAATCTTAAGAACTGAAGGGATAGATTTACATTATTAATATAGTGTAGGTAAATATTTCCAGCCCCCGAAAAAGCAGAGAATGCTTTTTCTCCTATTAGACTTGTTTTATTACCAAAATCTGGGTTGTAAATCCAAAAATAAACTCACCATTTTATTAAACTTTCCTGCCCTTCCTTGCTTCCAATCGTGCATTACTGAACTGTGCTCAAATATGTTGAAAAATAATTTACTACACTGAAGTAAAAAGTAATATTAAAAGTATACGTGTCCTGTGGAGGGAGCACTCAAAGCAGGCCAACCCAGACATCAACAGGATATTATTACCCCCAAGAAATGACGACAGTTTGCCAGCCTGATGCAAAGAGGAAGAGAATTTACAAACATCTCCAAGAGAGGCCTGGGGAGAGGCTGAAGGAAGTGAGGCATGCCCTGCCTTGATCCTGCTTACTGGAGTGGGATTCCCAGAAGCCTGAACAACGGCTGTCCTGAGACCTCTGTTTGGCAAAGATCTTGTTGACTCATATTTTATTTTTGTTTCGGTAAAGGTCTGCTATTGTTCAGATTTCTAATGTGGCTCATAAATGTAGAGCCAATGTCATTTCCCCTTCTCCTGACTGATTTAGGCAAACAAATGACACCCTCCACCCCCACCCCCACCTTAACCCCCACCCCCACCTCCACCTCCACCCCTACCCCCACCCCTGCCACCGTCACTAGTCAGGGCTTGCTTTCAATGAAATGTGGAAGAAATTAACAAAGAAGCAGCATCCAGAGCAGTGGTTCTCAACCTGTGGGCCTAGACCCCTTTGGTGGTCACATATCGGACAGTCTGCATATCAGATTTTAAAGTTACAGTTCGTAACAATAGCAAAATTACAGTTATAAGGTAACAATGATTATGGTTGGGGAGATCACCACACACAGGAGGAATGGTATTAAAGAGTCACAGCTTCAGGAAACTCGAGACCCACTGCTGTAGAGGGAACTCTTAATTCACTAACTCCAAGTTCATGACGGTGTCTTTTAACTGTGTAATTGCCACATATAATGAGGGAATTTGTCCCTTCCTGTTCCTCCGGAAGGGGAGAGTGGAGGCAAATATTTAGGGAACTTGGAGTTTTGAAAGGCTAGTCTATTAAAACATTTGATCCGGTTCACTTCTGAGTCTCCGGAAGTTAGGTTAGTGGGTGTTTGAGGGGGGTGCTCCGCTTTGGCTTTGGGACAGAAGTGTATAGTTAGAAGTTGGGATGCACGGAATGCTCTGCTATGTTTAGTCGGGTAGTTTTCCAGAAAGGCACTGTGGGTCAGACATGGGAAGCATGCCTTGTTTGCATGAGGCCCTGGGTTTCATCCTCAAAACTTCAGAGAGGAAATTCTTTTTATCTTATTTTATTTTATTTTTAACTATCAAGTTGCACAATACCAATGTGAGAAGCCAGTGAGGACCTCTGCAGACACTTCTGTGTCTTGAAGCTCTCATCCTCCCTTTGCCCCGCATCTGCCCAAAACGCTTAGTGCGGTAACACTTGGCACTCTGTGCATGGGAACCTTCCTTAGGCTACCACTGTGAGTCAGTCTGTGGGGTAGACCAAGGGCTCTCTGTCAGACACTGCTGACAGTGACTGGACGCTGCTGCATCCACCACTCGGGGAGCCTTGGCTCAGTTTAGGCTAAATCTGAAGGAGGCCCACATGAAAGTGGAAAACAGGGTGGGAGTGGGAGTGCTGGTGCTTGTGAAAAGCCCCAGCTTTCGGGGGTTTGCTTTCATTCCTTGGAGCTGTTTCTTGGGACGGTTGCATTAGACAATGTTTATGAGCCATTTTCCTGTGTGACGATTTCCAAAGAAAGTTACTATTTCAACCCTTCCCGTGTTTGCTTCAGGACTGAGTGTCAAGGGAATTTCCCTGGCTGGAGTCATAACGGCTGAAGTTACTCTTGATTCTCCCCTCCTTTCCTTTTATTTTTGGCTTAGGTCACCTGCCCCCACTAATGTCTGGATTAATGGAATTCCCCAGGGAGACTAGTTTTTGAGACTATTTAAGGATCTAAACATACATCTGACTAAGATTTTGAAGCATGCCACTGACTTAGTGGTAACCCACACTCATCCCCCTGTAAATGGGCAATGATTTGGGAACCTTATTCCAGGTAACCATTCAAGTCTACCCACAGTCCTAAATGCCTTCAAACAATATGTTAAGAGGGGGTCATAGAGTAGAGAAATGTCTCAGCACTCACAACACTGGCTTCGATTCCCAGCATCCACACAGTGGCTTACAGCCCTCTGTAACTCCAGTTCCAGAGGATTTGACACCCTCTTCTGGCCCCTGTGAGTACCAGGTGTGTGTGCGGTTCATAGGCATGCATGCAAGCAAAGCACCCCTACACATAAAATAAAAATAAATATATTTTCGAAAGGGGATCTCCTCCTTTGCCATTAAGCTTTCACAAAGACCTCACTTGGTTTCCAATTCCAAGAGCTTTTCCTGCAAGCTTCTCTTGTGGAAGGACACCACATATTTCAAGTGTGCCTTTCTACACAGTGAGTTAAGGCTGAAAACTCCTTGTCCCATCAGCATTCAGTGCTATACATTATGGTAGGCATTGTGTGTTTGTGTATGCTTGTTTTTATTCTTTGCCTCTTGTTTGTATGAGATTGTATGTATGCATGTGAATATAGTTTTAGCAGGAAAGAGATACAGATCATGGTATAGGCTTGCTGTGGTCTCAGTCACAAACTCATCATGTGCCTAGCTTTGCTTCAGGCACTCCACAGTGTTGATGGTAGCGTTTCTAAAAATCAGACACATGTAGGTACCTTTCTTTCCAATGAAGCTGATTTTTGACGTGGGTTTTCTTAAACTCAAGAGAAATGGGGGCGTCCTCCCTGTTTAGAAACAATCAGCTCAGATCATGGTGCAGACTCACCTGTGACTTCTGAGCGGTTTGCTCTAATGACTACTGCAGACAGTCTCTTTTACAGTTCATCAACATACAATTTTGGTTTCGTTTGGAGTGCCCACAGTCAGCACATAATTTCAGAAAGGAAGCGTGTTTCTTAGGAGAGATGGTGAAATGGAGGCTCCCAGCAGCACCCAGCGTGTTCTGGGGATTTGATATTTGCACTCTGTTAGGAAAGTAATCCCTGGAAAGGAATGACAAACACAGGGACAGTATTTATGGTACACATTTCTAGAATTTTCTAATCAGAGAGCAAATGTGAACTCAGAAGGGTGAGATTTCTACTGTGGATCACTCTGGTTTTATATTTGAGTTCCATTCCTCTGTCGACAGCCTGGAATAACACAGTGACTTGATTTCTCTATAAAATGATTTACTACTAGCTCAGACTTCATTTACCTCGGGGAATTAAATGAATTGGTACATTGATGGTCTTGGGAATAGTACTTGGCTCATAGTAACTACTCAGAAAGTATTTCTGGGACAGTCAAAGGCAGAGAGGAAAAACATAGGACCTCTCTTAGGTCTTTGAGATTTTATTTATTACTTATTTATTTTTGAGACAGTGTCTTCAAGTGGAAGAGGAGGCTTATGGGGGAGAAGGAGCAGGACGGGGAGGAGGGGGACGCTCGGGAACCGGGATTTCCTCCCAGGGTAGCCATGTTCCTTTCCTATGTGGGCTCTTCATCTCACTGGCGCTCAGTGGTACTATTTCTAGGCTTACAGATAATCCAAGTGAAACAACACTAACAGTTGAGCTCAACAGTTTTATGATAGGTGTCTCCCAGGGCTTGCGGATTTGTTTGTTTGTTTTTCATGTTTTTGTTCAATTAGCATTTCTGTCTAGGCTGGTCAGTGAGTGGTCAACTTTGTGGCTGCTTCCGTGGCTGTGGCTATGGCTACGCATTTGTACAGGGGTTTGCCTCTTTTCCTGTGCCTGTGCCTTTGCCTGCTCATTAGCATTCACGTAGCTAAACTGTATAGAAGATGTATGTTACTGTTAGGTAAGGAAACTGGTAAATTACAGTACTTGTTTGGGAATGGGTGGGTGCATGCTTTGTGGTGGTGGTATTTTGGGGTACCTGTGTAGCCTGTGCAGGGACATTTTAAAGTGGGCCTTATCAAAGCTCATGTTTTTCCCATTGGATATTTGACTTGATCTTGCACAAAGAAAATACAATTTTGGATTTAGAAGGCTCCTGCATATTTTTATTCATTTATTTATTTCCAAACAAGAGCCTACTTAAGGATTGGTAAATGACCCTATCAGATCTTTGAGTTTTTCGAAGTTGTACTACCAGGATGTCATCTAACTGTCCCTGTAGAGAGAGAGGAAGTTTGGATTTAGAATCCCATGGAGACAATGAGAAATGGCTGCTGTTTGGCTTTTCCTGCGAGGGTGTAGTATTTGTAGATACTAGTGGTGTCATCATCAAGTAAGACTGAACTTTCAGTGTGTACCTTCAGAATCTGAAGTAGTCCAAGCTTTCCAGTGCCCATCACACCGTGACAGTCACAGGTGAGGCTACCATTGCTTGGAGAGATGTCCCCACCAAGTTCCACAGGGAACAGGGAATAAAAGGGTTCAGGAATGCAGATCTGGAGGTGCTGCTCTGGAGATCTCATGCAAATGAATTCTAGTTTTAAAACAAATTTTGCCATAAATCCATTCGCACGCAACTGCAGAATCTAGAAACAGCTCTAGATTTCCTGTCTAGACCCATCCTCTGGGTCATTCTGTCTTTTTCTATCTTTGTAATTTACTTTCTTGCTTGCTTTTTTTCTTTTTGGTTCCCAGTTCCCTGATCTCTGCAGTAGTATAAGAGTTTCATAGAATTATAATAAGGAATAAGTAAATCATCTACTATAAATTTACAAACTAGAGTGCCTGGCACATGTGTTTGCTATAATAATATCAATTATGTTATTAATAAGTACCAAGTAATTATTTTATTGTTAATAGTCATAAAATAATATTTTGTTTTGATACACTTTAGCTACCCAGCATCTGACAATAAAAAGGTGATTCTGTGGAAGAGTCAGTTTCTTTAATTATCTACTGAAATCGAGGCCATAAATCATTGAACATCTTGCCTCATTTTTATGTGAATTATTTGGATTGACTAAGTGCTCTTGGTAGCGGGCTGGGTTACCATCTGCTGTGTTTTGCCTCCATAGGTCAGGCTTGTTCTCCTAGGGAATGGAGAGGTGGGGAAAAAATGCCAATAACCTCACTCCAAAATGTATCTTAACTGTCTTGTTCACATTTATAGGACAGTTTTATTGCTGTAGGTAAGACGGAGAACTGGGCATTATTCCAGCATCTTGGCAGTTTTCCTTTTTCAAGGTACTAATATTAGGATTAGCATGTTGTTTTAAAGCCATTGCCTTTGTGCACCTTATAATTGCTTGTTCTTGAGGGAAGTTTGGAACATTTGGGTTCTGGTTTTCCTGCCAAATAAGGGAGAGGATGTCTCTCTTATTTTGATACTTTGATTGGTTTTTAAAGTCAGTAGTACTGGAGTCCATTTTGCAATAGACCAACAAATCAGATGCTGGTTATGCCCAATATGTACAGAGTAGAGACAGAGTGGGGCACTAGGAGCAAAGACAGGTCACCAGGGAAGGTCTGTCTGCTGGTCGTTTTTTGTGTCATCCACTAACTTGGTATTGATGCCAGGGTTTGGCTTTGCAGTGGTTTACCTCTTTCCATTGTTTTTAAATCTAATCTTTGATGGGTCAAAAGTACATGAAGGGATTAAATTATTTAGTCATATAAGTTTATTCTATCTAAAACATTAAAGAAACATGGTGTTTGTGTTCTCAGTATGTTATAAGTTCAATAACAAACATGCTTCTAGTTTTGGATTTCAGTAAGGTTTCTAAAGAGAACTTGGTATAGCAAAAAAAAAATTGTTATTTCTATATATCCATATAAGGCAATAACCATTCTTAATTACACATTATTCTTTCTCCAAAACTCTCTTAAAGGAATAAAAAACTCAAAAACCAACCAACCAACCAACCAACCAAGAAACCAAATCTTACTTTCCATTATTGTCCTTTAGGGACATTGAGGTGATGAGGCCTGGGCATCAGACTTCGTTCTTGGGGACACTTTGGTAGATCTCACAGGTTCCTCCCAAGGCTCACTTTCCATCTTCCCACAGTTGTGACGCTTCAGGAGATAAGCCATGTCTCACTGATGCTCAACCAAGGAGGGTTCTCTTTCCTTTCTTGTGCACAGTGGTCTTTCCATAGCCTTCAGTGGTGATAGATTCATACTTCTAGACTGTGACCTTGCTGTAATGAGTGGGTAATCAATAAGCTTAGGGAATGAGCACAGAAGAAAAAGGGGCCAAGAGTGCATGAGGGCAGTTAGAATAGATTCCAAAGCAAAGGTGACTGACTGGCTGTGCCATTCATTGCTTCCTACTCTATGTCAAGGCTAATTACTGTCATTGCTTAATGAAGCTGCATTTCCTAGACATGAGCTAGAATAAGAATAATTCTTCAGTTTGATCTGAAGATTGTGATCCCTGGTGTAATTATTTTTTTAGGCATCGATAGAGGCTATGAGAAAGGATTCTTTCCACTTGTGGAGGAACCACTTTCTCTTGGACGTCTGGATCTAGCTAATACCTGTGGCCTTATTGAAGACAAGTTAACCTATTTGCAGTCAGTTTAGGCTGTAGGAAAAATAGTTCTGATTCTGCCTTTTTTATGGGATGTTTTGGAAATGATGGAAATCATATGCAAAAATTCTGTTCACAATGAAGGTGATGCTCCAAAAAAGGAAAATGCAGATTGAATAAGTGACTTATTCTTTAAATTGTGTCTGTGCGGAGTGTATGTAGGTCAGAGATCGACACTAGGTGTCTTCCTCAATGACTGCCCATCTTAGTTTTTGAGGTACGGTCTTTCACTGAACTTGCAGCTTTTAGGCGACCCGGCAGCCAGCCCAAAGGATTGCCCCGTTTCACCCCCTCCCACCCCGAGGACTGGGATTGCATGTACTGCTGTAAAGACTTTTTATGTAGGTGTGGGATCCTGAGCTCAGTTCTGCCTGTACACTTACACAGGACCCCCTTTATCTGCTGAGCCATCTCCTCAGCTCTCTTGAATCTCTTTTTAACTTGAGTTTCTGGTACAGTCCATTATATTTTACTGGACTAAGGAGGTAGGCATTCCAAGGATGACACAAATAATTACCTTCCCTTACTTTGTTGGCTAGAATCACTCTTGTTTTGGAGTCGCATGCTGTTAAGATCATAGGAAATGGGGATAGTGAAGGCTATAGTGCTTCCATAGTAACAGTTCAAATAAAAGATAATCAGAATGGATACAAATAAATCAAAGGTAATTAATATCCATTGGTAAGGCGATAGCACATACTATGTGTTAACAGTTGACATCTTTAGAGATTAGGCAGTTACCATGGCATCAGAGTATTCCACTGTAGGGTTGAATATTTGAAGATATCTATTCTCAAGCTGCCTGTTTGGATGGAGTTAATACTCATCTTTACATATCCTGCTTGAAACCACTTATGCTGAAAAAAATTTCCTGTCTATTGAGACAATCTTTAGAAGAAAGGAGCCATTAATTTCTCCACTTACATGTAATGTGCATGTGAATTCCCTTCCTTATCTTGTGTGTCAGGTACCCTTTGGAGAAGAATATGACACGTTCTATGTGCCCTACAATGTCACGAGTTAGGGTGTTAAAGAGTTGTGTGTTTACTTCCCCTGTATTGTCTGCCTGTGTGTTTCACACTTTAAACGATAGCAGCAGAGGAATGACTTGAGACTTGGACATGTTGGGTGTGTGCAGCGACTTGTTGAGCTCTCTTCTTCCTGGTCTGTGTAGGCAACCATTATCCACACTTCTGGGATAAAGTTCATAGACACAGTTTTCAGGTACCTGTGGGGGAAAATTCTGTGAGATGATCAACAGATCAGTTTAAGACAGTAGGTGTCTAAGGATGGTGGCAGCTAAACCCCAGGGAGTTCAGACATTGTACAAAGGTAGCAGAAACTGTGTCACAATTGGCATAACCGTCTTGGTTTATTGTCATATGGGGAGTTGGGGACTTGCTGAGGGAGACCACGTATGCTGAGTATCCCTCCTGGGCCGTGCAGGCCTGGCAGGTGCTGTTTTGGACCTATTGCTTTCTTCAACTTCTCTGTCCCTGTCTTTGTGATTGGGGTGGGGCAGGGCTGGTCTACATGAGCTTGCTCTGAGCCACCCAGCCCCTCCCCCGCTTCTGCTGAAATCAGCCTCTGCTTTTCATGATGTGGGAAGTGGTAGAATCAAAGCAGGATGAGAGCAGAGAGCTTCCTGTTTCCAGCTGTTTTCCTCAGCAAAGATTTTTTTTTTTTTTCTCTTCTTCTAAAGATGACGCTTCCTTTCAAGGGGTTTTTAATCTGCAAACTGTTTCCTCAGTTTATTTCTCTGCTGTAAAATGTGTTCCCTTTAGGCCAGATCTGTTTCTTTTAAAATCCAACCTGTCCTTTCCAATCTTGCTAGTTGCCACTCAAAAGGACAAATGTGTTTTATAAAGTCCCTTTAACGGGTGCAAAGACCAATAAACTTTTGCCACTGAGTTTCATTTTTGTTGTTTGTTGTTGTTGTTGTGTTGCTTTTATTTATGAACAATTTCAGGTTTCTGAAACCCACTGAGAACTCTGTTAATTTGACCATTTAATTTTTGTAAGCAAACCAGTTAAAAGTAAAATATGGCCTTAAGGTTTGTTTTCTTTCCTCCCAAAGCAGTGTCATGATATCTAATGTGTTTAATGTAAATGCTTAAAATTTAAATGAAGGCACTGGAAACTGCATAAATGCAAAAAAAAAAATTTAAAAGTGGTTTGATTTATTAGGTGATGGTGGGCATCAAATATGGCTTTTTATTGTTAGCTACCACTTCACTTTTAACGTCAATGCTGCCTCTGATTTTACACTTATTTATAAATTCTGCTTCCCTCAGAGATACATGAAATATAAAAATGAACTATCTTAATCACTCTTGAAACACAATCCAAAAATACGAACTAGACATTTTTCACCCATTTCTGGATCCTCTGGATGTCTGGATTAATGAAAATTATAACTGGTGCTTGAGGGAGCTGCACTTGAAAGAAAACCAGGGTGAATGAAATGAACCCCCCTTTCTTTGTGGCTTGTCTTTCCCCAAATACCCACACTGGCCTCCTGAAAGTGGGGAGCTTGTCATCAAGTGGCTTTACATTGCTGCCCTGTTACTGGAGCTAATTCTTTGTGATATAATGAAACCAGTGGCATATGGGGGAGAAGCACCTCATTTCATTTTCACTTTAATGCTAACGTTAGCATATGCTTTTGAATTGAAGTGGGGTCCCAAATGCCACTACCCGGTGAAAGAATTAAACACGTAAAAAAGAAGTTTCCCTATCTTCTCTCGAGTTGCCCCCCCACCCCCGAGGGTGAGGGGCTGATAGCACTGACAAACACCCGCATTGCCTATTTATCTGTACTGTTTAATAGAGAGCTATGAAAAAAAAATGGCAATTAACATATTCAGACAGAAAATCATCCTGGCTGAATGACTCATTAAATAGTCGTATAAACAGGATGTGCTGAAATGAACTGGTACAAAATTTAGTTTCATTGGGTCTATGCTGCACACCACTGCTCATTACCAGCCCTTTAAGAAGCAGACGCATAAGTGTTTAGAGGACACTTAGGCTTCTTTTCTCTTTCTTTTTTTTTCTTAACTACTTTCCCCTTCCTCCACTCATCCACTGCCGTTCTGAGTTCTATAGCACGCACATTCACTGGACCCCATCTAAACATGAGGTGTTGTATTGGAAACCAACCAAGTGAGAGGGCACAAAGAGCTCCTGAGTTATGCCTAGGCCAGGGCTTCGCAACCCTAGTTGACAATCTTAGTGTACTTGGAGAGTTTAAAACATACGTCGAACATTCTTGAGCACAGTTTCTTGGGACTGTGATTTGGTAAGTCTAGGAATCTATATGCTAATAAGAGGTTCATGTAGGATGTGGCTAGCTATGAGGCTATCACAGTAAACTGATTTCTGTCTTCCTCATGATAAAGCGCTTTCTTTGGCTTCATCATGGATGGCCATCTGGCTTCTGTCTCTGTGACTTGTGTTCCTGGCCAAATGGGGAGCATGGGGAAAACTCCGGATGCTCCGCCCCCATCTCCAATCCAACTGGATTGTTCTAATATTTAGACACATTTCAGTGCTGTTCTCCTTTGTGATCAGATGGAGTTAGTCTGGGCTGAACAAGTCTTCATCTCAAGTTGAAGTGCCTTCCTTTGCCCTGTCTCTAACTACATACATGCCTGTCGCTTTGATGATGGGTCCCAGCATTCACTGGGACCTTCTTCTCAAGTGGGAATAGGAGACTGTCTGCTCTTGTGTAGCATTAACTCCTTTCTTCCTACCTGAAACCACATCTGCGGTGCATAGACTTGTTAATGTAGTGTTGGCGCCCACAAAGGCTGAGTAGTAAGTACTGGGTGTGGGTTAACAGAGAGAAGAATGCTCACTCTCCAGTCCCCTTGAGCACCAAGACAAACTTGGGATAAATACCTTTCATCTTAACCAAGCTTTTGACATTAAACTGGAACCTTTCACGACCCGACTAAATGTTCGTTATTTCTTGGGTCAGGACTGTAAATGGCCATAAAGATCAACCTTTCTGTGAAGAGCCACAGAGCAAACGAACATACGTTTTCTATTTCAAGAGGAGGAAATTATTCCCTAAGAAAAACGATGTAACCAACTGAGGACTAAACTTTCCAGCTGTCCAGAGGTCTTTACGCGTTCCCTAGCTGGAACAGGTATTTGCTAAGAGGAAAGGGCTGTCATTTCTTGTTGCTCATTTTCCAGGAGAAAGGCATCTTGCACAGGGAAAAGCCCTCTCTTGACTTTAGCTTTCCTCTGCCTCCATTCACTTGAAATTACAGAGAAAATGCAGTTACATTGTGTAACACCCAAGTTGGGCGATACAGTTACTGAAAGTGGAGGAAGTGGTTGTTAGTGTGACGATGCCGGAAGTGCGCTTGGGTAGTAGCCCCTGGGATGTGTAGGTTACAAGGTTTTTGTATCTGATAATGTGTGAGAGGATGGATGATCGAATTCATTGATTGTTTTTGTGGTAGAGTGCGGACTCTCGGGGTTGATCTGGCACCTGTGTACAAGGACTTCAGAGGTTGTGGGTGTATATCTAGAAAGGTTCTCTTTTGGGAGAAGACACAGATCTTGAATATCACATTATCTATCACACATCAGGGCTGTCTAGTTTACGCTTGGATGGCAAAAGACCCAGTTTGCTGTTAAGGAAGATGGTCATGCCTTGCAGTAAGGAAGGTGGTCATGCTTTGGAGTCCAGACTTTCAGTCTGAGGAACAGTCTTTCAGGGCCATGCAGGATGAGTGCACTCTTGGAGGAGCCCAGAGTGTGAGCATACCATTTAGTATTGTCCCTTAGCAAGTAGTCTATCTGCCATCTCTGTGGCTGCGCCCCAGTAGACAGCATACAGAGTCAGGAGAACTCGTGGTTAACATGGTCCTTGCCTCTTATGCTTGACTTGACTTGCTGGGTAAAGAGCCTCCTCGCAAAAATGTCTTCCTATAGACTTGCAGGGAAGGGAATACTTGTGTGACTGACAAGCCAGCAGTACCCACGGCCACATGTGTCACCTGGTGGAGGATAATCGTCCTATTGTTTTTTTTTTTTTTTTTTTTGTCAGTTGGTATAACAAGTGGGTAGTGTCTTCCACTGTGATGAATTAATTTGTGTTCACTGTAGTAGCACCGATCATAATGAATTAATTTCATATTCATGTGCATGTCAGAGGATTTCCCCCTCTCTTCCACTTTCATGTAGCTTCAATTAATGGATACTTTAGACATTTACTACCTCTGATCCCATTCTAGCAGAAGTTTCCTGTGGATGTCATCTTTAAAGCGTTTAACCCAATGTTAAAATAATTAGTGTTCTAATAGCTTTGTAGGGACTTGAATATTAGGCCTTTTATTTTTATAAAAAAAGAGAAAGAATGTAAATAGTTCTACCATAGAACTGCTAGGTCACATGATATATTTAATATATTACTTACATAGTTTAATTTGATTTTAAAAGATTTAAACCAAATGTTTATAGTGTGTGGCTTTGTTGGAGACAAGCATTATTTCACATATACAAATATAAAATAATGAGAACTGTGTGCTGTGTACAGTAGCTTGGTTTTCATTGGCTTCTTTCTCTCTTTTCCTCCCAGACAAGATTGATAAATGTATGTGCATATATTATTTATCTGCTCATGTAAGGACATGTAATTGGCTATTAGATATGGTAATTGCATAAGTATATCTTATTCAAACTCATTTCCTTTTCTGTTTATAAAAATAAATGTTTTCGTTAAATTGAAATAGATATGAAAATAAAAGTGCCTGATTTGGGGTTGAAGAGCCAGGTACCCAAACAGTAAATCAGAAGATACTGGGGAGTGGCTCACAGACTTGGGCCTTAACCTCTACACTTTTTCTTCATTTGTTCATCATGTTTGCTAATCATTGGAAACATTTCATTAGAACAAGGGTTTTCTTCACCACAATCCCACCTGCTTGACTGATTTGTGTCCCCGAGGAATGTGGCTGAACCCTTTGAAAAGAGATCCCTCCCCATTCAGAATATCAAGAAGTCATTTGGGGTCTTTTTTGAAGTTTCAGCTTGAAAAAGTTGACATTTCTGCCAGTGCTCCCTGTGGCTGTAAACTTAGGATTTTTGTAATTTCGCAGCTCCTGTTGTGTCTGATTCCAAGCAGCAGCTGTAATCCATCCCAGGCAGCCTTGTTTCTGCAGTGGGTGAATCTTTTACTATGTAGAGTCTATAAAGACCACATTGCAAATGGCAGGGCCATGTAACAGCCTTACTGTTGCTTTTATTGTTTTTGATACGATTGTAACAAATCATACCATAATATTGTAGCCAAAGAGTTACGGTTTCATGAAGCTGGAGGAAATGATGGGATGGAAGAGAAAACTTGCGTTAAACCAAATATCTATAATAGTGGTAGGAAAACAAACGGCAAAAAGCTGTACCAGAATTGTCCCTAGCATAAATATTTTCATTAACATTTGCTGTGGTTTGCAGATCTTGAAAGCTATTGTTTATGCCTCTCTGGAGTTTGGGTGTGTCCTATGTTATATGTGTTTGATTGTTCTTGGAACCAATTCATTCTTCCTTTTATTTCTGTTTTTAGTTTTCTTTTTCTTGTTGTTTTCATTTAACTGGAACACAGAGCTATTGAATATGCAATGAACAGAAAATTTATGGAGGGCAGAATTATGAGTATCTGAGGAAAGTTTAATTACTTTTATAATTTAGATAAGCTTCGTAATTTATTGCTACACAGTGTACTTTGGCACAATTTGTAACAATTATGAAGCACTTGAATTTAGGTCCTCCACTTGGCAGCTCTAAGCACAGTAGATGTGTGAAAACTTTGAGGCTCACTTACCGCCTCCACGTAGCATCATAAGCCTATGCTACAGTGTTTGCTTAGTCCATTTGCTGCTTGCCACATCTGTGGGTGATTTCTCTGGGAAAAAAAAACAAAAACCAAAACAGAAGAACCAAACATGTGTATAGTGCAGTAGATGTGTGCTCATAAATTCAGAAGCAGTCAGAGACAAGATGGTCATGAGTGTCCAAACCAAGGAAAGAATAGAGACCAGTGGAAAACCTCACCACTCATCTTCATGTGAAAGACAGCCAAAGAGTAGTGCACTTCCTAGCCAGCCAACAATCTCTCACTTATTCCATCATTTGGAAAGTATAAATTGAGACTACTTAAGAAATCTGAATATGTAACAACATGGAAATGTACACATTAATAGACTACCATGTGATCTTCCAGAGTGGTTTTCTATTAAGTGGATATACATCTTTTTTTGAAAAAATAAGATGTATGAAAGCCGTAAGTACCAACTTCTTCAAGGTTTGCATATGTGGTGTTCTTTTAGAAACTGCTGCCTGCCATAGCATTCAACACAATTAAATCTTGTTTGTGTATTTTGGTCATGCCACTTAACTGTGTGTTTTCTTACATACTGCACTGGTACTGAAAGTAATTACCAAACTATGAAATCCTTAGTGACGGACTTTGGTTGCTCCTAAGGAACATTTTTCCTTTAAAAGTATGTTTGTGTGCAGCAGGGGATTTTTTTTAACATTCACATTTTCCTTTTAATTAAGAAGCTGTAGAACAGACTGGCTCTCATAAAATGTACTTGCTCAACATCTCTGGTAATTAAATGATGATAATAGTTTTGTGTAATACTTTGAACTTTCCAAAGCGTTTTCTCATCTACGTATGTTTAAGACAAGATTAAAAACAAGTCATTTTTCTGTTCGAAGTAGAAACATGTAGCCGATGAAATGAGTTAGGACCTGTGTGGAGATCTTCAAATATCTTCTTACTTTCTTCACTCCTTTGTCAGGTTAGTGCTGGATGACCTAGGTAGGGACAGAGTTCTGGTTATACAGTCTCAGAAAATGGGCAGGACTCATCTTTTGGTTCTTGTGAATCAACACCTTGACCTGGTTATAGCCAGTAGGCCTGTGGTTGAGCTATTGATGGTTTAAGAGCTAGATCTAAGAATGTTTCTCCTCTCTTTTCTTTCTTTCTTTCTTTCTTTCTTTCTTTCTTTCTTTCTTTCTTT
>OU015744.1:18594328-18605017 GCA_907169655.1 Acomys percivali | reverse complement strand
TTTCTTTCTTTCTTTCTTTCTTTCTTTCTTTCTTTCTTTCTTTCTTTCTTTCTTTCTTTCTTTCTTTTTCTCTCTCTCTCTTCTCTTTTCAAGGAAGGGCAGGCTCCTTGTTTGAGTTGGGTTGCTTTGTGTAGATTTCTTTCTCTTTCTAAAGAAAGGCTTCCTTATCTACTTCCGACCTTTATACATGTTGCAACAAGGTATCTTTTCTTTTAGTGTGGTATTGGAATGATCAAGTTATTCACTGTAACCGAGGTACTTATCTTTTCCTTTGTCCTGATTTCTGTTCTTACAAGGGTGCCCGGTGTTCTCAACTGTGTGTGAGCCCCTGGCCAAGACCACGTGCGCTCTCACTCCCTTGACTAGCAAGTGCCAGTGCTTTCCTGTTGTAGGTGACTGTATCCTACCACGTCAGTACACACAGGTCCCTCATTCACGTGCCTTAAACCCTTTAGTTCAAAGTATTATTATCCTTTATCCTAAAAAAAAAAAAATGGTCTGTGATTGTAGTGCCCTAATACTGTGAGCCAGTAGGGACCGAATTAGCTCTAGCTGAGTAGAGTGAGGTGACCCTTTAAATGCAAATGCGTCGGGGCTAGTTTTAATGTAATTTTAAGAAGGCTGAAATGATTTTGAAGTCAACATAAATCATAATACTAATCTGAAAAAACTATTTAGTCAGGACATCCCCTTTATTCTCACTGACAATTTTTAACTGTGCAACCAGAGTCCCTTTTGTCCACTCCTGTGGCTCTCCTGCGAGCCACCTCCAACCCCCACACATGTGCGGTTTGTGGTCACTCTGTGTGGTAGAGAATATCGTGAACCAGTGCAATGACCTACATGTTCTTTTCTTCCTGCTCTGTCCCTGACCTGACTTGCTGAGTGTGTCCGCATTCCACATGGATATTTCTATAAATCTTTTCCAATAAATTGGCTGGAGAACTAAAATCTAGTTTATTTATTTATTTATTTATTTATTTATTTTTTAAAGAATGTGATGGTGGTAAAACTGTTGTCTAGCATGAGTGAGAGGCCTTGCGCTTGTATCCTCAGCACCACTGGAATTAGTAACAACAACAATACTGGTCTTAGTAATACTACTACTAATGAAGTGTAAATAAGGCAACGGTGAAGCTAACATGCGTAAAATAAAATCTGACCTCAAGTCAGGCAGCAGTGTCCTAAACGTCTTTGTTTTGTTAATTTTCAGTGTTTTAGTATAAGTGTAAGTGTATTTTTCTGGTTACATTTGCAACTTAGACTTGGGGAGTTGATTGAGGACTAGCTTTAAAGGCCCCCAACACCTAAAAGCAAAATTTCATGGTCAATTCTGGCAGAGACAAAAGAGTTCTGCTCTCTGGGTTAACTTGGGAGATGTGTATTGGAAGAAAGTTGATTAAATAGCACATGTGATTTATGCGTTACTTTTTAAAAATCTTTTTCTGTGTCGAGGAATTATCAGGGAAGAGATGCTTAAATACCAATATCTGTAACTTCATTTTTATAGATGCCTTGTACTTTACAATACAGCAGCTTATAGTTTCATTGATTCTATGTATTTTTTGCAGTACCTTCTGAATGAATAATATAGAGAAGGCTTCTAAAAGCCTTGTCTTCAAGATATGTTAACAGAAATTTTATTTTGAGCTTAGTATGTGTTTAATATTGTAAAATACCCCGAGAGGGTGACATAGTGGGGAATAATTCTTGATGACTCTGACAAAAGAACTCTCCTTTTTTTGCTCCCAGATGGAACATTTTGCTCAGAACATTGGGATTTGCTAACTTTAACCCCAAAGTGTTTTTTCTTTGTTTGTTTTGAGACATGCTATCTCTACAGAGCCCTAGCTGTCCTGGAACTCCACATGTAGGCAAGCTGGCCTTGAACTCATGCAGATCCACCAAGCTCTGCCTCTGGACACTGGGATTAAAGGCATTTACCACCACACCTGGCCTGCTACAAAATGTTCATAAAAGTCTTTTACATTGGTGGTTTTATTTAGTCTTTTAATATTTTCATTCAGTTCAATACCATTGTATTCATGCTAACAACATTTTCCTCCTAAAATACTATTTGTGATATATGGATGGATAATGAGGTAAGCTCCCCATATATTCTAAGCAAATGGTGGTTGCATCATAGCCGATGTTGGCAGCTCTATGAGGAGAGATGTGGTTTGGCCAGTATCCATGGCTTTTGTCCATCTCCTAAGAGATGATGTATATTTAAGAACTTCATGTCTTTTCTCCCTTCAATGCCCGTCATGTATAAGGTGTAGTCTTGATAGTGCACTTTACTCAGGGCTTTGGGCAAGTTTCTTCAATGAATGAAGTAGACAAAAAGGAGGGTTGAGTAGGGCAGCTGGGATTAGCATGCTTCAATTGCCAAAACGCCCGTGCAGCGTAAACAGATTATATTTTGGGTCCAGAAGTGTCTCATCCTTGATATGAAGATAAGTCAAAAGACTTGGTTGAGGACTGATTATCTTGCTGCCGTAGATCTGGCATGTCTGCATAAAGCCTAGCTAATGAAAGGGAACTGGATCTTCTGCAGATCTATACGTTGTATATGATATTTATTTAACAGTAATTTTAAGATAAGAGTTCAGAAGTTTGTTTCTGTGAAGAATTAAAAAAAAAATTAACCCCACAACTGTTCTCTTCCCTGGCTCTTCCTTGTTTGTGTGTCAAAGGATATCCAAAAACAGATCTGCATAGAAAGAAAGGTCTGCATACGGGAGCATGAATATCCATTTCAAATGGTGTGGAACCGAGCTCGCAATTCTCCTAAACACATGCAAGTTCTAAGTTAATATTTGAGGTACAGTCTGAGACATCTGATATCTCTGCCGGTAGTACCCACACCTTTTCTGTTTCTTGGGTGATTATTGGATATGATGGCACTTTGATGTCCCGGTCAGCCCTCAGATTCTGTACAGCTTGGTGTGAGATTGATTTAGATCTGAGATTGACCTGGAGGGAGGAGGATGGTCCTTAGATGCCCTCAGGACTGAGGTGTTGTTGATTTTTCAAGTATAATACAGCAGCACATGCTATAATTTGCAGCAATAGGAACAGGCACTTAACAAGTGCGATTCTAAATGTCCAAAAGGCTTGCTTTTGATTAAACATAGTGCCTGTCACCACACTGACTCATCTTTTCTGTCTGCTGCTTTGCCATTCTGTTCTTCTGACTTTGCTTGGCGTCCCAGAGTTGTCACTCTGAGACCTTAAGGCATGTGGGCAAAAGAGAACGCCGAGGCACATCACACTCCAAGGTGTCAGCAGAGCCCATTAAACCATTAGTGAAATGGCAATATGGAGCAAGAGCCTGATTAGATTACAGAATCTTCTGGATGTAAATGTGGGATGTGAAAACATAGCACTTGATCTTCACCACGGTACCATGAAGACTCAATTAGAGGACTGGTATGTGCCCGATACCAGGACATAAAGGGCAACTGGATTTTGAAGGAAAGATGGTTGGGAAACACCTGCAAAAATCTGCTTTTCTGTGCAACAGACTGGGTAATTGCATATGCAGATGGATAGCTAGGGATATAATTACTTGATTTGTGAACACAAATGCCCTTTCGATTGTGTGAGTGTTGAATTTTGCAGTGACAGGTGCGTGCGGATTGCTGTGTGTGTATCCTTTGCACCCCTGTTTAAATATTTGGCCTGCAGTCTAGCTTCCATTCATTTTGAATGGAACTGGTCTCTCCCACTGATGGTCTGGGGGAATTGTGATAGCTCTTACTGTCTCTCCAACTTTCTGTCATAAATAATAACCTTAATTTCAAACCTTAACTAAGAGAGGGACTGCATGGAGGCATGTGGTGGAAGGGCTTGCGAATTGCGCATAGTCATTCACGTCTTGAAGCTGTTGGATGTAACTCATTAGTTTTCATTGTTTTCGGAAAATAAGGAAAACTATTAACCAACACTACAGACTAATGGCCTAGGATTTTTTTTTTCACCCACAATCAACTGAAGTTTAATGGAAATTATCTTTTGAAAGACGACTTTTTTTTTCTCCCTGCTGTTTCTTAACCTTTCCATTAATACTGTTGAGATATCTTCTCTAATCGCTCTCAACTAAATAGTGCGCTCAGTCATTCTCCTTCTGTGCCACACACAAGACAGCCAGAGAAATACTGGCGTGGTCCAAATGCTATTCTTATTAACAGAAGACTCTGCGAAGTCCTTACTTACGTGATGTGTCCTGTCTCCTCTCTGTGTCTTTCTCTGGAATTATAGAGAAAGTGCGTGGAAACCTTGCCTGCCTGTGGTGGACCATCTCCCAGAATTGCTCAGCCAATGTAGCCATAATTTATTATTATGATGATCCTTAAATTTATAATTTTTAAAATTGTAGTCCAAGGCAGATTCAGTCTATATTATTTTTCCCAGAGGTTCATTTGGAGTTAATGATAATATTTATAAAAACTTGCACACACCATTCACTACTGTGCGTATGATATTGTTAGTACATTTAATCTTCAGTCTACATATGTGATCATCCCCTTTTACAGATCCATGCCAAGTAGTTGAGGGGGGGAAGGGTTTAGAGGTCTACAATTATGCACCTCACTGGCTAATGCTTATTGCTTTATTGGAGTCAGATTTGCTAGCAAACAAATATTCAAATAAGTGAAACCAACCTTAGTGTTCTGTAAAGGACCACAGCGAAAGATGAAATAACCACAGAAATCACATTGTGATTTGAATTGGTTAGAAGATGACACTCAAGCTTTCAATACCAATATTTACGTTTCTTGATGTGTCTTTGCACATGCTGTTCTTTAAGACTCATTTTTGTTGTTTATTTATTTATTTTTGACAAAAAAAAAATGTGAAGATTAAATTTTACCCACCAGAAGCTTTGAAATCAATTTTCTAGTTCGTGTATCATTAGGAAACATACACACTACTTCCAAGCTTAGTGGAGGAGCCTGCTCAGTTGCTCACAGACATTTTGGACGGCCTCTGCTTTGAATGCGGTCTGATTGAGTCAGATGACAGCTTTTCATCTTGTCCTGGAGACCGGATGTAGGGTAGTGCCTTTGTTCAGATCCTTCCCTGTGCTGGAGCATCTGTCCGTGTTTTGAGGTTGTAGAAGAGCAGCTCACCCTTGCTGAAGTCTGCATATTACACAGGGGAGCAGAGGCGATGGCAAACAGTTCCAGGTGTTTCTGTGTTTGCTTTTGTCCTCTGGTATGATGTGTTCATTTGTGTTCAGGATCCAGACCACTGTGTGCAAAGTGACAAATCCTCATGCCTACTAGAGGTTCTTCTGGTTTTGGTCACTGGACACATGCTGTTGTGGGGAGCCGTTCTTCCCAGCTCTGCTCACAGTAGGAGGACCGTGAACAGCAGCAGATTCTCTGTGTGTTCCATTCTCTTCTTGGGTGATGGTTGACATCTACCTCCAAAATCGCTTCTTGTTGGAGGTTCTGAATCCTATCCTTTCTTCTCTGACTACAGTTCTTAGACACGCGTGGACAGAATGTTTCTAAAGAGCCAGGAGAAAGGTTATGGCTCTCCTCCTGCCTCCAGACAGTGTGTATGGAGTCACCCAAATGGTGACTCTGACAGAGGCTTGGCGAAAATTCAGAATTTGTGTCTCCATCTAACAGGACCTCCTTTCGTACCTTTGGAAGTCTGAGAAGTATCTAGGATCTCTCTCCTTTCTCCAACACCCCCCTCCACTTCTTGTCCCCTGCCCTCACTCAGTGAGTACTCCAGAGCAATTGTACCAGAGAGACAGTTGGAATTAGGTGAACTATCTACTGTTTCTCAAAGCAGGTGTCCTATCCTAATCTGCCAAGTATCCAGTCTGTAGGTCCCTGGGCTGCTCTGGCTACACCCCAGAACCTGTATCTGTGTCCCCCAACACTCATATTTCTAGAGACGTTTGCAAAGCATTGCCACAGGCATTCTACATGATAGGAATCTGGGGACCATATTGGAGGATTACAAGTCATGCTTCTTGTCTTTGTACCAAATCATGCTTCTAAGATCTGGGCGAAATGATGCTTCTAACGTGTGTAGAGAGCCTTGCTGCTAGTGTCTATGTGGTTAAGAAATTATGCTTCTCCTGTCTGTACAGAGCCACAGAAAGCTCCGCACAGGACAGGTGTATTTGGCTTGTTTTGTCAAGAGAGCCTCCGCGTCTTTCATGTCTCTTGTGTACACTGAGGCTGCATTTCTGAATTAAAATGAAAAAAAAAAAAAAAAAGAAGGTAAATAAAAAGAATACAACAACTAAGGCTTCCCTGTCCACACTACAGTGTTTTATTTAGTGGGGACCAGCTTCTTGCTTTGTATATCCAGTCCTGTGTCCAGAAAATGCACATCCTTACTGACCTTGAGGTCAGCTAGGTCGTGCCCCCTGTCCCAAGAGGCCTACTGAATACAAAGCTGCAGTTCAAGCTGTGGAGAACATGCTTTTGTCTGGCCAAGCACTTTGCAATTCTTTTCCCATCTCCATTTGCCCTGTTGGACATTTTTCTAGTGTTTTCGCCTTCCTGTCCCTAATTCATAATCAGTTGGGAATCTAATTTTAAGAAAGACTTTAAAAAACTTGTTTCCCTTATGTTAGGTTAAACGTCTTACATTGCAAAGGGTCGCGATATATTTAAAAATCTTTCTACACCTTTCTTTGCTTGTCTACTCTGTGAGTGAATTTTTGAGAAAAAAAAAAAAAAGCCAAATATGGGCAGGAAGAAAAAGACAATGTATGTGTTGCATTTAAGTGGAAAACCGAGTTTGTTTTGTATTTTAGACTCTAGCCAATGGAAATCCAGGGAGTGACGGTTTTCCTAACCACGACTAAATGGAGAAGTTCATGTGCCTCTGTCTCCCTTTTGTTTTGAGTATAAGTATTGAGAATACCTTTGTTTGTTTATGCCAGGGCAGTTTTACATCAAATCCTCTGAAATGGGTTGCAAAGCCAGGCATGGATATTTGTAAAGGCTTTGCAAAATCATACATAAAATAAACTGTCCATTTGATTTGAACACATTTTCTAATTATTTGTGGCTTTAACCCGGGCTTTTGAAGGGCACTGAATGTATCTACCAGCTGGTTCTGCTTTTTTTTTTTTTTTTTTTTAAATGAAGAAAATGAGAGCTTTGTAGACAATCTCTTGGAAAACGAGTAGTAAACTATGTGTCAGGTATTCGAGTAACAGTCTTTCAAATCTGGTTTATATTTTAAAGGGGGTCATATGTTGGAAAATTTCATCTCGTGGATATTTTTATGTTACAGACTAAGTTTTTATCTCATTCTGCCTCTTGTTTTTATAGGTGCTCCTGATTCAATATTTTAGTGAAATAAAACATATAATGACCTCATTAAAAATATGTGAAGCCTTTACTGAAAAAAATGTTTACTCCTTTATTACATCATATGTTGCCAGGTATATTATTTCACCAGTATAAAAATTCTGTTAGTGATAATTTTTTGTTGGATTCTGTGGACTTTTTTTTTTTTTTTTTGCTCTGTAGTATATGGAAAATTCTTAGATTTTTTTTTTTAATAGAATAAAATTGATTATTCACTCAACTAATATTCATTGAGTTTCAAGGCCCCAGGAAGCCAGTCTCACTTTCTACTCTCTTGGTGATTGTGCTCCCAGCTGGGAGTCAGTAAGAGATCACACACACACACACACACACACACACACACACACACACACGCGCACACACACACACACAATTATATATTTATAATTTCAAATAGTGATAAATGAGAGTAAACAGAGCACGAGCAGGGGTTGGTGAGCACAGTTTTGGGGTGTATGGGAACTTAAGTACTTTCTGACCTATGGCCTGTGGAGGTGATATGGAAGTGGCCAACTGGAGTGATGGTGGAGATTTGGTCTGTGGAGATAGTTAATGTCCTACATTTTTGAGGACAGAGCAGGGTTTCTCAAGATCCTTGTATGTAAATACCATTCAGCCTTATCACTTGTAGGTTACAGATAGAAATGAGGGTTGAAAATGAATTGACCTCTGTGCACATTAGAAACTGAAGGTGCTGAGGCTCCACCAGCAGCCACATGTATTCTCATTTCCTATTCTGTGGAGAGACAGTGTGAGTATGCAGAGTCCTAACTCACATCCCACGGAAGGGCCAAAGTCATGTCAGTATTGTCGTGACATGACTGCTCATCACATTAACCCGTGGCTTGCACTGGTTGTGTACACCACCCACCTTAACGTCGGGGGTATGAGAAGAATAAATTCCCTGTAAATACTTGTGACCCCGTGAGGAGTTCATGTTTTACTCCTCTGCCTCTTCACTTTGTGACTTTCCAGGTGAAAGGCAGGCAGGGGGGAGGATGGTGTGACTACAACCCAGAAGGGAGTGGCAGTGACAGGGCTGCCCAGTAGCTGCCCCCAGTCACTCTAACTTCATTCCACTGCGGGTGTTTGTAAGACGTGACTGTTGGTGACTTCTGATGGGTCACAAGGTGGACAAACCTTTCCTTTAGTAGGAAAGGTCAAAATGGGGAATGGGAAGAGGAGTCCCTGAAGGTGGTGGTGGTAAATGACTTAAGGCCAAGTGAAATGCTTTGAAGTTTGGGTAGTGGAGAGGACCCAGATGTCTGTGTTTGTACCCTTTCTCTAATCTCCTGTTTCAGGGAGATGGCACTCAAGTGGCCCGGAAGTTCCAGCCCGCCCTTTCCCTGGGGGCTTTTCTTGTTGAACTTCTTTACTTATTCTCCCCTACAACTCTGCCTTTGCTTCCTAAAGTTTGAAATCCTTTTTACTGCTCTTGCTCCTGCTCCAAAGAAACCCTCACTCCCTCGCCTCTTATGTTTCCAGAAACAGCTCTGTGTGTGTGTGTGTGGGGTCTCCTTTTTGTCCCTATCAGAACTCAAACCTCTTTCTAGTGTTATTTGTATTTCAAGTGCATGATTTTTTTCTCTTCCACTAAATTTTGAGCTCAGGAGCCACAACTTATTGGAGAGCACAAATAGAAAAATCAACCATGTTTCACATTTTTAACAGACTGCAATTTTTGCTTTTCCTTATATTGAAGAGGGTTTATGAATGGCTTTTGAGGCCTTGGGAGAGTCCATAATATTTATGATGTTAAAAACACTAGAAAATTTTAGGATTACTTTTCTTACCTCGAGCAAGATCTTCGGCAATCTGGTCTATATGTCCCGTGTTCTTATTCTGTTACAGAAACGGACTATATATGACTCAGGCAGACACAGTGGCTGGCTAAGCACCAGCTTGTCTCAAATGGCAGAGGCTCAAGAGACACGCTGAAAAGCCACGACAAGCTAGAGACGCTCTTTCCAGAAAAACGCCCATCACTAGCTGTAGCAGTAAATGTTTGGCCGTGGGTAGCCTGTATGTAGAGTTCATACTGGCAACGAGAAAGTACTTCCTAGGTATACTTTGAAGGCATTAGTTGTTACCTGAGCTAAGTGCTGCTGGTTTGGTATTTGGGGAAGGGCAACAGCGAACAGGAGAAGTGAGAGCAACAGTCTCTTGTGAGTGGAGACTTCCGTGCTGAAATGATGCCTCTGTAAGGCTTCTACACATATGAGTGGCCCAGACATGTTGGCCTGCCTGCCAATGTCTAGATTTATTCCAGGCAGTTATTGTTAAAGAACATTTGTGAACATTAAGTTGACAAGCCTGGTTCTGGGTGGCAGAAAGGGGAACTCTAGCTTATTTTAGGATGCTTTCAGCTTTAGAGCAAAGAAAACCCTGATCCAGTTTGGCCTCCCTGTAAGAAATGCATAGGCAAACCACTCCCAAATCCTTAGGCTTCTTCCTCTGTGTGGCATCATCCCAGGAAGGGGATCTTCACTTAGTTTTGTGCCTCACACTTAAACAGGAGAATGCTTAGAGAGGCTTAGAAACTGTCTCTTCCTCCCGGAGTGGGAGGACTTTCTTGGGGTCCTAGCTTAGCCAGGTTTTCATGGCTGAGTACCTACTTTGAAGTCAGTCCTCGGCAGGTGGAGAGCATTGGTGGAGGGAGGTTGTGGTGGGCTCTGGCACTGAAGATGACCCCTGTTGCTGAACCACCAAGAGCTGCAGGATGCACCATGAAAACAAACAACAGACTAACCACCACAGCAAAAATACTATGGGTCCAGTAAGAAGAAAGAGATGACATTAGCTGGATAGATGTTATAGTGGCATGTAAGCTCAGTGAACAAGTGTTCTTATTTAAAATAAAGGGATGGGGTTTTTTTTTTTTTTTTTTTTTTTGGTGTGTGTCATAATCAAAGTCTGTTATATATTTTCTCTGCTACAATGTACAGGGATCACTGAGGAGTTTAATCTAGGAAATTAACATTAAGAAGAGGTTTCTCTCACTACATGGGAACTCACATCCTCATGGTACCTCAGGTGCCCACTGGGGAGCATGTGCAGTGAGAGAAAGTTGAGAGTTTTAAAACTGGGGCAGAGCAATAGAGTTTGTGTGTCTTGGCCTTTACTGACAAAACTGCCCCCTACCATGGGTGGGTTGATTTTTAATAAATTTGGTCATATATTTTTTTCTTTGAGGATTTTTCAGGCCTAGCCTGTGCAGTGGTGCATGCCACTGTCTCTCATGAGACTTGCTTCACTTTAAAAATATTTTCAGGTTCTCTGTGGAAGAAAATACACACACACACACACACACACACACACACACACACACACACACACA
>OU015744.1:18579508-18594318 GCA_907169655.1 Acomys percivali | reverse complement strand
CACACACACACACACACACACACACACACACACACACACACACACACGAATGAATCAGAAAAAAATCCTTCTCAGAGTGAGTATTAATTGAAAAGAAAAGAAAAGAAAATGCACTGCTTTCTTGTCAAGGCATATTTAACCCAAAGGAAAAACCCTGATAATTAGGAAATTTGAATTCTCAATTATTGGATTGCCAAAAGTGAGATAGCTTTTTCTATAGAGAGCACCCTTCATCCGAATTTGGGATGCCAACATCTGAAGACGTCACTTTTCTCTCCGGGCATCAGAAGATGAGGTACAAGGCAGTTTGGAAAGAGGTTGAAAGGAGAAATGATGGGTTCTCTTCCCAGATTTCCAGTACCTTGCCTTGAGGATTTAGACCAAGCCCCAAATCTCTCTGATGTATAAATTTCTAAAGAGAGATGAAATAGTGTGCCCCAAAGTGCTTTGAAAAACCCAAAGCAGTACGCTGCTGTAGGGTGTTTGTTGTTGCTGTGGCTGTTCTGATGATTATAATTGAAGCAGAACTTTAAATATTAATGGATGGTGTTGCTAATCAATGGGATAAGTCGCTGTGGCATGGCTTTAAAAACTGCCACGTTGTAGCTGTTATACAAGAAACCGCTGTAGAGCGACTCCCCCACTCTCTGCCTCTCCATCCACTGATTATAGATGGTTCTAACACTGAGGAGAGACAGTTGTCTCTGTCCTTTGTCCCAAGACCAGCGATTGCGTAGTACGTGTATGTCAAACCTCTAGGTGCTTATGGAAGTGAGTGTAAGAGGATCACATCTCCCTCCATAGCCAAACGAGAACTTAAAAAATAAGACATGCATGTAGTGTGGCTGTTGCCTTAGAAACAATTGAGCTTGAGATTGTAGGGGTGTGGAGTGGTGTGCAGTGATGGGAAGGTGCTATATTCAGGGGAGCACATGGTGGGGTGCAAACAAGAGCTACCTGAACCTCGTCCAGAGGAATCCGAATGACCTGTGTGGGCTTTGAGATAGCCCTGGTGGTCCACAGCTAAGGGCACTGTTATTATCCTGATGCCTGTGGAAAGTCCTTGTATACTGATGAAGGGGTGAAAGGCAGGGTTTTTATGTACAAGTGCAAAGGCCTCTTTGGTGGTACCCTGTGGCCTCTGAATAGACATGCCAAGTCCTATCTTTGGCTGCAATGGTTACTGGTGTTTCATCTTCCCCCCGTGTGTGCTGCCTGGGCTGCTCGTGTGGTCTACTGCCTCCCAAAGGGACAGTGCGATTGCACTAAACCCGTCAGGATGAGTCTCACCTGCCTTACTCCAGTGGGTGCTTTCAGTTATATAGGCCTAAGGAAACCCCTCGTGTTAAGGGACTGGTTTTATGATAGTACCAAGTCAGGGAGCCCTTTTCCAGAGCTCTGTCACTGATCGTGATTGATGAACAAGATAGATCTAGAAATCCATGATTCTGAGAGAAGTCGGCTCTGGAGTGAAGCTGATATAGAGCAGGAGATGGATGATCTCTTAGCTCTGTTGACATAGTGGCAACAGTGAAGCTGCCAGACTTAGAAGCCGGCCGGCCTTTGCCCTGGTGCCTGAAGAGGCGAGTCCATTCCTGGTGTAGCAGAACTTTCACTTTCCTTTAGATCCACTTATTTTATGTACACAAGTATTTTGCCTATATGCATGTATGTGCACCACATATGTGTCTGGTGACCACAGAAGTCAGAAGAGGACATTGAATTCCTTGCACGTGGAGTTACAGATGGTTGTGAGACACCATGTTAGTGCTGGAAACCAAACCCTGGTTGTCTGTAAGAGAAACAACTGCTCTTAACTACTGAACTATCTTTCCAGCCTTGAGGGAACTTAAAACTAGACTCTGAAATAACCTATGTACCCATTCTCAGCTCTAGACACACATATTTACTTTGCTGGATTTTATACTTAGATGTAAAATGGACGTTCAGAACACAAATGTCTAAATGTGCTTTTCCTAGTTTTTTTCCCCCAGATCATGCTGTCAGATGAAAATTTGGGAATAAACCCTGGCCACCACATTTCTCTTAATTTTGTCATTAAATTAGCTGTTAATCTGTCTTTCTGTAATCCTGGTATAACCTGCCCCTGGTTAGGACCTGTCATAGTGGTTTCTTGTCTCTTTTTCTTCACGACTTCATCTGAGTAACCCACCCCTTCTCACAGAAACGACTCTAGAATGGATATATGCATCTCGTGGGTTTATACGCTGGTGTCTCAACAGAGTCTCCAGAACATGTGGTAAATATTTCGGTAGTACACAGCACTACAGACACAAGGCTGGATCTTCCTCAGTCCCTGCCCTGGTGCCTGCCATTGTGACCGAGTTACACCCTATGTGCCGTGCTCACTGTTTTCCCTGCCATGGCCTTGGTGCAGAATTCTTGCTTTGGCGCATTTGCATATTGATGTTTCAGATGAGATGGCCCAGCTTTGATCACATAGCAAAGGAGTGGCGCCGTGCTCTCAGCATGGAGTATGCCTGTTAGAGACAGCCTAGTTGTGTATGTTCTCTGGGAGTGCAGGCTGCACCTGGAAGCTGTTGAAGTTCCCTGGCTCTTCCCTACTACTAGGCACATGATCAACTCATACCAGTTGTTACCAGCTGCCTTAGTTGAACTGATATCAGAATCTCGTCTAAATCCAGTGTGTGTCCCTGCATCTCCTAGTGCTGACTTGTCTGGTGGTTAGTTTGTAGGTCAGTCTGGGAGAGGATGGGCTATTGTGGAGAGATCAGGTATTTGAGAAGCCATTAACATGAAGGTGCTGCTGGTGAGCAAATCCCAGCCTTTGGACACAAGTCTATTTCTTGAGAAATAGTGATGGCTAATTCTTGACTTGTTGTTGACTTGCATGTATAAAAGTAAAGATAGAAATGACATATGTAAAGAAGAGACAGATAAAAAGGTTAAAACCAAGGAGCAGTGAAAAATAAAGAAAAATGCAAGAGGAGTATCTGAATTTAGACATTTTTAAGGAACAGCTTTTTGTGATCATAATGTTTCTTATTAGGAGAAAAGTAGAAAGCAAGCATAAGCAACTGGTTTTCCTTGTAAATAGCACAAGTGACAGGATTCCTCACCCTAATCATGCGAAACCCACATTTTCACCAGTGGGGTAAGGAGGACTAGTACCGACCTGAGTAGGGACTAAGAGTCAAAGGACACAACTTAGCAAAATACTCGTCGGTGAGAGTTCCCATTGAGACGGCGACCAGCTTTGAATGGCCTCCGCTTCAAGAAAAAAAAGACATAAAGTTGTGAGCAATGTTGACCAATTTCCCTGGTGTAAATGCTCTGCCATTGTTGTTTCCCGATAATGAATGTGTTGGGTATTGGCTGTGTCATGGAGAAGATGAACAGAGTGCCAGTGTGATGTCCCAGCTTAGGATGCTTTCTTTCTCCCGTCACATCGCACTGATCATGGAGATGTCTAGGAGTGTATTTTTACTGTGTTCTAAAATGTTTTTATTCTTAAGCAAAAGCAACACATTTTACTGATAGACTCCCAGTATTAGGTTAGGGCTTATTTGAGTTTAGCGACATTTCTGCCACGCTTGGTGCAGAATCTACAACTGAGTCAGCATAGTGATGGGGAAGGTGTTTGCCTTTTTCAGTGTTCGCTAGAGATGCTGAGGTAGTTCAGTTCATCCCTTAAGGTGAATGCCACCCTTCCTGTTAGACCCTTAACAGTACCCATCATTGCATCCTGAAGTGCAGTAACTTACAGGAATCCATTATATAAGGCTGAGGGCATAGGGTGTAATAGGGTCTGGAGTTCACTCAGTAGTCTGTCCATTCCCTTTCCCCTCAAAAATGTCGGTTTTATCCTATGCAGTCTTACATAATTCTGCAACCTTTTATATTTGATAATCAAATATTATCTTTCTTATTCCAATTTAAATTACATATTTCAGAGAGAAAAGACCCATTTAATATTAATCTTTTATTTCCTTTGGGTTGAAACAGTAAAAAAAAAATAATTATAGTAAAATTAGGAGTTAGGGCTATGTAGTTTTAGTTCCTACTATATTCCAGGCTCCCTGGTGACATTTTCCCCTAGTTTCCTATAATTTTTCACGACAGTCCAGAGAGCCGAAGCAGTCATTCCCATCTTGTTGGATGAGAATCTATACACTATGAGATATCAAAAATTTCTCCAAATTGCCTGCATAGCAGGCAGCTCAGCACACTCTCCCGAGTGGCGTTCGGAAGGTAATGGTGGAAAGACGATGATAAATGCATTATGTTTATTTTCTTGAGACAGACTGAGCAGCCTGAGAACATTTGGTGCTCAGAGGGAGGATGTGCTAAGAGGGGAAAACAAGTCTGAGAGGAAAGAAGGATAGTTCAAAGACCAGTTTCCCTTGCTTCTCCGTGCCAGCTCTAACTGCGTATGTTTGCTTTGCTTACATGACGGACTCGTCGAGCCAGAAATCAGGGAAGTCTGTGCGGAGGATGCATTAGTCAGGGCATATGAATGGCTGCAACAACCAACCCCCAACCTCCTAGGTAGCTTAACCTTCCCTGCAGAGGGCTGCTTTCCCTCTGTCCTCAAAGAGCAGCAGGAGCTCTTGAGGTCTGGATGCCTCCCTGCTTTTGCTCTGCCTCACATCAGGACCCTGGAGACTCAGCAGACAGTATTAGGCTAATCAAAGAGGGGAAGGTTCATAGGAGGTGGCAGGGGAAGGCTAGGGGCAATCCAGGAAAAGACAAATATTACTTATATTCTTACTCTATTGGCCCACTTTAGTCAGACGACCCCATCAGAGTGCAAAGGAGGATGGGGATACAGCCTTCCGAGTGGCCAGGGGAGCAAAAGCCTAGTCTTTACCACTCGGGATTACACCAAAGGCTCAAAAGTTTGAAGACCGCTGGTTTTTCAGAGGCATTTTAGTTCTGAGGTGCTAGCATGTGGCATGTGGGTGTATGGTCAGGAAATTGGAAGCCTGGTTGGGGAGGTTGTTTCTTGCTTCTCTGAGGAGGCTACAGTAAGGTGCATTACAACAGGGCACCCTGCAAGTGGGATGCATTCGCTGTGGACACTCTAGCAGTAGGTGCTGGCTATAGGGTTATATGGAAAGCTGTGGTGTTTCTGAGGAAGAGTGGAAAAAGGCCACTGTAAGGAAAATGTGAGCGACCAATAGCCATAGAACTTTACTCCTTTGAAAGATGCGGTTCTTATGAATAATACAGAGATTTTTCAGCTCGTGTAGCACAGAGTGTTTGCAATTGCCTCTTTAAGTGTCATAACATTTTTTATTTGTGAAACTGATTGTTGAAGTCTGTGCTCATGTCACATACTGGTGGGCTTCCTCGTCTTTGGGAGTAGTCCTTTGCAGAGCCCTGCACAGTGGGTGCCTCGGATTAAACAGGATTGACAGGCTTGGAAAAGTGGAGCCCTTTAGAAGCAAGTGCCAGTGTCTTTGATCCAGTGCAGAGGGTCCATTTTATCTCGTAAGTGTTGGGTGTGTATTGTTTTGGTCCCCCCGCCCCCACCCTCACCCCCGCACACTTATGAAGCTCACGGTGTTTGTCTTCTTCGGTTTTCTTATTTGTAACTGCAGATTTCGCAGTTGCTTTTTGTGTGCCATTTGCCTCCCGAAGAAATCTGGCCCAACAGTTTTGAGTAGCTGAACGATTTATCGAGGACAGATCAGACGAAATGTGGCTGCTGTGCGTTCTTAAGGCAGAAGGAGCGACATAAGGTTAGGTGACTGATGTGTGAGTTTCTGAATTTGATTTGGTTTTACATGGAAAGGTTGAAGCAGTGATCCATGTATTCTAATGAAAACCATCAGTACAAATCAAATAAAATCTGGCTTAGTGGCTATTCTCCCACGGTATCACTCACAGCTAGCCTGCGCTGCAGAGCCAGTTTGGCAGGCACTGGCTCCCCACAGCAGAATCTTCAAGTTGCATTGCAGTCTTCGCTCGCGTTGGGCAGGCATCTTTCCTAATCAACCTTTTGCTAATCTCATCAGATAAATCGTTATTCTCCACCGACAGCTCAGGCTCCCCTGGCCACTTCTCTGCTTCTTGTTTTCCCTCAAGACGCCTGGTTATCGTCATTCTTCAGGTCGCCCTCAATCCATCTCCTTTCAAACCAGCGACATTTCTACCATTCCTGAGAAGAGCTAATGGCTTTTTTTCCCTGCTGCAGCCTGGTTTTGTGACACGTACAGTGGGGGCAGCTAACCTCTTTTTCACCAGTGTGTTATTGGTGACCAGATGGGCCAAGACAGGAGGGAGCCGAATGGCAGACTTATCGGAATGAAGGGTCTGTTTCCTGATCCTCTAAGAGTCATAGGCCTGAACCTGGGAGCCTCGGTTGGTACTTTGGTTTGTTACAATTTAAAGCAGTCATAACCTCCAGAGCTGGAATACAGCAAGCACGTGTTTGCATATTTTTAAGGCCCTGAAAGTTAAAGTATGTGGAAGAGTGTGCATTTGAGAGCACACCATGGTCAGTTTCTGTCATCAGAATCCCCGGCAGCTGCAAATTGATGCCACCCCCAGTCTATGGTTCAGAGATGATGCTGTGTGACACACAAGGAAGAACAGAGGTGATGAGCAGTCACGGATGACAGGATTTGGGGTGATCTTGGCAATGTGAAAATGATTGTAGTCTGCATGTATTTAAGTCAGAAGCCCCTCTTGATCTCAATTTCATACTTTAAACGATTCCAGATGCATCTTAATTAAAATGAGTATAAAAATGTTTAGAAAGAACCAAAGCATAAGGCAAAAGTATGACTGTGTTATTGAGATACAATGTGAAATGCCTTTGTCAGATTTCTCTGACCAAACTGATGAAACACAAGAGCATGGGATTTGTCTTAGATATGATCATTAATATCAAGAGACTGTAGGTGTATTCAAGTGTGTCTGTCCTGTGGACACTGACTTTATACATGTCCACTTATACACACACACATACACGTACACACACACACACACACACACACACACCTTATAAAAGCACAAAGTCAGAAACCATAATATATAAAGAAAAGACCAGTAAGTAGAAAACTATTGTCTGAATAATCCATTTTGAGACAAAACAAAACAAAAAATCTCCAGCATGGGCCACTCTTAAGTGTAGTTTGTATAACTCGTGAGATGCCATGGGTTAAAATGAACTTTTCCTTTGTGAGTGGTTGTCAGTTAGAGATAGCCTCTGCGTTAGGGAGGAGGGCTTGTGTCCACTTCTTTGCTCCGTGCTTGGACCCTGTCTGGCTTGAGCCTGTGCATCCCTGTGCATGGTGCTACACTCTGAAGTCATATGTGTTTCAGTCTCGCCATGACTGGAAGGCACTGTTTCCTTGGTGTCCTTTTCCATCGCCTCTGGCTCTTAAAAGCTTTGTATCTCCTCTTTTGCCGAGTTTTCTGAGCCTGGAAGGAAGGGATTTGATGAAGACATATCATTTAGGACTGAGTTTTCCGAGGCCTCTTATTTTCTGCATATTGTTGTGGGTCTCTCTCTACATTAGTTTCTATCTACTATAGGATGACACTCCTCTGATGATAGCTGAGTAAGGCACTAATACATGGGTATAGCACTGTTTGCTAGAAGTCATTTTATTGCTTTGATAGGTTTTCCCCTAGGTCCATGGCCTATCTACTCTCAAGTTCTTGGGTACCTGAGCAGTGTCAGGTATAGGATCTATCCCATAGAGTAGGCCTTAAATCCAATCAGGTAAGGGTTTGTTACTCCCACAATGTTTGTGCCACTACTACACTAGA
The DNA here is from genome assembly GCA_907169655.1 of Acomys percivali. Classification (NCBI taxonomy): domain Eukaryota; kingdom Metazoa; phylum Chordata; class Mammalia; order Rodentia; family Muridae; genus Acomys; species Acomys percivali. The sequence continues at coordinate 18,586,554 of OU015744.1, read as the reverse complement.
ATACCACGGAGCCAGCACGGTGCTGTGGATCAAAGGGTTTGTCGGCTCAGCTGTTAGAGGCTGGGCTCACAAATGAAAACATAAGAAAATAATCATGTTAAGTGCCAGTTCATCCATCAACCACTGAAACTTTAGGTATTTCTCAGTCTTATTTTTTGGGGGCTGTACTGGATTTCCCTGTGTCACACCTGATTGTGCTTGTCTGTCTAGTGGAATGTGTGTGTGTGTGTGTGTGTGTGTGTGTGTGTGTGTGTGTGTGTGGCAGAACTCACATACTGGTGAGTAGAAAGGGTGTGATCTGGCCTGTAGGATGATAGCCTGGCCCCAGAATGGAGGCTTCAGTGTGTTCTCATCTATTGAACTGGTTCCCGAGTGGTTTGCTCAATCGCACCTTCATTTTGGCAGAATTCTTTCCCAGTTTATAGAACAGATATGTTTCACCTATTCTTCTTTTTGTGCCCTTCTCCCTGACCTCGGCTATAAGACTCATTGGGGTCTCTCACTACTTATATAAGTAAATAATTAGAGAAATCGTCTAATTAATTCAAATAGAATTGAAAGTTCTTCAACGTTTTTCCATTGCACCAGAGACCAGAGATCTGTTAGGATTCCCTAGGAAATCTTTTCAGAGTGAGGATGAGGATATGGGCTGGAGGGCATTCTCACCTTTCACCTCCTATATTTTCACTTCTAATAAAAATGGATAAAAGAGACATGATATTTAAATACACTGCATCATCTTTTGGCACAGTCTCCCTCATGGGGATGAGTGGTACTAATTTGGAATGTGAATTATGAATTGGATGAACATATCCATATGAAACCTCCTGATTTTGATAACTGTGCTGAAGTCTTTGGATATACACATAAAGGTACTGAAGAGTGAAGGAGTAAATAACATCAATACATTCCTGCCTGCAAATTATTTGCACACAACATACTATCTAACTTAAACTGCATTGCAGCTAAAACCCTTTAAAATTAGGAACATTGGGAGGATTTTAAAAGATATTTTCTCTTGGTTTTAACCTTTGATCTTTAATTGATTAATACACAGCTGAAGCCAGGGCAGCTGTAATTTCTAATGAGGGTCCTTAGGGTTCTTTGCTGATCAACCAGCAATGTGAGAACTACTAAATAGTGTTTTATTATTATTATTATTATTATTATTATTATTATTATTATTATTATTATTATTATAAATAGCAACTTTCTTCAAGAGTTGCTAAAATCATCTTGTGGTTGGGCACTAATAAATGCCTGAAAATTGTCTAATTTGGGGATTTGAACATGGTACAATAATATTATATTCTTCCTAGGTTTTGACCTAGTCAGGGCAGTATACATTTGACCAGGTAAATGTTTTGATAAACAACAGATATTTCACATATTCATCTTCTGTGTTTTCATCATTCTGATGAATACATTTATATATGGTTATGAATCAGACTGTATTTAGGCAGCATAGACTACTGAGCCCACAGAACAAAGTGAAGAGAGGCCTTGCCTGTGCTTCAGCAGTACAATCTCACATTAGTGAAGAATTCAGATTCATTTTTGAGGGATTTCAAGTACACATGGAGTTAGATTTATAAGAGTGCAAACAGTTTTTGCAGTTCTTAGAGCTTTCTGGTATCCATGTGTCTGATGCTGATTTACCTCTTTTTAATTGTAAGAGAGATAAAGACTTAGTAGTGAACTGGTAGGAACTGTGTGTTCTGTCTTGATCAAGGAGTTAGATAATCTGGCTTGTTTGCTGAAGGGTTCTGCACCTTGAGACTTTTATAGGGCAGTATTAAAGCTCTGAGCCTTCCTATTTGGCTGATACCCAGAAGATTGCTTTAATGACGAGTAAAGGGCCTTTTTCCAATTACAAGGGAATAACTGTATTACGTTCCTGTGTTATGTCAGCCTGCTTTGATTTGATCACTGTGCAAGAAATGGATTTATCTGTCAGTGTTACTTAATTAGGCTTTCTCATTGATGTTTCACAGAGTAATATAGTGTGGTTTGCACATTTGAGCCTAAATACAGAGAAAATTGGCCTAAAACTTCAGGAGACATGACCCCTGAAGAGAGCATGTAGGATTGGTTGGTTGCGATTGGCAGGTCACAGGCTGTGTGGGTGAAATCAGGTGGAAGGGTAGAAATGCAGACAGGATGAAGGGAAGCTGGGCTTGGGGGGATATGGAAGGGAAAGCTGGGGGTGTGGAAGGGAAAGCTGATGGGGGATGGAAGGGAAAGCTGGGGGGGGGGGGGGGTGAGAGGGAAAGCTGGGGGCGGGGTTAATGACTTGATACCTAAGTGACTCTTAGAAAGCAGGATTTCTGAGTGCTGAAAAGCATTGGCTTTACCAGTATCAGAGAAGGATTTAGAATAAGGAATGAGAAGAGATGAGAAAACAAGAAACAGAAGTGTTCTTTAAAAAATATCTTTATTATTTACAAAAAAAAAAAAAAAAGGGAAGTAGAAAGGAAAAAGTAAGAAACAGAATAAAAGTGCCTTTTGGGAGAAGTCAACCAGCACTGCGATTATGCAGAGCAATTACAGCCCTACTAACATTTCAATTAAAGAAGCCCCTCTTCTCTGGAGCTTACACAAGGCACTCCAGGGAGCCTAGACAAGTGGGGGGAACAAGGAAAAGATACACGTATTGTGCACCTCAACTTTGTTCTCCCCACACCCCTGTTAGAATACAATAAATAAATTATTAAGCATATAAGCGTTTTCCATATCTATTTGTGTTGGTAGTTTTGTATCATAAATATTACATGTATGGCTTTAAAAATACACATGTAAGTTGTATGCTCAGGGCGTTGGAATTATAATGTGTTCTGTTAGGAAATGAAGCACATTCTTGAATTTGCTCATCTGTTTATGTTTTATTTTCTGAAATGTTTACCTTGTATATCTCACACTTCCCAAGGAACTTGCCCACAACAGCTTCACCTTTAATCTGGATCCTCTGAGGCATCCCTGTGAGATGAGTTTGGTGGTTAGCCTCCGCCCTCAGGTTTCAGGTACCACACTTCAGCTGTCATTGTCACCTGGTTTGAATAGGTTAGTCTCCCGCTGTGCTACATTAGGGAGGCTGGTTTTTAGGGTTACAATGTACACCACTGTACTCTTGGCCTCTCTGGTTTCTGAGCTCTTGCTCAGGACTTTCCTTCAGGGGTGTCTTTATCATCCCAGACAGTTCAAAAAGCTGCCTGTCCCCACCATGGCAGGAGGTATCTCCACATCTCCCATAGATTAGGCAAACTGGAGTGTCCTCCATGTGAGATGATCAGGGCAGCTCCATGTGATAGGGACTGCTGCTTCGTAGTAAAACTTACACATGACTTTTGTCCTGATTTCCCAGCTTACCTGTCTACCTTGCATTTTAAAAAGAGGGCAGAGCTTCGGAACACCTCTGACAATCTTTACATGGTAGTTATGAGCTTCCTTTTATTATTTTACTGTCACCGGACTTTGTGGAAATTCTTTCCTGACTCACACTGTATATAGTGGACCGTATTCCATTCTGTATGCCTGCATTTGTCCAATACTAACTTTGGTAAAGAAGCTTACTATAATAAACTCAAGGAAAACAACACTGTTATTTATTTGTTTATTAGAATACTTTTTTGCTGTTTTTAACGGTGCTTAAAAGACATACTAACTGACATTAATAAAAGGTAAAAGCATTACAGTAATGCCACTCCAAACAAGTCATTTTCTATGCTTACACACACACACACACACACACACACACACACACACACAAACACACACACACACACACACTTACGCGTGCACATGCACACACACCCTTTCAGTTTCAGATCTGATATGGACAGCTCTGAGAAAGCCAGAGCTGACAGCAGTGATCTGAACATGGGAGCCCAGACCCGCTCTCTCTTTACTAACTGTATCTTAGAGTAGGGTATGTGGAAAGTGTCACTGTCTCGCCCTTTGCTCAGCCGGTCCTGGCAAGTGCCAGAGTTACTTACTCCTCAGCTCGGTCCTTGCACAGATTCCCATGTGCCAAAGCATCACATCTTGTTTCTAATAGGAAACAGCAGCAGGCGTGGTTGTGTGGACATAGTCTATCGGTATTAGGAGCTCCTCAACTCTTCCCATGTCGGCACTAGTCCTCAAATGTGACTTCAAATCACTCCTCTTAGAGCGCTTACTGTGCTGGGTGCTAATGGAAGTGTGCATGTCCCTAACACGCTCTTTGCTGATGAAATATTTTGAACCCTAAATTCATCTGGCACTGACGGAGAGCATATGCCATCTCAGTTTGTGTGGAGGGCTCAGCCAAGGGTTCTTCCTGGACTAGGGAATTAGTACACATTCTGTGAGGCTCCAAAATGGCGTGGAGGATATTTAACAGCGTGTGTTGTTGCAGAGAGGACCCAAGACAGTGAAGATGCTAACCTGTCTCAGAAGGATTATCGTTCTCTAAAGAATTTACCATCCTTAGCCCCTGCACGCTTTCTGAATATGTGGAAGTGTTCAGTACAAGTCAGTACATCTCCCCAGGCACTGGAGTGATGCAATATGCCACATTTTCTGTGATTGCAGGGTGCTCTAGGGTCTCGGGCGTTTAGTGTGTTCTAGGCTCAAAGTATGGAAGGAACTCATTCAAAGCTCTGCCTATAACCAACATATCCATACAGCTCTCATACTTGGTAAGAATATGCCTCCTTGGTATTTGGTCTGTGTTCTTTCTATGAGTCTCTGGTTATCTAGCATAACTTTTGACAGCACTTCATTTATATGTCACACGCAGAAAGAGGCTTTAGTGATAAGGCACAGAAGGAATGTTTTCAAGGTTGCTGAGCCTGCTGAGAAAGCCGAATGATGTTTAAATTCTCACTTATGATAAAGCTTTAGTGCTTCATAGGGAAAATAGCCTTTGTGTACCCTCACTATCTGGTCTCTCTCGATTCTCCAGGTAATTGTGCAGGAGTCTCTGGTCTGTTTAGCAAACTAGGGATCATGAGAGTGTGGGACCCAGACATCCTTAAGTCACAGTTTTTCAAGTAGTTTGGAGAACTTGAGTTGCTGAGGCCTTGAACAGATGACACTCTTTCGGTAGGGATTTGAGGTTAAGATTTTGTTCTGAAGGTGGCATTTTCCATATCTCCTTAGTTGCGAATATGGTATTCCCTTATGTCCCCTTGGTAGGCTTTTCTTTTCTTTTCTGGTTTCTTTGTTTCAAGAAGCCACTAAATTTTCTAAACTGTCCTGGCATGGTTACCCACTCCTTTAATCCAAGCACTCAGGAGGCAGAGGCAGGTTGAGCTTTTGAGTGTGGGGCCAGCCATGACTAGGGGGTGAGTTCCAGGGCAGCCAAGGCTATACAGAGAAACCCTGTCTTGAAAAACAAAACACAACAAAGTATTCTAAATTGACATATGTCCTCAGAGCAGAAATGTCTTCTTGTGCCCTGGGTTCCAGCTTTCCCTTTGATCTTGGCTTGGTGGAATTTTCATATTGTTTCAGCTCATCAGTATTTTAAAAAAGATGTAAAAGGAAAAAAAAACCTGTTATCCATCATTTTTAGTTTTCTGTGGGAGAGTTATCCAAATATACTAGCCTGCCCTATTTCCAAGAATGGAAATCGAACTCGCTCATTTTATGGTTCACAAAAATAAGTTCAGAGAGGCCAGTGACTTATTTGGACTATGATGATGCAGAGCCCCCTTGAAATCTAAGGCTCCCCAACTCCCAGGGCAGTGCTTCAAGGCTGTTAGTTTCAGCCTACTTGTCCACAAAGTAGACATCTGAGTAATCAAGTCTTGCAGGGCAATGAATGGATGGAAAACCATAGAAGGCTAGAATTCTGTCAGTATAGCCTACCTCTCAGTGGCAGCTGTGTCTGAGTTCTGTCCAGATCCAGATTAACTTTTGTAATTTGACAGTGAAGGGTCAGGCATTTTAGGAGTGGAGAGTTCTTCAATGTCTTGTTGATTTTCAGAGCAACCTACACATCTGTGAAAGTTGCCATGTCTACCCTATTTTGGATCAATATTAGAAAAACCCTAGGTAGCTGTGTTCATTTCAATCTTTGAAAGTGTAATTTCTCCCATCTATGGTGTTTTTGTGCCATGTCCTGTGCCCACCACACTGTGATCCCTTCACATGCCCACATTAAAGAGGTGGCTGGTCCTTTGTAGCACAGGAGTGGTAGGAGCTAGCTAGCTGGTCAGACATTCTCATTCTTGCCATTTTTCTTTGTTACTGTGCTGCCTTGGTCTTTCCCTGTTAGTTATTTTGTCTTATAATCAAGATGTGAACACTTCTTATACAAAAAATACTGTCTGTTTCATCACTTGCTTGATTCCGTAATGAACTGAAGAGCACACACCCTCGGCTCTGTACCATACAAGGCACTTATGCATGCTTCTTTGCTATAAGGTATGTATATATTCATCACAGCTTGGGATGGAGTGTGCATATATCCACAGGCTTATGTGTAGAAGAAATGTCTGTTTAATGAACTGTAATATGGAGCAACTCCACAAGTGTGATTTTTATAGGTAAAGTGAATTGTTCTTTTCTATTCTGACCTCTGTTGGGAGAACTTAAAATTTCTATCAAATTAAAATGTGTTAACTTTGTTTCTCCTGAACAATTTTTATCTTTTATTTTGATAATTGCATTACATTTTTGTTTTTTTTTTCTTTGCCATATAATAGCCTCTAAAGTTTCCATATACCTCAAGCAAATATCTGGCCCATCATAGCATCTATTTTGATATAATTACTCTATACTGCTTTATTATTTGTCTTTTTATATTCTCACCTTCTGATTCATTTAACAGGTTGTTTAATTTACTTATTATTGAATATCAGTCTTTACTGTTTTATGGATACAGTAGTGGGAAGAAAATTGTGTTAAATAGTCATTCCACTTGTGGGACTAGAGGGAGCATTCTCACTTGTGCAGATCTTGGGAATTTATACCACTGAGGGTTCTGTTGATGTACTCACTGCATCTTGGTCCCAGATCACTTGTGTATTTGTCCTACTGCTTCTGTTTACTAACACGTCAGG
>OU015744.1:18555490-18579498 GCA_907169655.1 Acomys percivali | reverse complement strand
GTGTGTGTGTGTGTGTGTGTGTGTGTGTGTGTGTGTGTGTGTGTGTGTTGGGTTTTGTTTTGTTTTAAATTTAATTCTGTAGGTCACAAGCATGGACTTGTGTAGGTCAGTGACATCTACAATGCAGTTTCGAAAAGTTGGGCGCTCCTCCTATGCACAGGGACTAATAGGAACCAAACCATGGCAACATCAGCTTGTTGAGACAGGAGCATGGACTGAATCTGGATTCAGAGTTTTTTCTTTTTCTAGAGGACTATTCATTTGTGTGTGTGTGTGTGTGTGTGTGTGTGTGAGAGAGAGAGAGAGAGAGAGAGAGAGAGAGAGAGAGAGAGAGAGAAAGAGGATGGATGGTGTGTGTGTGTGTGTGCATCCATGCACACATGTGCATGAGGAGGTCAAAAGGGTGCCAGATCTTCTGGAATCTGAGTTACAGGTGGCAGCTGTGGGCTTCCTAATATGGGTTCTGGGAATCCTCTGCAAGAAAGGTTATATGCTCTTAGGCACTGAGCTCACTGTCATCATTGGGAGAACCCTTTTAAGCAACTCAGTGAGGCAGGCTGCTGTCAGTGGTGTGGGCGGGATTTGTCTTCTGCTTCTAGAACCATGTGGTCCTTATACTTTGTGATATGCATGGAAATTGCCTGGGGACCTTGTGATAAATACGGTTGCCTTTGCCTTACTGGTGAGGTCCAGGCTCAGTGTGTTTGTGGTGCGCCCCAAGAAGCTGGATGTGAGGAGAGCACGCTAAGTGGTTCAGATGGAGGCATGTGGACTTCGAGATGACATAGATGCGCTGGTCTAGTTACTGAGGAAATGTTCACATACCTGGCAGGTCTGATGAAGCTTCGGGTAGACAAGATGTAAACAGATGGCTCAAAGTAGCATGTTTACTTGAATTGTAAATTGCCACATCCAGCTTTCTTTTTGTTGTAGATAAACACATACCAGCTTCTATAGATTTTTTTTCCCAAGAAAAAATAGACTTAGAATTCATTGGGTGGTCCTGTTTATTGAGTTTGGTAGAGCTGGTGATTGGTCCTCATCCTCTAAATCTGTCCAGCCAAGGGAGGGAAGATCCTGTTCAAAAGAGAGAGCTATAAAGGAGGGGGAGCAGGAAGGAAGGCAGAGCCGCATGAGGTCAGGAAATGAGAAAGATGGAAAAGGGAAGGATGGGAAAAGAGCAGTCGGATCTGGTTGGGTGGGAATCTCTTTGTGGAGGAACCCAGCCAGTATTTAACCTGTTTTGAAAAAGCTAGACTTCCAGCATTTTTAATTAGTGGCTTGCTCGCTTTTGAAATTGCCCAGTTGGGAATAGTCAAGTTTTGTTGTGTTTTATCTGCCAGCTAATTAGCAGGCTGCTGGGTTGACCATCATTTTTTTCCCCTTTTATTCAGTGGACAGACGATATCCAGAAAGGTCTATAGAAACAGTCCAACCCAAGCCTGGGTTCAAATCCATAGCTACCGTGCATGGAGGGAAGAATTCGTAGTTAGAAGTCGAGTGCAACACATCCCTGTTCTTGGATTCCTTTTCTTTTCTCACTGGCCTGGGGTGACTGGATCCCAGCACAGTCCACACTTGGGCAAGAACGTTCATTTGTGATGGTAGAGGGCTGCTCTGTGCCTTTGTAGAATGCCTAGCCGTGTTTCTGACCAACCGATGATTACCAAAAATGCCTATGGAACTTGTCATTGTCCTTTGGTGGCAAAATTGCCCTCATTGGGGATCCCTTGGCAGAGCTATATAGTGCATTTGCTTTCACCTATCTTATATGCCCCAAATCCTTTTTTTCCCCCTCTCACCTTTAATTGAATGATAGACAAGACCAAGCAATATGAATTCTATGACAGACAGAAAAAAAAAATCAGATCTATTCCTTTCTTGCCTTTGGGGCAGATTTAAGGTCAGGGTCTTTCATTGATCCAAGCTGGCTGCTATAAAATAATAATAATAATAATAAAAAAAGTCAGGTTGTACTAAATGTTTGAAAATCTGCAGTGATTGTAGGATTTTTATGTTCACGTTTTTCCCGCTGAAAATATTTGTGTTTTATTTAAGAGGTAACAGAACTGTGCACGATACAAAACTAACTCATGTGAAAATCCCCAAGGGTTGTACGTGATTTAAGTGTGTACTACAACAGCTCAGTGGGTGCAGGATAGGGCAGCATGCTGGCCTGTTAAACAGCAGGTTTTGGGAAAGTTTTGCACCTTGTTCTCGGGCTTGATGTAGTCTCCCGCACTTTCTTTCTGTGCCTTGAGCTTGCTAACTGTCCACTGGGGACATTTGCCTGTAGCTTCTTATCTTCTGGAGTACCAGCCAAGAGGAACTAAGGAGTTATGTCTAAGGCGGGGAGGAGGGGGGGGACTGCAAGCGGGAGGAGAGTGGGGCCAGGAAGCAAGGGACAGAGGGATAGAGGGAGGGTGAAGATTTAAATTTATTAGCAGTAAGTTAGATGCCATTGCTATCCCATCACTTAAGATATCCTATAACACCATGTACTCCTCTGTACCCAAAAATAAGCCAATTAATTATACTGTGATTACTTCTGCTGATAATAAACGAGCAGTAATAAAAGGAATGGCAGTAAACCATGAAGAGAATAAACAGTATCAGGGAGATGTTAGAAGAGTCAATACACGGGATTATGTCTGCTGGATCCGAGTTTCACACCCTCCTCCGATTCTGTCAGCGGATGTTTGTGATGGCCACCTGTCACCAACCAGGATCAAATATATATATGAAACAGGGAAAACTTCCATGCTTATAACAGGCCTTTCATCAAAAATCTCAAAGCCATCTCCAAATAAAGCATGATGCTTAGACCACTGTGGTGTTTTAAGCAGTTAGAGTGTTAACTTCATGACTCTGCTGTCGTTTGGAATGTGCTCCCCCCACAACACCCTGATGGAGCGTTCCTACCCCAGTCGGCAGTAGAACTGTGTAGGAAGAGAGTTTAGTGAATTCCACCTTCCGGGCCACTGGCTGGGGCTTCTTCAAGTATCACTTATCAAAATAAAGTATTGCTTTATGCTCTACTAGCTACTTTAGCTTCTACATAGCCAAGGTGAGGGCAACAATTTCCTCTGCAGTAGAAGGCCCCACACACCAGAGAATATTTGGGCAGCAAAACTTCATCTTAAAGGACTAAAAAGAAAACAGGACACGAAGTTGTGTGGGTAGGGAAGTGGCAGGGATGGATCTGGAGACAGTTAGGGGAAAGGTGGATATGATCAAATGCATTATATCAAATTCTCAAAGTGGTGGTGATGATGATGATGATGATGATGATGATGATGATGATGATGATGATGATGATGGAGGAAATGGTGGTGGAGGTAGTTCAGTCTATATGGAACATCCTGGGATTTTTGTTTGGTTAGAGTTTTTGGTTTTGTTAGAAACAGAAGGTGCTTCTACAACCTTAAAAAAAAAAAAAAAAAAAAAAAAAAAAAACCCAAATTCCTCCACACTGTGCTGGTGGGAGCAAACCACTGAGTTCTTGTTTGTTTTCTGCTGTAATACATTTGGCTAAAGTACAGTGTCCAGTAGTGTTCTGGCAGTGACGCTGAAAGTGTCAGTGTGGGTATTTACTGCAGCTTAAGTTTCCTCATGGATTAAGATTATGTTCATGTGTTTTAAAGCTTTTGTCCAAAAGATTTTAATAAAACTTTAAGCACAATTTCCTATCTTTAATAAGGGAGGCTATCAAATGCTGTGGAGGATAGAAGCAATTTTTGTGTGTATACCTCTGGTTCCTGAGGGTCCAGTTCACTTCTGCTGTGAATTTAAATTAGTTAATTTAAGTAGATGGGTCAGAAGCCACTGTCATCATGGTAGCCCTGTGCCTGGTTCTTAATTAAAGGCAACAGGAGATTAATTTGAAACATTAATTTAAAAGCGCATATACAAAAAGAAAGAATTATTGCAAGGAAGCCTAAAGAACTTCTCTCTTGTCCCTAGATGTAGAAGACAGAAGCAGCTCAGGATCCTGGGGGAATGGAGGCCACCCAAGCCCGTCCAGGGTAAGTATAGCTAATCTTTTTCCCTGCAAGCAGACATGGCATATATGTAAATTGATTAAGCTTCTCACGTGCATCAGGTCAGGTATTCACACACAAGGGTGCATGCTTATGTGCACTCAAGCTTGCATGTACACACACACACACACACACATACACACACACACACACACACACAAGCACAACCACATGCACACACGCACACACCTGCACAGATCTATCTGCATAATCAGTTTAATGACCACCAGCTTTCCGGGATTCTTTGCTTTGGTTGGTCACCACACCTGAGTTTTATACCTGTTGCGTTGGTGCTAACATGAAGAGAAACCTTTTATCAAACAGATGCCTTTGCCTTTGCCAGCCAATGGTCGTGTATGAGAGGAAGTCATTTGCTGCATTAAGACCAAGTTTAAATACATCCTAATTTGTCCTTCACATGTTGGTCTGATTAAACTCCTGAGTAACATGCTGAGGTTCTAATCTATTAGTAAGGTTTGCACAGCAAGTCTGCAGTGGTTTCACTCTGTGACCATGTTACTGTTCCACTAGCCAGGCTATTGCATATGACATCCTCAGTTCATTTTTTAAGGTCCTCTATGCCCAGAGCGGGTTTCATAATACACATACAATGTCCCCAGTTAGAAGTAGACATAGCACAGTAAAGCAAACATTCCCCTCTTCTGCTTCTCTGGCTGGTGCAGTCAGCTGGGAGGGGACATCTTAGTATAAGTACCACCATCATTTTGCATTGGGGGAAGTCTCTGTTTTGTCACTGGAGGCAGAGGTGGTCCATCAGGCTGCCCAAAAGGCTCTTTTAGCCAGTCATACTTAACACTTTGCACCTGTCCTTGGCACCGGGCGCCTCACGCTGGTCTTCAGGGTGTAGCAGGATCTCTAAGCCAACTAGGAACTCTGTTGAGCCTTGGAGCAGCTGTCCGGGCTTGACATTCTAATGCATTATATGGATGGTTGAGGAAATCTTTCCTCCTCCTCATGTTACAGTCTGCACTTGCACAAATAAATCCAATCCCTTGACAGCAAATGTGGATGACAGGGCCTCCCTCCATTGTTCTGTTTGTTCAGGCTTTCTTAGTTTCCTCTTATGCACAGTTGTGTGTGGTTCCTATAAAAACTGAGCTAAATTCTCATAGTATAAGTACATATATTGACTTATTACTGATTTCCTATTATTAGCTTATTTTTACAGTGTAAAATGTCTTACAATGTGTATGTAGTCTAACATATTATATACTTGCAATTGAATTTTGGCAAACAGAGCCCGTTTAGAATCTTCCTTGCTTACTTTTATGCTTAATTTCCATCCAGAAGCTTCAATTTTTATTGAGATAAAAAGCCTGTGAGATGGCTGACTGGGTAAAGACACTTACTGTTAAATTTGACAACTGGATCCCTGGGACCTATAGGGTAGAGAGACAACTGACTCCAAGTTGTCCTTTGACTTGTATATGCTGTGGCACATGTGTGTGAAAGTCGCACCTACAGCACACATACAAAATAAATAAATGAGTATAATTAAAAGAGAAAAAAATACATTGGTAGGACTTGGGAAATGGTCAGTTGTCAGAGAGCTTGCATACAGTCATAAGGCCTAGGGTTTGATTCCTATTGGATATCGTTAAGTACTGTGTACTTAAGGTCCCAGCACTTGGGGCTCAGGGACCAATGAGCCTAGCCTATTCTGTGCATTTGATGCCTGAATTTGACTTCCAGCCTCCACTCAAATGCATGACCCACACAAATGAATGCACACACCATAGTCCCTCATGAGTACACACACACACACACTAACACATACATGCATACACACACAGAAACACACCACATGAGTATTTAAATACACATAAGTGCCATATTGGTGAATAATATGAATCACTGCATTACAATTTATGTTCCCCAGATCCAGGGAGTTTTACAAGACAGGTGTTTGTAGACTCATATAAGGTGCCCTTGCTATGTCTCTTTCCTCGCATCATCAAGTGGTGATACTATCTTCTACACAAAGTACTGTGCTGACAATTAAGTTAGGTAACCCATATTAAGTCTGTAGTGTACTACCTAGGATGAGGACATTTCATAAATAATGAGCATTATACAACTCCTGGGTGGGTCTTTAATGTATGGCCTTAATGACAAATGAAAACCCTAGCAGGGCTGGATTGCAGCAGCACCCTGGTTAATTTGTCACGAGTGAGGAAAGGGGAGTGAAAACAGAATGGCATGTCCTGAGGGTCTCTGTCCTTCTGAGTGAGGTGATGTAACTTTTTGTAGGTCTCACAGCATCCGTCTGTCATTGTGGGCAGATTCTGCCCTTTGGCTAACACACCAAACTGATGCCCCTGAGTCAATTTGACTTTGAGTTTATGGACAATTTGACCAGCTGAGCAGGTTCTGCCCACCTCCTTTCTGGTCACTCGATGGTCTTTAATAGACTAAGATTTGAATTAAATGACACAGCTAGGTTTTTTAAAAAAAATTCTTTCTTACATGCTACTGAATTTCTCCATTGAATATAAATGATTGGAAAGCTTATGAACAATATATTGATTTTAAATGTCCAATATCATTATTATAAAGAAACATTTCTTCAAAAACATTTCCCCTTAAAATTGCTCTTGTGTGGCATATTTTGTTTACTGGCATAAAATAGCGATTTATGCTGAAGCTTTAAACTCGATGTATTACTATTGTGTGTAAGTGTGTATATGCAATTGGAGAAGGGCATTCACATGTCACTGCCCAGATGTAGAGGTCAGAGAACAGCATGGCGGGCTTATTTCTTTGTTCCAATTTTACATGGATTCTGGAGATTGAACTCAGGCCTTCAGGTGAGCACAGTGACACTTTTTCCCTCTGAGCCACCGCACAGGCCCTGTTCTGATTCTTTGATGATTGTTCATAGTTCAAGTATGATATTCCTCACATTCTTCTGTGCTAATTACTAATATAATGAGCCATTCATTTTGCAGGTGCAACAGGAGCTAAAATAAACATTGAAACTGTAACATTGTAAACCAAATGTTGCTTAAACAGCTCTACCTTGCTTTTGCAAGAGGTCATGGCAGGCTGTGAATCACTTCTCCTTGCTTTAACATAGGTTTTGAGGAAAAAAAATAACTTTTGTTTTTTACAGCTTACTTCATAGGTGTCTGATGTTTTAGATGTATTATTTCATTGAGTCATGCAAACAGTTTCATGAAGTTAGTACCATCATCAGCGTATCACTACTTCACAGCTAGTTCTATGGGAACCATTTGAGTTCCAGCATTCTCTCTATCCTGCTATTCACATGAAGGTACAAGTTCTTACAGTGAGATCTCATGGGGCAGATAATAATGGACTCCGGTTCCTTTTGGTAGGAGAGGTTTCAGTATTGTGGTATGTTTATGTGTGTATTTAAAAATATAAACCTAGGAGCCTTACTCTGTTTTTTTTTTTTTAATTTCTTTTATTTTTATTTTTGCAGAACTATGGAGATGGGACTCCCTATGACCACATGACCAGCAGGGATCTCGGGTCACACGACAATCTCTCTCCACCTTTTGTCAATTCCAGAATACAAAGTAAGAAATGTTTTGTATTAACGTGTACTGTTGGAAAGCTTATGTTTTGCCATGGAAGAGAAAACGTGCCTCAACCAGACATTTAGTTTTTACAAGTGTGACTAGTAAGTTAATTTACTGTGGTGCTCTTAAGTGACAGGAATACCAGTCATAAATAAATTATAATAAAATGCTTGTGAATGTTGGCAAACAGAATAGCAAGCACTACAAGAGCTAAGTTTTACAAACTTGGAATTAAAGACTTTCAGAGATACATGATCTGTGTAGACTTGCGTCTTCAAACGTCTTGGAAAGTGTCACTTAACAATAGGTAGTGCAGAAGTTGAAGTGACAAATATTTGTAAAAAAATATTTGGCTTTGTGATTGACAAAGACACGTTGTCAGAGTGACTTCTTTAGGTTGGGTTGTATGATCTGGTTGTGTTTTTTTGTCAGGGTGTGGACTTTATGTTGACTGTCTAGGTAAACTGTCTAGGTAGATTGTCTAGGCAGACCTCATCCCATTTACTTTACAAAGGCTGTGTAGCTGCTTGCAGTTCAAGTCTGTCTGCAGGTTTCTGTCATGCCCTACAGACTAGCCTCGCTGGCCCCTCTGCTTTTGACTCCTCGGTTGGGATGTTTGTTTAACAGCAGTAAACCTGAGCAATGAAAGGATAATTCATAATGGCTTAAAAGGTCCCAGCGGCTGGCTACTTCCTTTTGATTGAAGACAAATGATTTCAGTTCTAGTAAATGTGAGTTCTTTACAATATTAGGGAACCTTTCAGACTGGCCAAATTTTATCACAAATCTGTCAATAAATGAAGTCCAATTTCATGACACAAGCTGTTGGACCGTTCTCCAAGGAAAATACTGAGCAATAATTATATCGTTCGGAGACTGTAATTGCAAATGCTTTTCAAGAGTGTCCTGATTTTAAGCCTTGGAAGCTATGCCAGTTACTTAAGATGTTGATGGTCCTTTAATCTCAGTCTTTCTTTTTTAAAAAATTGCTATCAAATCAGGTATTTAACACAGTGTTGTTTTTAATAGATAACATCTAGTTATTCCTCTGGGTGTCTTTACTGAGTACCACAAAATGCTGTTTGATCTAGGTTCTAGTTATTGGTTGCTTCTTTTTAACTTCAAAATGATAAGCTTGATGTTGAAATCTTAGTTTTTAACTAAAGCAGGAGTCCCTAGCTGTTTTCAATTATTGGTGAAAAATAAATCAGTCCTCAGCTAACTGAAGCTATGTGGAAGCAGGTCACAAGATATCTGTTATCTTAGATTTTATAGGATAAGTTTAGAATCTTTGGTGTCAATAGGCATGGCTCTAATACCTGTTCCTTTGATTCTCTGTTCATTTTCACCTGTGTTGGATAGAGTCAAAGATAGACTTAAGGAAGTGACCTGAGATGTAATGTGAAAAGAATATCGAAATTTCATTTAGAGACATCTATAATTATTCTCTGATGAGCTAAATAGTTATCTCAATATCTAAAACATGTTAGCCACTCGTGTTTAGAAGTTTGGTGTGTATATGACCAAATTTAAAGAGCAGCCTGATAGATTAATGTTTCATAGGAAAACATATAACTGATTCAAATAATTGCTATTTTCCCTACTTCTTTACTGACAGCTTTTTCACAAACTAATTTTTGATCTGAAGTATTTAAACATAAGTGGGCTGACACTATTGCCATGGTTCTTTTTGCTGGGTTGTTGTTTAAGTTGAAAACTCATGTCAGCGTCTCTCTTTCATCTGTCTGCCTTCCTTCCCATTAAACTCTTAGTCATGGAGGCCAAGACAGAGTCGTGCATTGTGATGGGAAATGCTGCCATGTGGGCGAGTGCCCTGCCCACTGTTCTCAGTGCAAAGGCTTCTCTGTTAGATAAGCTGTCTGGTCTGAAACATGGCTCCTTATTGTTTACAAACTGCGACATTTTCCACCTCAAGCAGATTTTTGCACAGAAAAGCATTGTGCTTGGTCTAAATGGTTTATCTGACATTAACGGGGCAGTGTCAGACTCGGGTCAAGGCAGTCACCGTAAGAGGGGGAGGTGACTGTGCAGTGTGCAAAAAGACACAAAGAGAGAAAAAGACACTGAAACAAGTAGGAGATGCCTTACATTTTTAATGTAGAGAAGAATTAGAAAATATTTTTTAAAGAATTGTGGATGCTGGCGCTCCGAATGCGCCTGCTGCTTCTCCGATTTCTCACATCCCAGACGCCCTCTTGATTGGCTTGGGCATCTCAGGGCCCGACTCTGGGAACAAAGAACTTCTTTAAGTTTGCCCAGTGTGCTGAAAGTACTTTTTACAATGAGCCTGTTTGGGTGTTACACTTTTTTCTTTTTTCAGATAAAAACAGAACATGATTTTCAAAAGATTAAAGACAAGCAATTTGCAAACAGAGGTGAAGTTAAGATCCCCTGCTGCCCAGCAGTTTGCACTCTTAGAACTGTCCTGTTGAATCCAGACCGGTCCTTGTGTTTAACCTGTATTCTAATGCTGTCACCTTTGTGGGCATTTGCCTCAGACTGAAAGAAGCCCTCAGAATCTGCTAAAGGCTTTGGGCAATAGTCCACTCTTGAATCTTTAGCTGGTTCTCATTAAAACTACAAAAGATTTCTTTATATTTCAAAGACTTTATTCTGCCATGTCACATTAGGGTAAAAGCTATAGCATTGGAAATAAATCAGCCACTTTATCGGAGCAGATTCTCTATTGTCAAATCAATCAAGGCTGTGACTGAATTAGGCGTCTGCTACAGAAATAAGTGACACTAATTTTACGGGAAAGAGTTATTAACTGCAGATGACCTGATTTCTTTCTTTCTTTTCTTTTTCTTTTTCTGGTAACTGTTTACTTAAGAAGTTTTACTTTATTTCAAAGAAAGGAAAAAAGACTGTGTCCCCTCTCCCTTTCTGAGTGCATTATTAGGATCTATTTTCTTTTTGATGGCAATGCTCTATTTTAGTGACACAATACAGTACTTATTAACATGTCTGCCTGAAAACTTCTTTATAGCAAAGTCTTGTTTTTACAAGTCTCAACTTTTAGAATTCATATGAACAATCTTTTATAATTGCTATAATTTTTATAAAATAAAATAAAATTTTGGGTTGTACCAAAATAACACAACCCAGTCCATTTTGTGTCTTTTTCTTAAAATTCTGACCAAATGAGAAATAACTGATAGAAATTAAAGTGATCTTATTGATTTTTTTCTTTTAGAAATAAGTGTTAATCTGAAAGTAGTTGCCCCCCCTCTCATGATTGCAAAATCCTCAGTATAAGTACAGATGAGCACATGTTTGTATATACATGAGTGCACACGTGTGTCTGTTATGTTGGGAGAGCAAACGATACTCCCGGCTACAGGTTGTGTTTAGGAGCGACCTTTCTAGCTGCGGTTGCCATACATACAATTTCATTAGATGATGCTATCTCAGCCCCATGCAGGATGTACAGCTAGTCAAAAGGCAAACTTCTGCTAAAACAAAATGGCTATGACTGGCTTTTTCTTTTTGTTTTGCTATGGGACAGGCTCTGAGGGATCGACAGAGTACAGTGCACGGGCCAACTGGTAACTTCCTCTCTCACCTCATGTTTGCTGTGGACTAACTTATTGACTTCCTCCAAGATGACGAAACAACCCACTTGCCTTAGATGTGATCCAGTGCACTGATTTGTATATGGAAGAGACGATTCGTATTGATGCATTCCTCATCTGTTGGAAACTTGTTCGCTGTGTTTACAAAGTAGCTTAATTAAACCTTCACAGGTGGTCAGTTGGATAGCTTTTGGAATACGCTAACAGGGCAGAGGGGCATACACTTTAGCACCATGTCTTTAAGAGGATTATTTATATGTTTTAGAATTGTTGGAAAATCCTGGCAAGGAGTGCATACAAAGAATATAGATTTTTCAGAAGTGTTCTGCTTTTTAAATTTTTGTTTCTTCCTATATCAAGACAGTAAATTTGGTCTTTGCCAGGCATCAACCTTTTGAAAGCTATTATTGTCTGAGTATTTTTATAATGGCAGACGGTGTAATTTCCGGATGAAATGTCTTGATCTAAGGAAGGGTGGAAGCATGTATTTTCTATTGTCCCAGAGTGTCAGTTGAAAACCGCATTGTTGGAGGATAAGTGCGCCTGTTGCCCGGTGAGGGTGTATCCATGAACTGGGCAGGGGAGGTGGTGAAAAGTGATACTTTTTCCCAGTTGCTTGCAGCTTCAGCGTCAGCTGCTGCACTTTCCCCATGTCCCGGTGTGAGTGGCTCAGTTTCCTAGCTGTGGTATTTGCGTCTAGTCCTTAGTCAGAATGTACCAGGCCAGTGAATAACTCACCACCAGAGTCACTGGTTTTAAACTAGCTCAGCGGAACATTTTACTGTGGGATTAGACAGAGGATTCGGGAAGAACTGAGGAAAGCTGCTGGCTTACGGGATGACCTTTGAGTCTCATCTGGGTTAGCCGTTGGTATTTTGATTTGGTTACTGTGGTCATATTGTGACAGCTGCTGGCTCATTATAATTCAGTTCCACTGCTCTGTTTGCCTAGCAGGAATATTTAGGTTTGTATTAGTTCAGAGTGTTTATGGCTACTGTGAGTTTACCCCAGCATAAAGGTGAAGCATCGCAAACGAGTTTGCCCACTCCATTGGCAGAGGCTGGCCACGCAGACTTTCTGTAAAATGACACCTTTTAGAAGATGCCTAGTGTGCTGTTTCTTTTCAGTGGAAGATGGAAAGTACCCAGTGACCTGGCTTTTATGAGGAAAACTGTCTTTGGAAATCTTCATGTCCAAAGGGAAGCATGACCACAGAGAAGCATCACCTTTTCAAAGCGTGGGTAGTTTTACTAGCCCACTCAGGCAGATGGGTTTTTACAAGCCCACTAGGTCAGATGTAGAAACGTAAATATTAATGAACAGCAAAAGCCAACTCTGGAAGATCTTGTTCCCTTTCAAAGTATTCGGAAGCAATTAGATGAGCAGGCCACTTTTAAGTTCTTTGATGTTGGGCATTCGTTCTTTAATGCCTGTAGTATTATTTCTGTTATTATTAATCATCATCATCATCATGCTTGCTACGGGATTGAACTCAGTACGTTGGGCCTTATGTGTTCTAGCAAGCACTCTGTCACAGAGCTGCGCTTCCACTGCGTGTTGTTTTGTTGTTGTTGTTATTTGTTTGTTTGTTTTTGTTGTTGATTTGTTTTTTGCTTTTGTTTTCTGTATGTGTGTGCTTAATGGCATTTCTCATCTTGAGTTAGTTGTCCAGTTGTCATTTCTTGTGTGTTGGGCAGATATATGGCACCTGTGATTACAGACAGCAGGAGGCTTTGATAGTGTCCTTATTTGATTTTACTGCCTTTGCCTGGGAGTTTTGATTCTTTTTTTTTTTTTTTTTTTGCTTTGTTTTGTTTTTCGAGGTGAGTTTTGATTCTTTTAGTATGTTAAGCTGTCTTCCTGAAATACTGAGAACTGTGACGATATAAGTGTTCTGAACTATGGGGACTGTGATGATGTAAGTGTCGTCTTTAGTGCAATCAGCAGCTCTCACTGCTGTGGTAAGCCTGCGTCTCCCCCTTTGTCCGCTGCCTGCCTGGGGTGCTTAGGCCTTCCTGCCCTCTTTTCATTAAGGAAGGATGTGCCCATTGCAAGGTATATGTGGCAATTTTCTAATGTAATGGTCCTGTGTGCTCTCACGTGTCTCCTTGTGACTATGGCCTGTATTTTATCATTAGAGGTGTTTGTTTCATTGCTGTTTCTAATCCCTTCACCCCTATTTTATAAGCACTTTCAAGTAGGCCTTGTATTTTCCAAATGTAAACTTTTAAACAACTTTTAATAACTTTGCTGGGTGGTGTGCATACCTTTAATCCCAGCACTCAGGAGGCAGAAGCAGGCGGACTTCTGTGAGTTCCAGGCCAGACTGGTCTACAAAGCAAAGTTCCAGGACAGCCAAGGCTGTCAAAAACAAGAAAGAAAAAGAAAAATTGAATTTATTTTTTGTGTGTGCACATGTAAGGGTGTATGTATGAGTATATATGTACCATAGTGCACATATGGAGATCAGAGGAGATGGTTCTGTCCTTCCAACATGTGGGTTACAGGAATTGAACTTGCTCATTAGGTTTGATGTCAACTGTCTTTACCTGCTGAACCATTTTCCTGGTCCAAAATGTAAACTTCAAAGCCAAGTCTCTGCTAAATGTTTTATTTTTTATTTTTTATTTATTTTTTAATATCGCCACTTGGTGCAGACCTGTAATTCAGAGGTAGATATAGGATAAAAACCAGAGAAAGAGTGTTCTGCTCTAGGCCAGCATTGGGGTGGTCATTCAGGATATCAAGAACTGGTCCTGAATGGTCTGAGACAAAAATAACCCTAGAAACCAGATATTTGAGGATTAAACCCCAAATGAAATGCCCATAAATTAAGAGTCTGCTCTAGATCTTACTAAACTAAAAAGAAAACCCCTGTACCAGAACGGGCTGATTGAAATTCAATTTTTATTTTATAGTTGGATATCCTCAGCTGTACGAAATATGCTCCCATTGTTAGGGTATGGGTTCATATTCTGGTTTGGTGGGCCACAGATTGTTTGATGTGTAAGGAGATGCAAGTGGAATCATTATTATTTTGAAAAGCCATTGAGGAAGTTGATGGTTCCCAGCATTCAGATAACTCACTTCCTGCTGCCCAGTCAACAATCACCTCTGTCTCTCTTTTCAATGGTCTAGCTTCCTTTCCGTTCTGGCTTCCCCTCTATAGTGCAATGGGTTTCATACTGTGTCTGTGAAAGACGTTCACAGTTAGAGAAGGTTTACAGAAGCTGGCTTTATGAAAGTTAGAAGAACTGATAACCAGAAAAATGTGCCTTGAAAACTGCAGGCGACAGAGATATATAGGTCCCCTAAGGACTGTGGAGAGTTCTATGGAAGGCTACTCCTCTCTCTACTGGTGTGGTAACTCAGCTGTTAGAAGCCCAAGTATATGGTGCACAAGTGCGAGACAGCTTGGGCCACACGCTGAGACCATGCCAGAAGGAGAAAGAAAAAGTTATTGATTCTGGAAGAAAAAAAAATAGATATCATTTAAGGTTCATATGCAAATAATTCATCTATATCTGATAGGAATATTTGTGCTCGAGGTACTGGAAAATTTGACTAATGGTGGCTTAATTCCCCCCCCCCCGCCATGTTTGGTACTAGCTGCTGCTAGAATGTGTTTGCAGGTCAGTGGTTTCACGGCTGGTGGCTCTGTGATTCTTTTGTCCTTCTCATTGTCTCAAAATGACACACAGCTTCTGTCAAGATTGGTAAGGATAGGCTTAGTAATATGTGTCCCTTTCAGCCCTGGCTCCCTGAGTCTCTACCTGTCTCTGGTTTTGGGGACTGCGGTGGGTGATAGCTACGGATGTGGTAACTCCATAGCCTCTTCAGTGTGAACAGACAAGAGTGCAGGGAATTTATAGTAGACTGATCCATGGTGTACATTTTAAAAAGCATCTTCTTAAGATTTATTTAATTTTATGTGTATGGATGTTTTGCATATATATATGTATATGCACCATATATGTACCTGGGACTTGTTGAAGAAAGATTGAAGAAAGATCCCCCGGAACTGGAGTTAAAATAATTGTGAGCCACCATGTGCATGCTGGGAAGTGCTCTGTGAGAGCAATAGGTGCTCCTAACTATTAAGCCATCTCTCCTGTCCCCATAATGTACATTTTGAAAGAGAAAGGTATGTCCTTTTTCACTCAGTAATTTTGAAAATTGAGAGCAAAATTTCATTCAATACAGTATAAAAGTGTGAATCCAGTTTTGGTCAGTAAATGAGAACAAAAGACAAGTAGATTCAGAGTAGATGAAAAGGTGAGGTTGCTGCTGAGTTTGAGGCAGGGTGTTCACATTTACTCCTGTACCTGAGCCTTCACTGTGCAGGTCCTTGAGCAAGTTAGCAGGCAGCTGGTTGCCACTTTGTCTGCTTTGATCAAACTCTCTCCTTTAGATCTCTGCTTTTCGGCTCTCCAGGCTGTCAAGAGTATTTTGTCAAGTAGCTGGCCTATAGTTTCAGCCAGCAGCCTGTCTCCCAAGTCTTTTTGGTGCTCTCTTTGGCAGCTCTCTTTTGCAGCAGAGGCTTGGCACTCTGAATGTGCTACTACGAGCCGTAGGCCGAGAAACTCTCTCCCCTAGATGAGCCATTCTCCACCTGTCTGTTGCAACCCCTCGTTGGTGGTCACATGACCCTTTCACAGGGGTCTCCTAAAATCATTGGAAACCACTGACATTTATATTACAGTTCATAGCAGTAGCAAATGTACAGTTATGAAGTAGCAACAAAATTAGGTTTATGGTTGGGGCTCACCATAGCTTGAGGAACTGTGTTCAAAGCTCTCAGGATTAGGAAGGTTTAGAACCACTGTCCTAGGGAGAACCACTCAGTCTCCAGGGACGTCACCTCCAGCGAGGTGTCATGCTCTGAAGCAGGCAGAGAAGAATGCCCGCCCTGGGTGGCATGGTGGGAGTCCATCTTTTTATTTCTTGTGCACATAATTTTACTTGCTGATTTTTAACGTGAAGGATTAGGTGTGCCAGAAGACATTTCATTATAGACAACTTGCCAAGACTGGATAAAATTGTGAGGCCAAGCTCCCACATTTGGCCACCAGCTTTCCAGTTCTGCTGAACAGGACTGTGGCATGAAATAGGCCAGGGAGAAGAGAGGCAGAGGGAAAGGCTTTCTGTCTATAAAAGTAAACAGAGTGGGAAGTTCAACGGTGCTGTCTCATTTAGTAGTGAAGTGGTTCTTTACAGTGTACACTGGGAAGATGGTGTCTCAGAATTTGGCATTTAATGTGCCCCAGAGAGTTAGCTAGTACACTACTTGACAGACTCTGGTGGTGGGTATTAAATACTGAATTTCTTTTAAAAATACCATCGGGGTGTAGGCGCGGCATAGTGCATCTGTGGAGGTCAGAGGACAGATGGCTTTCAGGAGTTGGTTCTCTCCTTCCTCTGTGTGTTCCAAGAATCAAATTCAGGTGTCAGGTTTGCACACATGTGTGCCTGTTAAGCCATCTTATTGGCCCCTACATACTGAATTTAACACTTTCTTCATTGTTGCTCAAATCCAGGGTAGATATTGGTGCAGTGTCTTTGGGGCTATTACAGTGATGCAAGATACACTTTGGTAGCTTTCTGGTTATGAGTTGAAAAATATAGAGCGTTTGAGTCTTGGATGATAACAGTTTAAAAACACCTTTATTTTCTAGTGTGGACAGAGCAGAAGGTAGGGCTGGTGGGCACGGGATAGTAACCCAAAGCGGGAAGGTTTCTGTCTCAGCCTGTCCACAAAAGCCTTTATCCTATGAAATAAGCACCTCATTGCGACAGCTTGTTAAGTGCAGATGTGCCCCTCCAGCTGTTTTCCTTTCCATTTTAAAGGTTCTCAATTTCATCTTTGCACATGACCGAGAGGCCCTCATGTTGAGTCAGGTTTATTCGGCTGCAACTGAACAGTGGAATCACTAGTAGGAACAAGGCTCTTTCGGCAGCAGGACTTTGACAAACACCTCCCATGTTCTTTGGGATGCCCTGGAGATGTCCCTGCTCAGTGTGTCTCTAGAGAAGCTTGGCAGGGAATGTTGCCACTGTGTGGAGTGGGGCTGCTCTTCCCTTCACTCCTAAGAGTTGCTGAGGCTGATGGAACATGTAGTATGCTTGTGTGGCTCTAATTCACTGGATCTCATTTCCTTCCCTTTTGTAGAACATCATACCTAGGAGCCAAGCAATACAATGGGTATGGGACGTACACTGAGCCAACCAGTGCAGTGGGTATGGGGCATACACTGAGCTAACCAGTGCAATGGTATGGGACATACATTGAGCCAGCTAGTGCAATGGGTATGGGGTATGCACTAATTGAGCCAGTTAGTGTAATATATTGGCCATATATTGAGCCAATCAGTGCAATGTATGGGGGCATACATTGAGCCAAGCAGTGCAATGTGTATGGGATATATATTGAGACAAAAAGCTCTTCACAGATGGAATCAAACATTTTTCATCTTCTCAATGATTGTTTATTAATCATCTTTGAATTTCTTGACATATGTTTATTGATAGGAAATATGATGAGGAGGCATCGTTGTAAGTTGGTGTAAAATACAGGTTTAAATGGTTTATATTCAAATACAGCATTGAAAGCTTTTGTGTGCCTTGAACATAACCCAAAATATCCAATATGTGGGACGTGGTGGGCGGTGAGACAAACAAGACCTCTGGTCTCTGGGTACTGGTTTTAACATCAGAACATCATGCGGTGGCTGCCTTACTTTGCTCAAGTCTCCTTAGTGCTATTGATGGAATTAGTCATGTGAGTAGATGCTCTGTGTCTGAATGAGGTAAAATGAAAACCACCTGGTACTTACACTTAGTTAATGCAAATTACTAGTTACGCCTACAGTTACTTTACATGAGCTGTGGGTTTTTTCCTTCCCTTTTTATTTTTATTTTATTTTTTACATATCCATTAATATTATTATACATATACACAATAAACTACATATAGCAAGAAAAACCATGAAACAATCAGGAATTATATAGATTTTACATTCATAGTGCTTTGATTGTTTGTTTTGGGCAACCTTGGAGAAAAAACATCTTTCCTATCTTGGTGAGGTTTTTCTCCTTCCTAGTGCCGGCCACGTGCAAACCTGAGCATCGTGTAGTGAAGCTTGGAAGAATGTGGAGATAAGTTATGTGCCACTTCGTCATTGGCCGTATTAAAGCTTAATACAAGTAGAGAGGACATAATAGCTGACGGTATTTGGTAGAGGAAAGGGGTACAGAGCAAGTGAAGGAGGAGAGAAAGAGACACATTGAAAGACTTTAAAAAAATTGTTCTCATCCTAGAATCAGATCTTCCAGGCATGTGTTAGCATGCTGGGTGCTAACTTTGTGCCTTTTACTTACCTTGGCTACTTGGACCAACTGTATTCTTAACAGTTCAGCTAGTGAATCTAAATGCTTCAGCTGCACGCATAAGCACTTTATGTGTAACAGATTCTATTTAATTGGGCAATGCTCATCAAAGAGGGAACTCTACTAGTGGCCCTATCTCCTCCGGAACTTCCAGAATGTTTGGAAATGAGCCTTTTATCCATATTTTTAGCACTTTAAACAACTGGTCTCTTATGAGAATTAAATATGCATTTTGTTTAGTTGTTAGTGTTTATTTCACTGTAGTAAGTTTTACTACCCTTTATTTATGATGGCCTCACACATATGAATTCAAAATTAACATGCAGTGATCCCAAATATTTTCACTGTTTTGGAAGACCACTTCAGTGGAGTGGGTGATCACTGTGATCTAGTTGTTAGGACAACAGCTAGAAAACAGCTAGGGCATAAAATCATGAAAACCTACTAAGGATGGGGAGCATCCTCAGGATGAAGACCTACTAAGGATGAGGAGCATCCTCAGGATGAAGACCTACTAAGGATGGAGAGCATCCTCATAATGAAGACATACTAGGGATGGGGAGCATCCTCAGGATGAAGACCTACTAGGGATTGGGAGCATCCTTAGGGAACAACGGGTTCTATGTATTCATGCTTTTCTATGAAGAGTCCCCAATCACTTGAAAGTGAGTTGACAATCAAACCTGAGAAAGTGGCCTCACTCACAGTCTTCCTAAGGTACCCAAATGGTTAACAAGATTTTGTCGCTGAATTTTCACGAGTTTCATTTGCTTCTGAAGTAAAAATTTACTGCTTTTCTCTCAACTGAGCTGATGGTAGTTTACCAGTGGAATTGAGTTCACACCTGCTCTCTCATAAAAAGAAGCCTCTTTGTGACTTTACACATCCTCAGAGCAGACCAGAGAGAACACTGGTACCCACAGTCCTTACTCCACATGGGGGTCTCCTGTACATTACTTTAGGGAAACTGCATGTATAGACTGGCCCTCATTTGCTGATTGCCTACAGCTCAGTGAAATGCCTGAGCTCCCTACCCTCCTCCAGGTATGTGGCTGTAGAAATGCATTTGGACTACAGTTGGCAGTGGGTCCACATTAACTCTGTAAAGTGTGCATATGGGGAAATCTTTGCATTTGCTAAGCCATTTAGCTGTTCCAGACATGGTCCGTTAGTCAGGCAACTTACGATAGCTTCTCCAAGAGCTCTAGTTAAGGGGCAGGATGTGTAAAGTGGTGTAGGCTTAGGTGGATAATTAATAATTAGCGCAGGCATCTTAGGTTGTAATAGAATATATAAAAGTCAGTTGCCACTGAAAGTTCTGTCAGCATAGATCACCTTTCTTTGCCGCGAGCGTCCCTTCCACCAAAACAACAGAACTCTTCCTATCTGCATGAAATGTCTTCACAGCTGAAGGAGGACTAATTTCCTGTCAGTCACTGTTTCCCTTGGTCATTACGATCAGTTATCATATCTTGATGGTCTGATGTAATTGAGAGCATTATATGTGGTTTCGCCATAGATGGCAAATATCTTAGAAAAAAAGTATTTTGATTTATACTAATATTTGGAGACCATTCATTTAATCAAGAAACTAGCTTCACCCTTCCATATTATCCAACCCTCTCCCGCTCCCAATCAACAACAGGGATGGTTAATTTGGTAAGTTCAGCACAAGTAGTTATTTAGAGACGGAGGCAGGGAGCTTTTTCTAGTGGCTAAGTTGGAAGGGGGAGAGATGATAAAATTGATTGCAAGTTCAGTTTTGGGCTTGGCTGTGTCACGAGCGGAATTTACACCTCACGGCTTAGCTGTCTTGGTTTTCAGGCACAGAGGAAATGCGCCCTGACAGCAGTAAGGGAAAGGGCAAATCATATATTTGTGAAAGTGCAGGAGAATATCTTACTACTTAAAACCTCCCACTGACTTCTAGAGAAGTAAAATTGATGTTAGCAGGCTATTCGCAATGGCCAGGCACACCCCGTTGATCCTTGCATTCAGAAAGCAGAGGCCTGTGAGTTCGAGGTCAGCCTGGTCTACAAAGTGAGTCCAGGACAGCCAAGGCTACACCGAAAACAAAACAAAACAACAACAACAACAACAACAAAAACACAAACAAAACAAAACAAAACAAACCTGTCTCAAAAAACAAACAAACAAAACCCAACATTTCTTGCAAGGTGATTGATGAGCCTCGTGCAGCACATAAATTCGTGACAAAAAGCGAGGAGCCAGAGGAAGCAACTGTATCCACATATTTCCCGTCCCATCAAGAAAAAGCAAAAGTGTCACCAGAAGTGTAGTTCCTGACCATAGCTCGACAGCAGCTAGTCAATTCTTGTTTGATTTCTAACAATTTTTTAACAAACGCCCACCTGGAACTCTGGGTGAGGCCGTTGACGTAATCATCTGTGGTCTTTAGCTCACGCAACTGGGTATTGACTGAGTCAGCCTAGAGTTTGAAACAGACAAGTGCTCGTCCTTGGATTATATCTTAAAGACTGGTTGAGTACTGTCCAGGTACAAGGAGAATTGCCAGAGCATACAGAGTGAAGCTAGAGGCCGCGTAAGCAGCCCCAGGCCTAGTTCTCCAAAGGAAGAGCTGACTGGCTCAGCCATAACGGGATTCCAGCTCCAGAGAAGGGAAGAGCCTCTCATATGGAGAATGGAAGACGCTGGATTTTCCTTGGAGCATGTGACAAGCTGTTCAAGGGCTGCTTTTAAATGGTGGGAGAGTGTGATCCAATCCAGTCTATGGTCTAGAGCAGTCACTCACGCAGATGTGAGGAGTAGGAGATTAGCTGGGTGGTGACTACAGCAACTTCAAGAGGAGGAGGTGAAAGACCGAAGTGAAATCAGAACCAATGACAGTGTGGATTTGAGCCCTACTGAGCTGTTGGAAATGGAACTGATGGGGGAGGGAGAGGTTGTCTTAGGCTTCCTGGGGGTCTGTCTGGCTTGGTTTCGCGTTGGATGATAGCGTTACTCATTAAGATATACAAAATGCAAATCCATTATGAGGGACTATTGGTAGGTCCGCTTTTAGACATAATTTTTTTTTTTAAAGATGTTTGTGGGAAGACAGATTTGTGGTTCTGGGTCAGGACTGCAGATTTGGCAAGCAGGATCCTATACTTAGCAGTGAAATCACAGAGAGAGATAAATTACCCAGCCAGAGAAAAAGGAGCATATTTTCTGATTAATCATTTGGTTTTCTACAGACTTTAAATTGAAAAAACTAAATCCTCTACCTTATAAACCTTTATTCCTCCTACAAACATGGTATCTTTAAGTAAACTAGTTAATTCTTCTTATTTAATCAGTAATCGCTTTCAGTCTTATATTTAATCACTGAGCGTCAGCATAACGTTTTTACTATTTTTCCCTTACCTCCCTTCTCCTTCCCCTCCCCACACCTCCTCTGTACTCCCTAGCTTCTTACCTGCTCCATATCGTCTCTCCTTCTTCTTCCCTCCTCGCTGTGGGGCTCCCCCTCCCCCTCCCCCCAGATCTCACTAAAACTCAATTTACACATCATTTTGGGAAATCATGATGAACTCTTAAAGAAAGAAAGGAGCTGAAACCTCTTTTTGTGTTGTATGTGTTTCCCTTCCTACACAGGAGTTATTCTTCCCTGAGGCTGTAACACGGTGGTGCACGGATGACACAGTGACTAATGTGGGTGTGAGTGAATGAACAAACGAATGCACATCAAAAGGCATTAAGTCCTCTGTTTGGCTTCTCCTTACATTAGGGAAGACTTTGTTGACATGGGATTTAAGTTCCATCAAGATATCTGTGCTTCTAGAAAGTTCTCAATTCCATTGCTACTGATCATTGTTTCTGTACATTTGGTGGGATGAAAATCCTAAGTTTCTTCAAAAATATGATTAGAAAACATTTGCCACATTACAGAACATGATGTCCCCACATCGTGTAGCTTTTCCTGGTGGGCTGCCTGGATTTTATGTTAGCTTGATACAAGATAGAGTCATCTGGGAAAAAGGAACCTCAAGTGAGAAAATGCTCCCACCAGACTGTCCTGTAGGCAAGCCTGAGGTCTCCTCCTCCTCCTCTTCCTCCTCTTCCTCCTCCTCCTCCTTCTTTTTTTTAAATTTATAATTGATGTGAGAGGGTCCAGGTCACATGGGCTGTGTTACCCCTGGCAGATGGTCCTGGA
This sequence comes from Acomys percivali, assembly GCA_907169655.1. Classification (NCBI taxonomy): domain Eukaryota; kingdom Metazoa; phylum Chordata; class Mammalia; order Rodentia; family Muridae; genus Acomys; species Acomys percivali. Next base: position 18,556,733 of record OU015744.1, on the reverse strand, counting down.
TGGTATAAGGAAGGAGACAGAGTAAGTCATGAGGAGCAAGCTGGCAGGCAGCACTCCTCCATGCACTCCTCTCCAATTCTCACCTCCAGGTTCCTGTCCTGAGCCTGCCCTGGGTTCACTCAGAAATGGACGATAAGCTGCAAGCGAAAATAACTGCTTTCTTCCCCAAGTTGTTTTTGGCCATGGTGTTTATCACAGCAGTCAAAATGCTAACTAGGGCACCCAGTCGCTATCCGCTGCATACGTTCCAGTTGCTCTTTCTCTCTGCAAATGCTGAATCAGGGTATAATATTCCTAGCTGAAAATTGACCTATGATTTATTGAAATTATTTAGTCCCCCCCCCCCATTCATTACAACCTGGTCTTCCATGTCTATGTGTGTGTCGTGGGACTTTACATTTATCCTTATCTGACTTCTTACTTTTGGTTTTGGTCCACAAATATGGCACATTTCCATTCTCTCACTCTGTTGCCCTGGGAAGCAGATGGCATGATGCCTAGCAGTGAGTGGTTTTTGGTTTGATTCCATTTCCTAGATGTTGGACCTTATTGGTAATCCTTACTGGTAAGCTTAGCTGATTTCCTAGCTGGTTAAGCTGGTTGCTTTCTCTGATCTGTGTTATATATATATATATATATATATATATATATATATACATATATATATATATATATATTTAAGATAATCACAAAATCTACTGTTTGGGATGAAGTAAATGAAATAATGCATGCACGGTGCCCAGAAGAAGACCTGGGCCAGGAGGAAGGTACGGAGCTTGCTCAGCATTGCAGTTGTAGGAGGGGTGGGGGTGCTGTGGAAGCTGTTTCTATGATTAGAGATAATTTATCAATGTAAGGTAAATATGTCTTTTAGGTCAAGAGAAGGAACGCTTGTTCTATAACTGAATACATATACCGGGCAGTAGGTAAAATAGGAATAAAGTTTTCAGTGACACCCCACCTCCCAATTATTAGTGTGCTATCTTGTTGGGTTTTATGAAAAGAAAAAAACCCTGAAAGCAACATTAGTCACATAACCTTAAAATCATATGGACAACTTCTGGGTGTCCTTTTACCTATGTCTGGATTTAAGCCAGAATTGTACAAAGCAAGTCTAGTGTGCAATGATGGTTTATATGAACGTTTGGTTCATGTTAACAATAGATTGTTCCTTTACCAGGGGATGTTTTTATACCCTAGGACTATGAAAATTAGACTCATAAATTTTTAGCAACATAGTTCT